>OY101450.1:22209994-22825736 GCA_956483635.1 Panzeria rudis | reverse complement strand
GGTTTTAAAGATGCCAGACTGTTGTTTGAAAAATTTCCGTAATGTAGGATTTAGTAATCTAGGGAACCAAATTAATGATGGTGCCTTCGTATCGCGAGATTAGAGCGAGGTAGTAGTGGTATTTAAAATATACTTTTACAATATTTCACTACAGATTACAAACTTTGATGCATATTTCCAATTTTTAAGAAATTAACAATTTTATTTTTAAGGATATTAGTATCAACTTTAGTGTTTTTGTTAAACTGCTATATATATATATATATATATATATATATATATATATATATATATACATATATATATATATATATATATATATATATATATATATATATATATATATATATATATATATATATATATATATATATATATATATATATATATATATAAATATATATATATATATATATATATATATATATATATATATATATATATATATATATATATATATATATATATATATATATATATATATATATATATATATATATATATATATATATATATATATATATATATGTGTATATATATATATATATATATATATATATATATATATATATATATATATATATATATATATATATATATATATATATATATATATATATATATATATATATATATACATATATATATATATATATATATATATATATATATATATATATATATATATATATATATATATATATATATATATATATATATATATATATATATATATATGTATATATATATATATATATATATATATATATATATATATATATATATATATATATATATATATATATTTATTTATTTATTTCAGTCTTTGGATAAAAAAATCCTTACAGACTAAGATAACAAAAATACCTATAGTTATATTGTATAAATATCTAATTTAACAATGAAGTATGTATAAAACGTAAATATATACAAAATTATCTTTACAGTTTATAAATCACAGCTATTTTACTACATTAATGTGCTGTTTCCACAATGCAAACAAGCGACCTTAGTAAAAATTTTGTATGGAAACCGCTCTAAAAACTAAGTGCTTTTCAAACAAATTTCCGACAAGCAATACTTGTTTGCACTGTGGAAACAACACATAAGACAGTTATCTTATTACACTAAAAAGTAAGAGTTTAAACTCAGATTTCTCAGTGCCGAATTCGATAAAAGAATGAGAAACTTTTTGTAAATTGAAATTAATCTCGTTGAGCTGAACAAAGGCACGTGTTAAAGTACCATTACGTGCATAATTAGTTCTATGAAAGGGTACATCAAATAGCTTAGACAACCTTAGATTCCTAGGAGGTATATAAAACGGTACCATATTAAGCAAATCTGGGCAATCAATAAAACCATTAATAATATCATATACAAATAGTGCCGATTGAACTATTCTACGCGATTCTAGAGTACGTAAGCCTATGAACAGACATTTGGACTCATACGGAACGGAAAATAAGTAAGGTAGCGCTCGTGAAGCAAATTTAAGAAAAATGCGTTGAACTCTTTCAACACGAGAAATCAGATTAGAGACGTGAGGACTCCAAATAACGGAAGCATATTCTAGCTTAGATCTTACAAACGAAGTATAGATATGCTTGAGTGTGTACGGGTCAACAAATTCAGAGCAGTTTCTTTTCAAAAAACCAAGCTTTTTATAAGCCTTGGGTAGTATGAATTCCACATGAGATGCAAAAGACAAAGAGCTATCAAATATAACCCCTAAGTCCAACTTTAAATTTGACATTTTCAAATTTATACCATTAATGTTAAAGACAACCACAGTGGGAGTTAGAGACCTGTGAAAGGAGACATGTACACATTTACTAATGTTTAGAGTCAGAGTATATATATATATATATATATATATATATATATATATATATATATATATATATATATATATATATATATATATATATATATATATATATATATATATATATATATATATATATATATATATATATATATATATATATATATATATATATATATATATATATATATATATATATATATATATATATATATATATATATATATATATATATATATATATATATATATATATATATATATATATATATATATATATATATATATATATATATATATATATATATATGTATATATATATATATATATATATATATATATATATATATATATATATATATATATATATATATATATATATATATTAGGGATGTAACGAATACCGATACCGATACCGATATATCGGCGATATTTCAGATTTTCCGATACATCGGTATCGGCGATATTTTACTGTCGATACGACGATACTTTAACAAATTTTTTCAGAGTTTTTTTCTGACAAATTATTTATTTTTTGTTAATTTTACCATGAATTAAACTCATTTCGTTATTTTTTAAATCTTATCAATATCAATTTTAAAAAATTAATAATATTTTATACTATTATTTTGTAAAAAAATTATTTTTTTTTTTTAATTTTACCATGAATTCAAATTCAATTCGTTGTTTTTTAAATCTTATTCCAGTAAAAAAAGACACTCCAAAGAAGTCATGAAAATGTAGAATTCGGGATCCGGAAGTATTGCAAATTTGGATAATTTCTAATTAGTTTTACATATCCTTGCCATTGCAAGAAGTTCTGTTTTTCGATTACCAATCACCGAATTGGAAGCGATGCTCGGACAAATTTCTTTTTCGGTGTTCTATAATGATTTTTCCTCAAGCAAAAGGATAAAAAATTACACATTTTCACAATTTTTTTAATGCGAGTATGGCGAGAATTTTTTAAAATTATAAAGGAATTAAAATTTGTTTCTTGCTTTTCTACTAATTACACTATGCGACACATAAAGACTTGGAAAAACACAAGAACTGGACAGTACAGGTTCGATTGTCCTACAATGGGGTAGTAAAACCCTTTACTCAGTTTGGTGAATTTAGTGACCAATTTTTTTTATGGACCTCCAAATTTTCTGAAAGTCAGTGGGGCCTCAAAAAACGGTGTCATCAGTATTTGGCCAACAGCTAATTCAAACTTTATAATACCGCTTAACTATATATGGCAATAATGTAGCTAAGAGTCTGTTTAACAGATTTTTTTTAACATTTCATGGCAAACATTTTTTTCGTCAACTTTTTGTTGACAAAATTAAGGAAAAAAATGTTTTTTCACTTTTTTCAGAATAGCTTACAGGGACTTGTAATTTTTAACTAACAATATTTGGCAAACTTATAGTTACGGTAGAGCTGAACAACTTTTGTGAACATATCAATACAATCTATACGTATCTAGGCACTCTAATAGCTCACACAGACCACTTTTTACCTTAAAAATTGTAGTTTTTCACTATTTTTTTATGCTAAAAAATATTTTTTTTTTGAAAATAGTATATTCAAGTGCATACTTCTTTGTTGTGTTTCACTAACATTTTGTGTCCAGAAAAATAATATGTTCCTGTACTTTTTTTGAAAAAAAAAAAATTAAAAAAAGTAGGGACTTGTAGGGACTCCAAATTTTTCATTACCATTATTTGGCAAAACAACAACAAACAATAAAAAATAGTAAATACTAAAATCAGCAACATAAGAAGTGGAACAATAACAAAGAAAGCAAAAAATGCAATAAAAATATAGCCTAGCTCGTAAAAAACGAAAACTTTTAAGGTGGAAATTAGTTTTTCTGGGCTGTTTAGGATGCCCAGATACATTCAGATTGTATTGACATGTTGACAAAAGTTGTTCAGCTTTACCGTAGCTACATCTTTGCCAAATATTGTTAATAAAAAATTACGAGTCCCTGTAAGTTATTCTGGAAAGTGAAAAAAAAATTTTTTTCCCTTAATTTTTCAAAAAAGGTGAACGAAACAATAATTTTTTGGCATAAAATGGTAATAAAATCTGTAAAGCGAACTCTTAGCTACATTATTTCCATATATAGTTAAGCGGTATCACCGAGTTTGAATTTTCTGTTGGTCAAAAGTTGATGACACCTTTTTTTGAGGGCCCGCTGATTTTCCAAAACTTTGGAGGTCCATAAAACGAAATTGGTCACCAAATTCGCCAAGCTAAGTATAGAGTTTTACTACCCCGTGGTAGTACAATCGAATCTATACTGTCAAGTCCGTGTGTTTTTGGACTGTTGCACTGTATTTTCTGCATATTTTTAATATAGATTTTTTGGAAGCAATTTAGATATTAATAATCTCTTATACTGTAATTTTGTATAATAAAAAAATTGCACTTGAGTTTTGTTAATCTAAACTTGAACTCAATTTCAATATTCGTATCGGTATCGGAATCGGTATCGGCGATATTTATTTTTAAGTATCGGTATCGGTATCGGATCGGCAAAACGGCGTATCGTTACATCCCTAATATATATATATATACATATATATATATATATATATATATATATATATATATATATATATATATATATATATATATATATATATATATATATATATATATATATATATATATATATATATATATATATATATATATATATATATATATATATATATATATATATATATATATATATATATATATATATATATATATATATATATATATATATATATATATATATATATATATATATATATATATATATATATATATATATATATATATATATATATATATATATATATATATATATATATATATATATATATATATATATATATATATATATATATATATATATATATATATATATATATATATATATATATATATATATATATATATATATATATGATTATTTATTTTTATTTTCAACAGTGTTGGTATTGAGTTTAGTGTTTTTCTTCCGACGACGATTGTTTGAATTTGGAACAATTTTCCGTCATCCCACGTCAAATTTGGTTGATAAACAGACCGGTTTCGGTTATATGCTATCTTCAGTGTTCTATTGGTATTTCACTTCTTCACATCTAACTTTGTGACTTGACAGCTTCCAAACAGCTGCACCGATTTTCTTAAAACATAAGTAGCTAAGAATACACGCCCAAGACACACTTCAAACATATAATTCTGCTCTTTTTGGCCGGGGCTAAGAAACCCATATTTGCAAAATTTGAATTACACGGAAGCTATTTTATTGCCAGAAAACAATTAAAAATATAGCTAATTTACTTTGTAAATTTTCACATAGTGATCATATTATAGTGCATAAAAGTGCCAAAGTCATTAAAAAACGTTTAAAATCATCAAAACCTTTCGTTATAGGTTATTATATTAAAGGGTGGCATGCAGTAGCGTTCAAGAAAATAATTTCCATGGATATTATATAAATTTAAAAAAGAAATAAAATCCATGGACATTATTTTCATTTCTTTTAGGAAAAAAATAATAAATTTAATATTTTGATTTTGTTTTTATTGATAAGAGTATTTCTTACAATAAAAATTTTTTCGGTTATAGAAATAATCAGCCGGGATTGGCTGAGTAAGAGAGCCTTAACGGCATCCGGTTGGGGTTAAAGATATTGTCTTATGTGTGTGTCAAATAGTGCCTTGGGCGAGTAAAGATGATTGTACTAAGTCAATATTGGTTTCAACTAAAAGCCATATTTTATTAGTTTTTTGTATTATAATTACAAATTTTATTTTTATTTTATTTTATTTTTATTACTAAATAATTTTTATTCAGTATATCGAAAAGCGACCTCGCTGACTAAAACTTTTTGCATAACCGGCCTCTAGCCGCGCTTAAAGCCTTTTTCAAGTCGAGAAGCGCCTTCACTGAGCTAAGATTTTTCTGCCTAGCCAGGCTTCACTAGTGGGAGCTATTTATTTGGCAAACGAAGAGAAGGAGCCTCATAAGCCCGCCCAAAGAGAAAACCTTACCGCAGCGAAGCCGCCATTCGCTCAACCAACATGAGAAAAGACAGCTATGCAAGAATCTTTACTCAGCGAACCCGCTATTCGATATACTGAGCGGAAAAAAACCCTTAAGCCCAGCCGAAGGCCTGCTATGTAAATAACTTTACTCAGCGAAGCCGCTTTTCGATATACCGACAGGAAAAAGCTATAAAGCCCAACCGAAGGCCGGATACACAAAAATCTTTACTCAGCGAAGCCGCTTTTTATTATACATACTGAGAGAAAAAAATCAAGCCCGACAAACTTTAAGCATTGTTGACGTTATTTCCATTTGAATAGGGAAATAAAGTCTTTCCAAAAATTTTTTTACTTTATTTCACATTAAAAAAGGCAATAAGGTCAATTTACTTTATTTACCACCATGGTGGGGATTAATGTCACGACTTTATTTCCATTGACCTTATTACCTGTCACCATTATAGATAGCCAAAATCTACTATTACAAAAAAATATGCAACAAGAGCATAGTCTGGCAGCACACCTGCAAAATAGTTGCCTGTTAACACAAAATGTTGCTGTTAATAAATTCATCAAATGCAACAACTAAATAAATGTATACAAAAACTCTCCTAATTATGATAAGAAACCCCAACTAACAAAAACAAAAATTTTACAGTTCTCCATAGTGTCTGCATTTCTGCACACAACAGCAATATGTAGAAACAAACCTTGTGTTCCTTTTTCTTTTACATACTTGCAAAAATACCTTGTTGTTTACATTCATGCAAACATGCATGCTCCCGAAAAATAAGAAATATACCAAAAAATGTGCATTAAAAAAGAGGCATAGAAGATACCCATGTATGGATGGATGTATCTACTTATGTATGGATATGAGTATGTAATACACACTATGCATGTATGTACAACAGCGTTGCCATTGTTGGTAGATTCCTAGCAAATTTGGTAGGAATTTTTTCGTTTGGTAATATGTTTTTGGTAGGTTTGAGAGGAAGTAATTTCTAAAAGTTAGTTTTATTTTTCTATTGTTAAAAGAAATAAATGTATGGGGATTCGTGTATAAGCTAAAAATTAGCTTATATAAAAGTCAAGATATATTCCAATTCTCGTTATAGTCCACAAACTGGGTGCAAATGAGGCAGTGGACTATAAACGAATTTTACTGTATTACGATTTCTTTAGACCAGGTACCACATATGCAACGTCGTTTTCTAAGCCAACTGTAAAAATTCTTTAACTTTTTATTCAAAAATTGCAAATTAGTGTTCTTTTAAGATAACAATTTACCCTGGTAAGTGTTGCTATAACTTGTAATAAATTCAGTGTAGAATTTATTTTATTTATTTTTAAATTCACAAAAACATCCCGCGAAGCGATTTATGTAGCTTGTCTGCAAAAACACCCAACGTCTATATCGGGAATCAAGTCCGAGACCTTCGGACTGACTGGCTGGCTAGCATCGCTATTAATCAGTCCATAGTCCGGATTAAGTATTTTGCGTTTTTTTTTGTCTTTTTCTTAGCGAATTTTTTCTATTCATTAATCATCATCTGATGCACTATTTTATTGATATATTAAATACCATGATACACATTTTTATCGATTGGATTTATATTTACATTTTCAAAATGTCTTTTTTCTTTTTTTTTAAGAATAAAGTGTAATTTTTAACAATATGCTGCAAATTGTAAAGCTTACTGCTAGCTTTGCATATAAAAAAGTTTAAAGGACCTTCTTAAGCCTATGACAACTTTATCGCTGTAAAATTAAATACAAAATGAACGGAATCTGAAGATGGTAAAACGAAAACAATAGGAATAAAAGTACGGAACTAAGAGCACTTCGATCGGAATATGTGTGTGCGATAAATCCATTAATACCTATTAAAAAAATTTTAAAGCAGACGTATTTCAAACTTGACTACTAGAATGCTTTAAAAATCGCAATCAATAAGTTTTAACAAATTTGTAGGTTTTAAACCGTTTTGGTAGATTTTTGTGGAAAACTTGTACGAAAAAATGTTTTCCAGCGGCAACGCTGTTGTGCAATAAAACGTTTGCACGTCCTTTAATAACTTTGATCAACATGTAGCTGTATGTACTACATATGCCCAGCAGCTAAAGTTACAACTAGTAACGCTTTGGGACAGTCATATTACTAGTTGTAATGGTAGTAGTCAAAAAACTACAGTCATATTACTAGTTGTAACAAGAGTAGTAACGTTACTGGTCAAAAAAGAACAATCACATTACTAGTTGTATTGAGACTAGTAACGATACTAGTCAAAAAAGCACAATCATATTACGAGTTGTATCGAGACTAGTAACGATACTAGTCAAAAAATGAAAAATTTTTCAGGTGTACGATTTTATATAAAACCAATTGTTAGCTATTAAAATAAATAAGTAGAGTGTGACTCAGCGGGTAGAGTACTTGCCTTAAAGTATGAAGAATGCGTGTTCGTACCCCGGTTGAGCCAACGTTTTTTTAAGAGTTACAAAACTCTTAATAAAAAAAACTAGTAAGCGGCAATAGTTTACAATAACTAGGATTCCAACTGGGATATAAGTGTATACAAATGAACTAGTTGGTCCCCTATGACAACCCAATGTTTTCAATTCAATTCAATTCAATTTTATTTTCTTTCCATTATCTTAAACTATTTACATGGCTTTTCTTAACCTAAATCTTAAAATAACAAAATTTCCTTACATACTAAGTATTTTTCTTAGGACTATTCTAATTATTTCATGAGGATATTTATAGCTTAACTATATAATATTTACATTTATTTATATATATGACTTAGGTCTAATTATTAATATATTCCCTAACAACCCAATGTTAAAATCGATAGTTCGATATATGAAAAAAGGATAGATAGGCAACTAGTCTGAAGCAAAAAGCAACTAGTATAGTTCCAACTACATACCAGTTACTTTGTCTGCAGGGTGTATATCAATGAGGATGTTGACGATGATAATACGAGTTCATACAACAAATACACAGGAAACAAAGACCACTGACTGCCTTTGTTGGTGAGTAAATGAAAATAATGGTGAAATAGAATATGGAAAAGAAACGGAAACCTAACAAAGTTTTGCATTTTTAATATTGTACCTATGGGGCTATTCACATATGTATTACGTAGCGCTCCAGCGGGGAGTCGCATTTTTTCTCTACAGCGCTTTTATTAAATAAAGCGCTAGATTGACGCTTTTTTGTAAAGTATTTTTTTAGAAGTTTCGAAACATTTTCACATTTAATTATTAGAAAAGTTTTGTTTTGGCTTTGAAATAAAAAAAAAATATTTGTTAAACATTTTTTATGTTTAAAAAATGTTTCAACACTTGTTAACAGAATTTCGTTTCAAAATTTACCAATTTATACAAACAAATTTGGGTATAATGTTGCGTATCAGAATATTGCACTTGTATGCTTAGAATACTGAATTCATTTCAGCTCAATTTTCGTCATTATCGACTTTTTATATAATTCCCAATGCTTATAATGTCAAATTCTTTCCATAAGTTATATTTTACACGGCTGTTATGAATATACTTTTACTTTAATTATTTTTTATAACAAGATAAAATATGTGACTTGAAATGAAGTAAGCAAACTGTGTCAACAATATACATACTTTCAGTCTTTGGTGGGTTCTTTTGCATAAAACTATGTCCAAGTGATTTATGTGGCTCCTTGCACTGTTATTTCAAAATTTAACTCAATGATAACCTAAAATATTGAAAACTTGTAGTGCAAAGTTTCTAACATGCATTTGATGTCCTGTAAATGAAAAAGATTTTTATGTTTTTTTTCCATTTGAATTTAGTTCTAGCGCTTCTTAAGGAGGTGGACAGCGCTATTTAATTATAAAAAGTTCACAACACTGCATACACTACTTGTAATCGTTAAAACGCACACACTTGTCGCTTAACTACAAACTGTTGTTTGCAAATAGCATGATCCATGACTGCATTATATCGGAGTAATCTTAAAACTACTCCATGTCACTATTTGATGGATCATTAAAAGCTGAAGACTTGTCAGTTAACTACAAACTCTTGTTTACTGCATTACATTGGGCCATGTTGTAGCTAGTCCATTTTAGTTAAATTGTAGTCCAATATTATCTGCAGGGCACTAAAATATTTCTATGTATGTAGGTAAATTTAACCAAATCGGAAGAACCGTTTTTGAGTTATGCTAATATAGATAGTACAACGCTCTTAACTTGCGGTCCTGACATGAAATGACTAACTTAAAGTTAACGTCAAGTTTAGACTGTTCAAGTTAGTATTTGGTTAATGTTATAACACGGTTGTTAAGGAACCTGTTTTAATAACGCAGTTAAAACATGAAATGAGAAAGAAAGAGATAGCCTATAAAAGTATATATCCTATCTTTATTCGAGAATCTTCAATTTACTATTACTAGACGACAGAACACTAACAGCCAGTGTTGCCACCGGAAGAATAAAAAAAGTTACTCCTTCCTTTGAAAAAAGTTAAGTTTTACGTCAAAAGTTACATTTTGAAAGATTCCTTGAATAAATAGTAAATTTATGTGATATATATCAAATAAATATTTTATTCCATATTTCAGTGATAATCTAGTATCTGATGGAATTTGATCCATTTCAAATCGCGCGATTTCACCGAACAGATATTCTGTAAAATGCGCGATACAGTGGAATCGAATCTAAGTTCGAAAAAAAAACTCTAAACCTCGAAAAAAAATTAAAAGCATCAATAAATTACCCTTCAGTGGACTTTGTTTGTTTTTCAAACTGCGCGATTTGAAATCGATCGATTTCCATCACAACATACCAGAATAATAAGACAACAAATTCATTTATTGAACAAAAACATAACTTGAATAAAAATAGATAAACTTTTTAGTTTCCAAATAAAGGTTTATTTGTTGAGCGTCAAGCAATATGTCCATATGCATTTCATTGGTGCTTTGCCAAATCATCAGTAGATTCAACCATACCTTTGAAAATCTTCAAACATCTTATCTTATGCTCAGGCTTTTAAAAGCCGTTTGGGAATAAATTCCAAAATTTTTTTGAAAATCACAAGGGAATAAAATAAGCGTAGTAGGCTTAGAAACTTATACAAAACCCAACAAACAATTTCTATTCGATATGAACCTATATATACATTGCTTAACCCTCAACAAATAAATAATTAGTTTAAACAAAATTGGGAGATGCGTGACGTTAACTATTTTTTCGTATGAAATGTGATAACAAAGTGCATTTAACGACGTATGATTCTTATGTTATTCAAAACGAACGGGCAGTTCTTGCCTTAATTAATGAATCATGTACTTTTTCAAAAATATTGCTTCTCTCTTTGCCAAGTTACGAAAAATTTTAAAAATGTAACAAAACGGCATCACTGTTAACAGCGTAAGTACTCGCCATATCAAACATGGATAACAAACTTTTTAACATGAAGTTAGTGTTAAAGTTAGCCATCTTATATCAATAGATTTATGGGTATGTGTTTTTAACTTCTGATTCTCCTTAACCTCTTTATGCACAAGGTTCAGAATCCTCATATATAATCCACTATAATTTTCTACTATATAATCATTTAAAGCATTTTATTTTTAACATTTACTTTAAAATTTTAACAGATTTACGGCCCTTTTCAAAATGTACGATTAAGAGTTAACGTGGACTTTAACGACAAGTTTGGTATGTCGAACTTGCCGTTAAAGGGGACGTTAACTTTTAATCATACATTGTGAAAAGGGCCGTTAGTTTGAAGTATTTTTGATTATTAAAAAAAGAATTTAAATTGCATGTCACATACATAGGTATGTGCATATTTGCATGTTCCATACCATGTGCCTTCAAGACCGCCCGTTTGGCCAACTCGTCGTAGAGGACCTTTTCATCAACGACTACTTACACGCAATTTACATTGTGCCTTTCTCGCTTGGCTTTAAAGGCAGGCATTTACGCAATATAAATGTGCGTGACTTTTCGTAGGGATTTTAAAAGAAAATTAAAAAAAGGCTGGCTATAAAGACATAGTGTGAAAAAGCACTTAAGGGAATTTCGACATTTGTCATGCACGATATTTGTCGATTATAGTTTCTTTTACTTGAACATATTATGTAAGATGAGATTGTCAAATTCAATCGCAGAGAATATTATGTTACGTGTAGACTTCAAACTAGTGTTATCTCAATGTTATAAGAATTTTTATGAGAGTGTTGTTATAAGAATTCACATATTACGTAATGCTCCAGGGGGAGGGGGGGTTAAAGATTTGTTACGGATTAGATACTTTATACTGAACATTTTGCAAAAAGCGTTAAGAAGGGAGGGGGAGTATAAAACTTCCGATAATATTATTACGTAATATGTTAATAGGCCCTAACAACAATCTTATTAGATGAACTGTCAAAAAACACATGTACATGAAAATAAAATAGTGTGCATGTGTGAGTATTTATTAAAATAAATGAAAACCGATGTTTTTGATAAAATTTCTGTGTTAAATAAATGAATAAATGTGTTTAATTGATTTATAAATTTAAATTTGTGTGAAAAACTAAAAATAAAGTAACTAATTATGCAAAATTAGTATATGTTAACTCGATGAGCATTTGCATAAAATGCAATCTTACCGGAAAAGTAAAATTACGTCTTCCCCTAGTATGAGATGAAAAGAAAATTCTATATTTTGTTTTTAGTATTGTGCCGACGTTTTTTTCCATTTTATCTCAAAGTTAATGTCTCGTGAAGACGCTGTGTTAAGATAATATAACAGAAAACATGCTCAAAGAATGAGTTAAAGAAAAACTACTCTACTTGTCATGCCAACTAGCCAAATGAACTTCTTGTGGACATTGTCGCTCAGTCTGTCACCAGTTTGAATCATTTTGGTATATTCCTGCTTGCTAAAATTGAGCGAAATTGAGCTGTTACAATCCCAGTGGCAAATGAAACGAAGTACTTAGATAATTAATAATCAATGATGCCACGATGACGTTCTAAGCGACCATCTTAGTACTTAGATTGTAATGTACGTGTAATCTAATATGTCATGTACTAATAATAGCTTCGATTATTTTGCATTGTGTATGTGAGTATTTCGTTGTATTTCATAGAATTTATCCCTTATATGTTCAAAGTAAAAACTTGTAGCTTACTTTTGGGCTAAATTTCAACGACAAGCTCGCTTACAGTTCCACTTATTATGTAAGCGCACAGTAGCGACCTGTACTGACATCGTAGCTTACTTTGTAAGCGAGAGCGCACCGATTAAACAGCCTATGACACGCTTATGATAAATCTAAGTGGGAAAATAAGCCAAAGCGTCATCACTAGCAGCTACTAAATATTGCTTACATCAGCGATTACGTAATTGGTATTTTTACCACTGCGATATTCATTGTATTTACTCGATCTTCTCAGGAAAGCGTCCAAACTGCGTTTAAAAAAAATTGCAAAGCTTATAGACGCCATGAAAGCAAAGAGAAATAACGAATTTTTTAAAAACAAATACCTCATAAAACACGAACAATTGCTACGAGCAGAAACAATACATTCCTTCTTCAATAGATGTGGTAATATACGTGGTAATGAATTTGTATTTTTTGCCTCTGATCAAATTACCTTCTCGCTTCTAAAGGAATGCATTGTTTTGCTTTTCAAAATAATGCGTTATATATTTTATTTTATATATGTAATCAATGACAACTTTTCCCGCTGGGCATTTGCATGGTCATTAATGAAAAGATGGGTGACAGTGTCGTTCTTGTTGTCATGTATGAACTTAGAGGCCATTTGCTCGAAAATGTCCTTACTGATTCACCAACAGGTCATCGACGCTTTAACATTGTCATGCATCGGTCTTGCAAGATGTCTGAAAGACATGGCCAACCGGGTATTTAAGAATAAATACCTATCTAAGTACATACTAATATAAGGTCACTCGTTTATTTCTAATGGTTTTCTGTTTTCGCCGTGATTGTCTACACTTTCACCTTTAGCATTTTTTTGCTTTTTTCTATGAAACACTTGACGTGTTAAGCCAAAAATTAAAAAAGCACCACTTGAGCAAAAGACTGTATTTTTTAAAATATGTCCAGGTTAATCCAATAATAAATGACAACGCTATTTAGTCATATGTATATATTACATACATACATACATACATACAAAGTATGTACCCAGTGGGAAATAGAAGGAATACGGATGCCTTCTAGAAGGCCTTTGTACGAGGGGCCTGCAAGGAGTACTCAAATGTAATCGTCGAATGGACTCATATGACTTTCGGGACTGCATATATGTATGTAGGTTTTTTGTAGGTACCTATGTATACATGCGTGTACAGGGTGGCGCAGAATGAGCTATTTGGTTTAAATGGCTTATAACTTTTTTATTTATGCGACTATTATAATTTTTTTTAAATATAGTATATTATTAGGGAATTTTTTGCAATTAGCTTTGAAAAATTATATCATGTAAGTGATGTCCATTTTCTGTTTCTCACATACGTGCTCTTTTTGTGTTTTTGCTTTTTTGTGTCGAACGCCTACTTGTTGATGTTGATGGACTATGCTGCACGCTCTCCCGTACACTTTCAATATTTTGACCAGTGTGCACTGTAGGTGTTCTTCCGGCACCAGGAAAGGTTCTTACAGTCCCATGTTGACGAAAATTTTCAATCAAATGGTTTGTTGATGACGCTGTTCGTGCAATGCGCACTCTGTGTCAACACAATAGACTGTTGGTTTGAAAAATAAAATTTATTTTTAAAAATTTATTTTAAAAAATTTATTTTTGTACGTTGTTCGATCGTGTAATGATTCATAATTAATTCTCCAAATCTTTTTCACAAAATTCTGAAAAAAAAACAAAGAAAAAATAATAGTTAAAAAAGTTATAAAGAATTCCAACCATATAGCTCATTCTGCGCCACCCTGTACATTAGGGCATGACTTTTTTACTATTTTTGCAAATATCAAATTTTACATACCCTAGCCAAAATGGCCATAAAAAATATAAAGAAGCGCCATCTTACTTTAATGCTGTTGTCAAAAAAGTTCCCGCACCAAACGAGCTTAAATTTGGTATATGTGTTAAAACATATAAAACCAACCAACCAGTTTTCCTTACACCCTTACATTTTGTAAAATTTGATACGAATGATGCCTCTGGCAAAACGAATATTGGTGCAAAATCTCGGCTCACTATTTTGCCTAGTTAGCCAAATATCGCGACTTTAGAATAGGAAAATTCATCAAACATTTACTACACTGACTTCACGAAAATATGTATGTATGTAAAACTACTTATACTATATATTTCATTAAAGTGTCATGTTAAAGGGCACAAAATTGCTCTAAACATGAAAATCGCCCGTGAACATAAGGTCCGTAAAATTTGACCTCTAAATAATGCAAAATAAAATAAAGACATATATCATTTTAACGGCCATTTTGTGCTCTTTAATATGACATCTAGGATAAGTAGTTTTATATATATACATAATTTTGTGGAGTAAGTTTTGTAAATTTTTGGTGAATTTTCCTATCTTAAAGTTGCGATATTTCGCGAACTAGGCAAAGCAGTGAGCTAATAGTAGTATTGCCAGAGGCATCATTCGTTCTTAATTTTTATCAAAATCGATAAACAATGTGTATGTATATTAATTTAATAAAAACAATATCTGTGAGTTTTTAGAAACTGCATTTGGTGCGGAAGGTTATTCTGCCAAAATGAATCGCAATCACAATTTTTATTATTAATTTAGTATTGGCTATCACAAGGTGATAGGTAAATTTGTGGCAAAAATTCAAACCCTAATGTACATGTGTGCACATACACAGCCATAACCATATATGCATAGATATATACATACGTATAAAAAAACATACATGCATACACACACAAACATACATACGAGTACATTCGAGTATACTTGTGCAACCCTCTACTCTGTACTCCTTATTTTGGATGTACAAGGCCTGCTCGCTCCATTCCGTACTCATATATTTTTTACACACGTGGTCATTGCGGGGAAGGTCTTCCGATTGCTAGTTCTGGAAGGCCTGACAAAAGATCTTCTAAAAAGGGCATTTTGAATGGTTTCTAAGGAAAGTCTGTAAGGAAGGTACATTTTTTTAATCGTAATATTTTTATAGTAGTTTCTTTGTTTTTGATTCATGAGATTTTTTATTTGGAATTATTTCCTTTCATCTAAAGTCATTTTTATACGAATGTATTTGACGTGAATAGCCGGTATACGTATAAGTAAGTCAGCTCCAGCATAAACGGCACAATAGCAGCATGTACCTATGATGTCTCTTATACCGAAATTTCAGCTTTATACATATATACATATATACAAATTACTTGCGAAAAAAGAATTTGAGAATGTTTGTTATTTACAAAGCGCATTTTTGGTGAATAAAACTAATTTCATTGTCAGTGCTCACGTGTATTTTGCTTATCACCACTTGTCAATTGGCTCTGTTGAATGTGACTTTAATTAATTCTTATATACAAAACTTTTTCGTGAAATTGAATACGAGAATTAAATCACTTTCATGTTGATATTAAACTACACTTTCCCAGCGTTGCCATCGGTTACGAACCTTAGCCTTAAAATCAATTTGGATTCATAAGCAAATACGCTCGAAATAATCATATTAATAAACAATTAGCTACTGGCCTGAGCTTTTCACATCGAGCCTTTGCTGCAATAGAGTCATAAGTCAAAAAACGTGATTTTTGAGTTAATAATGCAGAAGTAATCATCATATCGTTCTTCATATTGTATAAAAATTTCATACAAATATCTTGCACACTCAATTCTTGAGAGAAGAATAAAATTTTATTTTACCATTAAGTTGTTAGTAAACTCAAAACTTCAAACTCGATTTTAGCAAAACAAGTTTTTTTGAGTTATGACTCTATTACAGCAAAGGCTCGACATGTTTACATGTTCATATATACTTAAGTATAAAATCAAACCAAAAAAGTTTGTCTTGAGTAGAACAAAAATCAGAAAAATGGGAATGAAGAAAAATCAACCGATGGCAACGCTGGGAAAGTGCAGTTAATATCAGCTTGAGAGTGATTTAATTCTCATATTCAATTTTCACGAAAAGTTGTATATATAAAGGCCGGGGCACATAGAATCCGTCATACGTCATCCGTTGCCTTTTTCAACTGACGTTAACGGAATGACGGATAATGTTGGCACAATGAGTACTTTGTTAACGGAGAGAAAATCAGCTGTTATTTATTTATTAATTTGAATTTCTTTAATTCTTTATTTTAATTCTTATTTCTTAATTCTTAATTTCTTTATTTTTTTATAACAAACCACCAAAACTTTATACAATCGAATAAATTTTAATTTAAATTATTTTATTTTTGAGCGAAAAACAAACCCACAACAAAGAACAAATCAAACAATTGTTGTCAAAGTACTCAACGTACGTTAAAAGTTAAAAGTTGGCCAACTTTGTACTTTGCGTTGACGGAGAAGTACTGTATGTGATCAAGTTCATAAGAAAACATGTATTTTAACTTAGCTGTCAGTTGAAAAAGGCGACGTATAACGTATGACGGATTCTATGTGTCTCGGCCTTAAGAATTAAAACCACCTTCAACAAAGCCACCTGACAAGTGGTGATAAGCATAATACACGTGAGCACTGACGATGGAAGTGTAGCGGCTTTCAAAAGTGACGCTACTCTGTTCTGCTGTGTACGTTGAAAAATTAAGTTGATGTTAATTCGTCCCTAGTTCCTTGGAATATTAATCATGCCCAATTCCTTCTGAATTAAAAAAAGCTTTACAAGGCCTGCAGTAAGAAGGTCATCTGAGTTTTCCCGCTGGGTATGTACAACAACTTGGCGGATTTATTTCTTTAAGGATTATATTAGTTGTCGCATCCATGAGTGCACGACAAGTATTCATTGAGTCTCTCAGCAACAAGCAGTTATTCAAGGGGTGAGCAAAAGAAAAATTGCTAAAAAGATGTCCCATGGGTGTAAAGCATTTTTACCGCATTGTCATATAACGGGTGATAACTAAACCAATATAACAGTCACACATCTATATATATGTACATACGTTCACACCACAGGGTCACACACTCTCTTAAACAACGACATGGAAACTTGGAAAATTTTGTCGCAACATGTCGCATTTTGTTAGCCGCATTTCTTCTTTCGACATTCTTTTTTCTTGTCATTCTTTCTTTGTTGCAGTTGCTACTGTTGTTGTTACTTATTGTTGCCTATAAACGGCAAATTCATTGTCAACATTGACTGTCTAACCAATCAATGTAATAACACGCATCTGAACTGACACACACTGAGATACATTAAATAACGCCGCACTTACTCGGCCCATCGGCACAGCATTTTGTAAAATATTGTTAACAATAATTTTCAGCGCAGCAATTAACCAAATAAAACATTTTAGAGGAAGACAATGACAAAATACAGTTATAAAAATGTGCATACAAGGAAGAACATTAGTATGAACCCTACATAAATGTTCTGCAGTTTGACAAACAATATTGATACGTTTAAACTAAGGCGAACTCATACTACGTGGCCGCAAGATCCCAGCTGTTTACGAATGTGTTTACACAGTTAACCTGCCAGCAATGTTAATGTATCAGCTTTTTGGACAGCCCAAATGTAAATTCTCCACGGCGAATTCTCTTGCGACTAGCTGGTGTTGATCTAACTTGGTTTAAACTTTTCAAATACCTTTTTTTTTAATTTCTAGGCAATACATTATTACACAGCGAATCCGTTATTTGATATATCCGTGGAGAAATGATCCATGCTAATCCTACGTCTATACCAGATATATTTTTATCATGACAAATGTCAAACTTTATATTGAAAAATATTTTATTTTATATTTGCTGTTTTTCCTATATGGAATTTGACATTTATCATGATAAAATTATATCAGGTATAGACGTAGGGTAAGCAAAAATAAAAATAAATTACACACATAGATGTTTATTTTCAAACAATTGTTTATTTGTTCTCTAAGAATGGCAATAAGAATTTATATCACGTTTTTTAATTATCTTCAGTAAGGTAAACACAATGTAACAAACTGATTCAGTTTTCTAACATCGACGTTAACACAATTACTTTTTAAATAACATTCCGCCTTGGGGGCTATTCACAGACATATAACGTAACGCAGCAGAAAGAATTGTTACGGATTGGATAATTTATAATGAAAATACTGCAAAAAGCGCTACGAAGGGGGGAGGGGGGCGTGGGGGTATAAAAAGTGTTACGTTGTATGTGAATAGCCCCTTACCACCTTATCAGCAGAGCTATCTACACTTGTCAATAAGTGTTCTTGAACAGTCTGATAACCTTTCGTCACTGTTTGTAAAAGATTCTTGAAAGTTCCGCATTTGTTATACAAGGTTCACACAGTCTAATGTTTCTTGTGCAACTTTTGGTTCAGCTGGGTGAGAGACAGAGTAAACAACACAGTCAGTCTTTCTCTGCCTGTGTGAACCGACCAGACTACCAATTCATCTACAAATTTAAAAAATCTACCAATTTTCGTCTAATTAGACCAAAGGGGCGCCCTGCTTCAGCGTTATCAGTTTGTTTCGTTAAATTTTAATCTGAATTTGTCATCTAATTCGTAACAATATGATTGTTTAGTTCACAACCGCTGTAAAGTATAAATTGTATCAAATACATCTGTACGATTTGTTGTAAGTTCACTTTATAGTGCATCCAAAATTAAAACTTTTATAAATAAAACTATAAAAATAAATAACATGGTTTGATTGGAAAAGAATTCCACTTAATAGATATTAATTTTTTAATATTTGTTGAAAACGCGGCGCACCCTAATGAACAATCGCATAAGAATTGGCTGTGTTTGTGCATATTTATACAAGTATTTACATGCAGAATGAGAAAACGTTTACCAGATTTTTAAGAACCATAAGCCAAACTGACGACTACGACAATAATAACAGCAATGCGCCAATTTTTATTCTTCTTGTTAACCAAATTGCTGGGATGGCCAAACAATGTGTTTGTTAGCTTTTTTGTTTAGTTTTCAGTACCTTTATTTGGGCTCTTGTACATTGATAGAAAAAACCGTCATAACGCTGATGTAATTTGACATCAATACTATGTCAAGAGTCTTCGTTTTTTACTCCATCTCTTCAGCATTGTAATGTCAGCCTTTACATCAGCTGGTCATCTTGCCATCAATGGAATAATTAAAACATTTTATACATATATAAATTTTCTATTTTAGTTTTACTTTTTGTTGGTGTGGGAGACACGGCCTGTCGGTCAACTCCGACAAGACTGTTCTAGTACCTTTCTCTCTTAGGAGAAAACTTGGTCTGGGGACAGTTTCGTTGAATGGGTGCAATATTCCTTATTCGACCGATTTCAAATATTTGGGGCTTACTCTTGATAGTACGTTGACTTGGAACCGTCATGTTGAATGCGTAACACAGAAAGGCACTAAGATGATCTGGGCGGTGAAGAGTTGTGCCGGGTGCACCTGGGGCATGAGCCCAAAAATTGTCATGTGGGTCTATACAATGATTGTTAGGCCAATCATTACGTACGGCGCGATTGTATGGTGGCAGAAGACACGACAGGTTGTGACGACAACCAAACTCTGCAAGGTTCAGAGATTGGCGTGTCTTCTTACCACAGGCGTTATGAGGTCATGCCGAACCTTGGCCATTGAGGCCTTTATTGGATTAACACTCATACAAATCTTTATAAGATCCTCTGCGGCAATGGACGGTAACTCTGCCCGTCGTATCGACAACGAGCACTCATTGATCCTGAGTACTATGCCCTGTAGAGGGCTGCTAGGAATGCCTAGTGACGGGATAAACTGTGAACATAGATTCGACAGGAGATTCAATGTCACAATTCCCCTTAGGGGAACGTGGGAAGCAAACGGTCCCACTGTGGATTCCAGAAGCTTATGCTGGTAAACGGATGGAACAGAAGATGGAGTTGGCGCTGGAGTCTGTGGACCCAACGTGAAAATCTCTGTGTCCATGGTTAAATGGTCTACCGTATTTCAGGCGGAAATGGCGGATTGGCGATCACTAAGTGCGTTCATATTAATTTGATTAGGGACATTAAGGGCGCGCAATTAGCTATATTTTCCGATATTCAGGCAGCTCTTAAATCCCTTCTTTCTTGGGAACTCCGTTCTAAGCTTGTTTTAGAGTGCTTTGACTCACTACAGGAGCTATCGTTATGAAACAAGGTTTCCATTTGCCTGGATACCTGGCCACAGTGGCCAGGAGGGCCTCTGCCACTCCTTTTATGGGCCCAGAGCCATTTTGTGGCGTAAACTGGTCGACTGTCAAGTCCCTAATCAAAGGAAATGACATATCGACCGCAAAGGAAGTGTGGCTGGCTTCTTCTGGTTTAAGGCAAGCCAAGGCATTAATGCAGCCATTTTCATATAGCGGCATCCTGAATTTCAACAGGAATGATTTACGGCTTGTTACTGGTTTTCTCTCTGGTCACTTTAGACTGAACTATCCTCTGTGGAAAAGTAATCAAGTTCGTTTACCCTTGTGCCGTTTATGCTTGGAAGAGGATGAGACAACGGCACACATTCTCTGTAAGTGTATCGTTTTATGTAATAGTAGAAGGCGTGTTTTTCATTCTGAGTTTCTGTGCTCGGATGATATTAAGCGGGCTTCTCCAAACTCAGTGCTGACTCTCATAAGGAGAGTCATGCTTAGTTTGACTTAATTTATAGGTCTATGGCACAAAAGATCCACTAGGTTTCGCAGTGCCGGTCTTCGGACTAGATCTTTCCCATATTCTATGCTATTCTATATGGTGGTCTTGATACGAGGCTCCTCAATTTATCGCATATTTATAAGTTGACACCTCTACATTTCAGCCACGTGACCATCTAAAACATCGGCAGCGCAAAGTCAACATAAACATCATTGATGCGACGTACATATAATGACTACATACATATCATCAATAAGGGTCATACTCTCGTTTGCTGCAATGTTTTGTCTGTGCATGTATGCTTTACTGGCTTACCCAGTTAACTAAATCATTTGAAAATAATATCGCATTCTAATGTTGCGTAAACATTTCTCGGACAAAACACTCGAGAACTGCTATCGAAGTCGGAAAGAGAAAGAGCTACTGCAGCTCACTCGTCGCTCAGCTTGTGACAGCAAATCTTTCGATTTCGATGTTTCGCTGACAAATCAAAAGTAAACCAATATCGAACCAATACCGCAAAAATGCAGGAAAAAGTAATTTTTCAAGATTTATTATCTTTATTTTTTAATTTATTTATTTTCATGCTAATTTTTCAAACGAACAATTACAAAATGCAGTTAGAATCCGAAATTGTATTAAAATCTGTAAGAAATTCGAAAAATTACCTTTTACAAAGTGCCGGAATTAGGAAAATTGATTATGGGAAGGAGGATAGAGGGAGTAGTGTTTATGGACATTTGATTTAAACCTTCCGACATTGAAACTGACAGGAAATACCTCTGCAGGAAACTTGTTCCACATACGTACTGTTCGGCCAAAGAACGAATTCTCTCTGTAATGCGTAGTACGATTCGCTGGCGTATCGACCACAAAGGGATGTGATCTTAATGAAGAACGTGTAGTTTGAAGAAAATTGCGGGTTTCGGGAACAAGTTCCCTGATTTCATCAAAACACATTCCATTTTAGTAACAATAAAACAACGAAATACATCCCACATTGCGTCGATGCTCCAGCGAGTCAATAGAGTTGGCTACCCTACTGTTGCCGAAGAGCTTCTTCGCCCTCTCCTGCACGCGGTCGAGTAACTTCAAAACAAACTTTGAAGCACCGGCCCATAGATGAGAGTTGTATTCTATTTTCGGTCGGATATAGCTGGTATAAATACTGAGGAGATCAGATGGAGTGAAATATCTCTTACACCGGCTTGAAAAACCGAGGCACTTGAATGCTTCTTTTGAGACTTGAAAAATATGATCAGTCCATCGAACGTCACACTGAATCTCCATGTCAAGAACATCAAGAGCATCTGATTCCCCAATTTTTTCACCATTCATAATTACAGATGGAGCAGCAAGTTCGGTCATGCGTAAGCAAACAGCATTGGGTCTTACGGGAATTGAAATCGACCCTATTCGCACGACCCCATTCGGAGATTGCTGTAAGATCATGATTAAGTGTTTCATTCATGGTTTGCCTCATCGTCCCAATCACCGACAGGCTTGGCCTAGCACTGAATGAATATGAATGGCAAATGCTGCTATCATCTGCAAAAGAGTAGATACCCAGTAAAAAAGTTGCTTCCAATAAAGCAGGTTTCTACTATTATGGAATAAAAGTAGCGCTGACAAACCTGCTGATATCGCTGCTGATTTTCGTATGGCGAGTTCCCGGATTGGAGTACTACATTTTTGCTCACAAATCTTCAACATTTTCAGCACTAGAACTGAAAATATATGAAAAAAATGGTTCGATGTGGATTGCCGTCGTTAACGCCATTTTCAATTTTTCTTATTTCGTTTCTTTATTCATTTTTATTAAATTCATATTTTTACTCAATGTTTGTTATTTTAACTTCAACTAGTATCGAACTAAGAACCTTCAGGTTTGAAGTCCAACGTACCAATCACTTTGGATCAGCACTATAAAATCAGCTTTTTTGTATAGCTTGTGTACGAAGCTTTTGTATAAGTAAAAAGCAAATATTTTTCTCGCTTGAAAACCTCCATTGTTGTGACGCTATTAAATGAAAAACTTTTCTCGCTTCAAAACCTCCATTGTTGTGACGTTATGAAATCAGATTCTGAACAAGCTCATATTTTAAAGCGAACTATGAAGCGCTTAATTTCTTTAGTGCTTCAAAAAACATGAAAATTTTTTACTGGGTTGACAGAGAAGGTCATTAAGAAAAATAAGAAATAGGGTAAGAGGAAGAACGGAGCCTTGCGGCTCAGTACCTTTTAAAAAAGTTACTTTTAAAGAAATTATCTTTAAAAAAAGTACCCTTTAAAGAAGGTAATTTTTAAAGAAAGTACCTTTTAAAAAAGTATTTTTTAAATTAAGTACCTCTAAAGAAAGTACCTTTTTTAAAAAAGTACGTTTCGAGTATCTTTTAAAAAAGTATGTACCTTCAAAAAAGTAACTTCTAAAAAAGTATGTACATATTTTTCAACGAAATGTCTTGCAAAACTGCAGCATTCCGAAATTATCTTTAAGGTTTTTGAGTTTCTGGTGCCACTGGTTGTACAGTTTTTTTCCCCTTTTTTCTCCATGTTTGCCTCTTTCACACCACTTTTACACCACTGCAGGTCTAAGGAATATTCATATTGATAGTTTTCTTTGATATGACTTTGTTTGACAGCGTTTGCCACTACATATTTATTTTTGGTCTTGTTAACAGTAACGACTGGAGATGATGGTTATGTGCTATAATGTCAAGGGGTGAATAATGTAGTCGACATGTGTCATGCGTGACATTATATATACATATGTATAAATACGGATGTACATTTAAGTATGTGTGTGTGTGTGTGTATGCACAACTATGACATCCGGTCAATAAACGCCATACTTATAGTGTTTTTATTTCCTTTAGTTTTTTTTTAATGAATATTAAATAGATGAATGCAAGAATGATTATATATGTGTGTGTAAGTATGTTACTGTATAATTGAGTTTCTTCTTTCTTTAAGCAACAGTGTGTTTGTGTGCACCAAATGTGTAACCTTTATAAATTTGTGCCATCTCTTGTAGATGGGAAAAAATTTCGCAGTGCGACAACAACTGCACCAACTAACATGAAAGAAGAATTGAAAATGCTGTTATGCAGAATATTTTATACCTACATTAAATAAACTTTTAATTATATAAACACATACATATAGTCGTATTTATTAACTTGTAATTATCAAAAGTTAAGTTGGGATATGATCCAAGTTCAGTGTTGCCAATTTAGGGATTTTCCGCCTAAATTTAGGGTTTAGTTTTGCGGTTAAGGTGAATTTTAGGGAGTAAAAAGTAGTTAGGGGGAAATTTAGGGTGCAAAAATGGTATTTGGGGATATTTGAGGGCTATTTAAGTGTTGATTTTATTTAGTAGTATTATTAATATTTGCCTAAATATTGCTACTGTTCATGTTTTTTTTTTTAAATTTTGATTTAATATTCCCAAAAATTCAAAAAAGAACGGAAAAAAGAAAACGAATTTATAGCTGATTAGTTGATGTAAGTTTTATTATAAGAAAGTTTTATTTGTTGCGGGCTAAGCATGTCTTGCATTTTATTGGTGCCTTACCAAATTTGAGAATTTACAAAAGATTTTTTGAAAATCAAAATAGAATAAGCGTAGAAGGATTTGAAACTTGGATATGAGAAATAATGCTATGACAAATGTCATCTATAAAACGAAAACAGACATCAATCTGATGACAAGCGTCTTCATTAAATTTTGTCATAGTTTAAGTGTCATCAATGCTATGACTGGAATGACATCAACACTCTGTCAGTTATTATATATTATCAAAGTGTTAAATACATATGTACATATGTACATATGTATAAAAGAAATAAGTAGACAATGTGATCATGTTTGTCATTTGTATTTTAATAGAAATGTTATCGTTTTTATTTTTGTTTTTAAACACATTTTTAAAAAGCTAAAAAAACATGACATTGCATTGATGTACACTTATCATAATTAATATGACAGAACTTATAATAAAATATGCAAGTCTTTTTAAAAACTATGCCAGTACAGCATACACCCACAGAAGCAAACGATAGTATGACATATTTTCATCATATTGATGCCACTTAGTCATCATATGTACATATGTCGCATTAATAGTGTTTAGGTTGACTTTATGCTGCCGATGTTATAGCTGAAATTATGGAAGCGTTAGTTTACAAATGTGCGGTGAATTTGAAGAGCCTGGGGTCAAGACCAACATTATAAGAAAAAATAAAACAACAAAAAGTAAAACGAAAATAGAAACAAGTTAAAGTACGAAAATATAAATATGTATGTATGTAATTGTTTCAATCATTCCACTGATGATAGCTGATGTAAAGGTTGACATCACAGTGATGAATAGTGTCATGGGGTCTAAAACGAAGACACTTGACATAGCCTTGATGTCAAGTTACATCAACGTTTTGACGATTTTTCTATCAGCGACATCATATTGATGACATTTTGCCATTTAATTGATGTTAATTATTGTAATCATTGGCATTGTAATTCCAATTAATAAATGTTGAACGAGACTTTTTTTGTATTTTCGAAAACGGATACCTAAGAAATACATATTTGCAAATTTTCAAAAATAATATTTTGTTTTTATTTGTGCATTTGGTGGTTAAGATTCATCAAAGTATCTATTTTAGTCTTTAAATGTTATTTTATTTTTTTGCTAACTACCCTTTTAATAAAGCAAAGTGTGTCTCTCAAGCACCTTTTTGGCATAAATTGAACCCATGTCAACACCCTAAGAAATTTGCATATCTACTTTAAAAAAACAACTCTCATGTATGCTGCTTGCACCAAAAGATAAGGCTTATATAAAAGTATTAAATATTTAAATACATATTTAGCCTAAAGTCACCATACGATATATTAGTGGCATTTATTAATAACCGCATAAGTCTTAAAATAATATTTTATTTCATAATTAACATACCTACTCAGCAAACATTTTGACGGCAAAGTAATGAGTTAAAATGCTAATAAACATACCCTTCACTACTTCTACTTGGCATTTTAACATATTACTTTAACATGGCGATGTCATTGGAGACAAGTACTTACCACATTGGGTTACAAATAACAAACGTTAAAAACTTCAATATTTAGAAGGGATTGAATACACAAAACACAATAAAATTTAAACCTCTGTGCTAAGCATTGAACTCGTGCCGTTTTCAGGTATGGTTGTATTTTATGATAGGTGTTTTGCTCACTAGGCTACTGCACAACTATTTTCTTACGGGCTTAAAATTTATTTTCACAAACATGAATACAATTAACAAAAATCCAATTTGCTTCCACAGAATCTACTACGGTAAAGTAATTCAGACGGTATGTATGTAGTTTGTGGTGAAAAGTATGTTGTTTGGTAATGACAACACATTACCAAGTTTTTGCGGGTCCGTTAGAATATTCTATTCGTTATAAAATTTGTACTAAAATATAAAATTTATCCATGTTATTCCAAAACGTGTTTAAGGCACTGTGAAGAGCGTTTAAGATACAGCAATTTGTCATAAACAAATCATAATCGAGCAAAATTGACGTACGCAGTTATACATGAAAACCGCAGATTTGTATTTTTATACTAACTTCAAACATTAAAAGCTTTTTATATCTTAATAAAAACAACAAAAATGTAAAAACAGCAACAACACCGCCAGAGAAAAGAAAATAAAAGAAGCACCAGCAACCAAATCGTCAACACAAAATGAAAAGCAGGCAGGAGTATTTGTTTGCTTAAAATTTTTGTGAATTTTTCAGGACTTGTTTTCCTTACTATGTCGCATTATGACAATTGGGGAGAATTTGTGGTGAAAGACATCACATACACAATCCTTGATACATACACATGGAATAATTTTAATCCCAAACAACAAAGTAGAACAAAACACTAACACACCCATAGAGTATATATTATTTAATCTCGTATGTAACGGTTAATATGAGAATTTTACTATGAACTGAGTTTATTCACTCACTCCCCAGGATTTTGCTCAATTTTTGCTTGGATACATACCAAATCTAGTCATGGGGTCTGTTTTAAAAAAAAAATAATTATTTGGTAGATGTTTTCTGGTTGTTGCTATTGGAGTTTCCTCAATGAAAACATGTTGGAGAAAAAAAATAGAGAAAATCAGACTGAATGTAAGTAATATAAGGGTGGCAATAAAAATTGTGATAAACGGATAATGAAGATTATTTTAACATGGTTGCGAAAATAAAGCAAACGTAGTGGATATAGGACTAAAAAAGGCAAAATGAATGATAAAAATGAATATGGGACTTTTTTTGGCACATTTTCATTTATAAACATATAATATATGTATACACTTGGACAACGTATCCGATACCATAGATTTTGGGTATCACTTTTCATGGTTTTACAATAAAACTTCGGTGCTACTAAATTTGAAAGAAGCAATAAGAACTCCTGGAGCTAGCACCTGAAGAGTGCCAAAGATATTAAAATTGTTGTATAAGTAATTGTTCATGCATAGACTCACTACACCGAAAAAATCCATACACATGTTAGCACGAAAACGCACGTACATACATACATACTACGAAATATTTCGTAATTTCGCAAAAAGTACGAAAATAATTAGAAAATAAAAGTAAAAAAAGTTTGGCTAAACCGGGGCGCGAGTTCTACCCACTGAGCCACTTTCTAGTTGTTTTATAAGAGATAAAAATTAGTTTTATTTACTTACATTTGGAAAATATGTCATTTTATAAAAAAATATTTAAATTTTTTTTATTTCAAATATATTTTTTAACAAGGAAAAATGTTCACGAAAGGTTTTCGTTACTTTCGTAAGCTCAAAAACAAATATTGTCTAATTTTTTTCGTATGTATGCACGAAAGTTTCGTATATTCTACGAAAAAAGTAGCTACGAAAGTTTTTTTTCGTAAAATGTTGCATGCATTATTTTCAGTGTAAGAAGGAAAAATTTTTACGAAAGGTATTGCGTTACTTTTGTAAATTAAAAAAAATATTGCCTAATTTTTTTCGTAATATGTACGTATGTACGAAAGTTTTTTTTATTATACGAAAACAGTAGCTACCAAAGTTTTTTTTCGTAAAATGAAAATAATACGTTTTCAGTGTAACAAGGAAAAATGTTTACGAAAGGTTTTCGTTACTTTCGTAAGTCCATAAAATTATTGCCGAATTTTTATTCGTAATATGTACGAAACTTTCGTATATTCTACGAAAAAAGTAAATACGAAAGTTTTTTATTTGTAAAATGTTGTATGGATTATTTTCAGTATATATTTTTTAACAAGGAAAAATTTTAACGAAATGTTTTCGTTACTTTCGTAAATTAAAAAAAAAATGTTGCATAAATTATGTTTCGTAATATGTTTGAAAGTTTCGTATATTCTACGAAAAAAGTAACTGCCAACGTTTTTTTTTCGTAAAATCTTGCATGAATTATTTTCAGTGTAGATATCATGTTAGATTACGCAAGAGGTTATCGAAAAAATGTTGCACCTAAAACCCAGCGTAGAAAATACGAGCTAATGACCAGTCCGATATCTAAACTGCATACTCCAAGTTACCCACCGTTTGGCCGCCATTATATTGACTATATTCGTGTATATTTGAGGGTGCTGTTGGCTGAATAGTTAGCGCGTTTGACTACAAAACCTGAGGTCTTGAGTTCGAGACTGGTTTCAGGCAAGCCAACAACATCATGCATTTTTCTCATGTGCATTGGTGTGTTATTGTATTGGTTGTTGTTGGACTGTTAAAGTGATGAAGGCATAGCACTGATCACTTTGGCAGTACCGGCAGCGAGTAATACTAACATACTCTAATACACTTCTCAGCACCCTCCTTCGACGGTATTATAGCAAAACCGTCGGCGAAGTAAAAGACCTAATGAAATGGCTACACAGCTTACACAACTCAATCCCTCTACTTCTCACCAGAGGGGCTCGCAACACTGCTCTACAGAAAAACTCGCAATAGCAGGGTTGTAAATGAATTAAGCTTTCTATCTCTCTACCACTTCACCACCTGTTCTCTCTACATTATCCCTTTCCCAAAGAAGGTAACACATTAATTAATTAACTGGTAGGCATTAATTGCCTGATTGTGTTACTTCTCTTAAAAAAAAATAAAAAAATTAAAAGACCGCTCTGAGTCAAACAAAAGACTGTGAATGCCAAATAGTGTACAAATTTGGTCTGACTCAATTATTTTTACATGTTTGAAGTCCATATTCCTTTAATTTGAGTCTACGACTACTAGGCGCGGATACAAGGTGGGAGGGCAAACTGGATATAAGCCCCCCCACCAAATTAGTGAAATATACCAAATTTCTATTGAGTTTAAGTACAGATAGTCTGATGCTTCTGGCCTATCACAATAAGTAACGTCGAGCTACTCTCATCTACAAACCAACAACCAATCCAGGACATCCTGAGAAGGAAATTTGAAAGAGTTTGTCATACATTGAGATCTAACAATGGGTTAGCAGATTCAGTACTGGGTTAGCCTCAAGGCTCTTGGCGTCACAATCACCCAAAAATAACTTGGAACACAGCAACAATACTTGAACTGACTGCTGCAGAATTGTCATGGAACGAGGCAATAAGAAGAGGCTCCAGCAAAGTTCATTGGAGATCACTAGTCGAGACCATTTGGTCGCCAATTGGTTAAGAACGAAATATCATCATCAAAATAGACTTTAATCATTAATTTTTAGATTTAAAATATCAACACTTATTGTCAATTCCTGATTAGTATATTGAAACTAGAATAAATAAATTGGGAAAACGATGTAATTCATTTTCAGCCAAGCCCACTGTTTATCGCTTATTTCGATGACGACGATTGTATACAAATAATAAAAGTTTGTGTATGAATGTGAAACTAAACAAAATTTATTTTTCCTGAGAACATTCAAGAGAAGCAGGTGGGTTTTAGGATGGGGGATACTAAACTTTTTCATTTGTATCAAGCAACAAGTAAAAAGTTGGATTGTGCAAATGTAAGATAGCACGAATGTGTGTGTGTGTGTTTGTTTGTGTGTGTGTAATTAACAAAAAGGAAACAAAGAGAAGAAAAATACCCAAATATAAGGGAGCTGGTGATAACGGTACAAAACTACCATTGAGATGTCCAATGAATATACAATTTTCATTTTGTTGTAAACGAAGTACATGCACGCATACATATGTATGTACATTAACAAACATGCATACGAACGAACAGACAAACAAAGCATGTGTGTGGAAATGCTGCATTGCTGGTTTTTGTGAAGATGATGAACAAAAACAACAAATGCCAAAATAAAAAAGAAGGAAAAAGTTAAAAAAGTCAAGTTCCTTCCCAGACTTAAAAAGCACAAGAGAAGAAAGACACATAAAAGCACCACCAACAACACATACATATACACATATGTCAATTATGCTAAAATAGGGTTGCCAGAGTGTTGAAGTAGCTATTAGAACTAATTAGTTTCCTTAAGGAAACAGCATAAAATTTCAACACAGAGACTCGAAATGAAAAATTAATCTAAATAAATTTGAGATAAAAATGAAAATTTTAAATAAAAAAAAATTAATAAATAAAAGTAAAAGTTTGTAGCACAAAAATACACTAAGACTGCTTTCTTTTACTCTTGAGGCTTGCCTGTGCAAATTTCTCCCACATTTAAGGTACGACCAAGTTGAATCCATTCTAGTTGATTCGCCCTTGGACTGAATACATGCCAAACTTCATGTAAAAAATGTATACAACAATTGCTTACAATTTTTTATATGGAAGCCCGATATATTGATTATCCCATTCCGTGACAGATTTTCAAAATATTTTATTTTAAACGACATGAAAGGTTTGGTACCACAAAAATTACGGCCGGACACACCATTTGACCAAACGCAAAATTACGTCCGTTTTGTAATCTGTTCAATATTTTTTATTGAAGTCGGTTTTTTCTGCCAGAATTATTTAATTATGGAAATCTTGCCATGCATGGTAAAGTTGTCCAAACATGACATTCTTAGACATGAATAATACAAAATAAGGAAGTCTTTGAGTCTAATTTTAAGAATTTATACGCAATTCTGGTTTTCCCCCACACGATTCTATGCATATCAGCTCAAGCTACACGTCTTAACACGATGTTGTTTAAACAGGGACGGAGAAGGAATGCATGCCAGCAGGCATTTTGACTTCACAGTCACAGAATCAAGAGCGCGTTTTCAAGCCGCACTATTTCGATCATGTAACAGCTTCCGAGTGGTTTAGGTTTGCTTAAGTGGGCAGCCCGAATGCTAGCGAGCACACTCGGAGGACATTACCTCATACATTCTCATGATGCTTTTATACTTCAGATATACAGAACCCGCCAGAAACTAAAGTACCTCCCAGTAACGTATTCCTGAAACAGTCTAGGTATAGTTCTCTATTTTCTAGATGTCTAGGAAGATGTTTTATTAATTATTCTTCGTCAGAGCAACTCCTGCAGTGATCACCATACCGAAAGCATGGACATTCCGACATGCGTCCGATCGTACAGTGTCCCGTAATGATGGCAACCAGGTGTACAAATGACTTTCTTCCACAAGGCAAGAAGTTGCTTATTGATATTTCTCATAAATCTTATTCTAAGAGAATATGAATATTCCTATATGAGTCTGATACATTTAAGTCCGGCCATACTCTTGCCCAAATTATACGGTCATTATGGAGTTTGAATCCATGTACGTCCACATTTCGACTTCAACACCTTTTTATTAAGGGTAATAATTGTGGTTAAAAGTGTTTAAAATTATCGTCAGTGGCTGAATTTCGGCCTAACCTGAAGGTCCGCTTAACACCGTGTGAAATTGAGCGTCCTCTGGATGAAAACCGAAAGCACCTGTGTGACTTGCAAGGAAAACACAGTTTGCAATTTATTGTACAGGGACCACTAATCATGCATAAACACCTTGATAGAGGGTTTGAGCTGTCTTAAACTACATCAGCTATGCATGCAACCAGCAAGATTGAAGTATACCTCAAATCAGAAAACAGCTATACTGGCCTTCCCCAACACCCATCCACAAAAAAAAAAACACTTGATGTAGCTTCTGTTGTCTTAGCAATAGCATAGAGAGGCTTATATCTTCTATTAATACTAAAGAAATTGCATTTCTATAATGTCTGATGCTGGTTTATTACTTCTAAATTGCACCCAAAATGAAATATTAGCAAATCGAACCAATTTCATAGGTTAGAATTGCACCAACTCATAAAATACAGTAAAACCAACCAATAGAATTGTAGTGTAGGTAATAGTGTGCCAGGCTCGGGTACAAACAGGATGGCGTGGGAGAACGGGATATTCCTCCCCCCTCCCCCTCCAAACGAATGAAATATACCCAATTTCTATAGAGTTTCTAAAAGAAATTTTGCAAAATAGTATTTCCTCCCCACTCCCCAAAAGCTCAAGCTGGATCCACGGTTGTAGTGTGCTAAACTACTAACCGGAAGATCCCAGGTTCGATGTCTGCCGTAAGTGCGCTTGCTTAAAAAAAAAATTTTTTTTGTTTATAATTTTTTTTGTCTTGAACTTAGGTTTTCACAATTTTACTCATGTTTATAAACCGGACGCCTTTACCATCTCAGCTAAGTCGTCTTGTTAAATAACGATAGCACAATGTATACCTACATAGACATGTGGTCACTTGCTTGAATTATACACTCTAAAACATTACTTCAAATTTACGATCATATATTGTCTAAATTTGTGTTGAGAATTTCTCCTTGTTTAAAATTACATCGATGTTGTAGTTATTTTATTAAAGAAAAAACCTTTCAAATTAAACATATTTAGTCCAAGTGGAAAAAATGTAACATAAAGCATAACACGGCTGTGGCTGAATGGTAGATACGTCAGACTATCAGTCAGGAGGTCGCTGTTCAAACTTGCACGCTGCCAATCGCTTTTTTAGTTAAAACATTTTGTTGAAAAATAATGCGTGTGTAATTTTAGGTCGATAATAATCTGTAAAGTGTTGCCTACTATTATCGACGTAATTTTCAACAAAAATGTTTTAGAGTGTACACAGTAATTTTTGTTAAATAACTATTTTCGTTATTATTATTTTAAATTGGTAATTTTAACTATAAAAATTGTTAAAAATTAAATTAGTAATTTTAACCATCAAAAATAATTTTAATTTTCAAATGTGGTTTTGCTCAAATTTATATTTTACAATTCAGTAAAATGTAATATGTTGGTCTTCAACTTAGATTCTCACTATTCCTCGAATGCTTATGAACCGGACGCCTTTACCATCACAGCTAAGTCATCTTGTTAAATAACGATCGCACGAAACAACCATAGACATGAAATGACTTACAACTTTAAAAAGTTATTTTAGCCACTGAAAATTGTTACATATTTCATAAAAATTGCAACAACAATTTACATTAACAGTAAGTTAACTATTTAAATTGGTTAGATTTACCTATCATTTTATTTTGAATGTGATTGATTTAACGCGGATCCACAGTAACTGATCCGAATGAGTAGCTATTCTGGGAAGCATATCTTATACTGCAAAAGTTGTAAATTAATTTGAATTGTACTAAATCCCACGGTATGATTCAAGGTTTTAAGTACATACTGTACATAAAACATACATACATACATGTGCAACAAATTCTCATTCTTCCTTTACACACATTCTTATTAAACAGCCAAATATAATTAAAAAATACCCCAAAAAATATTGTGCAAAAAGGAACGTTTAAATAAAAAAGCGTATGCGAAAAACAAGAGTAGCAAAGAATGGAACATAAATGAAAGACGATAAAAAGTGACGCATAGTATGTAGTAAGTAGAGTGGTGATAAAGACTACAACAAAAAACGAAAGTGATAAACGCAATAAATTGATAAAAATAATACTCATACGCAAATATTAGTGAAAATCCCAAAGAAAGATTAGAAAGAAAGCCCTCTTTTGCTCTCAATTTTTCTGAACAATTTTACAAACTGTTTGTTTTGTTATATTGTTTCTTTTTTTGAATATGTTTCGTCAACTTTTCGTTAGGGCATGTCTATTGTACTTTTATCAGCTACATAATTTTTTCAACTACATACATACATGTGTACATATGTATATACATTCTTACATACATATATTTGCCCCACTGATGAATGGTCATGGAAAAAGGTACCGCAGAAAAACGGTTCTGTAAAGAAGCTTTCTCTCGTTCTCTATCTCTCTCTCTCTCTCTCTTTTATTTTGATTCGTGTTTATGTATTGTTGCTTTTCCATTAACCGTTTCGCAGGGCTTTGCCTTCAGAATATCTGCACAATGACGAGTTGTGTTTATGATTGATTTCCCCTCTTCACGAATAACGGTGAGCCTAACTGTAACAGCTTTGTTTTCAATAAATCGGCCATTCTTGTTCTGTCAATGACTGTTGGCTCTAAAATGCAGGAGAGTTGCGCAAGGAAACGAAAATCGAATATAGCACAAAGATTTTCTTTCATCTTTTGCTTGTTTTATTGTCGTCTGTTATTTATTTTTTCTATATATTTTAGTGGATTTTTTCGTTGTTGCTGACTCTTTTGTTTCCATTTTCTGGGCCAGTTAATAAAAATTTTTGGTTTTTCTCTACAGTGCATAGGCCACACACAGTTTAACAGTAATTTTTTTATAAAAGTTTGTACGTGTGTGTGTGTGTTTTATAAATCCTAAAGCATTGTTGCCTTGATGATTTCCTATTTTCTTGTATTGTTGCTGTTGGTTTGTATATTAATGTGCAAGTGTATGGCTATGTATGTGTGGTAAGTTTTGTTTATTATATGCCCCAAGTAATGCCAATAAAATACAGTGATAAAAAACGCTTAAAGCAATATATATACATACATACATACATACATACATATAAGATGCCTGGGGGCCAAAGCAGTTTGGTTTGCTAAAAGCATAGTGAATTTGAACAAACAATTAAACTTATTTTTTATTTAAAAGCTCAATAAAATAATTCTGTCAAAATGTTCAAATGATGTAATTGTCTACAAATGGAGTGTCCGCAATTTTTCATAGTACCAAACGTTTCATGTCCTTGTAAATAAAATATATTGAAAATCGCTCAAGAAATGGCGATAATTAATATATAGGGGCTACCAATTTGTACGCCCGATGTTTACTTCTATGGAACCAAACTTCAAAAACAATTTTGAAAATCGGTTCAATGGAGGAGTTATGAGATAATCAATATTTCCGTGGGAGAGTTATACTTGGGGGGGGGAGCAGATATATGGGACCAAACTTCAGGCAAATACTTTCAAACAAAAAATAATTTTGAAAAGCGGTTGACAAATGACATATATTTTTTGGGGGGTGGATGAAGTCCAGATTTCTCTACCGAGTTTCGAAAAAAAATTATTGGACCAAACTGCAGGCAAACTTTCAAACAAAAAAAAAATTTTTAAATCGGTTCACAAATGACGGAGTTATGCTTGAGGGGAACAAATTTCCCCCTCCGATTTTCGAAAAAAAATTATTGGACCAAACTGCAGGCAAACCCTTTTAAACAAAAAACAAAAAAGAATTTTGAAAATCGGTTGACAAATGATAGAGTTATGCATGGGGTGAGTTAATTTCCCCTTCGATTTTCGAAAAAAAAGTTATGGGACCAAACTGCAGACAAACCATTTCGAACAAAAAAATTTTGAAAATCGGTTGACAAATGACAGTTATGCATGGGGGAACAAGTTTTTCCCCTACGATTTTCAAAAAAAAAATTATGGGACCAAACTGCAGGCGAACCTTTTGAAACAAAAAAAGAATTTTGAAAATCGGTTGACAAATGACAGAGTTATACCTGTGCAAACATTAAAAAAAATACACACGAAATGATAACATCCTTCTTTTTTGAGGTCGGTTAAAAATGTGTCAGCTTGTGGTTCCCAATATAAGTGCCTAATTACAACTGAAATTGCTGTCGGCAGACCACATTAAAAGTGAGGGCGACGAATTAAGCACCTTATTTTGTAAAACGCAAATCTTAGTCTTGATAAATTTTGTATTAAAAAAATTCAAATTACGAACAAAGTAAATTTAAAATTTGTCCATTCCTAGACACCTTTTACACAGGGAAAGTTTACCTTGCAAAGTCTTAAGTTTATAGAGGAGCAGGAAAAAGAGAATGAGCGGTAGTATAGAGTTTCTTGTACTCGCAAATTCGTTTATAGTTTATACCTGAAGTTGGCTGCAGCTTTGCATTTGACGTTCAAACAAAAGAAAACAACAACAATGTTCAAGCAAATAAACCAAAATTTGAAAAACTAAATCAAGGCGAATTGATACCAGATGGCCTTATTAGTCCAGCTGATTATCAACTGACTACACCAAAGTGTCAAACTATTTATAAAAAAAAAACTAAACAATAATTTTTTATGTATGCATTTAACATGACAGTTTGGTGAATTGCCAGTTGTTCTTGCACTAATAAGGCCACTAGATATTAATTCGCTTGGAACTAAATTTTCTGTGTCTAAATACGAAAGAAAGTTTAAAAGAGAATAAAAAAAATTTTGTTTGTCAAAGCAAACTTTGCCTTTTCGGAAATCGTCTTAGCGTTCGTTGCATTGCACAAAGTAAGACTTAAGTCACTCTTATGAAAAGCAAAACAAAAAGGAAAGAGAATAACCATATTTCTCTTTGAAATGATCTCCCTTCCTCTAATTTCATAGAAATGCTTTCCCGATGAGAGGATTGCCAGAGAGTGAAATAAAAAATTTTATAAATTCTACTGTGGCAACATTATGGTCAGCAGTCTGGCCATTGATTGTTAAATTCGTGGTAGAAAATGGTTGTCGTGCTAGCTTTAATAAGGCAATAGTACTATCCATACGCAACGTGCGCTACTGCCTGAGCTTCTTCCAGGCACAGTCTGCAAACATTATCATCCAAGATTGTAATTTTAGTTAGATGTTATCTGAAGTTTCTGTCTACTGTAACACAAGGTCACATCTCGACTTCAGTTCAGGAGGGGTCGCATATTGGAAATTAAGTCAAGACAGCCTCCAAACCCAATTTGATTACAAAAATAAATACTAGTTCGACTAACTCAGAGGGGGTCGTGACCCCCTTTTGATCTCCGCTTGCTGTAACCAGCGTAGTTTTCTTACTTAAGAAGGGGCTTCCTCGTCAGTATAATATCCTTCAGATTGTTGTCTCCTGCATCTCATCTAATCATCTCATTCCCTAAAGAATGAGATTTCTGCACCAGACAAAACTTGTGCTGCGACATTTTGTGGATTTCTTTTGAAGGTTTTTCTAATGCTTTCTAATGTTTTCTATCCCATCGACGTTTAACTCAACCCACTTCAGTGTTAATTCGTTAACCGGGCCTCAGTAATGAGTTTTCGACTACATTCTACACGTTCGCTTTATACATTCGTTTAATCATCGTACAATCAGGTGATTCAATGCATGTATTATACCAAAGATCTCTCCGTGGTATACGGTTACGTACATGTCTAAACGCAAGACACGGGAGAGTTCCTAATATTCCATTACGGGAGATCTTCCACTCTTCCGTCTATGAGACGCCTATCCAAGAAAGTTGCGATGTCCCTCTCTACAAATTTATTGATTATACTGCCATCCGCAAGGCTCGTCCAAGGCAGATTCATTACAGGTACCACCACGACTACAACAAATACAACACCAAAAAACACATGTATTTTGTTGGTAGAAACATACCAGAAATATGTCAAATCTATTGTCTGTGTGTCGCACACATTCATAAGCTCTCTCAAATTTACTAACACATGCCCGTTGTTGGTAGAAACACACCAGAGATGTGTTAAATCTAATTTACTAAAATAAATTTAATAAAACAGCTGTTCTCATAGTGGTACCTGTTCAATCTACCTTGGGTGAGTCCAATGCAGTCTTTCGACTACTCATCTTCTGCTCAGGCTTTCAAATGACATATAAGTCTCCCTAACCTTTTTATGAATAACGGTTAGGATGATATTGTAGTCCCCGATGGAGAACCCAGCGTCGTAACAAGTGGCATTATATGCCATAGGAAGTGCTGCCTCAATTGCTAGCCTTATATTCATATAAGCAATGCTTTCAACCCCATCTACCCTACGCTTGATTGTTTTATGAGAGGCTCTCGTCCACCAAGTAGCAGAAACGTAAGCAAGTGTAGGTCTCAGTGTTCAAAACCTGTGTGTAGCCTTGGTCTGTGTTCTCCTATAGAAGGTGAACATTTGCAATACTCGCTTTCTTACGAAGACCTTTAAATTTAATGCTCCTCTAAATTTAAATGTTCAACCCAGTTGCCTACTACTGCTGTCGGCGGATGTTTGGTTTCAAATGGGGCCTAAGCCCCTGTGGCTGAGTGGCAGCGATGCTAGCCTGTCAGTCCAGAGGTCGTGGGCTCGATTCACGCCATAGACACTGGGTGTTTTCTGCGGACAAGCTAATCGCTTCGTGGGTTGTCCTATATTGACTTAAGGATCTTTAGTATGGTGGTCCGCCACAAGTAAGAAATACGTGGTAGATCAATTATACAGAACCTCGACCAGTGCGTCAAGACTAGCGGCATCTTGAAGGTGGAGATCAAGGAATAATACCCATGCCAAAATCTTAGATCTACTGCCAGCGACATTGAGGAGACCCTCGAATTACATGATAATAGCACTTTCAAAGTCCTTATTCCTTCCAGGCAGTAATGGAATAGAGGTAACCCCAAAGAAAAGGACTTCAACTTCACGGTGTATATTGATGGATAAAGAATGATTTGCGGGTTGTCCCATATTGACTGATCTGTAGTAGTATGGTGGTCTGCCACAATTAAGAAATACGTGGTAGATCAATTATGCAGAATACAGAGATCAGGTTGCTCCGGGATTACAGGGTGTGTGCGTACTAATCCTTTAGATGCTATACTAAACTTAATCCCGATTGACCTTCATGTATTGGCTATATCCTCGACCAGTGCGGCAAGACTAGCGGCATCTGGAAGGTGGAGATCAAGGAATTATAGCCATGCCAGAATCTCAGATCTACTGCCTCCGACATTGAGGAAACCCTCGGATTACATGGTACCTTATTTGGACTTTGATAGCACTTTCAAAGTCCTTATTCCTTCCAGGGGGTAATGGAAAGGAGGTAACCCGATAGAAAACGACTTCACCTTCAGGGTGTATACTGATGGATCAAGAATGATCTGCGATGTTGGGTGGAGTCTTCTCGAATGATCTTGGGTTAAGAGTCTTCTTCCGACTTCCAGATGAAGCCAGTGTATTTCGTCGACAGCCAGGCAGCACTTCTGTCCCTGGCAGCGGAAGTTACGTTAGTCTAGCATTGTTTTCATTGTTGGCCTGAGGAATCGATGTCATTGCACCACTAGTTGAGAAAAACACCATTCTTTGCATCTTGAACAGATTGGAGTAAAGGTCTTTTGTATCCAGCTCTATATCCGATAAGAGTTCTTTACCTAAGAATTGGCACATACTAGCTAAAAAAAGAAACATGTCACAAGGTAGTGGGTTTTACTCCCGACAAAGACCCTCAAAGCTTCCGTAGAGAAGTCGAATCGCTTCGTAGGTTAAGTAACTTTCGTTTATTTATTTAAGGCAATTTTCGCATAAAAAAACGCTTTATTACCCACATTATTACCTACGAGATACTAATAAAAATCTAATGGTAATTATAAACAACTTCCGATTCCGTTTTTAATCTCTTCCTCCTCTGCTTGCAATAATTTACTGATTATTTATAGAAAGTTTTATTGACTTTGTTAAGAGAAGAATTAACTGGATTGTAATGCTGTCAAGAAAATACAAAGAAGCAAAAGTTACTTGTTTCATTTAATAAGGGAATGAAAAACAAACAGGAAAGGAAGAGGGAATAAAAATAGCTTAACCTTCTATATTTAAAGTTTGTATGTGTACATAAATAATATGAACAAATTTTATGAATAATGGTAAGAGGAAAATAATAAAAGTCAAGAAATTTGTGGAGCTCCATAATGTGCAAAAGGAAAAAGTAATTAACTGGCAGCACAATAATGTTACAAATATTTTAGTAAAACATATTCTGAGAAGAATAATTGCGAGACTCTCTAACTTTTTTAGTTGAAAAATAATAATGTTCGCCATATATTTTAATGGTTTTAGGCTTTTAATCGATACTTATCTACTTCCTTTCTTATTCCTAGTAATCATTGGAATTTCCTTTTGGCTGAGGTTCCCCATTGCGTCTACATTTAATATTTGACTGCCTGTGGTTTTCACTTTAATGACAGTCAGTGATGGTCACAGAAGTTCACAAGTTACCGTCCGAGCCTCTTTTAGGTACAGTAGTGTTTGGCTTGAATCATACATGACGCCAAATGCTATTACGTGTAGGGAGTATACTGAAGCAGATCACTACATTGTGGGTACCTTCCAATTCCTTGTCAGTGATCTCATGCTTAATCGACTTTTAGCTGTCTTCTGATAACTCAATCACTGCCCCGTGATTCATTAGAGGTTGAATCATATTTTAGCGATATCTAAATCCGCAGTATTCACTAACATTTACTATGGCCTGAGGTACTACATGACATCCACATCTTAAATGTAAGTGGCAGTGATGTGTACCGATAATGTTATCCAGATATGAAGACTCACACACAATTTGCGCTGCCGTCTCAGCCTCTCCCAGCTACAATATGGCTTAGAACTTCCTGAGCCGTCGCCCTTAAACCTTTTTATCACTATTTTCTATTCCAGTGTCGAACCTTGGCTCATCAGGCTGCATGTCACTGTGGCTAATAAGAAGCTATGCTAGCCTATTGGTGCAGAGGTCGCAGACTCGATTCCGGCCAAACAAACTGGGTGTTTTCCGCACACTAGCAAATCTTTTTAAGGTTGTGTTAGTTTCTAAAAAAATAAAAAAAAATTTCGAGCTAATTTGACATCTCCTTAGTTTTACAATCCTTACGGCGGCGCGCCGGTTTCCCTTTCGTCTCAGCTTCTCAAGTTCCTGCTTCGTTATCAACAACTCTGAGCAATCGTCGTTATTTTGAAAATGGATTTAACTCCGATATTAACCTCTGTCCCCCTTGCGGTGGCACAAACCCTATCCTTATCTAAAAAATTATATAGCAATAAATCATTTTCAAGCAGTTGCCTTCTTTAACTTTTTGCTTAAAAAAAGATTAAGATAAATATGTAATACGTGTTTTAAATTGCAAATAATCCTGGAACCCTAAAAAGGCATATAATTTTGTGAAGTTCATTAAATATATTTCTTTTTTACCAGAAAATAAACTAAAATAAAATCAATAAACAAAACTAAAACTCAAATCGTGAATATAATTTTAATACGCACATATTTTTGCACAAACATTAAATTGTACATATCTTATATACATATGTATATAATAAATAAATATGTTTGTATTTATGTATATAATATATGATATACATAATTGTGCGAAGCATTAATACTTAATAAGGCCTAATGAATTTAGCAACTTATTGAAGCTACAGAATCCAAAACTGAAGATAAGGAAGCGTAAAATGTTGTTAAATGTCATTAAACTTAAACTGTATTGGTAGTGGTATTAAAGGATATCCAAATGTAAGCGTGTTGGTATTCAAGAGTTATATAATTTTGAATTTATATACTTGTATTTTGTGCAATGAAAGTTTGGGTAAATGTACTCACACATACGTACACTATAAATTTACCAGAAAAATGCCCAAAGGCGTTAAATTTTAAAGGAGTTCTAGATTTTGAATTGTTCTTCTCTTTACTTTTTTACAAGTTTTTTTTAGGGCAAACGTAGTTTTTATTTTAATATAGTGAAATAAATGATATAAAAGGTACTTTTCATAAAAGGTACTTTTTATAAAAGATACTTTTTATAAAAGTTACTTTTTATAAAAGGTACTTTTTATAAAAGGTACTTTTTATAAAAGGTACTTTTTATAAAAGGTACTTTTTATAAAAGGTACTTTTTATAAAAGGTACTTTTTATAAAAGGTACTTTTTATAAAAGGTACTTTTTATAAAAGGTACTTTTTATAAAAGGTACTTTTTATAAAAGGTACTTTTTATAAAAGGTACTTTTTATAAAAGGTACTTTTTATAAAAGGTACTTTTTATAAAAGGTACTTTTTATAAAAGGTACTTTTTATAAAAGGTACTTTTTATAAAAGGTACTTTTTATAAAAATTACTTTTTATAAAAGGTACTTTTTATAAAAGGTACTTTTTATAAAAGGTACTTTTTATAAAAGATACTTTTTATAAAAGGTACTTTTTATATAAGGTACTTTTTATAAAAAGTACTTTTTATAAAAGGTACTTTTTATAAAAGGTACTTTTTATAAAAGGTACTTTTTATAAAAGGTACTTTTTATAAAAGGTACTTTTTATAAAAGGTACTTTTTATAAAAGGTACTTTTTATAAAAGATACTTTTTATAAAAGGTACTTTTTATAAAAGGTACTTTTTATAAAAGGTACTTTTTATAAAAGGTACTTTTTATAAAAGGTACTTTTTATAAAAGGTATTTTTTATAAAAGGTACTTTTTATAAAAGATACTTTTTATAAAAGGTACTTTTTATAAAAGGTACTTTTTATAAAAGGTACTTTTTATAAAAGGTACTTTTTATAAAAGGTACTTTTTATAAAAGGTACTTTTTATAAAAGGTACTTTTTATAAAAGGTACTTTTTATAAAAGGTACTTTTTATAAAAGGTACTTTTTATAAAAGGTACTTTTTATAAAAGGTACTTTTTATAAAAGGTACTTTTTATAAAAGGTACTTTTTATAAAAGGTACTTTTTATAAAAGGTACTTTTTATAAAAGATACTTTTTATAAAAGGTACTTTTTATAAAAGGTACTTTTTATAAAAGGTACTTTTTATTAAAGGTACTTTTTATAAAAGGTACTTTTTATAAAAGGTACTTTTTATAAAAGGTACTTTTTATAAAAGGTACTTTTTATAAAAGGTACTTTTTATAAAAGGTACTTTTTATAAAAGGTACTTTTTATAAAAGGTACTTTTTATAAAAGGTACTTTTTATAGAAGGTACTTTTTATAAAAGGTACTTTTTATAAAAGGTACTTTTTATGAAAGGTACTTTTTATAAAAGGTACTTTTTATAAAATGTTCTATTTAGAAAACGGTTTCTTATGAAAAGTATTTTTTAAAAAAGGATTTTTTTTATAAAAGGTACATTTTAGAAAAGGAATTTTTACAAGGTATTTTTAAAAAAGTACTTTCAGTTAAAAGTAGTTTTTAGAAGAAGAAACTTTTGTGAAACTGGAGGAGTTACAACAGCTCCTGTTTAATTTATTTATAATACAATCAGTATGAAAAAGAAGCCATTTTTTAAAGTGACTTATATTTTCTTAAATGTGTGAGTGTTCTGGAAGCGAAATTATCTTTAACCCATTTTGTATGCAGATCACAAAAGTTCTTTGGTATACGTTGGCATTTAATAAATGACTTATCAGGATATTCAAACCAGGGAAAAGGAATAGAATAATGAGATGGATGGATGTTTTGAAGAATTAGTTAGAGACATTAACAACCACTTGGTTGGTTGCTCTTTATATTTAATTGTGCTTTTTAATCTTGGGAAATGACAAAAAACTTTAATAATTGACAAATCCTGCTAATGACATCATTCCAATCAGAATAATACTTATTGGTAAAAAATCATGTATGTGGGGTGAAACCATTTGTAAAAGTTATAAAGAAGCCACAAAACATAATGTTAGAAATAATCTACTTTTAGCTTCTTCTGAATACTTATTGCTGTTTTTGTGCTGCTGTGTGAGTTCTTTTTTTTTTTTTTTGTAAGAATACTGAAATGGGAATAATGAATGCCAAGATACGATTGAGAGAGTGGGAGTAAATATGTGGGATTAGGAAAAGGAAATAGTTGGTTGGGTTTTAATCCTAAATAATTTAACTAAAAAAGTTAATAGTGGGTGTGAGTGTGTGTGTAATAAAAATAAGTTAATGTGTGTGTGTAATAAGGATGACTTAAATTTTTGGTTTTTTATTTATTTCGCATGCACGATTTATCGATAAAACATTTTGGCCAAAATTTTTATTTCACTATGTCATGCTTAGGCATTTATTTTTGTCAACATCTCGTCATCAAAAAGTATAAAAAACGGGACCAACTAGTTAAATATAAAAATTTGCAGCAATGATAGATAAAAAATATGTTTCACCGTCTATATACCATCGAATAAGATACATTAGAGTTTCTTTTAAAATTCGTAATTTACAAAAAACACATAAATCCAGTAATAAAATATCGCTGTACAAAAAAGTATATATATTTTTTTTCAAAATGGCAAGGCTTCACCGACTGTTTCTGGTAAAGGACACCAAAAAAATATTATTATATACATAAAATCTGGTTTTATGAGACATTTGAGTACTAATTCTGAATAAGTACCAAATTAAACCTTAAATACACTTTAAGTTTTTTCTGGTATGTATTCAAGATAAGTTTGGAGCGTTGGTGCCTTTGAATACTTGAAGGGAAGTTTTTGTACCTTTTTAAAAAAAGGCACAAAAATACCTATAGAGCGGAGCGTTAGAGGTTTGAAATGTGCCACAAAAATGTCCTTCGTGGTGTTTTACACAAAAGTGTTGAAAACATCTTATATCTTAATCAAAAGGATTACAAAATTTCGAATGCCAATTCAATATAACAATGTGCTAAAGGTGGGGAATTTCAACTTCCTCTAAAATGAATCGCAGATGTAAACCTTCAAAATGCCAATACACGTATATTTTTTGTACTTTTTTTTTTGGTATATCATTAGATATGCTTTTGGAAATTTTGACATTTGTAAGAGTATGAGGTCAACAATGTTTTTCATGATCGTAGTAGCCAATTTTGACATGTTCTAGCTTGCCCTGTCTTTTAACAGGGTGGTCAAAAATGTAATATTCTTAAAGTTCAGGTCCTCCTCTATGGTTTTTAAATACATCGTTTTTTAATCCGATCGCAAGTTGCAAAGATACAGATTTATTATGCTTTTTTCCAATTGGGACCACTGTGCGTCCTCGGCCTGCTACTTTCGGCGTTATGCCATCGACCTGCTACTTTCCGCCTTATGCCGTTGGCAGGTCGCCTTCGGCCATCCATGCTCGGTCGCTATGTCAGACGTCCCTTCATATTTATCGCCTTTCGACATACTACGCCTAACTTTCCGCCTAAATTTTACCTAACTTGATGTCATCAAGTAAACGAAGATAGTAATTTCAACCTCTAGATGGAAAAATAATATAAGTCGTCAACAAGAAACGACTATCGCCTGGAAGAACGTAGATACTTCCCAAAAATTTGGCCGAGACACCAGGTGTTTAGCAGAGCCACCTTCATTTAGCAAGAGCACCAACCACTAGCCAAGCCATAAACCTGTTCCAAGTATTTTTAAAAACTTGGAGAGAAATGTCCCCAAAATCCCAGAAGTTCCCCGGATTTCTAAAAACTATGACTCAAATCTCCCCATAATCCCAGAATTTAACAGGGAAACAACGGCAGCAACGAAAACCGCGAAATACCAAAGCGGCAACACTGAGTTCTTTACCAGTATGTAATTCGGCGTTTTGCCATCGACCTGCTACTTTTCGCCTTATGCCATTAGCAGGCCACCTTCGGCCATCCATGCTCGGTCGCTATATCAGACGTACGTTCATATTTATCGCCTTTCGACATACTCCGCATAGTCGTCGGACCCGGCGCCATGACACCCACCAAAAATAAAAGTTATAATATAAATAAAAAAATTTCACCTAACTTGATGACATCAAGTAGACGAAGATAGTAATTTCAATGTCTAGACGGAAAAAGAATATAATTCGTCAACAAAAAACAACTATCGCATGAAAGATACTTAGGCGATACTTCTCAAGAATTTAGCCGAGACACCAGGTGTTTAGCCGAACCACCTTCATTTAGCAAGGGCAGCAACCACTAGCCAAGACATAAACCTGGTCCAAGGGTTTTCAAAACCTTGGAAAGAAATATCCCTAAAACCCAGAAGAATTTTTTTTAACCCCAAGCATAGAAAACATTTACATGCTGCATATCCTATGCACAACGTGCCATAGGAAACTTCGTTCCAATAATATAATTATGTATATCAATTCAATTATTTAATTGAATTTCTACTTAAATGATTTAATTGAAAAAAATTTTAAATTGTTAAAATTTCAATTTTCTTCGAGAGATATTTCGATTTATGGTGAAATTTCTACGTTTAGCAGAAAATTCTGTACACCCAAAATATTCTCTGCGTAAAATTAACTGAAATTGTAACATCAAATAAGTTAAAATTCAATTAAAAACAGCTCTACTTATTTTTCATTTAAGTGTAACAAACATTTTATTCGATTTTAAATGTTAAAAAATCAACAAACTTAATTAAGACCGTAAAAAATTAATGATTCTTTCTTTGTTTGGTTTAATTTAACTGTCACAAGAGCTAATCGCAACTTCTTTCAAAATAAAAGATGTTTCCCTTGTTTCTATTTTTACTGTTAAATAATCAACCACAATTTCCATAAAAATAAATTATTTTTGCTTTATTTTTAAATGTTAAAGGCTTATTATTTCATGTCTTTAATTATTATTTTATTAATTTTATATTTTTTCTCACTGTTTTTCCACTGGGAATCGAACAAAGCTCCTTCAGCTTTGAAATCCAATGCAGCAACCACTCGGCTAAAGCATAGTATGTAAACTAGCAGCACGAAGTTAACATAAACTTAATTACTCATTTTTATACATTTAACATTAAAAATTAAAACAAACACACGCATGGTCTTGGCTGAAAGGCCTCCCGGTTAATAGTCTAGCAGAATATTGATTTGAAATGACACTACTGATTTGAAATGAATATTCATATATTTTAAATTACAATTTCATCTAATTTTACGTACAGAGTATTTTGTGTGTGTGTGTGTTATTTTTTTGCATGTACTTTTTTGGTACTTATAACATAAACAACGGACAACATTGAAAGCAACTAAAAATCCGCATTTATGTGTACTTAGTTTGTTTTTATTGAATGTTAGCATCAGTTAAAACTAAGATTGCTTAGAATTTTAAATGTTTATTTATTTAAAAATTACTGCACGGAATACTTCTTGATTAAAGTACATTCCGTTACTGTAATAATATTGTGAGTGTATGTATTTCTGATTTGAAGTCGTTTTTCTTTGCAAGATCTATTTTGTAAACTGTAAATATTTTTGGCAAATTCAGATTTTCTGTTGAACTTTCTCTTTTCAAAATTTTCAATTCAAAAGACGCATTTTTTTGCTTTTCAGTAATTAAGAATTTTTTTCTTATTTCAATATTCTTCTGATTTTATCTATGTACACTTTTACATAGTTTGGTTTTTTTCTAATTTTAGCAATATTTCCAATTTTCAACCGACTTCAAAAAAAGGAGAAAGGTCATCATGTATTTTTTTTATGTATGTTCCCTCAAAACTCCGCCATTTCTGAACCGATTTCGGATTTTTTTTCTCTATTCAAAAGGATGTACTTCCAGAGTGGTCTCGTTCAAAAGTGGGGGGGTTACGCCCATACAAAGTAAATACATGTTCGTTTTCAACTACTTCTACTAACCGATTCTTATGAAACTTTACACATACATTAAGCTTCTGTTTAAATACTACATCAGGATATAAAAGTGGGCTGTGCCACGCCCTTGCAAAGTAAATATTCTTTTTCAACAACTTCTACTAAACCGATACTTATGAAACTTTGCATACACCTTTAGTTATCGTTACAATACAACATTACGTTTAGAAAAGGGGGCAGTGTCACGCCCATGAAAAATAAATAAGAATTTTTACCACTTCTATTTAGCCGATTCTTATGAAACTTTGCATACACATTTATTTATCCTTACAATACAATATTTTAGCTAGAAAAGTGGGCAGTGCCACGCCCATGAAAAGTAAATATCTATTCATTTTAACTACTTCTACTTATTCGATTGTTATGAGACTGCGCACACACAATTAGTTCTCGTAAAAGTACATGATGATAATATGAAAATATGGGGGCGGTACAACGCCTATTTTGTAGTCGTTTTTTTTTTGCAAGAACTTTAATTACACTAATTTATTTAATTTTATTGCTTTTCACGTTCTTAAGAGGAGAATGTATAAAACACTTCCGATGTCACTGTCCCGGTTCAATGAGAAAAGAAATAATTTATTATTAAGTTTCCTGGCATTCATTTCGCTCAGTGTTTTAGTACATGGAAAATGTTATTGGTAACATAGTTACGCTATCTGCGTGATTTTTATTATTTCGCTACTTTTTTTCTGGTTTGTTTTTTTTTTGTGTGTTAAAGTACACTGTGCATACGCATTGTGTATAAATGAGTTTGCGTGTTTTTCATGTCGTAAATTTATGAATAAATTAATTAAACCAGCCCTAAAGGATACGGATGCAACTACATTTACTTTTTATATTTTGCGTTGTTAATATTTTTTGCTGCTAATATTTTATTTTATTTTCTTCATATTTTTGCACCACTAAAACAGTTTATTACAAAAAAAAATAAAAATAAAAAATTGGGGTGTTACTTTAATTCATGATTGCAATCACATACAAATAAACTTAAAAGTTAAATGTTTTATATACAATGAAATTTATAAACATACTTATCCATTGCTGTATATTATACGAGGATAATTTTGAAAGTACATATTGAATTCCCATACATACGCCCATAATATTATATTAAAATAGAGTTGGCCAGCATTCACGTGATTGATGTGAATCATGCTAAATCATGTATCAGCACGCAAGAGCGTGCTAGTTTTTCCTGAACTACTGTAAGTGCGCTTAAGCATAAAATTGACTTGCGAAAGTGGGCGTGTACATATATGTAAGTAGAATTTTTTAACAAATCATTATTTATTCCATGTTGGGTTAGGCCGACTTGGCTGGTGCTCACGCATATCTCTATCACAAATCCCTCGTTTAACTGCATGAGCATTTGTAATCTCAAAATCAACTTGTTAATTTATAGAAAGAAAAAAAGAACGATAACGAAAAGTCATTAAAGTTGCAGGATTCTACATATACATATAGTACACCTTCCGCCTTCTCTTTACTTTTTGACTGCCACTCTTATTCTCTTGCCAACTGACACGCTGATATGAGTTAAACTTTTAATTACAGGGTGTTTCGCTAGAGTCGACGATTAAATTGAAATAAAATAGGGAAAAATGTTTGAATACCAATCAATTGGGATCCATGAACCGTTCTTAAGATTTTTGGAAATAGGTTAAAAACTGCGTAAAAACACGTTTTTCGCGAATATCTCGAAAATGTCTCTTAAGAAAAATAAGGGGCATTATTTTTGAAGCGCACAACCCAAAAAATTATTTTTTTTCCAATTTTCTTGATATTTGGCATATCTATACTTCTAGTAGGTATAAATGTGTATGTAAAATGATTCTTATGACGTTTATCTTTCGAGTTATTTGATGCGAAAGTGTTGCCGTTTTAAATTTTTTTTTAATTATTGTTTCGAACGAGAAAAAAATAAAACAAGAAAATTCAAGTAATTGATTCTTACTTACACAGAAAAAAGTTTGAACATAAATAGTATGAAAAAAGTTCATAATCTATTGCTCATATATTTGATTAATTTATAAATAAAAAACAGGAATTATTTCATTCGCAGTATGAATTTAGTTTTTAATAAATTTAATTATGAAATCCAAGTTGCTTTGATAAAAATTTTCAACTTTTTTGTCAACAAATTCAAAAATGTTTGTTGTAGTTATATAAAGTAAAAATACAGTTTGTTTCAAATAGCCTGTTGGCAGAAAGAAAGCAAGTGTGCCTAGCACAACAGGCTATACAAGTTCAATACTGAATTTTTTTAAATATATTTAATAAGAAATATGAAATAATTTTGGTATAAATTACTACCTTCAAGGAAAAACATTTGGAAAAAAAATTTCATGTTAGATTCATAGCATTTATGAAAAAATTCCTTGGATATAAGTAATATTTTTTTCTGTGTATAGGAAATCGTCTTATCTTTTCCAAAAAAATATTTAATTTAAATTAAATATTTTTTTGAAAAAATTTTAATTTAAAAAAAAAATTTTTCATGATCAAAACTGGTAATGAACAATTGAAATTAAAATTTTCTAACCTCTACACTTTGTATTTTTTTTATTTTTTTACCGAAACTAGTCTAGAGTATTCTCATTATCAGGGCTCGGACTTTCATGCAATTAAAAATTGATTTTAAGCGCTTAACAAATGCACTTAAAAATTAAAAATATGCGCCAAAATATGCATTTACCTACGAACAAAGTACCAAAACTAAAATATAATGAAAATATTTTTTAAAATTTGTTATTATTGTAAGAGAAAAAACATAAAATAAACATAATTAGTTAATGCAATCGAACTTTAGTAGCGTCGCCAGTCGGCAACTGAAAATTAATGGTTGCCAGAAAGGCACTAAATAGGAACTGAAATTGACAGCTCTCAGATGCCAGTTGCCATCAGTGCATAATTTTCAGCAACTGGCTACGCAACTGAACTACTACTCACTCAGTTGCCATCCATAATCGGCCAATTAATATACTTTTTTCAAAAAGTGAGAAATATGCATTAAAAAATTTTTATTACTCCAAAAAATACCCAGGAAACAATTTTGACCGACATGTCTAACATCAGAAAAAATCTGAGACTTTACCAGAAAATCAGCCGAGTTGTCTAAAATTCCCTCAGACATTTGGCGGAGCAGTAGGCAGTTTTCTGGTACGACGTTTCTGCACATTGTCTGAAATATTATCCGATTAATATCAGAATAGTCTGCACATTATCCGAAGGCAATTTAATTTCCTTTAAGGCATTTAACAGAGTAGTCTTCACATTTTCTGATCTACGTCTTACAACATTTAGCAGTCACTTCTGCACATTGTCTGATTTTAGTTTTCGTTACAATTCTCATTTATCTCTTGAGTTTATACGCACAAATATTTGAGTTTTTAAACTTATAAAATATGGGTATATGTGTTCTGATGAGCTGCCATAAGCAGCACAGCAATGCATGGAGAATTTCAAACGACATTTCTAATAAATTTCTCTGATATTAATACGCCAGGATGTAAAACGTATCAGATAAATCGGAAAATTTTCTGATGTATTGTCAGACATTTTTCCGACATTTACAAGACATGCCGAAAATTCCTTTAGAATTTCCCTAGGAAATTCGTCGCAATTCGTACAGAATTCTGTTAGACCTTTCGATATAGTTTTTAGAATTTCCTCAGATAAAGAGATCCGGTTTCTTGTCAACCACTCATACGTTTTCTGACCGACATCGGATACGAATTCGGCATCTTGTGCAGACTTTCTGACCGAGTTCGGCAAAAATTGTTTGCTGGGTATGCCTTTATTGCCAAAATATGCAAAAATATGCAAAAATATGCACTTACCACCAAAATATGCAAACATATGAAACTACAACTCGATGCCAAACTACTTAAAATTTGATGATTCGCATAGATGTTGTCTAATCAATACCTCTTTATATATCACCACAAAAAACATGCATTTGCATAAAAGTCCGAGCGAGCCCTGCTCATTATACTGCAAAAGTTTAATAATGGGATCTCCATAAGCTTAAAAGTTATGCAAATGTACTTACACGAACCCCACCTTTTGTTCATTGTCATAGAGAATCGCTATAAGATATCGTGTAAACCTTACGTTAAATGTATTAGGTGTGTTCAGTACTTATGGTGTTTTCTTTTCTACATAAAGAATATCACCTTGTTGAAAGGTGCATGTATAAAATGTCTTGCCAACCCTGTAGTAATCCCTTCGGTAAATGGAACTAACACAAAACAGGTCACGTGACCGGTCCCCAGGTGGTAGGGACCAGTCCGAGTTTTAACATTTCCTATGAAGCGGACCAGCCACTTTTACATGGGGATGACCTAGGATGGGGTTAATTGATACTTTGTATGCACCTTGTAACTTGTCTCTGAACTATCTAATGGAGTCCTAATCGGTGTAGAATAATATAGATTATATATAAATATTATTCCTAAATTCAGCTGTAATTATCGACTAATTTATTTATTTTATTGTTACAAATCCAACTAGAAATTGTATTTTATTTTTAAGCGGTGTCTTTGATAGGATTCGAACCGACAAGCTCCGGCATGACAGGCTAGTACAATACCCACTCGACCACAAGGGAACTTATGTTTCAATGTTATAAATACCAGTTAAGCTGGAGTTAATATCTGAATATAGTTACGGAACACGTTCCTGAGTGGCATGGCAGTCTCACTGAAGGGAGACAATTAATATTATATAGATACTATGTGATAGGCTTTAGATCTAACTGCATCGAATTTGTTCAGTGCCGTTTACTACAATACTTGCCGGAGTACCAACTAAATTTACTGAAAATGGTTAATATGTGACCATTTACACAATATGTCTTTTTTCTCAATTCACTACTCCTTATTTTTGGCACTAGTCTCATTTTATCAAGTCATATGACGAGTACTTTTGGATCATTTGTCACCAAATTATCCGCAGGAATGCTACGTATTTGTTTTTGACGAGAACAAAAAACAAGTCATGAAAAAGTGAATTGCCCCGTTTTTAACAGCAGGCAGATAAGTTTGTTATTCAGACATATAAGTTTAACATTTCTTCCCCATAAGATGGCGAGGATGAGTATAATAATTGATTTATTGCAATTTCTGCACATGTAATGCATTACCCATACTTTTAACTTTTTCCTTTAAAAATTTCTTTAGTTTATTCTCATGAAATATGTAAAAAAAATACAACTGCCAGATTGCCGATTTATCGACCGGAAGCTTTAACGATTTTTTATTTGAAGACTTTTTTGAGAACAATTTTATAACACCGAATTCAGTAAGATTTTATATGACTGACAGTCTAGAATTAACAATATAATGTTTTCTCATAATTGTTCTATAAAACAATGGAAAAATTATTTTTGAAAAACTTAATTTTTTACTCTCTAGTTCGAGGCGATTTTTCCCAACTTCGTCTGGCAGCACAATTTATAAACAAAAGCCACCATTTTACAGGCCACTAACAGCGCTATATTTTTATACGGGGCATAAAGTGCAATGCCTTCCACCACTAGTGAGGTTGATTTTTTTAGAATAAAACATACCACTCCTTTAGAGAGCGAAACATTTTTAAGAAACGAACACCAAATTGCAGTTTTTACATGGAAATGTAGCAGTTTTTTGTAGAAATGAAAACACCATTAATTAAAATTTTTTTTTAATAAAAAAAGAATAATTTTTTGGCATAAAATGCTAATAAAATTTGTTAAGCGGACTCTAAGCTACATTATTGTCATATATAGTTAAGCGATATTACCAATTTTGAATTATCTGTTGGCCAAAAATCGGTGACACCTTTTTTTTGAGGGCCTGTGGATTTTCCAAAATTTCGGAGGCCTATAAAAAAATTGATCACCAATTTCGCTAAACTGAGTATAGGGTTTTACTACCCTTTGATAGTAGAATCAAACCTATACTGTCAATTCCGGATGTTTTTTGCACTGGTGCACTGTGTAATTACGACCAGTAAGACAGAACAGTGCAGGACATGAAAAATTACAGTTAGAAAATAATCAGCCATATATTTTTGTTGAAGATACGAGAGCTGCAAAGTTTTTAATACTCGAGGTGGTAATTTTTGACATCATGTAGCTCATATGTGAGCTCAGGTTCTACCCAATTACTTAATCTATGTACAGACGATTGTCAGATCTTACAACATTGTAAGTAAAATGTGCTAAAAAGTTCTTACAATCGTGTGAACTGAAATTTTTTGTCTGACAACGTTGGCAGAAACAGCATTGTCACCCGATTTTAATACTACCTGCTGACAATAAATTGTCAGACATCTCACAATCGTGTGAACACATCGCGTTGCCATTGTCAGATTATTGTCAGACATATTTTAATTGTCAGATGTGCGAAGTTTCTGCATCTGACAATGGCGTCATTGTTAAGCTGTGTTCTCACTATGTGTATTTGCCATATGGAATGTCACATTTTCACATGGTAAATTTGTACATATAGTCTGAACCCCTTCAAACAATACAACGAGTTCTATTTTGAAGTGACAAAGCATCTGACATCAGCTGGTTTTTAATAAAGCAATTGTTTGCGGACGGGAAAATGAAATAAAATAATTATTAAATTAATAAAGTATTAAATTAAATAAAATAAGTGTAAAATTAAATAAAAGAACTATATATAACAATAAAATATGTATAACCACTCGGCTGTTTTATGATTGTTTTGCTTTATAGGTTATGTCAAATGTACGTAACATACCAACAGGTGAACACAAAAATTATAAACCTTATGTAAACCGCAAATTTTGACATACACATGAAATCACATGTGTATAAAAAAGTGACATTCCATAAGACAAATACACATAGTGAGAACACAGCTTTAGAGACTTCTTTATATTGGCAGCTCTGCACACATATTTTTTTGGGGAAAAGGAAAATAAAAGAAACTATGCAGCTAAAATAGTTAAAATTGCTTCTTTATGTTTAATACTAATTTATATTTTCACTTTTTAAAGTTAACACAAGCACAGATGATAAATAATTTCTGTTAAATGATCTGAGTCTGGCAGCGCCAAACAATAGATATGACAATCGTGTGAACTGCCAATTTTTTTACTGACAATATTGTCAGATAAATTTATTGTCAGACAATTGTCTGCCAATAAATTGATAAATTGTAAGCTTTTCTAACAACTTTGATACAACCGTGTGAACTACCAATATACCTTGTGCTGACAATTTTTTATTGTCAGTACATCGTCAGCACATTGACAGATCTGACAATATTGTAAGATCTAACAATCGTTCGTACAGGGCTTTATACATCGTTTTTTAATCGGGCCAGTACTTCAAAAGACACATATTTATTACCATAATCTTGTTTTTTTGTACTGTACACTGTTTATTATTATAAATTGTTAAGAAACTCAAAGAACTTGTTGAAAATTTTTTTTCTTGCCTGATAAATTTCTGATGTCGTGGAAGAATTCAAATTCCACCAGTAATCATTTTAAAGGCCTAATGTTTTAAAAAAAGGTATAAAAACTTATATCTTTTTGGATAAATCTTTGACAAATAACGTCCAAATTTTAGAATTTGTTAAAGTGATATCAATCTTAACAATTCTCTCCGCCCTCCCAAAAAAAGAAAAAACTCCCTATATATTTTCTTCTATTTATATCTCAGTACTTTTAATTTATTCGAATACAATATATGGAGACATTTGCGTGCTACATGCAGCGATTTTGTAATTAAATCGAAATTTCTTGTTGTTGTGGCTGTTATTTATTTACATTGTTGTTGCTGCCGTTAAGGATTTTTCTAGATTAGATCAATGCAAATGTATAAATATGATTGTGTTATAACATTTTTTGTTTTGTTTGTTTCTATTTTCAGAACAAAAAATGCTAATGTGTGTTGCAAGGACTATTTATTAGGGTAAGTTAATGAATTTATATATGGAACTAGTGTACATACATACACACATACATGCATACTTATGCTAAGTACACACCATGGCATTATATGACATCGCAAGCAAATATGATAGTGTGTACTAGCGGCAACTTTTGCCACTTTCGATGTTTTTCGGTGTGTGGGGCAAACTGTTTGCGCGTCTAATGTGTACAGTTGTCACAATAATGCGACAATAGTGCAGCAACCAAAAACAAAATGACAGCATTTTGTCGCATTGAGTTGTTAATTTGAAATATGAGGCCACAAAATGACAACAAAAGAAATGTCAAATGTGTACGAGGCGAGGCATTAGAAACTAATTATGCAAAATGATTTTCATGATTTGCGATGGCTACTATGGTTTCAAAAAACAGAGAGTATAGATAAGAACCTTTTTTTCGAACATTACTAAAGACAACTAAAATTAGTTGTGAATCATAATACAAAAAAAATTGCTGTTGGGTCGTAACATTGACAACTCAACATAGTTGAGCGTAGAGTTATGAATCATATAGGGGCCATAATTAGGAGAATATCTCAATATATAATATAACCAAGAATTTTATCCATATTATTAAAGGATAGAAATCTAACTTTTCAATTGTATTTTTGAATATTTTTACAAAACTTTGAAAATTATATTTACTGCAATTTTTCGTGATTTTTGGCAGATTTTGGCCATACTTGGTTGGTCACATCTTTACTTGTAGCTCATATGGACCATATAGACATTTTATCCAAGAAGCCATGCTATTGAAGGATATAATTAGGAGAATATCTCAAATAATAGATTCAATAAATACTTTAATTTGGATTTAATTTCTCATTTTGCTTTATAAATACTTTTAATGTCACCCGATGGACGATTGATTGAGGGCCTTAAAAGCGAAGGGATACAAGTGTAAAAAAGAAAATTCTGAGTAATTAAGCTTCAAAGTTTCTTGTTCCCATGCATTTCGTACATAATATTTTTGGTTTTTACTACATACCGTCTTTTGAGGTCATCGTATAGGTCTAAATTTTGTAGACTGATAGATATTTATAGTTTTGGCACTTGTACCCCTTTGCTTTTTAAAGTGGATTCATATCAAATATAAATTGTTTGTTGGGGTTTGTAGAAGTTTCTAAGCATACTACACTTATTATTTTATTCTTTTGTGATTTTAAAAAAATTATTATTTGTAAATTCTTAATTGGTTTGGGAAAGTGTGTGTTTAATATGGGAGGTTTGAAACTTTTCAAAACTATGGTTGAAGTCTACTGATGATTTGGTAAGGCACAAATGAAATGCATATAGACATTTATTAAACCTCAACAAATAAATCTTTATTTTAAATAAAATAAGGAGAATAGATTTAATCAATGATTTAATTTTATAGAAATTTTAGTGTTTCACAGATGATAATTGGCAGCTTTGTATAGCTATACACATACAGGGCTATCAACTGTCATACTATTTTTTTTAGTTTTTCGTTCCAATAAATTGACTTTTTGCCGCCAACTTTGGAAATTCGGCTATAGTACAATGGAAATTTTAAATACGAAGTTGTTGAAAAAGAATATTTACTTTGCATGGGCGTGGCACAGCCCACTTTTTTATCCTGATGTAGTATTTAAACAGAAGCTTAATGTATGTGTAAAGTTTCTTAAGAATCGGTTGAGTAGAAGTAGTAGAAAACGCATCTGTATTTACTTTGTGTGGGCGTGACCCCGCCCAGTTTTAAACAGGACCAATCTGGAAGTACATACTTTTGAATAGAAAAAAAAATCCGAAATCGGTTCATAAATGGCGGAGGTTTGAGAAAACATACATAAAAAAATGCAAAATACATGACGAATCCAAATTGATTATTAGGCTAAAGTTCGTAACGTTATATTCAGAAAGAATTGGGCATGATTAATATTCCAAGGAACAAGGGAAAAATTAACATCAAATTAATTTTTCAACGTAGACAGCAGAACAGAGTAGCGCCACTTTCGGAAGCCGCTACACTTCCATCGTCAGTGCTCACGTGTATTTGCTTATCACCACTTGTCAGGTGGCTCTGTTGAATATGATTTTAATTCTTATATATACAACTTTTTCGTGAAAATTGAATACGAGAATTAAATCACTCTCAAGTGCACTTTCCCAGCGTTGTCATAGGTTTATTTTTCTTCATTCCCATTTTTCTGATTTTTGTTCTACTCAAGATAAACTTTTTTGGTTTGATTTTATACTTGAGTATATATTAACATGTAAACATGTGAAAAGCTCAAGCCAGTAGCTAATTGTTTATTATTTAATGATCATTTCGAACGGCTTTTAATGATTTAAAAATGTTAACTAAAAACCAATTCGATTTTTATTTTCTTATTTTTGCAAATTTACCTTTGTAGTACTTCTTAAAAAGTCATTCGGCTTGTCTAGGAGTTTTATATGAAAAGCACTCTGTTTGTTTTAGTTATTTCTGTATCAAATTCATAGACGAATCGACCGTCTGGTTTGTGGAAACAGAACTTGAAGTTAGTTATACATGAAACTTAAACCTTAAAGCAATAATATCTTATTTCTTTCATGATATTTTATTCTGCACTTCGGCTTAGAGCCATATAATAATAGGAATAGCAATATGGTATGGTATGGTATGGCATGATATTGTAACTACCCCAAGGAAGTGTAATAAAAGAAAAGATGCTGACAAGTACATGTATATAATAATCACAGACATTATTCTATATTTAGATATAAGAGATGAGCATCAGTCAAGTGACTAGAGTGAGTCTGGAAAGATTACACAGAAAGTTAAAAATTAAAAGGTGTTCTAAAGCGAGCAACGAAACATGTTGAAATCCTAATGTTAACATACAGGAACTTATATATATAGACACTCGAAATTTTCAAAAATTTACAAAATTAAAAAAAAAATCGATTTTGTTGTGCAGTGTAAGTATTCGAAATTTTCGCAAAAATCAGGTGATTTCATTTTATTATGAATAAAATCAATATTTATCCATCGATTTTCATGAAATAAAGCTTATTTTATTTGTATTACTGGTTTTACGATTTGTTAATAAAAATGATGAGTTTTAGCCATTTTGGAATTTTCATATATTTTTTGAAATTGAAAATTTTCCGATTTTGCCTTAAAAAATATTTTTTTCATCATTGCGGTCTGAATAATTCCGAAACTATTGAGTTTGTAAAAAAATAATATTAAAGCAGTAGTAAAGGTAGTTTTATTTCAAGTCTTTTGTGGTTTTTTGTTATAAAATTGGACAACCCTTTTCCAAGTTATCACAAAATCGGTGGATCAACATCTCCCAAAACTCTATATTTTGCAAAAATCACTTAATCTCACGTTATTTTGAATAAAATCAATATTTATTTATCGATTTTCGTGTGGTATATGCGGCTTCACGGTAGGGATGTGACCTCGAGTCGGAAAATCGATTACTCAATAATCGATTTTTTGTGTAGAGATAAATCGATTAGTGAAAAATCAATTTTAAAAAATAATCGATTTTTTTAAATCTATTTTTTGAGAGTAAATTTTTCAGTTTACTCAGTAATTACTTATTTTCTGCATTTTACTGTAAAAGTAAACAAAAGGACCTATTGTAGAGACGTCTTGTGATCTAGCCTTATTTGAACACTTTTAAGCCGAACTTTGTTTTCAATACTTCGCAAAATTTAAATTTAATTCAGATAAAAGTGGAATATGTACGAGCGGACCAAAAAGGATAAAATATTTTATCACAATAAAAGAACTGCAATAATGAGGTTTTCTAAAAAAAATGAAATATTATTAATTGTACTAAATAAGCTATTGGTGTACGATTGTACTTTTAAAATCCTAAGTGTACCAAAAATTGTCAATTGTACCAACTTTCCCATCCCTGTTTTGGTCTGCTGTTTTTGACAGATTAGGTTTATTCAAAATGGCCGAACAGCATATTCTTTTTGTATTGTTGTACTTGTTTTAATGACGAGTTTACCTGGTACTGAATTCGCCTTGACAACTAATTATATATTAGTCCGTACAGATGGCGGTGATTGTTTTTTTTATCGACTTGTACAGTATACTTACCAGGGATGATAAAGTTGGTACAATTGTACTTTTTTTAGTACTATTGAAACCAAAAAAGTACGATGGTACCCCTGTGACTCATTTGGTACTATTTGCAAATTTTTCCGATTTGCTGGGTGGTAGCCATTGATTATTCAATAATAATATATTTCTATTTTGGCCCTTAACTTATTTCTCTCTTGAGCCTACTTAGGCGGTTATTTCGTGAGGGGATTTGTGTACTTTTTTAAGAAGAATACATAACAGGTGGTTTTGAGAACACAGATAATATTTGCTTATTAGTGTTGGAGGCCAAATATCAACAGCGATGTTGATGGAGTAGCTTAAACTCAAACTCCATATTCTAATTATAAACAAATCATTGGTTTTATTGAATAAAGGCGTATGTCTTAAAACGGATTTTTTCAGTAGAGGCAAAACAAAATATTTCTGAAATTGTGTCCACGGTGTGATCATATTTGATATTTTTTAACATTTTCGCCATAACTTTGTGTAATAATTTCAGACAAAAATAACGTAAGAACGAGATCCTAGCAAGGATGCATAAAACCGCATATGTCGATATAAATAACATTTCCTAAGTAAAATAGAATAAAATATTTAAAGGATTTCAAAATGTGTTTAGATAATAACATCGTATCTCTGCTTGTGTATTTAAATAATCCATCACACAGGAATACCGAAGTCGTTAATGCTGAAAATTTATGGAATCAATATAGAAGTCAGGTTGTTGTGCATGAAAAAATTTCAATATTAGTCCATAATATTCCGAAAATTTTTACTCTCATGGAAAGAACGCTTAAAATAGAGCTATTTCGCTTTAATAACTCAAATTCTACGTAAGTCGACTTACGCATTTATTGAAAAAACCACAGAAATATCGGATTTAAAATTGTAATAGAAAAAATATCTTGTGTTATGGCTTGCTTATGCATTGTGAATGAATATTAAATTTTTTAGCAAACCAAGTTTATAAAAATAAAGAAATTAGAAAGTAGGTTTCTTGTTAAATGGTAGAAATGAAGTTTCATTGAGATAAATTTAAATTTAAATTATTTGATTTTAACCACCATTATTTGAAAAAGAATTTATGAAAAATATTTTTAGAAAACAAAGCCATATTTGATCATTGACACAATGAGCACATAAAATCTGTCAAAATCGTGTGGTTTACTTGGTTACAGCAATTCAAAAAGATTTTAGTTCTATTTGAGCCGAAAAATTACTATTTTAGAAGCTCATTGGTACGAAATTAAATTTTTCATTTATCATCCCTGATACTTACCCATTTTTTTATCCATCGCACAGGTGGCACTATTTACAAAAATCGATTAAAAGTGGGTAGTTCTTACAACATCGATTTTTAATAAATCGATGTTTACCTTTCGATTTTTTATAAATTTTTATAAAAATATTTCAATTTCGCATAAAAAAATATATACATATTTTTCATCATTGCGGCCTGAATAATTCCGAAACCCTTGAGTACATAAAAAAATAATTTTAGAACGGCTTAAATGTAATTTTATTCAAAGTTGTTTAGTGTTTTTGTAATAAAATAGACAACATCTTCCCAAGTTATGATCAAATCAGTGGAGCAGTTTCTTCACAAATCCCAAATTAAAAAAAATTATCCATAGAACTTAAAATTTCGCCTGTTTTTGTAGTTATATATACATACTTATATAAAAAAAATATAGTGGTACTCCTTGGCATTTTTCTTGTTGCGTAGTGTTATTAAAGGCGTTTTCACATTGTAATACAAGCTTTGAGATTGTTATTAGATTTTGTAAGACGAAAATCAAATCAAAATCTGTCGGACTGTCAAGAAATCTTAAAGAAAATTTTCTCATTACATTTTGTTTCTACACTATCACATTCCAAATAAAACGTAACATAAATAATTTGCAATAAAGCACATTTTTTCGTTCTTCTTTTTCTTTATTTATGGCCGCCAACAAATACACAACTGTTTTTGTTATTCCTATGCTTGTTTGAGCAATAGACAACCCTGATAAAATGAAAAATGTGATTGTTTAGAAAATTTCCTAAAAATGACGAATACCATAATACTGTCAAGTTTCTTTACGTATTATTTGACAAATTATAACAATTTGTTTTCACACTGTTGGATTTTTACTTACGATTTGAATTTTTGACAAGTATTAATACTAAATCTAATAGTCTGAAGGCCGCTTAATTACGACATCGGTTGGCAAACCTTTATCGTAAGTGAAAAGTTACTCACAAAATCATCTTTGTTATACGTGCTTGTTTATAGTTACAATGAAATAAAAAGCTAGGCAAAAACTATATACTTTTACCAATAAAAACTTATTGCTAAATATAAACCCATAATAAAAAATATAATCGATTTATGTGTACTTTTACTTTCAATATTTTTTTTATGTAACTTATTGGTTATTTCCAACATGTCCATTACAACTGTGTTCACAACCGCTGTTTTTCCATAAATTCCTTCTTGACATTTGTACGACATAAAAGTTATAAGTATTATTCTTGTTTTGTTTTCTCTTGATATATTGACTTATTATTGTCGTACATACAATCTGTACATGTGTATTTCATTTAATAATCATAAGTCATGGTGTAATTTTCAGGTTCATGGTTGTTAAATTGATATAAGAAAAGAAAAAAAAAATGAAAATAATAAAGACAAAATAGAAAATGCTTTATAAAAATGTAATACATGCTAAGGCAGATTTATACAGGTGGTGGTGATTCTAAAACAATTACAACATTACAATAACAACTGACATCTCAGCTCTCTCTATGTTACACATAAACAAATTTTGACATGCAAGCCTTTAATTTGCATAAAAAAATAGAACAGCTGTGCTTATAATATCACCTGTTTAAGTACGCCTTGATACATACCATGCACTATTTTAGTATTTCATACCAATATCCGGAGAAAAAAAAACCATTAATGATCAGGGCTCGGGACTTTCATGCAAATGCATGTTTTTTGTTGCGATAGATAAGGAGGTATTGGCTAATTATCTATGCGAATTATCAATTTTCAAGTAGTTTGGCATCGATTTGTAGTTGCAAATATTTGCATATTTTCTGTTTTATATCTCATAACTTAATAAATATAGTATCTACAAAAAATTTTTCTTTTATAAAGTTGTTGTCTGAGAAGTTTCCAACAGCTTTTGCCTTACCGACTTTATCTAAATCGCATATATAACAAAATAAACAGCAATATCGAATAAAGGTCACAACAATTAAAATTTCAAAATGATTACACTAATTTAAAAATGTTGGTAAACTTTTACGTACCCTAGACCTAAAAGCTGTTTCTTTCGTTATTTGGGCAGCTGAACGTGAATCTGCACTCCAATTTTTTTTCATCAGCTCTAGTTTTAAAGATATACCATTATGTAAAAAATGAAGCCACTTGTACGATATATATTAGCACAACTGGAGAAGGGTTTGTTGCCCTATTCAGCAAAAAAAAATCTAAACTCTGCAACAAAATTATCTTTAGGCCGAGCGAACATTGGTTCTAAATCTACCCGTTAGTTTCAGAGATATCGTAAAAGGTTTAACCTAAAAATTAAAAATTTCATAAAAAATTTTAAAAGGTTTCTCATTAAATTGTGAACAAAATCAAAAGTTGGACTACGATTTCAATGAAGAATGGCTTATTTTCATTGAAATATATTAAGCTACATGATGTTGGATAAAAAAAATGGAGTCGTTGGTGTATTTTTATTTTTTGAAATTAATTTTTAAACAAAATTCTTAAGTTAAAATTTTTCATATCCAAAGAAATTTAATTATTTTGGCTTGAGTTTGGTTTTAATTTAATTTTTAAATTAAATTATATTTTTATTATAGATAAATTTGAAGCATGTAGACAAAGAAAATTTGAACAGACTTTTCGATAGATCCCGCTAATTTCTTCAGACTTTTTTTCGGCTTAGACCAGTCGGCCAAAGTCGGTGGTTTGCAGTCAAGAGTTGAATATCATCTACTCTTAATCAATTCATACTAACACTCTTATTTCATTTGATAGTTATTGATATTCACTTTTTTCTTATGTTAAGCTTCTTGTTATTTCTCTATTCTTGTTTTTTCTTATGTTAAGCTTCTTGTTATTTCTCTGTTCTTGTTATTATTCTATTCTATTTTTTATGAAATTTTTAGTTTGTAGTCTTGAATTTTTACGATATCTCTGAAACTATTGAGCAGATTTAGAAACAATGTTCGCTCGGCTTAAAGATAAGTTTGTTGTCGAATTTCTGTTTTTCTTTTTTACAGAATCGGGCAAACCCTTCTCTAGTTATGCTAACAAATGTCTAGCAAGTGTCTTAATTTTTGACATAACGATATATCTCGAAAACTGAAGCTGATAAAAAAAAGTTGGAGTGCAGATTTGCGTTCAAATAAAGAATAATTTTCAAGATCTAGGGAACCAAAAAGTTTATCGAAAATTTAAATTTTTTTTGTTAGCGCAAACTAGCGAGATATATGGGTTGAAATTTAACATTAAGAAGACGAAATACATGATTGTGAGTAGAAAGAAGACCCAAACTGATACATCAATACGGACAAATAATTCCAAAATAGAAAAAGTTTCAACATTTAAATACCTGGGAGTTCAGATTAACGATCAATGGGATATGTCAAGAGAAATTAAATGTAGAATTGAAATGGCCAGAGACGCATTTTTTAAATATCGTGTAAAAAATTAACTACCCACGATATAAGCCTAACAACAAAAATACGTTTCATAAAATGTTATGTATGGTCCGTACTATTATATTCGGCAGAAACATGGACGATAAAGGCGTCAGATGAAAAAAGATTAAATTCGTTCGAAATGTGGATTTTCCGGCGAATATTAAAGATCACATGGACCGACCGCGTTTCGAATGAAGAAGTGCTGAGACGTATGAATGTCGGACGTGAATTAATAAGAAATATAAAAACACGGAAAACATCTTATCCCCAAACCATTTTACAGGTTAAAATTGAAGGAAGACGCCCGAGAGAAAGAAAAGAAATAACATGGTTGAAAAACATTCAAGAATGGACAGGTCACCAAGACGAAAGAAAGCTTCTGATGGCAGCCAAAAATAGACAACTCTCTATAACTGAATAAAAAAAAAATATTAAAATATCTGTCACTTTATTATAATTGTATGATCGCTAATATCCGAATACGGATTGGCAAATAAAGAAGAAGAAGGGGCTATTTACATATTACATAACGCTATTTTTGGAGTGTTTATACACACCCCCCCCATTTTTGTAACGCTTTTTATAAAATTTTTAGTATATATTATCTAATCCGTAACAAATCGTTAACCGCCGCCTTCCCTGGAGCGTTACGTAATATGTGAATAGCCTCTTATTTGAAAAATTATGGGATTTTTCGATATTTTTCTGTTTACCGACTTTTATCGAAATAGCATATTTATTTCGATAAAAGTCGGTAAGGTAAAATCTATTGGAAACTTCATAGACAAGAACTTTTTAGAAGAAAATTTTTTTGTAAATACTATATTTATAAAGCTATGAGACATAAAAGCAAAAAAGACCATCTGTTGAATCTTTGGTGGGGATGCGACACGCCTTAAATTCAACTGATTGCCCTGAACATTTTTTAGTGAAGTTTATTATAAATACCCATCGATTTGGCGTCTGAGACTTGAAGAAATCCATATTTTAATTTTGTTTGTCCACTCTAATATCCTGTCAATGGCATACAACAAAATCAGTGATATCCTTTAGTAAATACAGCACAGTTTTCATCACATTTTAGCGTGGAGATGAATATCAACGTTGCTTCTTTTGCTTACTTTTTTTTACATAAGAAAACTTTTAATTTACTACAAGTTTTTATAAAATAAATAGAAAGAAAACTACAGAACTTTTTCAAAAGTTTTCTTTAATATTTATTTGTTTTCTATAAACCATTTTTCCAGTTGAGTTTTAAATGAGACTCGTCGCCATGCTCAAAAGAAATGAATGCTGAAAAGCTTTTATATAAATTAAGCTAAGAAACAATTTTGGCCGACATGTCTAACATCGGAAAAATCTGAGACTTTACCAGACAATCAGCCGAGTTGTCTAAAATTCCCTCAGACATTTGGCGGAGCAGTAGGCAGTTTTCTGGTACGACGTTTCTGCACATTGTCTGAAATATTATCCGATTAATATCAAAATAGTCTGTACATTATCCGAAGGCAATTTAATTTCCTTTAAGACATTTAACAGAGTAGTCTGCACATTTTCTGATCTACGTCTTACGACTTTTTGCAGTCACTTCTGCACATTGTCTGCTTTTAGTTTTCGTTACAATTCTCATTTATCTCTTGAGTTTATATGCACAAATATTTGAGTTTTTAAACTTATAAAATATGGGTAAATGTTTTATGATGAGCTGCCATAAGCAGGAAAACAATGCATGGAGAGTTTTAAACTACATATCTGATAAATTTCTTATTTTAGGTGCGACTTTTCTCCGACATTAATACGACAGAATGTAAAAAGCATCAGTTAAATCGGAACGCTTTCTGATATTTTGTCAGACATTTTTCCGACATTGTTCAGACATGTCGAAAATTTCTTTAGAATTTCCCTCGAAAATTCGTCAGAATTCCCATAGAGTTCTCTTAGACATTTCGGCATAGTTTTTAGAATTTCCTCAGACAAAGAGGTCCGGTTTCTTGTCAACCACTCATATGATTTACGGTACGTTTTCTGACCGACATCGGATACGAATTCGGCATCTTGTGCAGACTTTCTGACCGACTTCGGACCGAAATCGGCTAAGATTGTTTGTTGGGAAGTCACTACACCCAGTGTTTTATAGTAAATAGCTTTTTAAATCTATTAGGGCCACCTACAGGCTTGCATGCACACATGCATGCATAAATATATGTTATGTACAGAGTTAACAATTTAAATAATTAGATTTAACAACAATGACTGAGTGACACCTTCCCAACTAAATAAATATAACGCACAGCCAACCAACCAACCAACACTTGTTTTATTTTTTATGCGTTTTGTGGCTTAACTTTTATCACGGCTGGGTGGGCCTGGCTTGGGTTATGCGGTCGGTCGGTCGGTTGGTTACCTAATTCCCTGAGGGCTTTAAATATTATTTTAATTTCTTCCATTCACCTAATGACCTCATGCTATAGAAAATGTATTCCCTAAATGTGTTGACACTTGTCTTTATCCTCTTTAACACTGTCGTCGTAGACTCACTCTATTCAGCATTCATTACTCGTCTACAAATTTATTTGTTAAATGCGATTGTTGTTTATTAAAATTTTCCATACAGTTTGTTTTGTTGCTGCCAAACAACTTTTCAACAACTGTTCAACTAATTGACTCAGGGCAAATAAGTTTGATGTAGAACAAAGTTTTTTTTGGTTTTGTTGTTCTTGTTGTCTTGTTCATTAAAGTTAAAAGAAAAGCTTTCTTAACATAGAGTTAGTACACAGAGCTGAAACTTGTACTTGTATGTATATCAAAAACCTTAAAAAATTGCAATTGGTAATTGCCATTGTTGTCCCAGTTTGGTGTTACCAAAGCACATTTTGCGGAGTATAATTAGGCACCAGCAAAATGGAATCTAGGCGCACGGTAGTGCGCCAGGCCGAGTTCCGGCCACACAGTGTGCACTCTATACCACTTTTGCTAAAATATAGGTCGATAATAGTCGGCAACACTTTAAATATTATTATCGACCTAAAATTACACACGCATTATTTTTGAACAAAATGTTTTAACTAAAAAAAAGCGTGCAGGCTTGAACCGCGACATCCTGACTGAGAGTATGACGTATCTACCATTCAGCCATAGCCGTATTATACTTTATGTTACATTTTTTCCACTTGGACTAAATATGTTTAATTTGAAAGGTTTTTTCTTTAATAAAACAACTACAAAATCGATGTAATTTTAGACAAGGGGAAATTTTCAACACAAATTTAGACAATATATGATCGTAAATTTAAAGTAATGTTTTAGAGTGTGTATATTAAACGAAATCATTCGATTTTTTTTACCCCTCCTCATAACTTTGCTCCACTTAGTCATAAAATAACAAAAACTGAAACATAAGGTCTCCCTACAGAGGTAACCTCATAGGTGTTTGAAAGTTCTATCATAAAAGCTTCCCGAGATGTGAAGGTGTAAAAAGTGCTTATTTTAGTATCTATTCACTGACTCACTCACTCACTCATCAGGGGCACTTCCACTATAGCTAGAAAGCTGAAATTTAGGCCTTAATGAGCAATTAACCAATAACATCTTATTTCTAAGTAACCTGTAGCGCGATTCTTAACTTTTATTGCGATAATCACATCGTTAAAATAAATATAACGAAAATTTATTGAATTTGTTACTCAGTAACATTTATAACGATATTCGCTGTCGGTTAACTAACGACAATAATTTTTCTGTTGTTAAAGGCTAGACAGGAGTCAGCTGTGCAGTAAGGATAAGCAAAAATATATCGATATATATCGTCGATATTTTTAGTTTTGATATTTTTTTCCAAATATATCGACAGTATCAAATTCGATAATTTTTAGCTTTGGTTTTGTTTTTCGTACAATTTTTAAAAACATTTCGGCACAGTCGTCATCAAATAGAATATTACTAACAAAATCTTTGTTTTATTTATACTAATTTGTCTATTCGAAAAATTATCATTCTTTGAGTGTAATTTTGTTGATGTTTGTATTCCGTGCCCCTGCAAAAAAATTGCATATGCTGCAAAATTATATTTTTATATATTTTCGGTTAAAATTATATTTTAACCGAAAAAAAAGAAGGAGGTTTATTTTTTTAATGTTTGTCATTTGTGAACCGATTTTATATGTGGATTTTCCAAATTCTTTTTTTTCTTGTTTGAAAGGAGTTGCTTGCAGTTTGGTCTCACAATTTTTTTTCAAAAATCGGTAGGAAAATTTGCTCCCCCCGCCCATAACTCTGTCATTTGTAAACCGATTGTCCAAATTGTTTTTTTTTTATTTTGTTTGAAAGAGTTTGCCTGCAGTTTTGTTGCATAATTTTTTTTCGAAAATCTGTCCTGCACTCCACCCCCTCTCCTCCACGGAAATATTGATTATCGCATAACTCCTCCATTTATGGACCAATTTTCAAAACTCTTTTCTTTTTTGAAAGGGTTGCAATGGGACCCAGCATTGCCAAGCCCCAGAAAAAAATTTAAAGTTATCTCAATTCATGTAGTCGTGAAAATAGTCAAAATCAAGATTTTGAAATGATAGTGAAAAATTGCTAGATTTTGCCAAAAATTTTGCTTAATTGTTCGATATTTTTCTCTAAAATTTTGCAAAACTAAAATTTGCTCTTTTCAATATTCACAAGAATAGACTTCAAAGATGACTTCAGTCAGCGATGCCATTTTTAGACTTTTTTTACGATATGACAAAAAACGATATGACATACTGTGTTGTCATATCGTAAGTTTTTTACAATATAACAACACTAAGATAGCCATACACGGTGTTGTCATATCGCAGTGCTGTCATATCGTAAAAAGCTTACGATATGACAACAAAGTATGTCATATAGTTTTTTGTTATATCGTAAAAAAAGCTGAAAATGGCATCGCTGACTACAGTAGAAATTTTAAATCGATCGAATCGAAGCATGCACGCCACATCCAGCATTGGATGAAAATGGCAAAATTTCTACGAAATTCTAATTTATTCGCTTAAAAAATAGCCCCATCGAGCTATTCAAATTTCTCTACAAATTATATTAGATATGGCCATTTCAACAATAAAGTCCACTTTTTGTCACGTGCGACACCAAGTAATTATGTGTGTTTTTTTTTAAAGAAAACGAAAGTTTTTTGTTACTTCTTTATACATTTGTGTAGGCCGTAAGTAGCTCTACATTAAGCAAAAGCTTAGGAAAAATTGAATTATATGGTTCTGAAATACAAGTTTAAATGCTTACTGTCGCACGTGACAAAAAAAGTGGACTTTCCTGTGGAAATTCCCATATATTTAATATAATTAAACTGGCTTTTAATTATTAATCACCCGCTTATTGTGTTAAAAGTCATAAAATATTTTGTTGGAAAATTTTGGCCTTACTATTACCGGAGCTATTGATGAAATAGCGAATAAAGTTTTGGCCAAAAACCAACATTTTAAAATTCAAAATATCCAAATATCTTTTAAAATATTAAAGATATTTTAATGAAATAAATTATATTTTCTTTGCATATTTATTAACTTTGCACAAGGAGTTAATTCATTAAAATTGGACAATATTTGTAAAAGCTATGAGGCCGACAAGGATTTTTATGCCCGAAGTAGTCAACTTTGACACTCTGTACCTCTCCGCGTGTGGTTCAACACGGTGGTACAAATTTAACACTCTTACATCTTACGTCCTACTCTATGACTTTTACATACATCGTTTTGTAATCGGACCGCAAGCTGTAAAGATACCGACCCTTTTTCCAATTGGAGGCACTTTGCGGCGTTACGTAATATGTGAACATCCCCTTATTAATAATTTGGTGTAATTTGCTTACTTAACACATGCTATTGCTAACAACTTAAAAAGTAGTTAATTTAAAACGCTATTTTACATTCGTAAATGTAAGCCAATTTTTATAAAATATAGTTTAGAAAAGTTATTCGAATATTCGACAAAAACCGTACGAATAATTTTTTATTCTAAATTGAATAATTTTATTCATTCTAACTAAATTGAAAAAAAGTTTTCGAATATTCGAATAATTGTTATGCGGATATTCGAATAATTGTTATTCGAATATTCGAATAATTGTTATTACAATGACAAGACCACTAAATATTTATTATTGTTTCTTTTTTTAGCTATATCACTATAAATTTTTTTATTATTTTGATGAAATATTTAAAGTATTTAAAGGACATAAAATTAATGTTTGCTTGTTTGATATCCTTTTGTTAACATGCTCTTGCATTGTTGTTTAAGACTTTTTAATTAAGCAATAAAGCTAATATTATGGTGTAATGAGTCCTTGAGGTTTAAAGTTTATTTTTATATTCATCCCTTATAGTCTTACACTTACCTTTTAGCTTACAGTGGTGGTCAAAATATTTCAAAATATTTTTTTTTATTTATTAAATTATAATTGTTCAATTCACAATCGTTGTAAGGTACAATAAAATACTGCAGCAAATGCAACTACAAATCTTGTGAACAGTCACCCCTATCGCGAATAACAAGTGACATTTATGTTCCCATAAAATTTTCATTTCCCGTTTCCACTTTTTCCGCTATCAGTTCTTAGTGAATGTAAATAAGGAAGAAGCTTAATAAAAGAAATTGAAAATCAAAGACATTTTTGTTAAAAAATAAAAAAAATGTAGTGCTAAGAATTGGAATTATCTTTTTATTCCATGAAGAATGCAAACAAAATCGAATTGTTCGTCCAGGATTGCTAGATGCATCCAATGCCTTGGAGTACCCGAGCCATTGCAGGCAGACTAATTCAATCAAATAGTTTCTTGGTGTTAAATTACATTTTCTCAAGAGTAAGTAAAACTGAAAAAACGGAAAAATCGTTTGCTATTCCATCATCTCGAAACTTAGTTCTGCCGGGATCATGTTGCATGGAGGTAGTGTTAAGATTAATGTGTTATGGCGTTTTCTTTTCTACAAAAGGGTGTTGCACTATTTGCCCTTTTTAATGAAAATTTTCAATATAATCATGTTTCGAAGAACTGAATTTATTAGCAATTATTGTATCATCCCTTACGAAGGAATGTTAAATTGCAATTTTTTTAATAAAAATTAAAAAAATGTCACATTTTTTTTGTAGAATAGAAAACACCATTAGTATTAAGATAAATGAATATTATTTACTGAATTTGTCCTGGAAATAAATATTTATAAGCTTTAATAATTAATTGGAAGGATAAAATAGCAATTACATGATGTATTTATCCATTTCACCTGCTAAAATAAAGTAAACACAAACAGGGGAAAAGGGAAAAAATCCACGGGAAAAAATCATTCATGATAAGGGAAATTTTTCGATTTTTTATTCACGATCGCAAAAGAAGGGAAAGGGAAAACATTTCGAGGGAAAAAATATTCACGATAGGAGTGATTCTGTTGTAAATTCACTAAAGTGGTCGTAAAAAATTAAAATTGGGATTTCTTTAAGTTTCATACCCCAAATCGGTGGGTATTTATAAAAGATATCATGAAAAAACTTTAGGGCAATCAGTTAAGATTAAGGCGTGTCGAACGCCCGCCCAAGTTTGTGCAGATATATTTTTCTGCTTTTATGTTTCATAACTTAATAAATATAGCATTTACAAAAAAAAAAATTTCTAAAAAGTTTTTGTCTGTGAAGTTTCCAACAGCTTTTGCCTTATTGACTTTTTTTCTAAATCGCATATTTGACAAAATAAACAGAATTTACAAAATTTACAAAATTTTATTTTTACGACCACTCTATTTTGAACATATTCCCTTTCATTTTTCTCTATTTGTCAATCAATCAATTGCTTTGGTGAGAGTAGAGAAAGCCCAAGTGCTAATTTAATTTTGTGAGAAAGAGTCATTCAAACAAAACCACGCAAGTATGTACACTAGTATTCGTAAACTTTTAACAACCACTGTTGCCATTTATACCAGGCTAATGGTTTTGGGGATTTGATATGTTGTAATAATAGTCCCCAAACTAACATTTGCAAATGAATAAATTAATATATTGCGCAATAAACAAACTATCATGTCATGTTTTTTGTTTTTCATAACAAGTCTATTATATTAGCCGCAATTTATACAATCATATAAATATTTAAAACAAGCCTTGCGAATGGATATGTATAATTATACTCCCATGTTAATGATAAATAGAAAAATGTGTCGGAAAAAAATAAATATGTCAAAAGCTGCTTAATTGGCCAAAAGCTAGTTATACTTTTTTTTGTGTTTTGTTTTTAATGAAAAGGAAGTTTTATTTCACAGTTTTTGCTTAATCTTAATAAAGTTAAATTTTTTGGAATTAAAAAAAAACGAGTCATTAACGTTTTTTTCAGGTAAATTGGCTTTTTGCAGAAGCAAAAAAATTTGAATTAATTAGAATTCTTATTCTATAGAGGGGTTTTTAAATGAGTACGTTAGCATTTGGTTTTTTTATTTCCGGTTAATGTGTGTATATGTACTTATGTATGTATGTATGTGTGTAGCTGTAGCTGAGATAACTATTTTAGCGCTTGGAGTGTTGTAACTCCTGTCAGTGACCTAATTATGCTTGCTAGCTGTTAATAATTGAATACTTCCAACCGATATTCTGTTTTGCGTTATTTCGTTGTGGGATATTTCGTGAGCATTGGTATTTTCTTTTATGCTGTTTTGCAAAAAGTAATCAACGTTTTTAGTAGGGATGTAACGATACGCCGTTTTGCCGATCCGATACCGATACCGATATTTAAAAATAAATATCGCCGATACCGATACCGATACGAATATTGAAATTGAGTTCAAGTTTAGATCAACAAAACTCAAGTGCAATTTTTTATTATACAAAATTACATTGTAAGAGAGAATATTTAACATTGATTTTAACCCAGTATAAAAAAATTGTAAGTAATTTTTAAGGAGCTACATTTTCTTTGCTTCCAAAAAATCTATATTAAAAATATGCAGATAATTAGTAGAAAAGCAAGAAAAAATTTTTAATTCCTTTGTAATTTTAAAAAATACTCGCCATGCTTTTAAAAAAAATCGATTTTTTAAAGAACATTTATCAACTAATATTCTTCTAAATAACTTAATAGCGTAATTATTAAAAGTCTTCTAAGTTTATATTTATTCACTTAAATTTACATGAAAATAAAGTTTTGAGTTAAAATTCGCATAAAAAAAATTGTGCAAATGGGTAATTTTTTATCCTTTTTCCTTGAAAAAATCATTATAGAACACTGAAAAAGAAATTTGTCCTAGCATCGCTTCCAATTCGGTGATTGGTAATCGAAAAAAGGAACTTCTTGCAGTGGCAAGGATATTTAAAACTAACTAGAAATTATCCAAATTTGCGATACTTCCGGATCGCGAATTCTACATTTTCATGACTTCTTTGGAGTGTATTTTTTTGCTGGAATAAGATTTAAAAACAACGACTTGAATTTGAATTCATGGTAAAATTAACAAAAAATAAATAATTTTTTTACAAAATAACAGCATAAAATATTATTAATTTTTAAAATTGATATTAATAAGATTTAAAAATTACGAAGTGAATTTAATTCATGGTAAAATTGAACAAAAATAAATTATTTGTTAAAAAAAACTGTGAAAAAATTTTTAAAGTATCGTCGTATCGACAGTAAATATCGCCGATACCGATGTATCGGAAAATCTGAAGTATCGCTGATATATCGGTATCGGTATTCGTTACATCCCTAGTTTTTAGCCAGCACCTATATCGATTTAATCAGTGCCTTTTTTCGAGTCCGTTGTATTCTCTCCTGTGTATGTGCATTAAGCTGTTTTTAGATTATTATACAAGCTGTTTGACTTCTGCACAAAATGCTACCCTGATATAATGTGTTGTCAGCGTTGTCAACTCAGTGCTTTTCGCACCGTTTTTAGTGCTTTTTCAACTCTTCGACGCGAAAAATTTTGGAGTTAGTGCTCGGAGCTTTTTTAATCTAATTTTTGGTGCTTTTATTTTGTGACGGTGGCACTAAACCCAATATTCAAAAATTAGTTTCTTTATCTAAAAATTTTGTTTAAAGTGTAAAATTCCTTGTTAATGCAATTATTTCTTAAACATGTTTTTGCAGTCATGCAGAAAAATGAAAAAAAGTGGATTCGAGCAATTAGTGGTGCTTCATATTTTATCTTTTAAAAGCGTCAAAACCCATAAAAAACGAATTCTTGTACGTATTTCGTTTGCTTTGCACTTCAGATTTCAAAAACTATCAGTTTTCAACGAAACATATACATTAGGGTGCTTACTTTTTGGATTTTTTTGGATATATGCAACCTCCAGTTCCAAAATCGTGTAGGGCACGGAAAAATAATAAGAACTGCGATCTCACTTTTTCGCGATCATGAAAAAAGTTCACGCACCAAACGCATTGAATTTTTGTATATACGTTTTTTTTTTAATTAAAGAAGACACTTTTTAAGGTTATTTTTTACTCAAAATGGCTGGTAACGATTTTGTAAGTACGATTACATAAAAAACACAAAAATTGAGATATTTCGATTAAAATATCACTTTTTTTTGATAAAAGAGAAAATTGTGTATACAAAACTTCAATGCATTTGGTGAGTGAACTTTTTGCACAATCGCGAAAAATGAGATCGCTGATTTTACTTATTTTCCATCCCCAACACGATTTTGGAACTGGAGGATGTCGCCAGCAAATAGTCATTACCCTAATATACATATGTATATTCTACTCTTAAGTGCGCATCACGTGGCGTAAGAACTATTCCGATACTTTTTATGGTTTCTTTTTGTAGCCGTCTAAATTTGGGCATCTCTGCAATTTCTTGAGAAATGCTCGTCATATTCAAGATTGAATAACTTAAGAGCGCGTCATCGGATATTAATAAATTTGGTGTCATTTGAAAGGTTTTAGTCTCCTCTTAATGAGTAATGATTAAAAAGGACATAGCTTCCCGCTACAAGATCCTCTAAAATGTCAAAAGATATTTGTAATTTTCTTTATTTTTTACAGAGCACAACTGAAAGGTCTTTATTGTACAAAGTCTTGAATTAGGAATGAAAATAGATTCAAAAGTTACAGTTTTTTATTTATGATATCCCCATAATTTCTATGAAAAACATGTAGCAATAACTTTGATGATCATATATAATGAATTAATATCGGATATGATATATTAAGCTCTAAATAACATTAAATTAGGAATTTTAAAAACCCACGAAGAAAATAGATGATAACTTCAAAACGGCTGTACCAATTTTCTTTAAACATAGTTTAGAGGATTTTCGATCAAGTCACCCTTCAAACAAAATTTACTAAATTAAAAATCGATCTAGCCGTTTGGGAGCTACGGTGTCAAAGACACAGATACAACAGGATACATGTAGAAAAGATGTGATATCTTTTAATCGCTGGGTCGATGTTTTTCAAACATAGCTAAGAACACTATCGATCAAGTTACTTTTCAAACAGAAAAACCAAAATCAAAATCGGTCAGCCGTTTGGTCTGTACGTGGAGTCGTACAGACACACATATACACAGACCCCCACTACAAATTTACCCATTTTTTTTTGGTCGAGGGCTAAAAATAGAAAACTACAAAAAGTCTGAAAAATTTTTGTTTTAGTGGATTTAATTTTTTTAAATTAATTCGTTTTAAATCTGTTCGATTTATAGAATAGGCAAGTATATAACAATTTTTTTAAATAAAACTAAAAAACTAAAATTTAGTGCTTTTTTCCAAGAATTACGCGTTTTTTTACTTGTTTCAGTGCTTTTTGAAATCTAAAAGTTGACAACGCTGTGTTGTTATTGCTTTTTTAAAACTTTCCATAAACTCATTATATCAGGGTTGCATTTTCTACAGAAGTCGAACGGCTTGAGAGATAGTGTAAAGCAGCTATTAGAGATGAGCGATCCCGTGATTTTTAAAGAACATCGTGAACAGTGAACGTGATTTAAAAATCACTGTTACTTAAAACTGTGACTGTAATCACTGTTTTCAGTTCTCTTATAGCAATGTAATTATCAAAACACACATCTACAACAAAAACGTTGTTCTTTAATATACCAAGGCAGATTTAAATACGCTTCAAAATATACTTTGAATTTTAAAAAGAAATACTAATAAGGAAGAAGAAAACACAAGAAATAGCGGAAAATTTGGTGACAAATGATCCAAAAGTACTCGTCCCATGACTTGAGAAAGTGAGACTGGTTGGTACCAAAAATAAGGAGTAGTGAATGGTGAAAAAAGACATATTGTGTAAATGGTCACATATTAACCATTTTCAGTCAATTTAGTTGGTACTCCGGCTAGTATATTAATAAACGGCACTGAACTAATTCGATGCACCTGGATCAAAGGCCTATTACATAGTATCTATATAATATTAATTGTCTCCCTTCAATGAGACTGCCATTCCACTCAGGAACCTGTTCCGTAACTATATTCAGATATTAATTCCAGCTTAACTGGTATTTACAACATTGAAATATAAGTTCCGGTGTGGTCGAGTGGGTAGTGTACTACCCTTTCATGCCGGAGGTTGTCGGTTCGAATCCTGTCAAAGACACCGCTTAAAAATAAAATACAGTTTCTACTTGGATTTTGACTCCATAAGATAGTTCAAGGTGCATACAAAGTATCAATTAACCCCATCCTAGGCCATCCCCATGTAAAAGTGGCTGGTCCGCTTCATAGGAAGTGTTAGAACTCGGACTAGTCCCTACCACCTGGGGACCGGTCACGTTACTTGTTTTGTAGCAGTTCCATTTACCGCAGGGTACCCACACAAACAGTGAAGTATCATAATTTCCTGTGTGTAACAAATAGAAAAGAACAACTTTGCAAGTAGCAGTTACACACAGAAAAAAAGGAATGTAAAATCCACATGCCGCAATTTTGATTGGAAATCATATTAAATTTACAAGAAATAATTTATCGTTTGAGTGTGTTAGTGTTTATTTGCTTTGTTCATTGCTACAATTCACTGTTCTGCTTAGTTGTGTGACTTGTTGTTGTTTATTCTTAGATGTGTCGTCTATGTAAACGACAAAAAACGAATAACCAGCGAAAATTTACTACTGCTGGTTTAGAATTACCATTGTTTCATATTAATTTTAAACGGAAAATTATTAATCTAACCTTAAATCACGGTTAAAACAATTTTGTTATAAACGTTAAGTTTCATTTTCAATCGACATGACTATAACTTTAATTTCAAATAAGTTTTATGTTAAATAATCATTTAAATCATGTTGAATTAAAATGAAATGCATTTTACATACGATGGTATTTATTTAGTGTATAAGTAAAGAAAAGTTTGAAGCTGTTGTGGCTGCAGTGGTTAGCGCGTGGACTATCATGCAGGTGGCACGAGTTCAAATCTTGGCTGGGGCAGTCAGCTACAACGCAAAGTTTTCTGATGACTATCACGTAAGTAAATTAATTAATAAAATAGCTACATTAAAGTCATGTTGTTTCAGCTTGATATAACTTTAATTCACCATGATTCTTCGTGTTGTTTCAATATCAAATTCACGTTGTTTCAACTTGAAATTACTTTGATTCAACATGATTCTTCGTATAGTTTGAATATCAAATTCACGTTGTTGCAACTTGAAATTACTTTGATTCAATATGATTTTTCGTATTATTTCAGTATAAACTTCATTTTGATTTAACTTTACTGGAATATTAAATCAAGATGAAATGTAGTTAATTCAAAAGGAATAATTTTCTTTCAAGAGTATTGTAAATCATGTCGATTTAACATGAAACACCTATGAAGCAAAATCACTACCGAAAAATGTTAAATAAACCTGGTTTTCGACGATTTTACATGGACATTTTTCTGTGTGTACTTTACAAATTTTGTCACAACTGTGAATCGTGATTTTTCATTCCATCATGAGTTTTTAGTTTTGACTTTAGTGATTTCCGGCAGATGGATGGTAATTACCCTGCGGGAAATTTTGGACCAATTGTCTTCAACGTACTTATCCTATGACTGGTGAAAATGAGATTTTTACAATAAGTCCCAAGCCGTGATCAAGGTATTTATTGTCTTCAGAGTAGAACTGTGTCCCAACTTTAGCTGCGCAGATTTTGGCATCTATGCATAGCTAGTTTAGTCTCGCTTCCAGCCCGGCTTGCGGTGGTGACCTCAGTGCAGCAGTTATGCCGATACAGACCAGTTTTTGGATTTTCGATAGATATATCCTCTTGTTGAGAGCATTTAACCATACTTCCAAATTGGTCTTATGATTGATGTGTACATCTACGGCCGTATGCATAATCACAACTTGGTACGAAGTTGACATAAGTGACGAAATTGAAGTGGCTCTTAAAGAGTTTTCCCATACAATTGACCATTAAAAACTACTGTATCTTGTAGCCCTGACTCATCACTATATTTTACACAGATTTTTAATGCCAATTAGTACAGTAGAGCTCGCTAAAAGCCAGTTCAATTTCATCGGTTATGCTATCTTCATGATAAGTTTTCGTTACGTATATGGCCCCCAGTATATAATATTTATTTTTGTAACGCATGCCGCTTCCAGGAAAGTTTAGAGTCCAGGACAACTTCAAGGTATTTCGCCTCCTCTGATAGCTGTAAAGTATCTCCGTTTAGCTTGAGAAGTTTAAAATCAGAAATGTTATATCTTTTGTTAAACAGAACTAGTTCGATCTTCCCTGGGTTAACATTTACACCATTTTTGGTTACCCATCTTGATATTCTTTTCAGTGACCTTTTATTCAATGATCTCACTAAGCATTGCGAAGAATTTCCCTTATCAACATATGCGACCACTTTGATGTTAGGATTTTATTTATCAGTAAGTTCAAGCTTATCATCCCCAAGTACCACAACGCTCCGTTCTTTCTCCTTTCCTATTTTTCTAATAGATCTTTTGACAAACTTTCAATCATTTGGTCCTCGACTTGTTTTATTAAAAGGCTAGTCGGTTGGAAATAGGAGCCAGGAGTCTAATAACAATCTTTTAACAATTTATGAATGGTGAAATGCAAATAGGTTCGATTTTAATGCTATGTTCGATCGAAAAAGGAAAGGCAACTCGCACTTTTTACTCGCTTACAATGGGAATTTAAATCTGTGATGTCATCCTTGTTTCGAAGCGTCCCGTAAGGAACTGGCCCCGTGTGTTCTGTTCTTCTGTACTCTTATACGTTTGCATGCCTTACTATGTTCTTTGCCAAACGTTACTGTAGTCTATATCGCTTTGAGAGCAGACATGGTTAGTCTGTCTATTAAACGCCAGCTTTGAAGTTTTCCAAGCATCTCAACAAAGACTAGACCGATGTCAATCACCTCAGCCCTGCATGCATCCACGAAGGCCGGTGTGACACCGCTATTCGGTACATGTAAATCTTGCTTTTCCACAAATTCTAGCAGTTGCTGTCCTCTGTGTTTGTCAGCTGTGCTGCCGCACACAGTGTTATGTGAGTATAATACATATTGGCGGTACTCTGCGACAGGCCCCTTATACTGTTTTGAACAGTGCAGACTTCCTGTATGAAATTAAGCAAACAAAAACGCTTATTGTATCCGTTGCGGCTTGGTTTTGCACCTTCAAATGTTGTCCACCATGTTGCACGGCAAACATGCGTAAGCTCTACGCTTTCCTCAGTTGCGCTAGCTCGAAGGCTTCAAAGCTCTCGAAAATAAACATTCTTCCCCAAATCCAGAATCGAACCCTCGCATTTTATTTCAGTAGTAACCATCATTGCCAGATCTACATATTGTTAGCCGTAGTTAGCGCAGAGATTTACTTCAACAGCCTCTGCGAGGAGCCGTTGTCCATCTCCTCGGAACAGTCATTCTCCGTATTGCCGTGGTCAATAACCTGTGAAGGTCTTTCCCCAAACCTCTCAGTTACCTAACCGGGAAGTTTCCCTTTCTTGGTTGAACTAGCTCGGAGACCCCAGAGCTAACGTTCGTAAACCTTCATACCTAACCTTCCAATTTTTGAGCCGAGTCGACTGTTGTGATATTTATTTTATTTACTGGATCTACATTTCACGAGTGTCGAAGAAAGTATGTCGAGCCACGGTATAAATAGTTCACATACTAACCTCCTCTTGGCCATGAATCCATCAGGGTATGTTGTCTCACCGTTGATTAGGGAACTACCCAGGATACCGTATGCAGTGCCTACTTCTTTTTAGATATTTGTATACACGGCCGCTGCTCTGGTACTTCAGATATTTACTTATTTTCCCCAGAAGGCATAGCATCATGTTCTTGCGAGTTAAAAAGGTAAAATATACCGCCCGGGACGTACTGTTTGTTCGTAAGTGATAAGCCCGTTGCAATCGGTAATTGTAATTGTTGTTTCAATTTGCCAGTAACAAAGCAGAGGCTGTGAACTATGGGTCCATACCAGTAGAATGGAATATGCCGCAAGGCATTTCATTAGCATTCAGGTGTCTTGTGTTTTGTTGAATCACTTTGTTGACAAGACTGTACACTGAAAGAGCTTTGTTAATAAATTCCGTTAATTTGGACATTAATCCAATGAAAATTTTCATTAAAACTCAACCAACGCCACGCTTTGTTGGATTAATGAAACAAGTTTCGTTAAAATTATTTTAATGAAAATGTCATTAAATATATGAAATAATTTCATTGCTCCTAATAATTTCACTAAGCTAATGAACACATTTCATTATATAAGTGAAGTTATTTCATTGTTTTAATGAAACTGTTTCATAATGTTAATGAAATTATTTCATTATTTCAATGAAACTCTGTCATTATTTTAATGATATTCTGTCATTATTTTAATGATATTCTGTCATTATTTTAATGAAATTATTACATTACTTAGTAGCCTCATTAACTTATCTTTTTTATTGTCTATTTTAATTTATTGACAATTCCATGGTTGAAATACGTACGCAGACGCCAATGCACAACAACATTTTTAATGTTGATGACCGCTCACTGTATCGAACTCAGACTCTTGATTTTCGTCATTTGCTTTATAGGCAACGTGTTGACTAGTTCAAACAAAAGCACTATCAAAACAATGTATCTATGAGTGTATAATAATAAGAAAGAGTACTACAACATCAACAACAAACATATAAAACTATTTTTGTTGTTCGCTTTCGGCTGCTGTGTTGAAATAAAGAAAGATGTTGAGTTGAAATATGCTGTGTTGAACTAAATAAAAAAGTGTTGAAATAAATAAAGATATGTTGAAAAAGAATATGTATGTGATTTAATAATTTCATAAATCCAATGAAACTTTTCATCAAATCAATGAAATACATTTCATTGATATTATGACATTCTAGCATACAAATTTAAATTTTTTTTAATTTTTTATAATATATATTTAAAGAATTGTAAGTATGAATTAAAACATTTTGTCCAAACTTAAAGGGTTTTCCATAAAACGGCAAAATGTTGCTGTCATAAATCCAATGAAATTTTCTAACGAAACTGTGAAAGTTAATGAAGCAATTCCAATGAAATTCTTTCACAATATTCGTGAAAAAATCCAACGAAATTGTTTCATTGGATTTATGAAGCGAAATTCTTTGAGTTTAGTTATGGTAGCAGTGTCGTCAACGCGCATAAATCACCATATCTGTTTGTACCCAGTAAAAAATGTTCATGTTTTTTGAAGCACTAAGGCAATAAAGCGCATAACAATATGCTTTAAAATAAGAGTTTATTGCAGAGCAGTGAACGTATATGAAACAAACTATACAAAAAACCTGATTTTTTACTGCTGATAGAATGCAGGTTTTTAAGCGAGAAAGTTTCATATACTTACATTTTTAGTGCTGAAAAGGTGATGATTTTCAGCGCTTCAAAAAGTGCTTTTTGTATAAAAAATGTAGTACTCCAAACCGGGAACTCGCCATACAAAAATCAGCAGAGATATCGGCAAGTTTGTAAGCACTACTTTTATTCTCTCATAGTAAAAACCTGCTTTTTTAAAGCAATTTTTTTACTGGGTAATGTGTGTAACAATTAAAACCACACGCCGTTTCAAAGGACCATAAACCAGTCGCAATCTGTAATTGCAGAGCAGAGTTTGTCCACACCAATGAAATGGAATACGTATTATCTGTGCCTTAGATTTCGTTGAAGCCTAAACAGGAGGAATAAACTTTTTGCAGAAGCTTTTTCTGTCAGTTTTATTGCAAGAAACACCAAACTATACGAGTATAATCTAGAAACACTCTTTCCATTAGCAAGTTTCCTATTTCCGGCATGGTGCGTGCATTCATTAACAACTTGCAACTCTTTTGTAAAATATTCATTTAAAGTTATATTTTGTATCGTTTGTTCTTTTAACTGAAAGGACAATTTAATAATTCTCTTTTAGATTATCTTTCACTTATCTTTTTGTTTTGTTAAGTGCTTTTTATTTTAATGCGATGTTTTTCTTTAGTTTTTTTCTCATTTCTTTTTTACAATACTTAGTAGGTATGTATTTCATTTTTATGTCATTTGTCATTAAGCAAGTATTTGAACATGGGTTTGGTCAACAATATCATCAGTTTATCCATTTGTATATTGTTTTACACCCTTCTTTTTTATATCTATTTTCGTTTTGGCATTTTTCTAGAGCTGAACTTTTTATTCGAAATATCTACACGTGCTAAATGCAAATTCCTTTAGTTTTTTAAATTAAATTTTTGTTTTTTTTCATTTTCATTTAAACTCTAATATTCAAGTACATTTAAATGTTCTTATAAATTAGGGTCAGTAAGACAGCAATAACAAGAGGAATAACTAAAAAAGAAACTACTAAAATTGTGAAATGGTGAAAATTGTTGAATTATTACGAAATTAGATTGTAAATGTAATAGATTCAAACCTAACGATATAAATTGCAAATACTGATTATATATATTTATTCCCGTCATTCCAATGTGGAGCATAAGGCCACAACAAATGTGTTCCATTGAGATTTATTTTGTGCTATTGGTTTTATTTCACCCCAGGTCTTGCGTACTATATCTATATCTTTATCCAATTGCCTTCTCCATGTGTAAGCTGGTCTCCCTCGTCTCCTGCTCCCCTGTGGACTCCACTCAATGGCTGTTCTTGTAAGATCATCTGCAGGGTTGCGTAATGTGTGACCTAGCCAGTTCCATTTTCGTCTTAAGATTTCGGTGCGCAAAGGTGCTTGGTTTGTAGCTGCACATATTTAGGTCAGTGTTAGTTATTGTGATTGGCCAGAAGATTTTCATTATTCTTTTCAGACACCTGTTGGCGAATATCTGCCGCGTGTTTATATCACGGGCAGCCGCATTCTAAGTCTCACATCCATACAATAAGGTTGACTTCACTTTGGAGTTAAACAGCTTGATTTTTGTTTTCCTGGATATATGTGATGCCTTCCATACTGGATTTAGGAGGCCAAACGAGCGTCTAGCACAATTGATTCGGTTCCCGATGTGCCCGCGCTTGATCCTCCTGTATTGTCAATTATACTGCCAAGGTAGTAGAAGGTTTCAACATCTTCAATAATTGTGCTGTTTAGCACGCATGGACTTAGTCTTTCCTAAATTGATCTTCAGACCTGCTCTCGCTTTCGCTGCCACAAAAGTCCTAGCTTATGAGACATGTCATTGAACTTATGCAACAGGAGGCAGATATCATCGGCGTAGTCTAAGTCGCCTAATCGTCTGCAAAGGCTCCATTGAATTCCAGTAGAGTTCTCTATACACAGAAAAAACTATAATTCGTATTCTATTACTAAATTCATAAATTCAAATATTTATTTTACGGAAATGGGACCTATCACAAAATTTAAAATAAAAACCAACACACAGAAAAATTTCCATGTAAAATCGTTGAAAACCAGGTTAATTTAACATTTTCCGGTAGTGATTTTGCTTCATAGGTGTTTCATGTTAAATCAACATGATTTACAGTAATCTTGAAAGAAAATTTTTCCTTTTGAATTAACTATATTTCATGTTGATATAATATTCCAGTACAGTTAAATCAAAATGAAGTTGAACTGAAATAATACGAAATATCATATTGAATCAAAGTAATTTCGAGTTGAAACAACGTGAATTTATTGGAACAACACGAAGAATCGTGTTGAATCAAAGTTATTTCAAGTTGAAACGAAGAATCATGCTGAATTAAAGTTATATCAAGTTGAAACAACATGAATTTAATGAAGCTATTTTATTAATTATTTTACTTACGTGATAGTCATCAGAAAACTTTGCGCTGTAGCTGACTGCCCCAGCCAAGATTTGAACTCGTTCCACCTGCATGATAGTCCACGCGCTAACCACTGCAGCCACAACAGCTTCAAACTTTTCTTTACTTATACACTAAATAAATACCATCGTATGTAAAATGCATTTCATTTGAATTCAACATGATTTAAATGATTATTTAACATAAAACTTATTTGAAATTAAAGTTATAGTCATGTCGATTGAAAATGATACTTAACGTTTATAACAAAATTGTTTTAACGGTGATTTAAGGTTAGATTATTAATTTTCCGTTTAAAATTAATATGAAACAATGGTAATTTTAAACCAGCAGCACTAAATTTTCGCTGGTAATTCGTTATTTGTCGTTTACATAGACGACATATGTAAGAATAAACAACAACAAGTCACACAACTAAGCAGAACAGTGAATTGTAGCAATGAACAAAGCAAATAAACACTAACACACTCAAACGACAAATTATTTCTTGAAAATTTAATATGATTTCCAATCAAAATTGCGGCATGTGGATTTTACATTTTTTTTTATTCTGTGCGTATGATAATTTTTTCTGTGTAGCGTTCTTCAGTACAACATCAAGCACGATGTTAAATAGTAGAGGCGACATAACACATCCCTGTCTTACACCATTTTTTATATCTATGCTGTCGCTTAGTTTGTTCTCATGCAGAACTCTGCAAGTCGAGTAGTTGTATAGACTTTTGATGAGAGATATTAACTTTGGTGGGGTACCTTTGCATTCAAGTGCTTTCCAAATGGTGTTATGAGCGAGCTTGTCAAATGCCTTTTCAAATTCAATAAATACCATATATAGGGAGGATCTCCACTCAACAGACTGTTCTACAATAACTCTCAGTTTATTTACTTGATCAACACAGGATCTACCTGGTCGGAAACCAGCTTGTTCAGGGCGGAGCTCTGGCTCCAAGGCAGTTGTGAGTCGGGCTGTGATGATGTAGGCTATCACTTTGTTCACCATACTTAAAAGTGTGATACCCCTCCAGTTAGTGCACTCGGACAAGTTGCCTTTTTTTGGTATTTTCACAATAGTTCCCTCTTTCAGATCATCGGGCAGTTGTTCAGAGCTCCAAAACTCTTCGATTATGGGGAGGATTAGTAGCGCACTGATGTTTGGATCTGCTTTCAGCATTTCCCGCTCAATCTTGTCAGCTCTTGGTGCCTTGTTGTTTTTTAAAGCCTTAATAGCGCTTAGTACTTCCATTGCTGATGGACTGTTGGTTGGTATGTCAGGCCTAATTCTGTGGTGTATACAATTTCAGAGATTGGAAGATGGCTGAGTTGGTGTTTGCAGCACTTCCCTGTAGTGGTTTGTCCATATCTCTAACTGTCCGGTTTTCGAGGCAGTAAGTTCACCATTCCTGTCTTGTAGTGACCTCGTGGACGCGATAGGTTTGTTTACTATTTTCTTAGTAATGCGGTGGAGATCTCTGTTGCGATTTGTAGCAGCTTCGCTAATCCATCCACATACACCCTTTTATCAAGTCGTGCACTTCGTTTGATTTTCTTATCAAGATCACTGTGTGTTCTTCCAAGCTCAACTTTCTGGTTACGCGTTTTCGCACTATTTAATAAGCCCTTTGCTGATTTTCGGTCTTCGATCAACAGCCAAGTTGTGTCAGACATCCATGGTTGCCTTTGACGCTGAGCATGGCCTAGGTGTGTGTTAGCGGCGTTCAGAAATGCGTGCTTCACATACTCCCAATTGGAAATATTTTCTGTGCTGCGTTCATCAAGTGCCGATTTGAGGGCATCGATATACTGTGCTGTTACAGGAGGCTGCACTAGTTTAGCGACATTGAATTTACGTGCTGTGATCTGCCCTGGGGTTTTAATGGCCGCTAGCTTAATACGTAGTGTGCCTACGAGTATATGGTGATCACTACTTATGTCTGCTCCGCGTTTGTTGCGTATATCCAGTTAAGAACCCCTCCATTTCCTATTGATGGCAAAATGGTCTATCTGTTTTTCAGTCACATGATGTCGAGACATCCATGTGATTTTACGTATAGTTCTGTGTGGAAATATTGTGCCCCCAATTACCATGTTACTGATTATGCTGCGTCAAAAAAGCAGAATTTTCGGGAATCTTCTATCAACAGTGATGAGAACTTAACAGACTGTTCAATAATACTTAGTGGCAAGTGCAAATAGCGCTGCTGATACAGTGGCAAGGCGGAGTCTTACGTGAAAAGTAGTCGTGTTAACGTCACTGTTAAAGATCAGTATCAGTGTAAAACTTTTCGTGTTTATCTTTAGTTAAGGCACTACTATCCCTATGTTGGTTTCCGTAATACCAGTCAAATTACTCTATTAAAATTTTTGCTTTAGTTAAGTGAAAAAACGCCAAAACCCAAAAACGCCAAAACTAAAAAAATAGACAAAAAAATATAAAAAATTTAAAAAAACCAAAAATCGCCCAGAAATCCAAAAAATTCGCCAGAACGAACAAAAAGTGTCATAACCAAAAAATCGCAAAAAAATAAAAAATCACCAAAAACTGAAAAAAATCCCCAAAACCGAAAAAAGCGCCAAAACTGAAAAAATCGCAACAGCTAAAATAAATCGCTAAAACTAAAAAATCCGTAAAAAAGTGAAAAAAAATTTTAAAAAACGCCAAAACTAAAAAAACCAAAAATCGCAAGAATAAACGAAAAAATCACGAAAATGCAAAAAGCGCCAAAATCAAAAAAAAAAATCTCCAAAAACAACGAAAAATACTTAAAAAAATAAAAAAACTAAAATTAAACAAAAAAAGCACAACGAAAAAACTGCCAAAAATGAAAAAAGGGGCGGAGCCCTTCGTGTGCGAGCCAAAGTCACACTTTACTTAATTCATTTAAAGTTTTTATGAAATTTTGAATTTTTAGGCTTGAACTTCTACGATATTACTGAAAATAAACGGCAGCTTCAGAAACAATGTTAGTCGATAATTTTGTTGTCGAATTTTGGTTTTAGTGAATAAGCAAACCGTTCTCCAGTTATGCTAATATATGTCGTGCAAGTGCTTCCATTATGACATAATGGTATATCTCGAAAACTAGAGCCGATAACAAAATTGGCTTTTTTCTTGTTTTAATAGTTATGGGCTGACTATTCGATATTTTGCTGTTTATTTTGCTAAATATACGATTTAGATAAAAGTCGATAAGGCAAAAACTGTTTTGTACATATTTTGTTATTCCACTAATATATTCTCATTACTGACGGTAAGTGCCTACAATAGTGTTAGAATTTTAACAAATAAGACTCGACTCCAGGTGCAAATATTCTACGCTCAAAAAGTATTAAGTATTGAACAAATACCAGAACAACCATATACATAAACATGTACATATACATAGATTCGTATGATAGGTTTAAGTACATGTAGTATATATTTTGATATTTAAAGAAATCAGTTTGTAATTCAAACGTAAATTTTAACCGCACCCACAAAAAATATTTCTGCAAAAATGTTAAAATAAGTAAAATATATATTTTAAATGAAAAAACCACATATTTCAAGAGCCCAAGAACTTAAGGAAATATTTAAAAGGTTAGAAAGGAATTTTTTGTGTTAAGGAAAAGAAAAATACATAAATTTGTTTTTGTAGGTTTTTACGAAAATTTAAGGTTTTATTTAATAAAAGTTATGTGTTTTATCACGGGCCATTATTTTCTTTAACATTTCTTTCTTTCATATGGTTTGATTGGATACTTTTTATATGATTTTACTTTATTAAATCCTATTTCACTGTTACCACAGATGAGGGCAACTTTATGGCAATTATCGTAGACTTGTGAAATTTTTTACGCCGTTTGAAAAATCACAAGCTCTTACACTTGAGGCGAACTCGTTCATATGCTCGTTTTAGACAAAAACCGTTGATCAAACCCATGTAATTTAAATGAGTTTGTCTAAAATGAACGACTGAACAAGTTTGACCCAAGTTTAAGAACTAGTGATTTTTCTGGATTAAATTAATTTAAAACTGTTTAAAAATTTTTTCAGTTCTAGAATAGTCCCTAAAAAGTTGCATTTCCTAAATTTTAGCATTTCCTAAATGCTAAATTTGTAAAATGAATTCAGTTGCAAGTTCGCATCAATATTTTACATATTTGCACAAAATTTCGTTAAAAAGTTTTGAAAATAGAAAATTATCGCATAAGGAAGAAAACATTTAAATATGTCACTAATACGTAACGTGATCAGTTAAATTTTGTTAAAATACGGGCACTGAACGATTAAAAAGAATTTATCTCGACGTATTGTTCGTGCTCCCAACTAGCCTTAGTTAGTCGATCTAGAGCCGAAGCATTCATCTTGTCGGATATAGTATTTGTTTGGCGTAATAGACTATTGGACTTGTAGCAATACTCCGTTGTTTACAGGCACGGATTCATGGGGGAGGAAAATGGGATATCGCTCCCTCCCCCTAATGAATAAAATATACCTCATTGGTGTTGAGTTTATAAAAGAAATTTGGCAAAATAGTATGTTTCAGATAAAAGAAACCCCCCTACCCAGGCTCAAGCCGGATCCGTGCCTGGTTGTCTATAAAGTAGAGTATAGAACTAAGACAGCTAGTGGTCACTAATGTATAATAAAGGGAGGAAGAAGTAAGCATTACTCAGCTGCGAAAATAAATTACGCTTCAATGGCGCCCGAGCAGGGACCCAACTTCAAACTCGAATGTAGTGGACCAACTTAAAACACACTGAGGAGGAGAGGGTTTGTGTAAGGACCAATATTGGCCACTCGGCTACGCTACACATAGACTACATCGGATGGATCTATCTCCTATGTAAGGACAAGCTACTCGAGGTTTGTCAACAGAATGGGATAATGGCTGAGGAGACAAAAGTCACTTACTGCCAAAAGAAAAGAAGAGATGTATCAAAAGGCTTACGCCAAGACTACGTACTGAGCTAACAAACCCCATTTTGAACTTCGCTTACTATATACTGAGCGATTCGTTATCTTATTTATGATAGCGACGAGTATCTTATAGAATACCTCGATTGCTTGGAGGTATTAACCGAATGTTATTCGATTTCAAGAATAGACTTTCATTGCCTCTACTGAAAGCTTTAAAAGGCCGTACCCTCCAATGGTATTGAATCAAATGATCCGAAATAAAAACATGTGAGAGTTTTAAGGAACAGGCTATACGATTTTTTCTTTCGAAGAGTTATTTAGATCGTTTGGCAACTCAGTACCATCGAAAACCCCACGATACTTGTCCGCTCATTTTTTTAAGTCTGCCCCCAATGTGTAATGAAAAAATGTTTCCCGGAACAGTTATCCTTACAATATGCACATAAGTAGATATAAAACTAGTTATCTGATATTTTAGAATTCAATAACAATTATTAAATAAATTAAGTAATGTGCGACTTTGGCTCGCACACGTTTTTGCCCTTTTTTCATTTTGGTAATTTTCCCGTTTAGCTTTTTTGGTTTAATTTTATATTCTTTTATTTCTTAACTTTTTATCGTTGCTTTGGCGATTTTTTGGTTTTGGCGCTTTTTTTCATTTTGCTGATTTTTTTCGTTTTTTGTAGATTTTTTTTTTGGCGACTTTTTCGTTTTTGGCTTTTTTTTTGTTTCAACGTTTTTTCGCTTTTTGGCGATATTTTTAGTTTTAGCAATTTATTTCAGTTTTGGCTCTTTTTTCAGTTTTAGCCCTTTTTTCGGTTTTGAGGATTTTTTCGGTTTTTTGTGATTTTTTTAGTTTTAGCGTTTTTTTGTTTTTTTTTTGTTTTGACACTTGTTGGTTTTGGCGATTTTTTCGGTTTATGGCGATTTTTAAGTTTTGTGTGTTTTCTTTTTTATTTTGCGTTTTTTTTTTCGTTTTTGTGATTTTTCCCATTTTTGGCGATTATTTTTTCGATTTTGATGATATATTTAGTTTTACCGATTTTTGTTTTGAGTTTTAGTGCTTTTTTCGTTTGGACGACTTTTTTCGGTTTTTTGCTGTTACTTTAGTTTTTTGACGATCTTTTTAGTGTTGGTGAATTTTTGTTGCGTTTTCTCGGGAACCGTAAGAGCAACGGACCTGAAATTTTCACAGAATATTTAAAACTTTGGACGCTGCAACAAAAAATATATGACAGTTAAAAATTAAAGGATGTTCTTAAGCGAGCAACGAAACATGTTGAAATACTAACGTAATATACAGACACTTGAAATTTTCAAAGTAAGTGTTAATTGTAGAATAGTCCACACCATATAACACTGATATTTAAAACAATAAAAATAAAAGGGTATTCTATCAGTTAATGTAATTTTGACTATGCAATTTAGACAATTTAGTGTATCTTGGAAACTCATGAAATTAAAAAAGAACGCTAAAAATAAACAATTCCAAAATTAAAAAAAATCTAAACGAAAAATCGCCAAAATTAAAAAAGCGCTTAAAGGAAAAAAACACCAAACGCAGACAGACATCGCAGCGAAAACAATAGGGTTCCTTTACACTTTTGGTGTACGCAACCCTAAAAATACGATTTCAATGTAAAGCTATACGCTTTTAAACATCAGTAATTTTAAGTAAGTGTTATTGCTGTTTTGAACTTTCTCAAAAATATTAAAATTTTAAGTAGATGTGGAAAACTATCGATAGTGTCACTATCGAAAATTTTCGATATTTTGAAAAAATATATCGATATATCAATTCTAAACTATCAAAAGTTAAAAGAACTATCGATATATCGACGATACTATCGTGATGCTATCAAGATTTTGTTGTTCTCAGATAAAGCAGTTTTTTAAACAAAACAAAACTTTATTTCTTAGTTCAATAAATAACTAAAATCCTTGCAACATTTCAATGTAAGAAAAATGTTTGAGTTCACTGATTTTTAAATCCAATTTAACTAACTGAAGATTGTTGAAAAAAATGTCTAGCACAACAATATCGATTGCTTTCAAATAATAATCGATTGTAGAATAAAAGCTATGATAGTGACAAAAAATAATTAAATATCGATACTATAGATAGTGCCATCGATAGTTTTGCATCTCTAATTTAAAGTACCGTTACATTGTTAGTGTTGACAAATTGAACAAAATTTTTACATTTCGGCGGGAAACTATCTTCCACATTTGCTTTTAATTTTTACTAAAAAGTTGCCCGGCTAGATTGATCAAATACCTGTGCGTGCAACGTTAGGAAACCAGCAAAAGTTTTGTCTAATTTCTAGTATTATTTATATAAGTAAAATTGCGTGCTTTCGTTTTTTTTTTTTTTCTATTTTCCTTTGGAAATGAGATATTTCATCGCGGTAAAATGCACACCAAATTTCATCAAATTCCATTCAGTGGTTTTTGCGTGTTAATACAGACACAGAGAGACAGACAGATAAAAGTTGAAAATTTTGGTGTTTTCTATTCCATACTACACGTATATCGATTATATTTACTTGTTTTTACCAAGAATTATTTTACGTTTAAAAATTCATTGCAGTGTTAACTTTTTCTGACCTCCAACGGCATATTTTACTATTAAACCTAAAATTTTCACTTGCTTTAAAACTAAAACGTGCCAGTTGTTAAAATTAAAAAAAAATCTTCTTTTGTCTTTATCAACGCGTAGAAATAAATTACACAAAAGTCAATACAAAAGTGTATCACAATTGAAAGTATATAATTTTTAGCTCAATAAAATCAACGAAATCTCCATAAATTTATAAAGGAACATTTTCCAATTTTCTCAAATTGTTTCTATTGAAAGCTCGTGCACAATTTGCTGAACCATAAAAAATATCCCTGCTGATTGTGTAATACTGTTTTATTTCCCTACTGGCTTATTTATAACTTAACACAAAAAAGTTCATCGTATTCTAGAACTCAAAAAAATATCGTGCATAATAAAAGCAACAACAGCAAAAAATTTACATTAAAATTGCCAAGGAAAACTGCAGGAACCAAAAAAAAGTAATAAACTACATAAATAAAAAAGAATGTTGTGGATGTTTTAAAAAAAATAACAACACATGTTTGTTAAAACTTAGAAATGTTTAAGCAAGTAAAAAAAAAATAAGAACAAGAACCATTTCAATTAAGGACCCAACTCCAAAATGAAGAAATACATCTTTCTAAATTAACAATCATGAATATAAGGGCGGAAAGTGGTGGAAGGGGCTTAATGCATGAAGAACTTTAGCTTATGTGTGTGTATGCGTATGTGTATGAACATAATGACAATAAAACTCTTTCACTAAACTGATGCATAGGAAGAAGGGTGGAAACAAAAAACCAGTTCTTTCTTTCTTGTCATCTTATTTTCTCTTACATTTTCCCTTTTTTTGTGAGTGCGAGTAAGTTCTTTAATATGTATTTTTCACACACACCTACTCATACACCTACCGTACTTACCATATCCGCAGGAACAATACTCTAAACAGGAAACTATTGTAAAAACCTCATATGTGTAGAACCACATCAAATGTCAATAGCAGGAGCCAAGATAATAATAATTTTGTTCGGTTGCTGTTGCTTTCATTGCTGTTTTTCGAAAAACCACATCTAACTAACAATGTAGCAAACAAAATGTTTCATTCATTTTTTGTTATTATTTAAGTGTACAAACCAAGTTAGAGCCAATAGAAAATATAAAGTAGTACATACATACCAGAGCTGTAAAAGAATCATTCTTTTTTGAATGAATTTGCAAATCATTCAAGCAATGAATTGTAATTTTTTTTAATACATTCATTTTCCCTAAATTGTGAATTGAATTTAAATATGAATGCATTCATAACGAATTAAACATTCATAAATACATTCATTTTACCAAAAAAAAAAAACTTAATGAAATTAAAACTTTAACGAATTCATCTTGAATTGAAAATTCTTGAATGCATTCCTTTCAGCAAAAAAAAAGAATTTAATTAAAGTTTGAATGAATTCATCTTGAATTGAAAATTCTTGAATGCATTCCTTTCACAAAAAAATCAATGAAAGCTTTAATGAATTCATCTTGAATTGAAAATTTTTCAATGCATTCCTTTCACAAAAAAAAAGTTGAATTAAAGTTTGAATGAATTCATCTTGAATTGAAAATTCTTAAATGCATTCCTTTCACAAAAAATTTTAATCAAAGCTTTAATGAATTCATCTTGAATTGAAAATTCTTGAATGCATTCCTTTCACCTAAGAAAGAATTGAATTAACGTTTTAATGAATTCATCTTCAATTGATAATTCTTGAATGCATTCTTTTCACCAAAAAAAATTTAATTAAAGTTTGAATGAATTCATCTTGAATTGAAAATTCTTCAATGCATTCCTTTCACCAAAAAAAAAAAGAGTTGAATTAAAGTTTGAATGAATGCATCTTGAATTGAAAATTCTTGAATGCATTCCTTTCACAAAAAAAAAATCAATGAAAGCTGTAATGAATTCATCTTGAATTGAAAATTCTTCAATGCATTCCTTTCACCAAAAAAAAAAGTTGAATTAAAGTTTGAATGAATTCATCTTGAATTGAAAATTCTTAAATGCATTCCTTTCACAAACAATTTTAATCAAAGCTTTAATGAATTCATCTTGAATTGAAAATTCTTGAATGCATTTCTTTCACCTAAGAAAGAATTGAATTAACGTTTTAATGAATTCATCTTCAATTGATAATTCTTGAATGCATTCTTTTCACCAAAAAAAATTTAATTAAAGTTTGAATGAATTCATCTTGAATTGAAAATTCTTCAATGCATTCCTTTCACCAAAAAAAAAAAGAGTTGAATTAAAGTTTGAATGAATGCATCTTGAATTGAAAATTCTTGAATGCATTCCTTTCACCTAAAAAAGAATTGAATTAACGTTTCAATGAATTCATCTTGAATTGATAATTCTTGAATGCATTCTTTTCACCAAAAAAAAATTCAATTAAAGTTTCAATGAATTCATCTTGAATTGAAAATTCTTGAATGCATTCCTTTCACCAAAAAAGAAAAAAAAATTGAATTAAAGTTTGAATGAATTCATCTTGAATTGAAAATTCTTAAATGCATTCCTTTCACAAAAAAATTTTAATCAAAGCTTTAATGAATTCATCTTGAATTGAAAATTCTTGAATGCATTCCCTTCACCAAAAAAAGAATTGAATTAAAGTTTGAATGAATTCATCTTGAATTGAAAATTCTTAAATGCATTCCTTTCACAAAAAAATTGTAATCAAAGCTTTAATGAATTCATCTTGAATTGAAAATGCTTGAATGCATTCCCTTCACCAAAAAAAAAGAATTGAATTATAGTTTGAATAATTCATCTTGAATTGAAAATTCTTGAATGCATTCCTTTCTCAAAAAAAAGAAAAAAATTGAATTAAAGTTTGAATGAATTCATCTTGAATTGAAAATTTTTGGAATGCATTCCTTTCACCAAAAAAAAAAAAAGAATTGAATTAAAGTGTTAATGAATTCATCTTGAATTGATAATTCTTGAATGCATTCCTTTCACCAAAAAAAAAAAAAGAATTGAATTAAAGTTTGTATCAATTCATCTTGAATTGAAAATTTTTGGAATGCATTCATTTCATCCAAAAAAGAACTGATTGATTTGAATGAATTCATCATGAATTAAAAATTCTTAAAAGAATTCATTTCATAAAAAGAGAGATGAATTAATATTTGAATGAACTCATCGCGGATTTAAAGGAAACGAATTTATTTCTGAACTAAAGTATAGCTCATAAATAAATTTAACTCTCTCTCAGATGCTCTCAGACTAATTGTATGCTTACATTTACTTTTTGCTGTTGATATTTTATATGGCTTTGTGGCTTAATGGTAAAGGCGTTTGCTTGTGAACATGTAAAATCATCTTAAAACTCAAATATAAAAATGGCATATAAAAAATAGCAATATTGTTTTTTTAATAAATGCTGTAAACTTGTGTTTACAACATTGTGAGTACATATCAAATTTAAGTTTACAGTGTTGTGACAACATTGAAAACAAGAGTCGGAGGACGGTCATTCGGCGTTATCATTTTAATATTATAAGTACACTAAAATTTTGGTAAAGCTGTTTTTAGACTATTATACAAGCTGTTCGACTTCTGCACAAAATGTTACCCTGATATAATGTGTTGTTATTGATTTTTTAAAACTTTCCATAAACTCATTAGATCAGGGTTGCATTTTCTACATAAGTCGAACGGCTTGTGAGATAGTGTAAAACAGCTATAAACAAGATGTTGTACTAATGTTAGTTGTACCCTCAGACCATCGTACCAACGTCGTGCTGATTGTCTTTTTCTGCCTGGGTAGTTACGATTTGCATCCTCATATACATACTTTTTTCCGACCAGTAAGTCTATGTCCATACGAGTCAACTTTTGAGTATAATGGGGAGAGAGGTGAGAAGATTGGGAAGGGGTACACTTCTTCATGTACATGCAACTCTCTTTTGTTTTCTTCTTCGTAATATTAAGCAACAACAAAATTTATGTAAAAAAACAAAAGCTGCGCAACAAGAATTTCATTATATGGACACGAATGCAAATTCAAAAGAAAATTTAAGAAAGTTGCAGAAGCAAAAGTTGACTCGTATGGACATAGACTAAGCAAGGTTTTGCTGGGTAGGTATGTGTGAAAAAATGGAAATTTGTGTCTGTACAATCAAATTATGTTTGTATGGGAGAGAATAGAATAGAGCAAACACCTGTTTATTTACTTGGCTTTATGGAAATAAGGGCAATTTTTTTCCCCCATTTATTTGAATTTATTACAAGACAACTTTAATGGAATACAGCAGCAATTCGTGTTTGTTTGCTTTTAAAAATCTTTACGAGGATGTTATAAAAAGTATGAAAATATGCAAAGTTATGACTATTTTATTGTGTTTTAAAAGCATAATGTTTAAAGGAGTACTTTTGTTTGTTAAGATATACAGGATATAATTTTCTATGAAGGTTTTAGGGTTTTTTTCAGGAATTTTATGATTTAAAAAATGTAACAAAATTTAAACTTTTTATGTGTTTATTATTTAACAATTCTTATAGCAATAATAAATTATTTTAAACTTTGTGCTACAAACGAAATGTTTTGTTCTTAAGACTACATATTCAAAAGTGAATATTTTTGGCAGTAAACTAGCTAATTTTTATTTTATTGTAACCATAAATATTTTTATTTGTTTTCTTTTTTTGGCAGCTGTAATTAGAGAGTGGGAAAAGTTTAAGAATTTTGCCAGTCAGCCAGCGAACCAGCTAGCAATCAAAGTTGGCTGGTTGTAGTATTATTTTGCGGAAATTTTATATTTAACAGTTCATTGATTGAAAAATTACAGTTAAATCCTACACGCTGTAGTTACGAGAAACATTCATGCACATTGGTGCAGCCAGCCAGAGCCAGTTGATTTTAAGAAGAGGTGTTACTTTTAGCAATATGTTGAACAAGATATACTGATACACACTGAAAGAGTTTCGCTTCATATATCCAATCAAATAATTTCGTTAGACTTTTTTCACAATTCTAATTAAATATTTCATAATATACACATCCGATGGTCATACGTTGACAGCACGTAACTGATTTTTACAATTTTTCAGTTGAAAAAATTACATTAAAAGTACGCTGAAAGCGCTACTAGCAACGAAATAAAATAAGTGGGAAGATATGTACTCTTAACTAATGTCGCCTTTTTTATTTTGAGGATAGGAATGTTTTTTTAGGGATTTATATAACAGTTTCCGCCTTTTGTAAAAAATAATAAAAAAACATCAGTGAAAGAAGTTCATTGGAATAGCATCATTAGCTTTCACTGGATTGATAATAACAACATTTTGTTATTTTATGGAAACGTCTAAGTTTTGACAAAATACTTTAATGGATATTCAAAAACGTTAAAATACATACTTCTAAAAATTATAACAAATTAAGTTTTTGATGAAAAATTTCATTGCATTTATGAAAGACCGATGAAGTAAATTACATACGTACTTATATATTATTGGGAACGTTCATAAGATGTAGCTAACTATTACTACTTAATAATGACATAATTTCAAATTAAATAATTTCGTTAATGTAATGAAACAATATTTGTACGTAATTATTATTTGAACTGAAAATGTGTATAAGTCAGAAGTTATTATCATTTGGCTTAAGTTCACAATAATTGAATTAATGTAAATTCAAATTATTTTTAAGAGTGGAATATTAGAGTTGGAAAATTGGAATAAAGAATCAGAAGGTGAAATTTGTTCGGCTCACCATATTAATAAAAGGAATAGGACTCATATTCTATTTCCTCATAAAATTTGGTTAAATAGCTGATGTTTCATTAATACTAGTATCCACGATCAAACGTGGTAAAAGCGAACAAAGGACGCTGATGATGACAGCGTAGCGGCTGTCGAAATTAGTAGTACTAATCCGTTCTGCTAGTCTGATTAGATATTATAATATTCCACTCTTAAAAATAATTTCAATTTACATTAATTCAATTATTGTAATGAAACAATTTCATTAATTATTTCAATAATGAAATAATTTCATCAAGATAGTGTAATAATTTTATAAATTTACTGAAACTATTATATTGGATGACTGAAATTTTCATTAAAATCATTTCAACGAAACAAGTTTCTTTAATTCAAGGAATGGTGACGTTTTAAGAGTTTCAATGAAGTTTTTCATTGGACAAATGTCAAAATTCACAGTATTTATGTAGAAAATGATTTCGAGGTTATAAGCAGAGTTGGAAGATATATAAATAGACAAGTTAGTAGGAGTCCTGTTTTAGTGCAAAAATAATTTTAAAAATGTTTTTAAATGGAAAAAATACGTGTAATGAACACTGGCAAGAAATGCGTGTAACGAATACTGGTAAGAAATACGTGTTACGAACACCGGTAAGGAATGCCTGTAACGACAATTTGAAACGAAGGCAGCAGGCCCTGAAAACACAGTGTTGCCGCTTTAGTACTTTCGCTGTTTTTGGTGTTTCTTTTGTTTTCCGGGGAAGTTCTGGGATTTTGAAAAGATATTGGGTAGTATGGATAAAAAAAATTATTTGTGTTTTACTTAAAAATGTGCTTTAAAACGCAAAATTCTTAGTTTTATATTCAATAAATTACAGAATTTCGTGCTTAAAACAAATTTTTAAGTAAAAATCAACTACTTTTTTTATTCATACTACCCATTGTCCTAGTTTTTGGAAATCCGTCGAACTTCTGGGATCTTGAGGAGATTTGTTTCTTAGTTGTAGGCAATCCTGGAAACTTTTGGGTTTTTGGGGAGATTTTTGACCAAGTCTTTGGGAATCTTTGGACCAGATTTATGTCTTGGATAATGGCTAAAAAACAAGGGTCACGGCTAAATTCTTGAGAAGTATCGCCTAAGTATCTTCCAGGCGATAGCTGCTTTTTTGTTGACGAACTATCTTCTTTTTCCATCTAGAGGTTGAAATTACTATCTTCGTTTGCTGGGTGTTATCAAGGTAGGTGAAAAATTTTTTTTTTAATTATAACTTTTATTTTCTGTGGGACTCATGGCACCGGATATGGTGACTATTCGGAGTGTATCGAAGGGCGATAAAGATGAGGGCCGTCTGACATAGCGACGGAACGTGGCCAGCAGAAGGTTATCAACCGAAATTGGCCCACTGAAGGTGGCCCGCCAATGGCATGAGGCCGAAAGTGGCCGCCCGATTGCAAAATTTACGATTCCGACAAGGTTTTTCATGCCCGAGATAGTCAACTTTGACACCCTGTACCTGAACGTGTGCTTCAATAGGGTGGTTGAAATTTCAACATTCTTAAAGCTTGGGGTCGGTCCTTCTCTATGATTTTTACATACATCGTTTTGCAATCGAATCGCAAGTTTCAAAGATATAGATTTATTAGCCATTTTTCTAATTGGAACCACTGTGCGCTGATAAACGTATATTTTGTTGGTCGCCTCTGTCGGAATCCTTTGTCAGTTATTATTTTTTTGTACAGCATTTGGCCCATAAACCCCTGTTGGCACCTTGTGAAACTTAACCAAATAATGTAAGCTAAAATTGTCACTTTTATTGTCATCTTGCTGTACTTTACTACCACTTTGTCAAGTGCTGACTATTTTCTGCTATAAAAAGCTCTTTAAAATATATTTTAGCGCACTATATTATTAGTGAAAACATAATCGAGTCCACTACATTTTTCTTTTTGAGCAAATCCTCATTAAAAAGTTTATAATCTAAAAAAAAGTAAAAATAAAATGTAAATACATACAAAATATCTATTAAAGTGAACTATAACAAGTTGTAAATGGAACGCAGAAAAATTAATTACTTTGTTGCGTGCAAATTTGTGCACTTGTGTAATTTTTTTTTGGTATTAGCTTTAAAGCTTTTAGAGCATGCAACAAAATAGCCCTGAACTATTTTCTATGCAAAGAATATTGTTAATAGCAAAATAATTAAATTTACAAAGAATCGCAAAATCAAATTTGAAAAATTCTTACAGCATTTATGAAATTCCTGAAATTCTGGTTCTTGAGACCCATTTAGAACTTTTCATGAATAATAACAGGCCAGTCGGTCACGGCTGCCTCCACTGAGACAGTCCTAGTCCTGAGTGATAAAATTGCCTAAATATATAACCTTGCGTTCTTGTAGAGCCGCGAAATCGCATAAAAGGTGTTAAACTGGATTCCTCTCTTTTGCGAACAATCCCTGCGGTAATACGACTCTAAATGAAAAAATTCATTCATACTGATAAACAAAATTATTTTTTTATAGTTTCTTAAATATCGCGCTTTTAATTTTTTGAGCTACTTAGTCCGTTTATTATTTTTCTGTTTAATTTTTATTTCTTAACCTTAAAATTATAGAACATTTTAGCGATTTCTTACCGTTTCGGCGATTTTATCCTTTTAGCGTTTTTTTCGTTATAGTGATTTTTCCCGTTTTGGCGTTTCATGTTTGGTTTTATGTTTTCGCTTTATCTCAAAGAGAACTTTGTTCCAGAACAACTTTGATAAATCTGCGGCAATAAGGAATAAGTGCTTAAGTCGACTTAAAAAAATTTCCTTTAACACTGTTTTATACCCGCATCACTTTGAAAGTTACAGTGATTACAATCATCAATAAACCAGAAAGGGTCACAAAAGATATAAATCATATAAACCCATAAAGCTCTTAGCAGTATCGTAAAACCTTTCGCAAAAATTACTTTTCTAAAGACGACTTATTCCTTTTTGCTACAGACATTTTGAGCTATGGCTGTTTTTGATTTGGGGTTCGATATTTTCAATTCTAAAGATCCTTTTCGTTTTATATGTTTTTATAGATTAATAAAAAATAAATAACAGGAAGAAATAGTAAAAATAAATAAAACCTTTTGAGAGTCTGTGCATAAGATAAGTTGTAACTATTCAAAGTTGTGGTTGAAGTCTACTGACGATTTGGTAAAAGCGCCAATGAAATGCATATAGACAATTGCTTAATAACCATCAACAAATAAATTTCATTTAAAATAATAAATTAAGTAAAGTGCGATTTTGGCTCGCACACATGTGTTTATCCCTTTTCGTTTTTGCCCCTTTTTCATTTCGATTGTTTTTTCGTTGTGCTTTTTTTTTAATTTTAGTTTTTTTATTTTTCAATTTTTTTGTTGTTTTTGCCGATTTTTTTTTTTTTGGTTTTGGCACTTTTTTCATTTTCGTGATTTGTTTCGTTTTATTCTGCTGATTTTTCGTTTATTGCAATTTTTTTTTTGCCTATTTTTTAGTTTTGGCGACTTTTTTGTTTTGGCGTTTTTTTAAAGGTTTTTTAACTTTTTGACGATATTTTTAGTTTTAGCGATTTATTTTAATTGTGGCGATTTTTTTTGGTTGTGACATTTTTTTCGTTCTGGCGATTTTTTTCGTTTTTTTTTTGGCGATTTTTCGTTTTTTGCAATTTTTTTGTTTTTTTGTCGATTTGTTTAGTTGTGAAGTTTTTTTTTTTTTTTTTGTTTTGGCGTTTGTTTTTTGTTTTAACGTTTTTTTCGCTTTTTGACGATATTTTTAGTTTTAGCGATTTATTTTAGTTTTGGCGGTTTTTTCAGTTTTTGCGCTTTTTTCGGTTTTGGGAATTTTTTCGGTTTTTTGTGAATTTTTTAGTTTAGCGATTTTTTTTTTGTTTTGACACTTTTTTCGTTTTGGCGATTTTTCGGATTGTTGGCGATTTTTTTAGTTTTTGTTTTTTTTTGTGTTGGCGCTTTTTTTCGTTTTTGTGATTTCTTCCATTTTTAGCGATTTTTTGGTTTTTTGATGTAATTGGGAGTCTTAGCGATTTTTTTATGTTGTGCTTTTTTTCGCTTTGACGACTTTTTCGGTTTTTGGGGGTTTTTCAGTTTTTTGGCGATCTCTTTAGTTTTGGTGATTTTTTGCGTTCTAGCTTTTTTTAATTTTTGGACTTTTTTCTTTAAGCGCTTTTTTCATTTTAGCGCTTTTTTCGTTTTTTCGTGTACGGAACCACAAAAACGGGGAAAACTTAATGGAACGAGAAAAAATGGTAAAACTGAAAGAAAAAATTGCCATATCAGAAAATAGATCGCTAAAACGGAAAAAACGCCAGAACGAAATAAATTATCAAGACGCAAATAAGTCGTCAAAGCGGAAAATGTTGCTTAAACGAAAATTATAGAAAGTGGAAAAAGCGTCAAAAAAATATCCATAAAACGAAATAACATCGTCAAAACTAGAAAAATCGTTAAAATGGAAAAAATTTCTAAGTAGAAAAATTCGGCATAACGAAGAAAAAGTGCTAAATAGGTAAAACACGCCAAAACGAAAAAAAAATTGCAAAACGGAAGGAATAAAAAAAAATCCAAAACAGAAAAAGTCGCTGAAACGAAAGCAAAATTGTTAAAACTAAATAAATCGACAGAACGCAAAAAAATCCCCAAAACGAAAATAATCAGCAAAACGGAAAGTAGCACCCGAACGGAAAAACTGCTAAAACAAAAAAAAATCGTCAAAATGAAAAAAAAAGAATATGCCAAATCGAAAAAAAATCGCCGAAACGGGGAAAAGTTGCCCAAACTGTGGAAAATCACAAAAAAAGAAGTAAATCGTTTAACACACCTGAACGGAAAAATCGCTTGAACGGAATAAAAACGCCAAAATGAATAAAATCAACAAAGTGAGAACAAAATCGCTAAAACGGAAAAACAGATATGGCACTATTCTGTAAATCGAATAGATTTGACATCGTAAGATTTTAGAAAATTCCTAACTATCAGCCACAGCGTTAAATTAGGCAGAACGATAAAAGGCATAGACGGAAAAAATCGCCAAAACGAGAAAAAAATAATTAAAACGAACAAAATCGTCTAAACTAGGAAAAAAAAATCGAAAAGAGAAAGACTCAAAGCTGAAAAAAATCGTTAAAAGAAATAAAATCGCTAAAACGGACAAAGTAATTACATCGCCACACAAAAAAATTATGTGTACATATAGGCCCACATACTACCTACCATGTCTTTCGACGCCCTGAATCCGAGGTTCGTTTGGCCAATACACCTCCAAAAAACCGCTAAAAACAAACGGTTCTTGGATTCTGATTGAGCGTGTCGGAGTACATATCGGTAGAGACGTCTAGTCTGTATATTTGAATCTTTCAAAAACTTTTACACTGAAAATAATCCATGCAACATTTTACAAAAACAAAACTTTCGTAGTTACCTTTTTCGTAGAATATATGAAACTTTTGTACATATTACGCAAAAAAAAATATGGCACTAATTTTTTGAATTTACGAATGTAACGAAAACCTTTCGTAAGTAAACATACAGCTGAAGTCAAAATAATAGCACCAAGAAAAAAATTACATATCTATCTATCATTTTCCATGAGTTCATCTGATTTCAGTTACACTTTTTAAGAATATTATTTAATGTACGTATGTAGTTTATTACAAAGAAAACATTTTTTGTCAATGAACTTTTTTCTCCATTTTATTTTGCGTCAATTTCTTTCTGGATGACCGAAAGGAGGCCATGCGATAATATTACCTCTTGAAAGGTTTTGACGTGCGGTTGCATCCAAATTTGTTTTTATCTTCATATTGAAAATAGCACCAAAGCATCCGTAGGTTAGAGCTAATTATTAAAATCACACCATGTGATAATCTTCAGGCGGCACTATATGACATCAAAGGAACTTTTCGTAATGGCCGAAACAAGGGATTCAACAAAAAAGATTACGAAAAGTCCCTTCCAGCTACATGATTCTGCCTTTGTGACATATTTGAAGGTATTTAAAGTATTTTGGATGATTTATTGGACACAGCCTAGCCAATAAGTTTTCTTACTTCATAATACGTTATTAATTGAAATATACGTTTTTTTAAAATAAAAATGGACTTCCGTGTCCCATAGCTTTAAAATTTAATTAAATTAGTACATACTTATTTTATGAAGCGTAAACATAAATTATAGTTCCTTTCATTTTTTAGATCTTTGTTGTCAAAATATGTAACATTAATTAAAGAAATCCATGTGGTGCTATTATTTTAACTGCGATTATTTCGACTTTTTGACAAAATATTATCATAATTAATAGACAGTATTAAATTTTTACAAGGGATAACAATTCTCTGAAAGTACGCAAATTATATAACTATCTTTCATATTAATTAAACAAAATAATAAATGTTTAAGTCCAATTTTTGGCCGATGCAATTGGTGCTATTATTTTAACCGGCACTGTATTTCATTGTTAAAAATATTTTTGAAATAAAAAAAAATAAGTTAAAATTATTTTTGATAAATTGCCATATTTTTCAGAAGTAAATAAATAAGACAAATTTTTAGCTCTTATGAAATAAGTAGAAACTGACTCAGTGGGTAGTAGGGATGGGCAAGTGAAAAAAATATATCGATATATATCGATATCGATATATATTTTAATATCGATGGGCATCGATATATATCGAATAAAAATATCGATATATCGATATTTTTTCAACAATGATAATTCACACGTAGTCCCAAAATTTTTTTTAAAAATAAAACAAACAAAAAATACCTTTCTTATAAATAATAAATAGTTAATTTCCAAGATCCTTACTTTTCCACCAATATTTCATGGAACATACATCAACAAAATTACACTCAAAGAATGATAATTTTTCGAGTAGACAAAATATTATAAATAAAACAAAAGATTTTGTTAGTAATATTTTATTTGATGAAGACTGGGCCGAAATGTTTTTAAAAATTGCACGAAAAACAAAACCAAAGCTAAAAAAATATCGAATTTGATACTGGCGATATATTTGGAAAAAATATCGATATATCGATATATCGAAATTAAAAATATCCACGATATATATCGATATGTTTTTAAGAAAATGTCGATATATCGATATTTTGCCCATCCCTAGTGGGTAGAGTTGGTACCATAAAATATGAAGATTGTGAGTTTCTGGCCCGGATGAACCAAATTTTTTTTTTACTTTTATTTCTTAATTATTTTCATACATTTACGAAAGAATTTCGTGGTGCGAAATTACGAAATATTTCGTAATATGTGCGACTGTTTTTGTGCATATGTTTCATGGATTTTTTCCGGTGTACGATTATTCAATTCATTTTTTATTTTATTTTATTATTTTATTTAGTTTAATTAAATCTTACACTTTTTATTAGATATAATGGAAATAAAGTTATTTTAAATAACATCTCTTTGCAAGAAACTCCCTATTTTCTCCACTAAACTCAACATTATACCCATTTACTGCAGTAACATGTACATTAGGGTGGTCGTTAAAAATTCTAAGTTATATTTCTTCAAGTTTCATAGCACAAATCGATGGCTGTTTATAAAAAAACTGCCCGAAGAAAAAGCAGGGCAATCAGTTAAGATTAAGGCGTGTCACACGCCCATTAAAAGTTTGAGCAAATGCTCTTTTCCTGTATTTTATGTCTCATAACTTAATAAATATAGTATATACAACTAGATTTTCTTTCAAAAAGTTGTTGTCGGTGAAATTTCCAACAGATTTTTCTTTACCGACTTTATCTAAATCGCATATTGAACAAAATAAACAGCAATATCGAAAAAACCCCATAAAAATTAAAATTTCAAAATGATTACATTAATTTACAAATTTCGGTAAAGTTTTTCATTCCTTAGAACTGGAAATTGTTTCTTTAGTTATTTGGGCCGCTGAACGCGAATCGGCGCTCCGTTTTTTTATTAGCTCCAGTTTTCGAGACATACCGTTATGTCAGAACTAAAGGGACTTGTACGATATATATTAGCATAACTGGAGAAGTGTTTGTCCTATTCAGTAAAAATGAAAAACCAAAACTCGACAGCAAAATTATCTTTAAGCCGAGCAAATTGTTTCCAAATCTGTCCATTATTTTCACACATATCGAATAATTTTAGCCTAAAAATGAAAACTTTTCTAGACAATTTTAAAAGTTCTCTTAATAAATTGTTAATCAAATCAAAAGTTGTGCACCAATTTCAATGAAAAAGGGCTCATTTCCTTTGGAATATATTTAGCTACATGATACTGGACAAAAAATGGTATCGCTGTTGAATTTTTATTTTTTTTATGAATTTTTTAAAACAGACATTTTGAAATTTATAAAATTTTTAATTTTTAAACACGAACTTTTACGATATTTCTGAAACTAATGTCCAGATTTAGAAACAATGTTTGCACGGCTTATAGGTAATTTTGTTTTCGAATTTTGGTTTTTCTTTGTTACAGAATAGAGCAAGCCCTACTCCAGTTATGCCTTCACATTCGACAACGTTATATTTCGGAGCTGATAAAAAATGGAGTGCCAAATAGCCCAGCAAACATTTTTTTAATTTTTGTAGTCGGTAGTACTTTTTTAATGGGTTACAAAGTAATGAGTTGTACTTATTTATTTTATTACTATGCTTCAAATTAGAACTACTACTTAGTTTTTAATAAAATCAGTACGTATTTTTCTCTTTATCTGAAAGTAGCTATAATTTGTTGTTATGTATTAATAAAATAAGTAGACAAGCACTTTTTAAGTCAACATATATTTGTATATGAAAACAAATTTTTGTTGCTGAATGAGCAAAGTACTTGTCTTTAAATCTGAACGAGCGCAGGTTCGTATCCCAGCTGGGTAAAAAAAACAAAGTGTAAAATATATAAATAAAATATAATATGTACGGCCCTTTTCACCTGGGTTGTCAGATATGGCGATTTCTCGCCAAACGTGGCGATTTTTCAACTTGTTTGGCGTCTAAATTTTTAATTTGGGGACATGGCGATTTTTCTGGCGATAAATAAATTTGTTGGCGATTTTTATGGCTATTTTTTAAACAAAATTGAACTTAAAATTTTTTATAATTCAGGAAATTTACTTTGTAAATAAGTAAATCCCTCCAAAAAATAAATCTCTCCAAAACTCTTCTCCAAGAAAATAAAACAATGATTTTTCTTATATTAATTATAGTCATTAATGTGTTTTGAATTTGGATGAGAAAAATTTACAAGAAAAAATTGTTGGCGATTTTATTTCTACTTTTGGCGATTTTCTGCTAAATTTATATACGATTACTTTATAAAAATTTATATTAAGAAAAAAAGTATTATATAAAAACAAAATTTATTATCATATATATATTAAGAAAAACCACATAATACTGATTTAGGCGACTTTTGGCGATTTTTAAAATCAGTTTGTCAAAATAAGTCGGCAAAAATCTGACAACCCTGCTTTTCACAATGTACGATTAAGAGTTAACGTGGACTTTAACGGGTAGTTCGGCATACAAAACATGCCGTTGTGAAAAGGGCCGGTATAATTTTATTTAATTGAAGGGCTTAGTGCATTAACTCGGTAAGCCACATGAAATCAAAAATTGATTTTATGTGCTCATTTCCTTGGTAGGTGCTAGGGTATTCATTTTAATCGACTTTTCGTTTGTTCGATTAATTAATTAATCGAAATTGAGGTTTTTCGTTCGAGTTATTCGAGTAAGCTTTACTGCTAAAAATTATTCGAGTTAATCGGAAAATGTTTGAATTTAATCGGTTTTTTGTACATTTTTATGGACAAAAATAAAACAAAACAAGTTTTTTCGCGTTTTTATATATTTTAATAATAAAAACAAAAGAAAACACAACATTTCTATATAAATTAGATCATAAGCTGATCCTTTAAAATAGTTTTTTGTACTATTCAAATGTCGCGCTTTGAGAAAATTTTGCGCCAGAAAATATTTAATATCATTCCGACCTGTCCTGTATTCAATGCAGAATAAAAATAATCGGAATTGGCATAACATTATTGTTGTTATAGATATAAATGCGGTTACACTTTGGCAAAAAACGTAACCACTACTTTTGCTCAAAGTTAGTTTGATTTAACTTGTTTTTTATATCAAAAAATAAGTTATGCTGCAAGAAGCTATTTTTATATTATTTTCAATAAATGCGAACCCATATTAAAAAAAAATATTGTAATTAAAGGAAATACAATTTTAACTTGTCTGTGGGCTACGTTTTTTTTTCGGCAAATATTTGCCAAGAGTGACTGCACCTTAAGGCTTTTATAATTCCGAACATTACATTCGATAATTTACGAAACATGTAGTTAACTAGTTGCTCTCGAAATATCTTCTTTATTTCGAATAATTTTTCTTTGATGTTTATATTTCCGAATTTTTCGAAAAGGCATTTGAAGTTGGTTTCTTTCTCCCTATTATTGTTACTACGTATTTTACTTAATTTTTGGATCATGCGGACTATTAGTATGAAATAATGTTCGAATTGAATGGCAAATTTCATATAAATTGAAAATTTTTTCCACTTTTTATTAAGAAATATACAAAAACTCATTAAAAAAAAGAAAATTTACATAAAATCTTTTAATCGAGTTATTCGATTAATCGACCTAAATTACTCGAATAAATTTTTCTTCGAAATTAAAATTTTTTGTTTGATCGAACATTATTTGTCTTTAATTATTTGATTAATCGAGCAAACATTATTCGAGTGAATACCCTACTGTATACCCTAGAGAAATTTCTGGATAAGTTCTAGTGTTTTGCAACTAATTATGCTGCGTATTGAAGGTAGAAAATTTCAAAAACCAGACAATTTTAAATTCTATTTAAACTTAAAAGTCGATTTATTCCATATTTTCTTTTTGTGGCTTATCGAGTTATTGCACTAAGCCTCTCAATTTTATTTTGTCTATTTGACTACTGATTTTTTAGCTTCAAGTAAGGCAAATAATAGCTAGTTGTTGCTCAAAAACTTTTTTGCCTACCAGTAAGCAAAGTTTTTACTGGAAACTAAAGAAACAATTTCAAGTTCTTGGGAACGAAAAAGTATACCCAAATTAGTAAATTTTTGGGCTTTTGTTTAATTTTAATAGTTGTTAAATGTGCGATTTAGATAAAAGTCATTAAGGCAATAGCTATTGAAAACTTCACTGACAACAACTTTTTAGAACTTTTTTTTTCTAAATATGTACTATATTTATTAAGTTACGAGACATAAACGACAGAAAAAGAGCATTTGTTCAAACTCTGATGGGCGTGCGACACGGCTTATCTTTAAGGTAGAAGTACATAACACGCGATAGAGGGCGAGCGCACTGTAGACTGTTGTCAAAAAAAGTTAAACTAATGTTTTTTCATAGAACAAATTACATAAAAAATATTTTGACGCGTTTGCGACAAAAAGTTGGTTAACTTTGAACTTTTTAACGCGTTGTATATTTTTGGCAACTAATCAGCTGACAATAAAACAGAATAAAGTAAAAAAAAAAACGTGTGAATCGTGGACAAAAATTTTTGAAGATGTTAAAAAAATACAATATTTTATAAAAAAGGAAGCCATCTCTACAAAAACAAACAAACAAACAGTCCACTTTAAAATGTACAAACAAGTGAAACAGCTGACAGAAATGGCTTTTCTAAAGCGGGTTTTGTAACTTGTCATATTTCATGCGCTAAAGTTTTTAAACGCACGACACCAAGGCGAATTGATACCAGGTGGCCCTATTAGTAAAAATGAACATCAGCTGACTTTACCAAAGTGTCAAACTCTATGTAAACAAATCTAAACAACAACTTTTTATGTATGAATTTAACATGACAGATTGGTAAAGTCCAGTTGTTGTTGCACTAATAAGGCCACTTGTTATTAATACGCTTTGCACGACACTAGTCGACGAATTAACGCGTGTTATGTACTCCTTTCTACCTTTACTGGTTGACCTGAATTTGTTTAGTGTATTTTTTATAAATACCCATCGGTTGGAGACTTGAAGACATTTTTAACGACCACTCTAATACGTATTGCATTCTAAAAAAGCACTCAAGCAATTCATTTTTCTGCATTAGAAAGCAATAATTGAATTGCAGGCAGTATCAGCAGCATCTATTACAACATGAATAGACAGACGAATACAATTGGGGTATTCACAAGGTGTCTCATCATGTCTTAATGTCATAAAGTGCTAATATTTTAAGATAGTTTAAAAACATTGTTGTTGTGCTTCAAACAAAAAAGTCTTAAAATAATAAGACTTTTTGTCTGTGTTTATTATTTTGTCATAACTACACAGTAAAAATCTGAGCCGAACGGCCGAAACTCTTTCGTCGAGCCGTTGATAATATTTACAAACCGCCGCCGATAATATAAATGAATGTATGTAATATGCAGTAAAGTATGTCCTAAAACTGTTCACAGTTTTATAACTTCACATTTAATTATATTTTTATAGAGACATTTAAAAATATGCAAGTGAGAAAATTTTGTTTGTATACTTTAGCTGGCTGGCAGCCAACTAACGTTTTTCTACTAGCAGCCGCGTGGAAATTTGTTTTTACTTAAATAAAAACTAAGAGTTTAAAAGATATTCAGCTGGGTTTTGTTTACTTTATTAACAAGTTGACAAATTTAAAAACAAACTGGCTATTATTTAAATTTTTTCACTTGTTCTTAGCATTCTGATTTCAAGTAATTATAATTGCTTTTTTTTATCAGCTGATACAAATTTGAAATAGCACACTAACTTATGATGGGTGCTCACAACAGTCATATATTTTCGTGTTATTATTTTAAAACATATGAGTTTATGACTACCTTGTGAATCCCCCAAATAATGTTTTATTTTATTTTCAGATTCTATTTTCTATTTTTCCTATTTAACTTAAGTGAGTGGTTTGTAAAAGAAAAGTAGCGATTGAACTGATTGGGTATTTTAATACCATTTCATGCATTGTAAACACAATTTCCACCCAAGACTAACCTGACCAGACATCCCGCTTTAGGCGGGACTATTCCGCTTTTAAGAGGTCGATCCCGCCTAAATTTTTATCCCGCTTTTTCGAGTTTTAAAATTTATAGTGCTGTTTTTTTTAATTATTTCCAAAATTATCGAAAATGTTTCAACTGAGCAAAATATATCTTACTTGTGTTGATCGAATAAAAACTCATTGAGTTGAAGGAACTTAAAATTTAAAAAAAAGAGTTTTTTTAGACATTGCTTCAAAACTCTATACTTACAAATTTCTAATCGAAAAATACTTAATTATTCAAGCTTAAGTTCGTTCAATTTAATTCTTCGATTAAATTATTTTTATTGAGAAAGGAATTTTATAGCGCATTTAAATTGTCTGAAAACCTAGTAGATTTGATTTGAAATCTTTTTCGAAATCTATATCGTTTACATTAAGCTTTTTTGACATTTTTCTAGATTTCGTATCCAAGAATAAATACGTTAGACTGAAATATATCTTATACTGTAACCCAACAAGTGCCGCCTTAGCTAATGCACACACTTTTGTTAGAAAATTTTTGTAGAGCGTAGCTAATTCCCTCATTTTGAGTAGATTTCGTCCAAATCGACTTACAAAGCAGATTTCGTTTTATATAGGAAATCTAGTAAAAAAAACAACTAGATTTAGCTCGAAATCTCGTAAGTACTAGATTTCGAGACAGTGTAAATGCCATATAAGTGCAAAAACCAAACTGCATTTGATCAAAAATATTTTTTGACTATAAACTGAATTTTATAAAAGATGACTTCGGATTTTTTCACTCACTGACTTACAACTTTCTTATTTTTGTAGGGTCCTAACGACTTCATGTTTCATCTTTATCTTTATTATTATCTTTATTATCTTTAGGCTTAAAGCAATTTATACAGTTTTTGTTTCATAAAAATTATGAGTCCACTAAATGCGTACAACAGTGCCTGTCTTATAAATATATTGAAAGCAAAAAAATTAAAATTTGTTTTTGTTTTCAATATATTTATGAGATAGAAACTGTCGTACGCATTTAATGGAACAGGCAGTTAATTTATTGTTAGTTACGTTATTTCGCTTTTCAGCTAACGATATGGAACTGTGTAGTTATATATATTATCATCAGTGTATTTACAACATCCCGCTTTCCATAAGATATTTTATAAAATCCCGCTTTTTTGGTCATATTTTCTTCAGAGTCCCGCTTTTCAGCCGTTCTTATCCCGCTTTTGACAAAAACCTTCTGGTCACGTTACCCAAGACGGACAATAAAATCGGTTATTACTACTGATTCAGCGTTGTTTCATTATTACGGCTCTTTCTTTTCGTTTACTCTTGTGTCTCTGGCAACGTTTTTTTTTCATTTATTAGAAACAAAGGCGCCTGCCTCCTTCATACAAGGTGGTGGTCTCACATCGACAGCTAAGTATATTTTTTATATTCTGTGTGAAAGTACTGCTTCTGTCAAATTGCGTATTACGGTGTATGCATTGTATGCATTGCATGTGTATGCATATTACATATATATGTATGTACATGAATATGTGTGTATATTAATATCTTCTATTTATACCTATCTGCTGCTTTTTAGTGGTCGAAAACTGTACAAATGATGTTTCGGCGGCAGTCATAACGAATTCCTGAAATAAGCTAATGCTAAAAGTGACTAAATATAGAAAATGTATTTAGAAATATTTTTTAGAGTAATCAATAAAACACTTTCGGAAATTGTTCGACAACTATAAAGTACAGATCTCAAACGGATCAATCGATTTTAATAAAATGTGTGACAATCGGTGTCTTTTTTAGAGGTTAAGAGCTGATTAGATTTTAAATTTGATAATATGCAAACCATATCTAAGTGAAGTCAATAATATTTACAGTCATACGGATACCATCATAAAAACAGTTAGAATAGTTTCCTAGGACCCCAAAAAAATTTAGATATGATGAAAACTCGACTGGGGTTATATCAGTAACTTCTCTGCAGGAAATGCGAATAGTTAAATTGTAGTGATTTACTAGTGACATTGTCAGTAGTACTACTGACCAGGTGTACCCCAGCCAATGTAATCATCTATTGACATTTAACATTAGCTTGTTATTGAAAATCCACCAGTAGACTGTAGCACTACTGACTAAGTGGTTCTTTTGGGACCTCATGGAGACATTGGGACCAAAGACTCACTATTAAATTTTAGGGGCTCTAGTCCACAATATTGATATTTCCTCGCTCGATGCGGATAGTGAAATAGTAGTGATTTACTAGTGGCATTGTCAATACTACTACTGACCAGGTGTACCCCAGCCAATGTAATCGCCTATTGACATATAACATAGGCTTGTCATTGAAAATCTACCAATAGACTTTAGCACTATTGAGGAGGTATTTCTTTTACGACTATATGGAGACATTTGAACCAACGACTCCCTAGTATATTTTAGTGACCCCCACACTTAAACACATACATATATATTTTTTTAATATTATTTTTTATATAAAAAATTAAACAAATTATTTTTTAATTATTAAGGCCGAAATATTTCTAAAATCTATATACCTTTTTCGATTTTAGCTTAAAACATATAAATTGAAATTAAAAAATTTTTATTCGAAATTAAAAAGTTTGCAATTTAGTTTAAAAAAACATCAACTGAAATTTCAAAAAATCAATTGATATTAAAAAATTTTTAATACAAAAATTTCCTTTGAAATTGAAAAAATATATATGTATATACCCTGCAGGAAATGCGAATAGTGAAATTGTAATGATTTACTAGAGACATTGTCAGTAGTACTACTGACCAGGTGTACCCCAGTCAATGTAATCATCTATTGACATTTAACATTAGCATGTCGTTGAAAATCTACCAATAGACTTTAGCACTATTCACGATGTAGCTCTTTTGCGACCAAATGGAGACATTTGAACCAAAGATACACTAGTACATTTTAGTGACCCCCGTCTACAATTTTATAAGGGTTGGGGCAATACACTTAAGCACATATATATATTTTTAATATTATTTTTTATATAAAAAATTAAATAGATTATTTTTAAATTATTTAGGCCGAAATATTTTTAAAATTTATATACCTTTTCCGGTTGTAGCTTAAAACATATCAATTGAAATTAAAAAATTTTATTCGAAATTAAAAGATTTTCAATTCATTTAAAAAAAATCAATTCAGTTTAAAAAATTATCAATTGAAATTCCAAAAAATCAATTGAAATTCAAAAATCCTATTTAAAATTAAAAAACTCCCTTTGAAATTCAAAAATTGAAAAAATATATATGTCTGTATATATTTTCGGTTTAAAAATTATATTATTCTACTAAAAACATTTCTTAAAATTGAAGCATTAAATCAGAAGCGTCAGCGGCTAGCCGCCAATCGGCTTGCAACTCTGCTATTGATGGAACAGAATAATAACAAAAGAAAATAAACTATTGACGCTTTCGTTGACAATGTCACCAGAAATACACAGGAACTGTTGTCTCTAACGTATCTCTACTCGCGCATAAAAGGAAAGTTGTTGACATTTTAACTAGTTTAATTGTCGCTAGAGAACAGAGTGTTGACATAGAGACATATGGTTCTAGGCTGACTAGAGGGTTCCCATGTTTTTTTAATAGAGGGAAGTTAAAAATGAGACCTGACTGTTGGTTCTCACAGAAAACAGTGTTGGTAATGTAAAGTTCTCTTAAAAATAATATTCCCGTTAGTTTAAGATTTTCGAGTATAAGTGAATATACCGTGATAGCAGTAATGCCAATAACAATAACAACATTATGTGTGACTATTGTAATGAAATTAAAATGAGAAAAAAGCTACTAGTACAAAAATAACTGTATTAAAATAAAAGATTTCCATTAAATAATGAAATTATTTAAAAACGTTATATGAAAGTTCAAATAGAAATGAAACATAATGCGCTCGTTTCATTTGTAGGAGTGCGACAGCGCGACAGTGCGACAGTGCGACAGTGCGACAGAGCGACAGTGCGACAGAGTGACAGAGCCCGTTTTTCTGGACGTCTTGCCCAGAAGCTTGGTTTATTCAAACCGAAATTCAATTTAATATTAAACAAATTAATGATGATACTTATAAATATCAACACGTAGTTGTCGCCCTTCAACAGGAGGTTATTACTAGGAATGTAACGATACGCCGTTTTGCCGATCCGATACCGATACTTAAAAATAAATATCGCCGATACCGATTCCGATACCGATACGAATATTGAAATTGAGTTAAAGTATAGATTAACAAAACTCAAGTGCAATGTTTTTATTATACAAAATTACAGTGTAAGAGATTATTAATATTTAAAATTGATATTACCCAGTATAAAAAATTGGAAGTGTCTTTTAAGGAGCTACACTTTCTTTGCTTCCAAAAATCTATATTAAAAATATGCAGATAACACAGTGCAACAGTCCAAAAAACACACGGACTTGACAGTATAGATTCGATTGTACTACCACGGGGTAGTACACTTTTCTTGGCGACCAATTCCGTTTATGGACCTCCAAAGTTTTGGAAAATCTGCGGGCCCTCAAAAAAAGGTGTCATCAACTTTTGGCCAAGAGAAAATTCGAACTTGGTGATACCGCTTAACTATATATGGCAATAATGTAGCTAAGAGTTCGCTAAACAGATGTTATTACCATTTTATGCCAAAAAAAAAATTTTTCGTGCACTTTTTTTCCAGAATAACTTACAGGGACTCGTAATTTTTTATTAACAATATTTGGCAAAGTTGTAGCTACGATAAAGCTGAACAACTTTTGTGAACATGTCAATACAATCTGAATGTATCTCGGCACCCTAAACAGCCCAGAAAAACTAATTTCTACCTTAAAAGTTTTCGTTTTTTACGAGTTAGGCTATATGTAGTTTTATTGCATTTTTTTGCTTTCTTTGTTATTGTTCCACTTCTTATGTTGCTGATTTTAGTATTTACTATTTTTTATTGTTGTTTTGCCAAATAATGGTAATGAAAAATTTGGAGTCCCTATAAGTTATACTGAAAAAAGTGAATAACATAATTTTTTTTCAAAAAAAGTACAGGAACATATTATTTTTCTGGGCACAAAATGTTAGTGAATCACAACAGAGAAGTATGCACTTGAATATACTATTTTCAAAAAACAATATTTTTTTAGCATAAAAAAATAGTGAAAAACTACAATTTTTCAAAAATAAATAATTTGTCAGAAAAAAGCTCTGAAAAAATTTTTAAAAGTATCGTCGTATCGACAGTAAAATATCGCCGATACCGATGTATCGGAAAATCAGAAGTATCGCCGATATATCGGTATCGGTATTCGTTACATCCCTAGTTATTACAAAAGTTTTGGATATTTTACAAAAACCACCTTTAACGCATTAATTTGAATTCCTTAAAAAACATTCATGTGAAAGATTTTCTTTCAGTGAAGAAAGGAGATTGGAGAAATTGTTTTCTGATAAGCAAATAGGTGATCGAAAACCTTCAGAATTTTACAGAGACTTGTCGAACTTATCTGGTTCAGTCTCTATGATAGGCAGTAAACTTCTATACAAATTATGGTTACGGAAACTTTCCAAAGAACTTCAGATTCATTTATCATCATCTAACTTAGAGAATATAGAAGATAAACTTTCTCTTGCTGATAAAATGTGGAATGTTTCCAACGGTAAAGAAATATCTCAAATTACTTTAAATAGCATTTTAAATATTAATCATGATATATTTCAAAAATTACGTCTGAAATGTGTCAAAATTTAGAAAATCTTAAGCTAGAGGTTTCTGAACTTAGAAATTCTAGATCCAGAGATAGGACTTGTTCAACTTTTGCGACAGAGCGACAGTGCGACAGAGCGACAGTGCGACAGAGCGACAAAGTGACAGAGCGACAAGGCGACAGCGACAAAGCGACAGTGCGACATGTCGACAGTGCGACAGAGCGACAGTGCGACAGAGCGACAAAGCGACAAGGCGACAGAGCGACAGCGACAAAGCGACAGTGCGACATGTCGACAGTGCGACAGAGCGACAGTGCGACAGAGCGATAGGTCGACAGTGCGACAGAGCGACAGTGCGACAGAGCGACAAAGTGACAGAGCGACAAAGCGACAAAGCGACAGCGACAAAGCGACAGCGATAGTGCGACAGAGCGAGAGGTCGACAGTGCGACAGAGCGACAGTGCGACAGAGCGATAGGTCGACAGTGCGACAGAGCGACAGTGCGACAGAGCGACAGTGCGACAGAGCGACATACATACATACATATATATATTATGGTTCTAGCTAGATCTTTCACACGAAACAACATTCTGTTAGAAGCACCACAACTAGACGAAGCAATATACTTGAATACTTCAATAGTTAATCCACTTTCAGAAAGTACACCTACTTCTATCATGGAAAACACTGAACAACAAACTACTATTATTCAGAATCAAAATTTCTCAAATATGAACAACTATATTAGTTTGTCCAGAATTCGGAAAATCCTCCAGAGAAATAGTACTAAGTTTATGAAATATTAAAAAAATTAAAAAAAATAGTTAAAATTATTTCTCCGGATTCTGGTTAAAACAGTAAAATAACAGGATGGAATACCTTCAAAATGCGGTATATCTCATCCTGTCAACTACATTAGTTTGTCCAGAATTCGGAAAATCCTCCAGAGAAGTAGTACTAAGTTTATGAAATATTAAAAAAATTAAAAAAAAATAGGTAAAATTATTTCTGCGGATTCTGGTTAAAACAGTAAAATGGATGGAATACCTTCAAAATGCGGTATATCTCATCCTGTCAACTACATTAGTTTGTCCACAATTCGGAAAATCATCCAGAGAAATAGTACTAAGTTTATGAAATATTAAAAAAATTTAAAAAAATAGGTAAAATTATTTCTCCGGATTCTGGTTAAAACAGTAAAATGGATGGAATACCTTCAAAATGCGGTATATCTCAGCCTGTCAATTACATTAGTTTGTCCAGAATTCGGAAAATCCTCCAGAGAAATAGTACTAAGTTTTTGAAAAATTAAAAAAATAGGTAAAATTATTTCTCCGGATTCTGGTTAAAACAGTAAAATAACAGGATGGAATACCTTCAAAATGCGGTATATCTCATCCTGTCAACTACATTAGTTTATGCAGAATTCGGAAAATCCTCCAGAGAAGTAGTACTAAGTTTATGAAATATTAAAGAAATTAAAAAAATAGGTAAAATTATTTCTCCGGATTCTGGTTAAAACAGTAAAATAACAGGATGGAATACCTTCAAAATGCGGTATATCTCATCCTGTCAACTAAATTAGTTTGTCCAGAATTAGGAAAATCCTCCAGAGAAATAGTACTAATTTTATGAAATATTAAAAAAATTTTAAAAAATAGGTAAAATTATTTCTCCGGATTCTGGTTAAAACAGTAAAATAGCAGGATGGAATACCTTCAAAATGCGGTATATCTCATCCTGACAACTACATTAGTTTGTCCAGAATTCGGAAAATCCCACAGAGAAATAGTACTAAATTTATGAAATATTAAAAGAATTTTAAAAAATAGATAAAATTATTTCTCCGGATTCTTGTTAAAACAGTAAAATAACAGGATGGAATACCTTCAAAATGCGGTATATCTCATCCTGTCAACAACATTAGTTTGTCCAGAATTCGGAAAATCCTCCAGAGAAATAGTACTAAGTCTTTGAAAAATTAAAAAAATTAAAAAAATAGGTAAAATTATTTCTCCGGATTCTTGTTAAAACAGTAAAATAACAGGATGGAATACCTTCAAAATGCGATATATCTCATCCTGTCAACTACATTAGTTTGTCCAGAATTCGGAAAATCCTCCAGAGAAATAGTACTAAGTTTATGAAATATTAAAAAAATTAAAAAAAATAGGTAAAATTATTTCTCCGGATTCTGGTTAACCCAGTAAAATAACAGGAGGGAATACCTTCAAAATGCGGTATATCTCATCCTGTCAACTACATTAGTTTGTCCACAATTCTGAAAATCCTCTAGAGAAATAGTACTAAGTAGATGAAAAATTTAAACAAACGCAGTGCTGTTGCCGAAAATAGAAAAAAAAACATATTTGGGAAACAAAAACATATTTGAAAGCGGAAACATATTTAGAAAACGAAAACATATTTGAAAAGCGAAAACATATTTGGAAAACGAAAACATATTTAGAACAAAAACATATTTAAAAAGCGAAAACATATTTGAAAAGCGAAAACATATTTGGAAAGCGATAACATATTTGGTAAATATGTCCAAATATGCAATGACGTAAGGGTTTACGTCAAAACATATTTCACTCGGCATATTTATTTTCACTCACTTAAATTTTTAGTCAAATGCATTTTAGCAAATTAAGTTGCCCTTTCTCTATAAAATGTCTATGTAAGCATATTTGTGTAGAAAATAAATCTTTTAATTCCCCTGCTTATACTAAGAGAAAGTGTAACTAGAACTCAAGTACATAAATTAAAAGAAAAACGTGCCGCCAGTTTTAAATGGGCAACCCACACCAAAACAATAAACTTTTGCTCAAACCAGCAAATACATACGTGCATACATATGTTTGGCTTTGAGGAGCTCAAAGAAGAAATTGTTCAAAGTGAGTTGTTTATGTCAAAGAGGTCGTCGATTCGCCGGTTCTTACGTATGTTCATTCATTTCAAATTAAAACCACCCATCGCGTTATACCATGATGGTGTCCCAGAGACCTGCGCCGAGCGATTTTGTCGGCGGCGGCGGCTCATGAGAAAATCGGCGGCGGCGGCTCAAATTCGGCTTCAGCCGACTCAGAACAAATAACCTAAAAATCAAGTTTAAGATGAAAAATAAATAAAAAAAAATAATAAAAAAAATATTATTTCATAGTGTACAAGGTCAATCGGCGGCTAGTTTTCAGGCGAAGTAAGCCGAACTTTTCTCGGCGGCGGCGCGACTGTCTAAAATTATCGGCGGTTCGGCTCAGCCGCCTGTGAGCCGTCACGGCGCAGGTCTCTGTGGTGTCCTCTTTACCTCCTAATGCGTTTTTTTATTTGTTCTTGTTTTTCAGCGACTTTTTTTCCTTTATGTTTTTGTTTGCAAAGGAATAAGTTGTTGTTGGTTGTGTGTGCGTATGTGTCTGTGTTGTTTTAAAACATGAAAAAAATTTTAAGCAAATATTTAATTTAATATGAAAAAGTTGTTAATGCAATGATAGCAACAAAAAAAAAGCAAAAAATATAGTTCTCGCAAAATGAATTACCCTACAAGCATCTGGAAGTTGAACTTTTCGTTCACTATCTAGAAAAAAAAGTAACTCTCTCGACAAATTAAGATTAAGTTTGTATACTCGGAGAAAAAATCGATAAAAACCATATTGATTCAATAAGAAACATTATCGAAAGTCTAGTCATGTTGAAAATTTTTATTTCAATATTGAATAATATTAACAATGTTAATTTAAATTATTTTGATAAATTTAATATGGAAACAATATGAAAGAATATTTTTTTATTGAATTTTCATGGTTTCTATATTAATTTAAAATGTTTCTTAATTAATTCAATATTTTGCAATATAAATTTCAACTTAATTTAGAAATCAATGAAATAAAAATCTTGAAATAATTGGGGGATTCAAACGGGTGTGTTATCTAGTCATATTGTCATAATGTCTTAATATTTTACAATAGTTTTAAAACGTTGTTGTTGTGCTTCAAACAAAAAAGTCCTAATATAATAAGACTTTGTGTGCTGTGTTTTTTTGTGTTGTCATAACTACACAGTAGAAATCTGAGCCGAACGGCCGAGTCTTTAGTGGAGCCGGTGATAATATTTACAAGCCGGCGCTATTGATATATGATGTATGTATGCAATATGTAAGTATTGCTGAAAAATTTTCACAGTTTTATATGTTCATACATATCTACATACTTATATTTTTATAAGTTTTAAATAGGTAAAAAATAAATAAATTCAGTAAAGAGCGACTTTTTCTCGCACACGAAGGGTTCCGTACGAATACACATATATCCCTTTTCGTTTTTGCCCTTTTTTCATTTTGGCAATTTTTTCTTGTTGCTTTTTTGTTTAATTTTAAATTTTTTTCGTTGTTTTGACGATTTTTTTGGTTTTTGCGCTTTTTTCATTTTTGTGATTTTTTTATCGTTTTTCGGCGATTTTTCGTTTTCTGCAATATATTTTTTTTTGCTTTTTGGCTTAAGTCAAGAATACCAACGCTGTTGAAAATGGAAATAAAAAATCATGAGGTAATAGCCCTTTTTAGAACAACAATTTTTGCCAAATGTTTTTTCGGCGCTCTCTTGTGGTTCCGGAGTTACGGGGTTCAAAACTTTTATTTTGAACTGGGCATAACTCCTACAATTCTAAACGATATGTATATAACTTTAAAGTGCTCTAAAATACCTTTCTACTGGTATATATGCTTTTTAAATCTATTAGCCCATTGTGAACCAAATGCAATTAAAAACTTTTTACGTAAAAACGCCGTTACCTCAAAAAGTGATCCATATAACGGTACTTAACCATGCATACAAATTTATAGAAAACCTTCCAAGCTTTCATTTGGTATATACTTTAAATCTTTCACTTTTAAAATGCTTTTTTTATTTTCAACAGCGTTGGTATTCTCAGCTTGTTCCCGATTTTTTTAGTTTTGACGATTTTTTGGTTGTTTTGCGTTTTTTTTATTTTTGGTTTTTTTTTTTGCTTTTTGACGATATTCTTAGTTTTGGCGATTTTCCCGGTTTTGAGGATTTTTTCGATTTTTGGTGTTTTTTTTTTTTAGTTTTAGAGATTTTTTTGGTTTTGGGGATTTTTCGGTTTTTGGCGATTTTTTTGTATTAGCGCTTTTTTTGGCGCTTGTTTTTTGTTTCGGTGTATTTTTTTTTTAGCGATTTTTTTCGTTTTTGATGATATTTTTAGTTTTAGGGACTGTTTTAGGTTTTAATTAGGGATGTAACGATAAGCCGTTTTGCCGATCCGATACCGATACCGATATTTAAAAATAAATATCGCCGATACCGATTCCGATACCGATACGAATATTGAAATTGAGTTCAAGTTTAGATTAACAAAACTCAAGTGCAATTATTTTATTATACAAAATTACACTGTAAGAGATTATTAATATTTAAAATTGATATTAACCCAGTATAAAAAATTGGAAGTATTTTTAAGGAGCTACATTTTCTTTGCTTCCAAAAAATCTATATTAAAAATATGCAGATAACACAGTGCAACAGTCCAAAAAACACACGGACTTGACAGTATAGATTCGATTGTACTACCACGGGGTAGTACACTTAGCTTGGCCAATTTGGTGACCAATTTCGTTTTATGGACCTCCAAAGTTGTGGAAAATCAGCGGGCCCTCAAAAAAAGGTGTCATCAACTTTTGGCCTACAGAAAATTCTAACTTGGTGATACCGCTTAACTATATATAGCAAAAATGTAGCTAAGAGTTCGCTAAACAGATTTTATTACCATTTTATGCCAAAATATTTTTTTCGTGCATTTTTTTTTAAATTAAGGGGAAAAAATGTTTTTTCACTTTTTCCAGAATAACTTACAGGGACTCGTAATTTTTTATTAACAATATTTGGCAAAGTTGTAGCTACGGTAAAGCTGAACAACTTTTTTGGACATGTCAATACAATCTGAATGTATCTGGGCACCATAAACAGCCCAGAAAAACTACCTTAAAAGTTTTCGTTTTTTACGAGTTATCCTATATTTTTATTGCATTTCTTGCTTTCTTTGTTATTGTTCCACTTCTTATGTTGCTGATTTTAGTATTTACTATTTTTTATTGTTTGTTGTTTGTTGTTGTTTTGCCAAATAATGGTAATGAAAAATTTGAAGTCCCTATAAGTTACACTGAAAAAAGTGAATAAAATATTTATTTTTTTTTTCAAAAAAAGTACAGGAAGATAAAATAATATGGGCACAAAATGTTAGTGAAACACAACAGAGAAGTATGCACTTGAATATACTATTTTCAAAAAAAAAATATTTTTGTAGCATAAAAAAATAGTGAAAAACTAAAATGTTTAAGGTAAAAGGTGGTCTGTGTGAGCTATAAGTGCCTAGATACGTGTAGATTGTATTGATATGTTCACAAAAGTTGTTCAGTTCTACCGTAACTATAAGTTTGCCAAATATTGTTAGTTAAAAATTACAAGTCCCTGTAAGTTATTCTGAAAAAAGTGAAAGAAACAATTTTTTCCTTAATTTTGTCAACAAAAACTTCACGAAAAAAATTTTTTGCCATGAAATGTTAAAAAATCTGTTAAACAGACTCTTAGCTACATTATTGCCATATATAGTTAAGCAGTATTATAAAGTTTGAATTAGCTGTTGGCCAAATACTGATGACACCGTTTTTTGAGGCCCCACTGATTTTCAGAAACTTTGGAGGTCCATAAAAAAAATTAGTCACCAAATTCGCCAAACTGAGTAAAGGGTTTTATTACGCCGTTGTAGGAAAATCGAACCTGTACTGTCCAGTTCTTGTGTTTTTCCAAAAGTCTTTATTTGTCGCATAGTGTAATTAGTAGAAAAGCAAGAAAAAAATTTAATTCCTTTATAATTTAAAAAAAAATACTCGCCATACTCGCATAAAAAAAATTGTGAAAATGGGTAATATTTCATATTTTTTTCTTGATGACAAATCATTATAGACACCGAAAAAGAAATTTGTCCGAGCATCGAAAAACAGAACTTCTTGCAATGGCAAGGATATGTAAAACTAATTAGAAATGATCCAAATTTGCAATACTTCCGGATCGCGAATTCTACATTTTCATGACATTTTTTTTGCTGGAATATGATTTAAAAAACAATGAATTGAAATTGAATTCATAGTAAAATTAACAAAAAATAAATAATTTTTTTACAAAATAATAGTATAAAAAATTATTAATTTTTAAAATTTATATTAATAAGATTTAAAAAATAACGAAATGAGTTTAGTTCATGGTAAAATTAACAAAACTATAAATAATTTGTCAGTAAAAAATTTTAAAAGTATCGTCGTATCGACAGTAAAATATCGCCGATAACGATGTATCGGAAAATCTGAAGTATCGCCGATATATCGGTATCGGTATTCGTTACATCCCTAGTTTTAATGCTTTTTTCCGTTTTGACGACTTTTTCGGGTTTTGGCGTTTTTTTAAGTTTCTTGGCGATCTTTTTAGTTTTGGTGATTTTAGTTTTAGCGCTTTATCACCACTTAGTTATTTTGTACCGTACTAGTGATTTTTTATTTCTTCAATGTTTTTCATTTAATGTATTAGCATTTAATTTTGTTGCAAACAAGTTGCATACAATAATACACCATTTCCATATGAGACTTAAAAATTAATTGTTTTTCAGAAAATGCGGATATAATTCGTCATCCAAAAATGACAATGTAATCATTTAGGCACCCTTTCATGGCAATAAACAGTTTAATTTCGCTTGTACCGATATCCGCAACAATTCCTTGATAGGAAAGCACACATTGGTTGTTATTTAACGTTATAGTGCTGTTTTGGGACAATTTCAATAAAAATGTTTGCGGGGTATGCGTATGCATGTATCTATATACATACATACATACATACGTACAAACATGCCTTAGTATATAAACGAATAAAACTCAATAGATCCTTACAATAAGAAAAATCTACAAGGATAAACTTAAAAAACTTACACAACTTAGTTGTTGTTGTTGTTCTCTGCTTCTGTACTCTTTGAGGAAAATAATAAACCTTTTTGATACTATTTTCCTTCTTTTTTATTGTTTCTTTCATATTTTTCTTCTTTTGAAATATGCGGTTTTATTGGTGGTGTGTGTGTGTTTGTGTGAGTTTGGTTATGTTTCCCTACAGACAAAGTAACTAGTATGTAGTTAGAATTATATTAGTTACTTTTTACTTCGGACTTGTCTCTCCTTTTTTCATATGTATATCGAACTATCCATTTTAACATTAAGTTGTCAGAGGAGCCCATCTAGTTCATTTGTATACAGTTATATCCCAGTTGGAATACCAGTTGTTGTAAACTAGTGCTCTTACTAGTTTTTTTTTATTTATCGTTTTGTAACGCTTAAAAAACTTTGGCTGAACTGGGGTACGAACACACATTCCTCATATTTCAAGGCAAGTACTCTACTCACTGAGCCACTTTCTACCTATTTTTTAATAGGTAAAAATATGTTTTATGTGTAAGTCGTATACCTGAAAATTTTGTACTTTTTTGACTAGTATCGTTGCTAGTCTCCATAGAACTAGTAATATGCTTGTCCATTTTTGACTAGTATCGTTACTAGTTTCATTACAACTAGTAATATAACTGTCCTTTTTTTTACTAGTATCATTACAATTAGTAATATGACTGTCCCAAAGCGTATCTAGTTACAAATTTAGCTGTTGGGTTATTATGTTGTGTTTTATATACTAGAAGCATATTTACATATATACATTTATATACAGGGTGTCCCAATATTTGCTTAATTTCACATAATAACGATTCATTTTTTAAACTTAAATAAAACTTTATCAAATTGTAGAACTCTATTGTGCAACTCGAATTTAGCAACGAATGTCCGAAACCTTTCGATGAACATAATACTCTTCTTGATAGTGCGACAGAGGCAATTACTGTCACAATTTCTCATAGAAATGAACTGCCGTGGCAGTACTATCACGACCGTTACTGTCTGTCATGGTGTAAACGGGCCATAAGGCACAATTATGGTTAAGTAAACTCCACCCTCGATATGTTCGTAGTGTCATTCAAATACAAATACTTTTCTTCACTCTTTGTAGTGAAACAGACTCGAACCCACAACCTCCAATCTGATAGACTAGCACACTACTCACTCTTGTGAGCAAGAATTTTTTGCAAATTTCTTACGTAAAGTTTTGGAAACCCTAAACAATCACACAATGTGCATGTATTACATTTATATGCAGACATACGTACATACGTATTTTATCTGTTCTCTACAAGGATAATTACCTTCTCTTAAGGTACAGCTTTATTTGCTATAGGAAGAAAGACAGAAACCGAGGCATGGCGTTTGTTAAACGATTTGCACTGGACAAAAAATATTGGTAGAAAATCGCAAATTTTACGCTCTAAAATGTTCACAATTTATTACTGATGAATAAGGCGTATGAATAAAGGCCGTGCCAGATACAACTTTGTCGCTTTGCGTGACGTTTCTAACTTTGATGGAAAAGTTTAAAGCAAAAGGTGTATGACACAATGAAAACTTTGACAACACTCGCGCATTGCTCGTTTACCAAAAAAGTAGTTGATAATTTTGCCATTTATTTATTTTTTTGTTATAAAAATAAAAGTCAATTATGTTATTTTACGATTTATTATAAATAGTATGTAATAAACATACATATTTACCTCTTATTAAACCAGATTCAAACGCACGATATGTTTCGTTTGGCAATACAGTAAAAGAAAATTATTCCAGCTGATTATCAAAGCAAGCAAAAAGATGAGAGTTGCCGAACTTTTCGCTTCACGCTGCGTTAAAAGTGCTTTATGTAGCATGTTTCGTATAAGTATGTACATTTCATCTTAGATGTCAAAGCGAATCTGTAACGCAACGCGAAGCAAAAGTTTTATCTGACATGGCTTTGATTGTGGTATTTCACATTAATTATACTCTTCAAAAGTTCATAAATACTAGGGATGCCAGTAGGGGCTTGTTTTTGAAAGTCTTGGTATTAGAGATTTAAGAAATTCCGAACGGCGGAATATGGCGTTTCAAATAATATTTTGCTTGAAAGATAGCGATATATATCACTATGCAACGGTAAATATCCCGTTTACAACCCCCCCCCCCTCTCCCCCTCTTGTATCCGCGTCTCATCACCACTATATTTTTTGATGTGTTATGGTTCCCTAACTACAAAAACAGTCGAAATTTAAAATTCTATGGCTACGTTTTTAGTATTTTTGTTTATTTCTGTCATTACCAGCATGAAATGTCGTAGATATTTTCAAATCCTGGGGTTATATATTATAAGTTATAATAAAATCAGTTGGGCGTCTCTTTAAAAATTCCAAATTTAAGAGAAAAATTTATTTAAAAAAAATGTATCCATAGAATTTAAATTTTCGACTGTTTTTGTAGTTTTAGGACATAACACAGCAAAAAAACATAGTGGTACTCTTTGGCATTTTCCTTGTTGCATAGTGTAATTTATTATTTCTGAAAAAACGATATTCAGATAATCCCGGTATTTAAAATTAAAACCTCGTGGGATTATTAATTAAATCAATTACTTCTTTGATGAAAAACTAAATTTTAGTATTTGAACATGCAATTTTTGTCGTACACAGAAAAATTATTGCTAAAAAAGTTTAAATTAATACACTTAGGGCCATTATTACAACTCAGCAGTAAAGTATGAGATAGTTACTGGCACGATTAGCAAAAGTGATCGATAAACTGAATTTTTCATTATTACGACTTGCCTGTAAAATAAAAATTATCTTTTTCAAAGTGTGGCTATACCAGAGCATTTAAATAGCCAGTGGCAACGTCATACATATGTATTTACCTTGGCACAGATAACAGGTACACACAAGTTTACAACAAGAATAAATTTGTTGTAGAAACGATAGTACAGCTGTCAAAAAATGCTGAAAGATGTGTGGAACTATCAGCGCAGGTAGCTCTATAAGGATATGTCCAATATCGTATAGAAAGGAAGATCCATATAGTGATGATATTATGATAACATCATACTCCACTAAGTTTGCCGAGTAAGGTCAGGTGTTCTAGTGAGTTCACCTGTTAGATACGTCTTGGTGTTTACTTGATAAAGAAGCAAGTATGGCAGCCTACGAAAATGTGTGCCTATAAAAGTTAGAGGAAGAATGAACTTGCCAGTAAGTCATCCCACACTTTTAGGTTAAAGTAAAGTTGTAATAATGAAGAACTGTTTATCCTTCCAATAAAATGTTAATTACAACTAAAGCCGAGTTGTAATAATGGCCCTTGATCAGAAGTTAAAACTACCCTACAAGAACAGTGACAGTCATTTGATCGATCATATGACTGGTAGTGCTGATGGAAATATCTATCATCAGGTAGAACAAAGTTTCTATCATTTTCTAAACTTTGTCGAACTTATGAATTCTATCGACTATAGAACGTATAACTGAACTGCTCACTCCACTGCTTTTTACTAATCATTAATGATATAAATTGTAGTCACAGCTGACTAATCAGTCCTGATGAATATATCGGTCAAAGCTGATTAGTCAGTCTTGATGAATATGTCGGTCAAAGCTGATTAGTCAAAAGCTGATTAGCTGATTATTATTAATTTTCTTCTGAACAATTCAGATTAGATTATAAGATTATAATTTCAATTTTATTAAAAATTATGCAAAATATTTAATTACATTTTTGAAAAAAATGAATGAATTTGAAAGCGCAATCAAATTTGGGTCGGACTCTGCTTGTGTTTTTCGGCCAACTGAAGAATTTTATAATCTGTTAGCAAGGTCCTCTCCTCTTTTGCCGTAGGACAGGGCCTATTTCTCTCCACTAATTCTTCCAATTTCTCCACTAATTCTTCCATGGCCAGGTATCAATGTAGTCATCATCAGAATATAATAATTTACCCTCACATATCGGAAACATGTTGAAATTCCATAAAAAAAAATTAGTAAATGTTTTATTTAAAATATGTTTTTTTATTTTTTTAATAATGAATACATTAGCTGTCTTTCTCTAACATATGCATTATTTAAATATTAATTTTTAACGTAAACAAATGTCTAAATATCGTCAACGATGATAGATATCTCCATCAACAATGCCAGTCATATGTACAAATGTATTAGTAAAAAAATTGTGTGTGTATTAGTTTCGGTCATACATCTCTTGTAGGGTAGTTTCAATTAATTTCGTAATTGAATTAATTTCTCATTTGACTAAAAACAAAAGTTTTCTTAAAACCTTTAAAATTTTGAGTAATTGAAAATCAGAATTTTAGTAATTAAATATATAACTTTCGTCGTAGGTTGAACTTCTACAACACAATTAATGGTATCTGTAGTTGCAGTAATTGAAGTCGTATTTTAGTCTTTCCTGTGTATACATATCTGCTTTTGAAGGGTCAAGAAAGACCTATACAGCGAAGCGTTAGAGGGTTAAAAAGTTACACAAAAATTTTCTCGTAGTATTTACGTAAAAGTGCTGAGTTGTGTGCAGACGCGGATCCAGCTTTTTAAGGTTTTGGGAGGGGAACTTTTAAATGAAACGTACAATTTTGTAAAATTTCTTTTAGGAACTCCATAGAAATGTGGCACATTTTATTCAACTTGGAGGCGAAATATTCCATTTTCTCCTCCCCTGAATCCGCGCCTGTGTATATGTGTACCTTAAACCTAAGAATTACAGGATTTCCTATAACAATGTGCAAAAGGTGTAAACTTCCTAAACGCTGAAATATGTGTAAATTTTGTTCGTTAGCTCTACCAGGATCAGTCCTTAGAATGTTTTTATTTTGAAAACAGTTTTGATTTTGTTGTTCATTACACTGTAGGCTAAAATTTTCTCGCAAAAGTTTTATTAAATAATTAGGAGAATAGGAAGAGTGAAATACTTCTCGCGGAATTGCCATATATAAGTTGATAGTAAAGACAGCACGTGATCAGGCAATTTCAATAAACTCTTTCAAATAAAATAAATAAATAAATGCATTCACTATTCACTATTCCCAAATGTACCATAATTTTTCTCCAAGTGCATTACCGCAAATAAAATTTTAACAATATATTCTTTTAGTTTTTATGTGGCTTAAAAAAATATGGATAATTGTATGGTACGATTGTGTATATGTTAATATTCAAGGTTTATCTATGATGTTGGGAGAAAAATCTAGCATCACAAAGGACCCATATACTACTACAACAACAAGAACAATATCATCGTCATCACCAGCAGCGGTATCAGCAGCAGCACCAGTATTTAAACCAACAACACCTGCAACTGTTTTATCACATTTTACACAAACAGCAACCTTGACTGTTCTACAAAGAAAAAAAAAAACAGAAAAAGGAAAAAAAATTAACGATAAAAACAATTAACCCTTTTTAGTACTCAACGATTTATTTGGTGACACTAAAGGTCACTTTAAATGGCATAGAACAATAAAGAATAGACTGACATTAATATGAAATGAAAATGGTTGACTGTTAATGATTAATGACTAAAAATATGAAAAAGTCCCCTAAATTACTTTTAATTCATATTCACTTGTTTTATTATTTTGAAACACTATTTACAATAGACTTACACTGATGACATCCGTTATTTACTGATGATATCTGTTGATGAAATGCTTTAAAATTTGGAATATGGAAAAATCGAAGTTTGGTGAAATTAAATAAAAATTTTTCGGAATTTTTATTTTTAAAGAGAAGTAACTCTCAGGCAATTAATACTTACTACTTAATCTAATAGCTTCTTTAGGAATGGGATCATTGGATGCCTCTGTGTGGGTGAGTGGTAGCGATGCTAACCTGTCAGTCCAAAGGCAGTTGGTTCGATTACCTCCATAGACCCTGGGTGTTTTCCGCAGATAAGCTAGGCCGCTATTATGATTTACAACTAAATTGATAGTTGAGTCGTAGTTGTCAAATTCATATCATGGAATACAACTTCATCAAAGCAGTTGTCTCAGTTTTTTGGTTTTTATTTCGACTATTGTGTTACTTTTAATTACTTTTAAAATGGTACTTTTAGGCGCCAATCTATCTCATTTGTCAACCCATATTATTGCCATATCCATAAAATATAAAATCTCAAGAAAAAATAGTAAGGCCAAAACTAAAAATATTTAAAATATTTTTTGATGGCTACTATGGCTTCAAAAAACATAGAGTATAAATAAGAACCTTTTTTCGAACATTTTTTCGAAGACAACTAAAATTAGTTGTCAATCATAATACAAAAAAATGGTTGAGTTGGGTCGTACCATTGACAACTCAACCTAGTTGAGTTGATTAGAACATGGAATTCAACCTACCCCATTTTTGTAGCAGCTGGTGTCTAAAAAAGAAAACTAAAATACGGAAATTTGTCAGGCGTGTCCAGACTGTTGGTGGCGCTACTATGCTGCGGTATGCTCCAACTAGGGCTTCACATATTAGGGTGGATTGAATTCCGTTTCCGAACGGAATTAAACTCTGTGACATGGCCGTATATTTATTTAAAAAATTATCAGCAAAAAAATTTCAAGCAAAAGTTTGCCTAAAATAAAATTTCATTTTCAGTAAATGTTCTTTACTGATTCAGTAAATTTGTTTGTTTGACTTTTATTTAGGTCGCAAATACCAAAAACAACAACAAAAACCAGTTTTCTGTGTCGTAAAAAACAACCCCCATGACGGTATACACATAAATAACAACAACAACTACAATGATAGCAAAAGGAATGCGATTTCGGAATTCATACAATTAAGGTGGAGGTACAGAACACGCGCTAACGCGGCAACGACTTGGATGCTTTTTCATCTGTAGACACTTTAAAAGCGGTAAGTTACACATCATTCGTTAGAGGCATTTTTCTTATAAAATTTCTAGCATTTACTGCTTGTTTTTTTTTTTTGTTTTTTTATTTTCAATTTTATGTTTATTTTTTAAGTTCTAATTCTAATTTTTATTAGTTTTATTTTAATTGCACAAAAATGTAATCATCTGCATCTGGCAACACTAGCTGTCAGAACGCATTTAACGCGAGAAAAAGTTAAAAGTTGCTGAACGTTTTGTGGCACACGTGTTGCAAACTTATTTGTGTAGCTTGCTTTATGTAAACACACTATTCATAAACGCTGATGAGATGGTGTAACTTTTCCAAACTTCGTTTTTTTAGTAAAATGAAATATAATTTGAATTTATTAAAAAAATTCAAGTATCGGACTCAAGCCTGAATACAATTACATAAATAACTTCTTTAACATATCCAGCGGCGAAAATAAGTAGTAAGCAGGCCTTCTGGAAACCATTTTTGGTCGGACACAAAGCCTTATTGTCCCATTCCATACTCATACATTTTTTACACACGATGTCCTAGCCAGCCAAGGGCTTCTGCGTTGCCATCTTCAACAGGCCTGGTAGAAGGCCTTCTTCAGAAGTTTGCTTTTTTTATTCTTTTCACTTTTTGCATTTTGTTTGTATTTGTTGTTTTGTCTTTGGAATGTGATTTTTTTGTAACGGTTTATCAGTTTTGTTGCTACAAACAAAGTACGTGTACAAAATGTATATATGTGCACATACACATAATAAAAAAAGGCCTGCCATAAGGCCTTCCTGAAAAGGCAAGCGACCATGAGTACTGGATCTAAAAAGAGGTCTATGAAGGTCCTACAGAAGGCCTTATAGATGAAGGCATCAAAAAGATCGCCGCTGGGATAATTTTTATCAGTGTTTCGTGAGTGTGAGTGTTCGTGATCGTATCTGAAAAAAATTTTACATAAATTTGAGTTAAATTCTTTTTAATCAACGCATGTACGTATGTATCTTGTCCTTAAAGGGTTAATGAAAATATTAAATCCTTTTTTCGCCTTTTTATACGCTCAACAGCAATCTAAAATGAATATTAATGGGGTTGGGCTAATTTTTTTTTCTAATGCACATAAGAACTTCTGAGAGTTTGTTTATCACAAAGGATGTTAAAAAGCGATGACTATACAAGGACAGACAAACAAACACTTACACACACACACATATGTACATGCATATTTAAACAGATAACTGAAAACGAAGATAGAAATTATTAACGTATGCAAGAGTATAATTTCTAAGTTTATTAAAGGTGGTTTTATACTATCTGTGTTTTACATCTGACTTGTCAAATTTTCCACTGCAAAAGCTATACATGTCGTGTGAACCTTTTGAAACATTGCCACCTGAAATTTACATAACTAAAGTCAGGCGACAAAATTTTCAATTAGAGCGCGTTCTATTTTCATCTGACATCAGCTGTTTTGAGTTAACAAGTATGTGTTGCAGACAAAGTAACTGGTATGTAGTTGGAACTATACTAGTTGCTTTTGGCTTCAGACTAGTTGCCTATCTATCCTTTTTTCATATATCAAACTATCGATTTTAACATTGGGTTGTCATAGGGGACCAACTAGGACATTTGTATACAGTTATATCCCAGTTGGAATCCTAGTTATTGTAAACTAGTGCGCTTACTAGTTTTTTTTATTAAGAGTTTTGTAACTTTGTATATTACGAACTTGAATGAATAAATAAATAAATAAATAAATAAATAAATAAATAAAAAACTTTGGCTCAACCGGGGTACGAACACTCATTCTTCATACTTTAAGGCAAGTACTCTACCCACTGAGCCACATTCTACTTATTTTTTTAAATAACTAACAATTGGTTTTATATAAAATCGTATACCTGAAAATTTTGTCATTTTTTTACTAGTATCGTTACTAGTCTCGATACAACTCGTAATATGATTGAGCTTTTTTGACTAGTATCGATACAACTAGTAATGTTACTACTCTTGTTACAACTAGTAATATGACTGTCGTTTTTTGACTAATACCATTACAACTAGTAATATGACTGTCCCAAAGCGTTACTAGTTGTAACTTTAGCTGCTGGGTTATGTCAGATGCGATTATACATGTACGTGTGAAAGCAAAAATTAAAAATCGTCTGTAAATGGACAATATTGACAGACACGCAAAGTTACATGTGGGTCTCAAAACTGACAAGTCAGATGTGAAACACAGATAGTCTAAATCCACCTTAAGGACTAAGTATCCAAAATCTCATATACATACATATGTACATATGTTAGCGTGTAGAGATTTGTATTACGTCAATTCTATATTGTTTTGGTTTGATAAACGATTTTTTTCATGAAATTTTAAAAGGTACTTTAACATATTAAATTTATGTAGATTAATTGGTATCCTGATTAAATCCTATTTTAGTTCTGTTATTTTTTGTTACAAAATTGAAGATCTAATTAGTGTCATCTTAAAGCCTTACCCTACGTCTCCACGAGCCATCGACTTGAACATGACATGAACATGACGCCGGCAGAGCAACTGCAAAAAATTCATCAACTTCTTGGACGTGCGATGTCCATGTTTTGCCTAATCAATGTGTTTTGCGGTAGTGCAATCGAAATAGAATATTTACCAATTTTGCTATGTCTCTTTCTATTGAAAATGGTTGTTGACGGCGAATCTCATGGCGAACATTGATGCTCATCCATATGTTCGGGCATCGATGTCAGATCATGGACGAAACATGGACATGAGCGGTCTACATTAGCCATATGCGATGTCCGACATGATATTCATACCAAGTTCATGGCTAATGTAGACCCCCAGTTAAGGTCAATTTCTATTATTGGCTTTTATAAGTACATATAATCTTTGTGAAAAACAGCTTTATGTGGATTAAAAAAATATATAACGAAATTTATATAAATAAAGTCTTTACAAAAATTATATGCCATAGAAAACATAGAAGCCTGACTGTTGGCAAATACCTGTCAGAAACCTAAGTCGGTTGTCAAAAAACCTAAGTTTAAGAATATATTACCCACTTGACCTGAGATTCGATATAAACGAATGTTCACTGAAGCGAAGAAATTTCGAAACAAAACTCTTCGATATTTCTTCGCGAATCTAAAAAAAATCGAATGTTCGCTGAAGCGAACTTCTCTCGATATTTTTTCGAATGTGGACGATAGCCTAGTGGATGTGCGCTAGTCTGTTAAGCAAGAGGTACCGTGATCGAATCTGTCTGACTGCATCGTTAGTTAACGAATTAAAATAACTCATACGTACATATGTGCAATAACACTGTGGAACAAATTCAAGTTAGCAAAAGTTAGGTCGACTCTGAGAGTGAGGGGTGAAAATAGACGCTAAATTAGAAGACCCGTATCGTGGCGTTTGTTTATGTTAGTTCGAATTTTTTTTTTTAAATCGACCTTCGAACTTTGCAGTCAAATGGCGATTTTCAGCATATTGTTTATATGATTTTTTGGCTATAACTCGTCGACTAATTGATATCTTTTAAATCTGTAAAAGCCAAATTATTGCCAGAGACCTGTGCAACAATTAAAATTTTTTTAAAAAATTGATTTAGAAAATTTTTGTGGTGCTTATGAAGCAAAATGTTGGAAAAGTTATTTTTTTTCATGCTTTTTGAAAATATTTTCCACAAAATTAAGTCTATTTTGCTTTCTGTTTGATCTATAATATGCTTCTCAGTTTGTTCAATAAATTTCATTTGAAAAGAAAACAATCATAATACAAAACTTGCGTTTTCCAGCTTAATATCAATTTACTTCTCATTTTTTATGTACCAATTTTGTTCAGTGTTGGTTTTGAAGAAACATTGAAAAAGAAATTATAAAAATATGGAAAAAATATAATTTTGAAATGTTAGTTAGGAAAAGCTTTAAGTAAACAAATTAGCAGGCGGCTGTGGATCTCTCTATTATCTTGGTCGTCGTCATCATCATCAAAAAGGTCGATAATTTCGTCCAACAGATATTCTGGAATTTCATCTTTGTCTTCCCCTTCTTCCTCTTTTTCCTCGTCTTCCTCTTCTTCAAAGGTGTTTTTATACCACCAACAAATTTCAGCGAGTATTGCATGTGGAGATTTCTTTCCTCTGTACCTGAAACGAAAATAGTTTTCAATCGTTAACATGTTTAAATTGTGCACTCTGACAAAGATATTAGAAAAATCTAGGAATTCAAAATATGCACACTCTATAGTTACCTTATTTCAAATGGAAGCGCAGTTTGGTGATAACGTTCGCGTTGCTCATCAGATTCAGTTAGCGAGTTGATCAAGATGCTGAATTTTGTACGACATATTGAAAACAAAAAAGTTGTTTTGTTGGTGTAAAAACACCTTTGAAGAAGAGGAAGACGAGAAAAAAGAGGAAGAAGGGGAAGAGAAAGAAGAAACTGCGAAGCATATTATAGATCAAACAGAAAGTAAAAAAGAAAATATTTTCAAAAAGCATGAAAAAAAATAATTTTCCAACATTTAGCTTCATAAGCATCACAAAAATGTTCTAAATCAATTAAAAAAAAAATTTTAATTGTTGCACAAGTCTCTGGCAATAATTTGGCTTTTACAGATTTAAAAGTATCAATTAGTCGACAAGTGATAGTGTTGAACAATAAGAGTGAACACCAATATTATATAATTTGTTTTAAAATACTATATTACGATTTGTATTTTATGTTATTTCTGAAAAATAAAATTTTCATCATTCTTTGTCAAACTTTAAAACTAACAATAGGTTATGGGCCCCTACACAAAATAAGGGTTGAATTATCGTTGTCTATAAAGAATCATTGGTGGTGCAAATAGTATAAAAACATTATAAAAATGGCATCAAATTGAAAAGCTTCGCGGAAGTGAACATTTTGAAGACTGGAAGTTTGCAATTGAAGCGTTTTTCCAGATGAAGGGTTTATGGAAAGCTGTGCAAGGTACCGAAGATAAAGAAGAAAAGAAGGTTCAGGCAAAGGCATAGCTTATCTTAGCAGTTGACAAATCGGTTTATCCACACATTCGGGAATGCGAAACTGCTGAAGAAATCTGGAGCAAATTGTGTGAAATATTTGAAGACAGCGGTTTGATAAGACGTGTCGGGTTAATTCAAAAGTTTTGCTCTACAAAATTAAACGACTGCAAAAATGTTGAAGAATATGTAAACGAAATTTTAACAACAGCACACAAATCAAAAGCTGTTGGTTTGAAAATCGATGAAGAGTGGATTGGATCAAGGTTGCTTGCGGGTCTTCCAGCAGAATACAAGCCAATGATTATGGGAATTCAAAGTTCAGGTATTAAAATTACTGGTGATGCAATTAAATTGAAATTACTCCAAGACGTTAAAACTGATTCACAAAGTTTAGCTTTGGCTACTCACAAAAAAGAGTACAAGAAGAATAAACTACTAAAGTGTTTCAACTGCAACAAGTACGGGCATATTGCTGCGAAATGTCCAAACAAGTACACAAAAACGTACATGAAAAAATCAAATAACGCTATGTTGGGAGGTTTCACCGCTCGTCAACTAAATAAGAATGACTGGTTCTTTGACTCGGGTGCTACAGCTCATATGTGTTCAGGTTCAGCACATTTCAATAGCAATTATGAGGGTCAAAATGCTGAGGTTACAATTGCAAATAATTCTGTAATGAGTGTAAAAGGAACTGGTGATGTTGAATTAGTTGTGTAGGCAAGCAGGAATAAGAAAGAACGTGTTACGTTTCAAGATGTTTTGCATATTCCTGATTTGTACATCAACTTACTATCAGTATCCAAAATTGTTGAAAATGGTTTCAAAGTCGAATTCAGTAATGAAGGTTGCAAAGTTTTAAATGGTCGTGGAGATGTAATTGTGACTGGTGACATGATAAATGGTATGTTTCGATTAAATATAGCAAATGATATTGCATTTGTATCTGAAACTACAACTAAAGAGGCTGAGTTGAGGCATAAACGTATTGGTCATGCTAACAGTGAAGTTTTTAGAAAAATTATTTCCGGGTCTGTCTCAGGGGTGAAATGCGAAGTAATGAAAGATAGCTGTATTACTTGTTTAAAAGGTAAGATGTCCAGATTACCATTTAAAGATCATGGCATAAGAGCCACAGAAATGCTAGGCCTTATACACACAGTCTTTGCGGTCCCATGGAAGTTAATTCTATAAACGGTTCGAGATACATGCTTATTTTTATTGATGACTATAGCCGAAAGGTTTTTCCTTATTTTATAAAAACAAAAGATGAGGTTGTGGAAAGGTTCTTAGAATTTAAAAATTTTGTAGAGAACCAAACTGGCAAATATATAAAAGCTTTAAGAAGTGATAATGGCACCGAGTTCTGCAACAACCGTATGAGGAATATAATGCTTAAGAGTGGAATACAACATCAAACAACAGTTCCGTATAGTCCACAGCAAAATGGTATGTCTGAAAGGATGAACAGAACCATTATTGAAAAAACGAGATGTCTTATGATACATTCTGGTTTACAGAAGAAGTTTTGGGCTGAAGCAGCTAATACAGCAGCATACTTAATAAATCGTACTCCATGCAAAACACTTAACTATATTACACCAGAAGAAGCTTGGTCAGGTAATAAGCCTTGTTTAAAATATTTGAAAGTATTTGGGTGTAAGGCTTTTATCCACATACCAAAAGAGAAGAGAAGAAAGCTTGGCCCTAAAGCAAAACTTGCGATATTTGTTGGATATTGCACACACACGAAAACTTATCGTTTTTATGATCCTGGAAGTAGTCAAATGACGTTAAGTAGAGATGCAAAGTTTTTAGAAAACGAGTTTTTGGATGATGCTTATGACGACAAGGATAATACTAATTTTTTAACATACACTGGATGTGATTCAGTGGGGGAAATTCAAGATTCTAATGAGGAAGCACCGAACAATATTGAATGTCTACAAGAAGAGTCATCATCGGAAGAATATTTTTCTGATGAAACAAGTGTTACACTTTTTCAGGGGTTTGAGAGTGAAAGTCAAACAAGTGAGAACTATGAAGCTGGAATCACATCACCACAATACATTAGAAAATCCTCAAGGACTCGGAAACCAGTACAGAGGTATGGTTTTGAATGCAATGTGGTGTATAAGGAACAAGAACCTACAACTGTAAAGCAAGCACTTGAAAGCAAACAAAAATATAACTGGCAAAAGGCTATGGATGAAGAACTTAGTGCGCTTGTTGAAAATGGCACTTGGGAGGTTACTAGTCTTCCTAAAGGAAAGAAGGCCATACATAATAATAAGTGTTGTATTAAAATTAAAAGAGATTCCAATGGTAATATTGAAAGATATAAAGCCAGATTAGTAGTAAAAGGGTATTCACAACTTTACGGAATTGATTATGAAGAAACATTCTCCAGTTGTAAGATACTCATCAATACGTTTATTACTAAGTTTAGCGGTGCAACACAACTTGGACATAGATCAAATGGATGTTGTTACAGCGTTTTTGCAGAGTGAACTTGATGATGAGATATACATGAAGATTCCTTAAGGTTTAAGTGCTGATAATAATAAAGTATGCAAATTTAAAAAATCACTATATGGTTTAAAGCAAGCAAGTAGAATTTGGAATAAGAAATTAGACACTACTCTTAAACAAATGGGTCTAATTCAATCAAAAACAGAGCCTTGTATATACCATAAAATAAAAGATAATGAAAAAACATACGTTGTGATATATGTCGATGACATACTTATTTTAGGTATGAAAGTTACCAGAGATCGGAAAAATGGAAAACTATGGTTAGATCAACAACTTTATATAAAAAATGTCTTAAAAAGATTTAACATGCTTGATTCCAAACCGGTTACAACACCATTAGACGTAAATCAAAAGATTTCCAAGGACATGTGTCCTAAAACGGAAGATGAAATACAAGAAATGAATTCAATACCATATCAAGAGGCAATTGAAAGTTTAATGTTTGCCGCACAAGTAAGCCGTCCTGACATTTCGTTTGCAGTAGCAGCTTTAGCCAGATATAACAACAACCCTGGTAAAGCATATTGGCAATCTGTAAAGCGTATTATGAGATATCTCAAAGGCACAACACATTATAAGCTGGAGTTTACTAAAGACTCCAAAGAATATATAGAGGGGTTTTCAGATGCTGACTGGGAGGGAGATATCGACAATAGAAAGTCAACATCAGGTTATGTATTTAAGTTTCAAGGAGGTTGCATATCTTGGAACTCGAAAAAACAACAAACAACTGTACTTTCTACAACTGAAGCAGAGTACATGGCGTTGTCAGCTGCGGGTCAAGAAGCATTATGGTTGAGATCATTATTTATGGAGCTTGGAACGTTATCAACTTTAAAAATCAAATGCGATAATAAAAGTGCAATTAATTTAACACAGAATAATACATATCATTCCCAATCAAAACATATTGATATTCGTCACCATTTTATGAGAGATCTTGTTGCAGAAAAGAAAGTAGTGATTGAATATCTTAATACTGAGGAGATGGTTGCAGATATTCTTACAAAGACTTTAACAAGTTTTAAAAATTCTCATTGCTGTAAACTTATGAGTATAGGTGCTCAATCTAGTGGGGGTGTTGAAGAATAAGAGTGAACACCAATATTATATACTTTGTTTTAAAATACTATATTACGATTTGTATTTTATGTTATTTCTGAAAAATAAAATTTTCATCATTCTTTGTCAAACTTTAAAACTAACAATAGATAGCCAAAAAACCATATAAACAATATGCTGAAAATCGGCATTTGACTGCAAAGTTCGAAGGTCAATAAAAAAATTCGAACTAACATAAACAAACGCCGCGATACGGGTCTTCTAATTTAGCCTCTATTTTCACTCCTCACTCTCAGAATCGACCTAACTTTGCTAACTTGAATTTGTTCCACAGTGTAATTGAACAGAAAAAAATTTGCCACGATGGCCTAGTGGATGTGTGTTAGTCTGTTAGCATGGAGGTACCGTGCTCAAATCTGATTGACTGGAGCGGAGCCTGAGTTAAAGAATAAAAAGATAAATAAATTAAAAAATAAAGATATTAATCTTAAAAAATTGCTTTTGCTCCTGCCTTTTTGCGACATCGAAATTTGTTCGGTATTGGCTCACTTTTAATATTGCTAACGAACCTTCGAAATCGAATGCTTTTTGAAACAAAACTGAGCGACAGGTAAACTTTTTTCGATTAATTTTTGAGTGTCATTCTCGATAGTTTTACACGATAAATGTTCCGAGATATATTCGAAATTGATATCATTAACGAAAGTCGTGGTCAAGTGGGTAGTAGAACGTTTTGTATTAGTATTGGTTTAGATAAAAATTTCACCACAGCACCAAAACCATACATAGTTGTACGACAAGTATTTTACAAAATTCATATTTTTAAACACGAATTTTAAGGTAGTATATACAATTAATTTTGCATTAAATAATTAAATTATGAATTTAGAATCCAAATGTATTAGAGCTCAAAAAATATTGATTTGCTAAACATTTTTTTCCAATTTTGCTATTTGGTGCTAAAAATTTTTATCCCAAATATTAACAAAAATGAATTACTGCTGAATAAAAAAATGGTTTAAAACATCGATAAATTTCAACATACAAGTGTCAACAAAATTTAAAAAAATATTTTAAAATTACAAAAAGAAGAAACAAAAAATATATTAAAAAACAAAAAAAAATTTTGTAAAGTAAAATGTGTTTGTGTGTGCAAAAAATATACATTTTAATGATGAAATATTACTGGACCTAGACGAGTTTTTCCATACAAATTGACAGTAATCATATGCCGTAAAAAGCAGTCATGGGATAATGATGAAACAGAACTGGGGCTAGACGAGTTTTTCCGTACAAATTGACAGCATAGGCAACTAACTAGACCCGTCACTATACAACAACATTACGAAGATTGTATGAAAGAGAAAGCAAATCTTATTTTCTAACGTGGTTTCTAATTGACTATCTCATTCATACAATCTTAGTAAACACAACAACAACAAACTGCATAACACATGAGAACAACCTTTTTAGCTGTCAAAAGTGAGGATTCTGTGTATCTGTGAGTGACAGTAATCAATCATACGCCGTAAAAAGCAGTCATGAGACAGAATCTATTTGATTTTGAGAACGTTTTTTCTCATGCTCTCAGCTTTAGCCACTCATTCTCTCAACAATGTTGCGGTGTTTTAATAAAATTTCATACATTTTTCATACGAAATAAGAACAAAAGAAAATAAGCAATAATATGAGAGAATTTTGAAGCTACTGCCGCCGATTTAGTTTTGGGCCTGTTTATTTGGCATGATCTCAGTGTTAGGCTAAAACTGAGAGCTTCAGAGTGAAAACCCTTCGTTCTATTGCGCAAAACGATGCATTCACAGAGAATGTATGCCGCTGTTTCATCTTTTTCCATGGATAAACGACAAAAAGGTGAACGAACCTGGTTATTTCTCCACAAAGCATTGTTTAGTCTGAAATGACCACAAAGAAAAATAGTAATTAGTAGTAGTAGTAGTAGTAGATAATGAAATAGAAATATATACCTTGTGTATTCCTCTCTCACTAGAAAATAAAAGTTACAGCAGCAAAAGTTGTTACGTATGAACTAGGACTAATAGGTGTGGAAAATATCTACTGTGCGACAGGACTAAGATTTTACTTGGGACTAATTATTATTTTAAAGTCGATACTTGACACTATCGGCTTCGACACAGGTAGTAGTTAACCTCATTAAGGAGGCTGGATATATATTTTTAAGCTGAATTCCACAAGAAACTATTTAGCTTCAAAACGTACCACATCAATTCGTTATCCAACACTTATTTTATACAAAGTACCATCACTGTAACAATATTCCCTACTTAAACTTCACTAGTTGTTTAATAATACAAAAGGGCCACAAAGAGGAATTCACAAAAGCAGCTGATTGTCTGTGACAAAAAAATATCAAAGCAAAAATTGAAATGTCATCCAGTGCAGCAGAAGAAATTGGTAAATTTAATTAAATAATTTCTAACAAAATAGGAAATATTATTAACTAAATATTAAATTTTTTAGAAGTTTTATAAAGTATTTATTAAAATAAAACAAATTATTAAAGATTTCTGTTTAATTTATTATTTACAGAGCTATTAGAACGAGTGCTTTTACGTTTGGGTTGTGCGGATACCGATGACAAGTTGGAATTATGCGTTGGACGTTTTCTAACACCGGTAATATTGAAGATTACCTCACCACATGATAATGTTCGGAATAAGGTATGGCGTTTTTGTTAAAATTGTATGATACTGCTTCATTTTAATAATGATTCATTGTCTAGGTTGTGGAAGTTCTGACACACATTAAACGTCGCCTAACCTCGCGGCCTTTAGTGCAAATACCCGTAGAGGCTTTAATTGATCAATATAAAAATTCGGCCGAATCACAATTTTTACAAAATTTTGCCATCATTTTTATTACTATGGGTTATCCACGGCTTAATTCAGAGCAGCGTACTGCGTTGGCTGCTAAAGTTGTGAGTTGTGAGGAGAAATTAGAAAATTATCAAGATAAGTAAGATTTTATTTTTAAGTTTATTGGAAAAAGAAAGCATTTGTGTCGTAAAACATATTTTAGGTTATTTATGCTAATTTTACCCGACTTGAATGACATTAAATTGCCCGATGATCCGGCTCAGCGTAAAAATGTTTTTAATTTACACGATAAACCAGATATTAAACGTAATTTCCTATCATTATTGCAAGATGTTCTTTTATTGCCTTATGGTGTTACACAGGAACATGATGTTCCGGCTGGCATGAGTCCTTATTCTTTTAAAAGGGTTATAGTCAATAATTGGAAAGCAGAGGATTTGGAAAATGTTAGTTTATTTAGTAAGATTATTAAAATTATTTACTACATAGCTTTTTGCAATTTTAGATCAAAAAAGGAATTGTACGCTTAATATGTTCGGGTATATTTACTGATACGGAAATATTTCTTTTATTGGTTTTGGCTTCGTCTGACACTCGTTTTAGTGTGGCTACTCCCGCTATTGCTGAACTTAGCAAAGTTTGCACCATATTGGAATTTAATGATCCCCATGTTACAATGCCTTTGTATACTTTATTCTCGGGCAATAACTCTACAGTGGCAGAACGTAAAACTACACCTTGCTGTTCTCGAGTTAGACAAAAGCTTCTACTGTATCTCAATAAATGTCGTGGTAAAGGTATAAGTGTGCCCAAGGGCATACAAGTAGTATTTGAGGGCTTATTTGGCACTAATACAAGTCAAAAATGTAAAGTTTTATCATTGCAATTTTCTGAAGTTCTTATTAAAGAGTAAGTTTTTCAAGTCTTACATTATTTTAAGATTTTCATAATTTTACTTCCTTTTTTTTAACTGAAGAGGTCCTTTGGATATTATAACCAAAGTTTCCAAAGTTCTATTGACTGGTTTCACTAAACTTGTCGGCAAGGATTCGACTGAACACAACGATGTACAAAATGCTGCTTACTCTGCTTTGGCACAACTCTCACGTACGTGTCCAGCTGCCGTTAACCAGGACTTAAAAATAGTCTTGTCTTTTTTTAATCACTTGACCAATTCAACTACCGAATTACACTCTTCCATAAGAGAGGCTTTAGTGGCCATGGCTCCAGCATTTGCCTGGAAAGCTAAAGATGACAACAACACGGCTACAGAAGATGTTCAGTTGACCGGTCAGCAGCACTTGCTATTGGCCATGTTATCAGATAATGCTGAGTCTAAGCTTCATATTGTACAAAATGTAACCAGCATTTTTCTTACCACTTGTTATCCAGAATATTATGCACCAGCTAGATATTTACTTTTGCTTATAGCAGGAGAGCGGTGAGCTTTTGCAAAAGAAAAATTAAAAATTTTTGTTTCTTATTTTCTCTTTTTCAATTTTAAGCAATTCTTTGCGTGAAAATGTTACTTCTTATTTATATGGAGTCTCGAAAAAGGATCATATAAATCATAACATGCTTTCGTCTATTGAATTTCCTTTGGAAGCCAATACAGCTGATTTTAATAAGTTGACTTCAGAACAACGTCATGTTGTTTTACCAAGTTTTGAAGCCATGATGCGACATGTCAGCGAAACCTCGCAAAAGAGGTTAAATAAAAATTTATCGGTAGTTGTGGGACGTACTAAACTGCCTTTTACTTTGGAAGTTTATGAAGAGGTAAGTCGTTTATTGTTTTTTCTTTATATATAAACTGTAAAGTTCCCACATTCGAAGTTTATTCGAGTTTATACTTTTAATATTTTTGCTAATTACAAGAAGTTTTCTGAGATATTAAATGATACGGAATATTTCACTTTATTTTAAAATTTTTTCTTCACATTCAAGGCATATTTATTTAGAAATATGCCTTGTTCTCGTTAAAATAAAAAAAATATATTTTTAATATTTTCTCCTTTAGATTTTGGACTACTTGCGTATATGTTTGTGGTATTCTGCTGGAGCTCGCTGTGCTCCCGGTGATGCTAAATGTATGCTTAAACTTAAAAATTACATACAATCAAATTATGAAGCATCTGAAAATAACCAATTGCATCAATATTTGTTATTTATACAAAGAAGCGTGGAAGCCAAGAGAAGTTAGTCTATAAAGTGTATAAATTTGTTTTTAAACCCAAAATCTTTTAACATAATTTTCTTTCTAGCCGAATCGAATTTATTGTGTTTATATGATTTGCTAAACGCCACTCCAGATCTATTGTGTAAATCTCAAATGCATTTACTGGAACCTTTAAGCAACTCCCTTAAAGATGTTTCGGAAGTGATGCGTTTAAATGTGTCACAAATAGTAGGAATATTATGGGCCTATGGAAGTAATGAAAAAGAATTTGAGGCGCAGGTAAGCAATAAGGGCTAAATAATATTTATATGAAAATGATGTTTTCAAATATTTTCCCCAAAACATTTTACAAAATAAATTGGTTGTCGCTTTATTTCTACTGTAGATCACCGAGTGTTTGGTTAGTTTGCCCCAAAAAAGTCTAGAACATAAACATGGTTGGCTTTTGGTATTGGGCCATGCCTTTAGTTGTTTTATACGTAATGCCAAAGAAACCAAAATTGAAAAAGATTTTCAAAACTGGCCTCAATTTATAGATGCTATTAAAGTGATAGGTGAATAAATACACACTTCAATAATAAATTAAATATTTTCTAAATTTTGTTAACATTTTCAGCTGAGATCTTAGTAAAGGGACCTCAAGACTTGCTTATATCTGCTGCTGTTAAATGCATTTCTATGATTGGTAAATACACGGAAATACCCAACGTGGAATTAGAAATAACTTTTCAGAAAACGGAAGACGATGACGACGATGTAGAAATGACAGAGTATAGTAAGTTTTTACGGCCTCATGTACTATAAATTAAATAGTAAAATTTTCTACAATATTTTTAATTTTGTTTTTAAGCTGCCACTGGTTCCACAAAATTCTTCATTTTTACCGTGGTCCATCGTCTATTGCTAAAATCTTCTGTACGTCCTAAAATTCGCGGTGAGGCTGCCAAATGTTTAGGCAATTTATCCATAGGTGATGGTCTATATTTTACCCAACGTAATCTCGATAAATTTCTTGCAATCGCTAAAGTGCAAAAGGATGCTGCTCTTAATATTTCCATTTCTGATGCCATTGCTTCTACTTTGTGTGGTTATGATGTTAGCGAGGGCGCACCCACTGATGATTTTGTTAATACGCATTGCAATGATGAGGCATTTGAAAAGTTTCTTCATGCTTTAATACCTTTAGTACCCGAACCCAATCCTCACTCACGTCAAGCCTGTTCAGTGTGGCTGTTGGCCATTGTGAAACATTGCAGTTATCGACCGGCTGTTTTGAAACAAATGCAAATGTTGCAGTATGCTTTTACCGAATTACTGTCAGATGATAGTGGTAAGTAAATCAATTTTTGTTTATTTTTACATGCCGTTTCCGCGTTATCACAGTGGGACCAAGGCGAATAAATCGATAAGATGTGATTCTGGCTGCCATCATTAGCTATATATTTACATATTTTGGAATAGTCCAACAATAATTTCCTCTTGATATCGTATTTTTTTATTCAGCCCTGTTCTGTGTTCTATGCGATATCAACAAGTTTGGAATTGTTATAAATACTTTTTGTAACAAAAACTTTATGATACCTAAACGGTCATAGAATAGAACTTTTGAATCGAGAAGTCTGGATCAGTGCCGGACTTGGAGAATCAAAGCAACTTAGTTTTCGTTCAATAGTAAAGAAATATATTTGTCATCATATTTTGTTAAATATCCCGCCTTATTCTGTAACTATTTGTCGACGTCACGTCAAGACAATACTAAAAAATTGGCACTTGTCTACTCGCTGTCGACAAAAATTTACTACTATTAATAGCCTCTTTCCATTTTCTATTAGAGAATACTAAGTGGCTGTCAGTAATAGTAAATTGTTGTCGATGACGAATAGAAATGTGAAAATTTTTTGGTATTTTCCCGACGTGACGTCGACAAACAGTTACGGAATAAGGGGGATTAGTTTTTCGATGAAATTAGATTTATTAAATGTTGACTGAATTGATTGCTTCTTTCGATTGGCAATATAAAAATCAACATTTCGATAAAAAAAAAACAAGTCGTACATTCCTTTTTTCAGCTGCGGCCCAACGTGGGGCGTGGGACATTTTGTAGCAGCTGGTAGACGTGAAGATAAAACACAATCCCCCTTATTATGATGGGCGTCGACGACGTCGCATCAACACGACAGTAAAAGATTGTCACTTCTCTACCCGTTGTCGACAACAATTGACAACTATTGCCAGTCTCGTACTATTTTCTGAGGCTTATAAAATTAGCCCAGCATGTTAATATAAGTCAATTGTTGTCGACCAAGAGTAGACAAATGACAAGTTTCTGCTGTCGTGTTGATATGACGTCGACGTTGCCATTCATAAAAGTGTGGAATGTGTCGGAGTGGCCACGTTGTTTGCAGCGCTGACATGATGGCGTATGCTGCGGCTGAAGCTCCCCGTCTTGGGGTAGTATCCTTGCCAATCAATCTGGTAACGACTGCTGCTGTCTACTTTTCTAATCATAATGTCTTGTTGGCCCGGCAACTTAATGTGTGTGCAAAGTTGCATAAGAGTCGGTTTAGTAGAAGTTGCTGAAAAATAATATGTATCTACTTTACATGGGCGTGGAACGGCCAACTTTTTAATCATGATGTAGTATTAAAACATACGGGATTTAGACGAAGACTTTTTAGTTTTATATATATTTTTTAAGCTTATGGTCAAACGGGGTATAATGGCGTTTAGCGGGATACCAAAACCCAACGAAATTCACTTTCTTAGGCAATATATTTTGGACTTGTTACTCTTTTAAACGTATTTTTACCCCGTTCGATCATTAACTCTAAAATAATCAAACTAAAATATCTTTGCCTAAATACCGTATTAAGCTTAATATGTGTATCATATGACCCGGCTAAAAAAAGAAGTAGTTGAAAAACAATTGTATTTACTTTGGCCGTGACGCTGCTCACTCTTTCAGAGACCAATCTGAAACTACATCCTTTCAAATAAATAAAAAAAATAAAACACCGGTTAACAAATGGCAGAGTTCTGAAGATACACATAAAAAATATGGGGTACGGTTGACCTTGCGGGCCATCCCTGAAACTTCCCACTATTTTCAAGCTCAAAGCACTAGATTTTCGGAGTAATTAATTTTTTTTAATTTCGACCACGATATCTTTCGAACCATTTAACCGATTTGGATCAAATTTGCGGTATTCCAAAAAGTAAATGAATCCTTAAAGTCGGTTGGAGAATTTTTAGTTGTTAAAAGAAAACGCCTTTTTCGAAAAATTTCGTCAACGATATCTCGCGACCCATTCAACCGATTTCAATAAAATTTGCAGCAGTCGACGTTGTTTGATGATTTTATATATATATATATATATATATATATATATATATATATATATATATATATATATATATATATATATATATATATATATATATATATATATATATATATATATATATATATATATATATATATATATATATATATATATATATATATCCATACGGACATCATCGTAAAAATAGAATAAATTCCTCATGACCATAATCTTTGATTGCGTTAAGTTAAAAATTCAGCACGAATTGATTATCTTCTTTTTTTAATCGGTTAAAAATTAAATACATATTATTCAATTTTCAATTCCAGAATTTGTACAAGACGTGGCCTCACGCGGTTTAGGTTTAGTATACAGTCTATCGGATCAAAATAGTCAAAATGATTTGGCTAATTCATTGCTCGATCAACTTATGGGCGGCAAAAAGAAAGTGAATAAAGTCGCTCAAGATACCGAGCTATTTGCTGAAGGCATGTTGGGTAAAACACCAACTGGGTAATTACAATTTATAACCATTTTCCTTTCTATTTTTCACATTGTAAACTATTATTTTCTTTCTTAATATCAGAGGTAATATTACCACCTACAAAGAGTTATGCTCCCTTGCCTCTGATCTCAATCAACCCGAAATGATCTATCAATTTATGCAATTGGCAAATCATAATGCTGCTTGGACAAGTAAACTAGGTGCGGCTTTTGGCCTCAAGTCCCTATCGAGTGAAACAAAATCACAAATGGAACCATATTTTGGTAAAATCGTACCACGTCTCTATCGTTATAAATACGATCCAACGCCAAAAATACAAAACTCAATGATTTCCATATGGGATTCCATTGTAAGTGATCCCAAAGAGGTGGTGGAGAAATATTACTGGGAAATATTGCGTGAAATCTTGGATAATTTGACATTTAATGAGTGGCGTGTACGTATTGCATGTTGTTTAGCAGTTAGAGACTTATTGAGGCGGCCAAATGGTTTGAAATTGCGTACAGATGAAAAAAAACTGACAGGTGATAAAGAAAGTCCCCAGTCTCCTTCGAAAAGTAATAAGATGGAAGTGGGTAAGTTATTGATCGCCTTTTAGCATGCTTCAAAAAAATTCCGAGGCTATTTGTATGAAATTAATAGGAATTTATTATTTCCATACAAATTATCCAAACAACATTTTTCTTTCAATTAACTAAAAACAGTAAAGTAAAATAGTTTTATTAAAAAAAATAACTTTCTAAATTCAATAAAGACGGTGAGGTACCGGAGCCTGAACTCAAAGAATTATGGTCTCAGCTTTTTAGAGTTATGGACGATATACATGAGGGAACGAGATTGGCTGCGCAAGGATCCGCTATGTTTTTGAGTAAGGTGTGTGTAAATTATAGGCCGACTTGGGTAGATAATTGTTTTAATTTTTAGAAATTCGATTACATCCTCAAAATCGAAAGCAATCGATAAAATACGATTTTTTTGGGACTTCACGGATAAAAAGAATTTTTTTTATTTCTGCACCGATTTTCAATTTTTAGACCGTGTCGAATAGAGGAAGATTAAAGCTTTCCGAGTATATTTAAGATATTTTATTTTGACAAAAATTTCGTGAAAATATCAAAAAATTATTTTTTTCTGATTTTTTTAAGTTTGGCGTCTTTTTTGCAACACTTTCATTGAAAACCCACTCAATTTATAATTTTCTTAAGTGTATCTTATACCGATTAAAATAAGTAAAAAATTATAAAAAATCGGTTGGGAATTATCAGAATACACAAATTTTTTAAACACAATTTCAATATAAAATATTGCATCCAAAACATTCCCAGTGCGTTGTGGAGCTGCTCATAATAGAAATGGTAAATAATACATAACATCTAAATTACTAATCAGATTTATTTGAAACTTGAAAGATGTGCATGTTACGAACTAACGACGCAAAAATTAGACAACATCGCATGTGCAAAACTTTAGAAGTCAGAACTTTCGAAATTTTTGAACTGTTTTGAAAATTGTATGTTTTAATTCTGCTAAAATGCGCGAAGAACCATGACCATTATAGCCCACTAGCTATTATAATTTAAAAGATGTTTAAGTGCAAAAATTTATTTCGCTTATTTAGCTAAAATTGTTGCGTGTTTTTAGTATACAATTACTGTAGTACATTATTTATTTATTTTTTTTTTTTTTGCCAAAGGTAAAAAATATAAAAACTATCCTAATCGGTTCAGATTTGCGAAAGTTATAGAACTTCTAAAGTTTTTCACATGCGATGTGTTTAATTTTTGCCCACTGTTACTTCGTTAGTTCCTAACCTGCATATCTTTGCAAGCAATATTGTGCAAGTATAGCTCCTTATCTATTGATATGTAAAGTTTCAAATAATTCTGATTGTTTGGTTATAAGTTAGGTATTATTTACCATATTTTGTGAGCATTTCAACAATAATGGAATGTTTTTAACGCCCGACCAAAAAAGAGGGGTGTTATAAGTTTGTAGTGTGTGTCTGTGCATCTGTTAGGGATGCCAAACGGGACTAGGTTTTTCGAAACCCGGGATTCAGGATTTTTAACTTAAAAAAAACGACGTATCGGGATTTTTATACATTAAAGAAAAAATCAAATAAATTCATTGTTACACGCAATTTACATTATGCTTTCCTCGCCTGCATTTAAAGGCAGCCTTTTTTAGTTTGAGAGAGAGAGAGAGAGGTGGTGAGAAGCTAGAGGAGGGGTTTTTCATATTTATCTTTGTAATTTTCGTACTCTCAGCATTAAGCATGTGTATAATCGTCAAAAAAGGCATGGAGAAAACGTCTGTAAAGGGCCCAATAAACTCACATACATGAATGACATACTTGAAAACTGACAAACATTTCATGGAAACTGACAAACATTTATTTAAAATTTTTTCAAAAGAAAACTGAAAAATTTTTCCAATTTTCAATCATATTTAAACTAGGGATGTAACGAATACCGATACCGATACCGATATATCGGCGATACTTCAGATTTTCCGATACATCGGTATCGGCGATATTTTACTGTCGATACGACGATACTTTAAAAAATTTTTTCAGAGTTTTTTTCTGACAAATTATTTATTTTTTTGTTAAATTCATTTCGTTATTTTTTAAATCTTAGTAATATCAATTTTAAAAATTAATAATATTTTACGCTGTTAATTTTGCAAAAACAATAATTTATTTATTGTTAATTTTACCATGAACTCAAATTCAATTCGTTGTTTTTTAAATCTAATTCCCAGCAAAAAAATACATTATAAAGAAATCATGAAAATGTAGCAGTCGCGATCCGGAAATATTGCGAATTTGCATAATTTCCAAATATTTTCACATTTGCTTGTCATTGCAAGAAGTTCCCTTTTTCCATTACCAATCACCGAATTTGAAGTGATGTTAGGACAAATTTCTTTTTCGGTGTTCTATAATGATTCCTCAAATAATTCTGGAAAAAAAAGCCGACTTCAGTATAAAGAGTAATATACTTGATGGCCTTCCATATAAACAATTTTGAAAATCGGTATGCCAATGGAGGAATTGTGCTCTAATAAATATTTTGGGTGGAGGCGTGGAAGACTTGCCCCACAGATTTTCGTAGAAAAATTATGCGACCAAACTCTAGGCAAACCATTCCAAACAAAAAATAAATTTTGGAATTCGGCCCATAAATGGAGGAGCTATGCGATAATCAATATTTCTGGGGGAAGGGGAAATCCCGCACAGATTTTGGAGAACAATTATGGTACCAACCTGAAGGGGGGGTTTGCAGCAAATTTCACAACTGATTTTCGAAAAAAACTGTAGTCAAACCCTTTCAAAAAAAAAAAAAATTTTGATAATCGGTTCCCAATGACAAAGTTATACATGGTTCCCCCTCCCATTTTCGAAAAGAATTATGGGGCTAAACTACTAGCGAACCCTTGCAAACAACACAAGAATTTTGAAAAGCTGTTCACAAATGACATAGTTATGGATTGGTGGGGAGGGGGAGCAAACTTGATTCTCCGTTTTTCGAAAAAAAATTGGGACCAGTTTTTGTCAAACCCTTTCAAACAAAACAAGAATTTTGAAAATCGGTTCACAAATGACAGCATGGGGGGAGCGAATTTCCCCCTCCGATTTTCAAAAAAAAAAAAAATTATGGGACCAAACTGCAGGCAAACCCTTTCCAGCAAAAAAATAATTTTTAAAATCGCTTCACAAATGACAGAGTTATGCGTGTACAAACATAAAAAAGTAAAAAAAAAAAAACACACGAATTGATAACCTTCTTCTTTTTGGAAGTCGGTTAAAAAAGGATGAAAAATTACCCATTTTCAGAACTTGTTTCTTTTTATGCGAATTTAAACACAAAACTGTGTTTCCATGTAAATTTAAGTGAATAAATATAAACTTTTAGCAGACTTTTAATAATTAAGCTAATAAGTTATTTAGATGAATATTAGTTGATAAATGTCCTTTAAAAAATCAAATTTTTAAAAAGCATGGCGAGTATTTTTTAAAATTATAAAGTAATTACAAATTTGTACTGGCTTTTCTACTAATGATCTGCATATTTTTAATATAGATTCTTTGAAAGCAATGAAAATGTAGTTCCTTAAAACTTACTTCCAATTTTATATACTGTATTAATATCTATTTTAAATATTAATAATCTCTTACACTGTAATGTTGCATAATAAAAAAATTGCCCTTCTTGAGTTTTGTTAATCTAAACTTGAACTCAATTTCAATATTCGTATCGGTATCGGAATCGGTATTGGCGATATTTATTTTTAAGTATCGGAATCGGTATCGGATCGGCAAAACGGCGTATCGTTACATCCCTAATTTAAACTAGAAAAAATTGCTACAAAACCAATTGTGATTTCCAATTTGAATTGAAAAATATAAATAATTAAACAAAAATATGTCGCTGCTTTTGAAAAAAATCTAAATTTTGTACGTTTTCCTTTGGTATTTACATTCAAGTATGTCACTCTTCCCCTTACGCCATATGAAATGTGTGAGCAAAGAAGAAATTATTAAAACTTTTTAATATTCGTCCAACATGTATGTCATACTAAAAATTTAACCATACACAGTCAGGGAATCTGTCCAACATGGCATGTATGTCATACAAATATGTGAGTATAGGGTACCCTTAATGTAAATGTGCGTGACTTTTCTTAGAGTTTTAAAAGAAAACTGTAAAAAAAGGCAGACTAAAAAGGCATAGTGTGAAAAGCCACTTAGTAGTAAAGCCAACGATATATTAAAATCTCTTTATAGGATTTCTATGACCCTTTTCGTAGTTCAGTTGAAGTATTAAATAAAGAAAAATAACGTCCAGGGACATTATTTCCATGGACGTTATTGCATGCCACTCTTTATATACTGACATAAGAATAATTTTACTTAATATAAAAAATTATTACTCTATTTTTACTATTACCAAAATCCCGGAATTTTCGCATAAGAATCCCGGGATTCGGGACTTACTTTCTTAGGATAATCACGGGGTTTAAGTATTCGGGACTGGCACCGATTTGGATTTAGTTTTTTTGTGTTTGAAATGTGACTTGATCGAGAGTGTTCTTAGATATGCTTAAGAAAATCGGCCGTTTAGAAGATGTCACATCTTTTCTGGATGTGTCCTCTTTAATATGTGTGTATTTGACACCGTAGCTCCCAAACGGTAAAATCGATTTTAATTTAGTAAATTTTGAAAGGTGACGTGATCTAAAATCTTCTAACCTATATTTAAAGAAAATTGGTACAGCCTTTTTGAAGTTATTTTCTTAGGGTGTTTTTTAAATTTTTAATTTACAGCCTAACCCACGATATCGACCGCTATCGCTCGCTTGCATTTTCAAGGACAAACAGCTGATTTACGGCCCAGTAAAAACTCTCCGCACGACAAGTCGATCGACAATAGGTCCGTTTATTTACTTTTCCAGTAAAATCCAGTAGTTGAGTAAATTCTGGATAATTTGAGAATTTTACTCACAAGAATGGCTCTTGCACAAAGAAGTACGTGAACGGAAAATTGGAAAAATTTGCAGGTTTAGCAAAACAGCTGATCACTAAAATGGATAGGGTTGTAAAATATGTGATGTTTCGACTATCCAGCACATATATATTATTGGCACCTGGTACAATGCATTTCTATAATTATAAATTCGTAGCGAAATGTATTTATTAAATAGAACTTCGGCGAAGCTTTTACACTTGTTTATTTTGTACATGACTTTTAAGTTTGTTGCTGTTTAAATGACATACGAAAATACATCATTACTTGATTTTTGATATTCGGTACCCCAAGTAACGCAGTAATAAGTATTCAAATATATTAGCTTTATATCTCTAAAGCATTAATGTAAATAAACCAATTAGAGGAAAATTTTTGCCATGGGTGCCAAGAAAAGAGAACTTGGCTTTGTATGCTCATCTGGAACATACAAGTTGAGAAGAAACTTGCTTAGGATGTATGTACAATAATTATTTTCAGTTTTTGTTGAACTTTTAATTCAACTTTTCTTCTTTTAAACGATTTTTTTAAAATTGCTTACTTTTCTTTGTTTATTTTATTGAATCATATGTTTTTATCTTCTACTGGATTTTACTGGCATAAATTTGTTCAGTAAAAATTTGCAGACTCTCAGTCAAACAACTGTCACTTTACTCTCTCAGTTGATGCTCTCTTTTGCAAATTTATGTGTAAACGAACGCATTTCAGTAAAATCCAGTACAAATTTTGTGGTAAACGAACACACTTAATGCAAGCGATCGACAACGTAATAGTTTTCAAATTTGGTACCCACTAAGAAAAGTCAAGCGATAACAAATGTCAAAATCAGTCACTTGTGTTGTTGATGTCGACAAATAAAAAAGTAAAACAATAAAGTGTTTCAATTTTATTAATTTGATAATAATACTAAAATGAAGTTGAATAATATTAATAACAATACATGATAATATAATTCTAGCAAAAAATCCCGACTACAAAATAGGCATGGCACCGCCCCCATATTTTATCATCATGTACTTTTACGAGAACTAATTGTGTATGCGAAGTATCATAAGAATCGGATAAGTAGAAGTAGTTAAAATGAATATTTACTTTTCGTGGGTGCCCACTTTTCTAACCACAATGTTGTATTGTAACGATAACTAAATGTGTATGCAAAGTTTCATAAGAATCGGCTAAGTAGAATTAGTTAAAATGTTTATTTACTTTTTATGGGCGTGGCAATGCCCACTTTTCTGAACATAATGTTGTATTGTAACGATAAGTAAAGGTGTATGCAAAGTTGCATAATAATCTGTTAAGTAGAAGTTGTTGAAAAACAATATTTACTTTTCATGGGCGTGGCACATCCCACTTTTTTGATCCTGATGTTGTATTTAAACAGAAGCTTAATGTGTGTGTAAAGTTTCATAAGAATCGGTTGAGTAGAAGTAGTTGAAAACGAATGCATATTTACTTTGTGTGGGTGTGACCACGCCCATTTTTCAACGGGACCAATCTGGAAGTACATCCTTTTGAATAGAGAAAAAAATCCGAAATCGGTTCACAAATGGCGGAGTTTTGAGGGAACATACATAAAAAAATTCATGACGAATTGATAACCTTACCTTCTCCTTTTTTTTGAAGTCGGTTAAAAATGAAGTTAAATAAAAATTAGTTTTAGAAGTTTTATAGCCGAAAAGAACTACATAGTAAGTAAGTAGCAACAAAAATAATATTGAAATTTTGTTGAAAACATTGTCAGGCATGTTCTGTATTCCATGTGCAATGAAAATGTTCGAAATTATCAAAGAATTGTTGTTGCAAATTAATATTTATAACAACAATGCCATGACAATTCCGCATATTTTCATTCCACATGGAATACAGGACATGCCTGTGCCAATTCCCAACCGATTTTTATAATTTTGGGCTTATTTTAATTGGTATAAGATACACTTCTTAAGAAAATAAAAAACTTAGCATGGTTTCGAAGAAAGTGTTGCAAAAATACTTCAAACTTGAAAAAATATGAAAAAAATATCTAATTTTCTTTTGTAATATTTCCACGAAATACTAGTCAAATTAAACATTTAAATACATACGGAAAGCTTAAGTTCTGCAGAACTAACGCAGTGAAAATATTTTTTCGAATTTCTAAAAATCCCAAAGTTATCTACACAAGTATGGATTTTGTCACAGAATTATTTTTGTAGAGTAGCCTAAGCATTGGCGTAGATAGGCCCTTAATGCGAATTAAGGGTAATATTGACTTTATTTTTGTTTTATTTCTTAGCTCTGTGTAATTGCCGCCTCATCGGATCATGGCAAATCTGGCACCGCAGTTGCATCTTCTATTTTACCCTTTCTCCTGGAAACTGGTGTCGTACATACTGTCGATGATATACGAAAAATTAGTATTAAAACAATATCCGAAATGATCGATTCATCGGGTGCTTTAATTGCACCACATTTACCATCTCTAATACCCTGTTTGCTCAAGGCCACCGGCGAATTGGAATCTACTAAATTATCTTATTTGTCAACACGTTTAGGTGCTGATCATGATGCCCAAGAAAAAGTGGACTCCCTTAGAGCTGAAGCGGCTAAAAGTCATCACACAACGGAGACAACAGCTAAAGTAAGAGGAAATTTATTAATTTGAATTAAACAACTTAAATTGGAAAATTATTACCGTCTTTAGTGTGTACGCTTTGTGGACTATCCAGCCTTGGAGAAAATGACACCCGCTATACTGGATCTAATAAAAACTAGTGTAAATTTGGGTACTAAAATTGCCTGCGCACATTTTATATGTTTGGTAATGACAACAAAATGATGAAATTTTAACTAAATAAATCTTTAGCACTAATTAAATTTAATATTACAGATCAGCATTCGTGTAGGCAGTGAAATGACACCTTTAGTCGGTAAATATTTGGGTGCTTGTTTTGTGGGCTTAAAAGATCGTAATGCTACGGTGCGTAAATACTATGCCAGCGCTATAGGACATTTAATAGGAATAGCCAAGGTTTGTGAAAACATTTGCAACTGTTTTATTTTTTGTGTGTCAATACTTATAAAATGTGCATTACAGGAGCAATCTATACGTAATTTATTTGTCAAACTTGATGAATTGTATATGGAAAATCCTGCCAATCGTTCGGCTGTTTTGGTTATTCAATCCATCAATAAACGTCACAATGAATTGCTTAAAGATTATTTGGATAGTATTTTGCCTTTAATATTTTTCGCTATGCACGAAGAGCCCAATGAAGAAAATAAAAATACAATTGAATTGTGGCGTGATTTATGGAATGAAATAAGTACTGGGGATACGGGTATACGAATGAATCTTAATGTAATAGTGCCAAAATTAGAAAAGTCTCTAAACGATGCCAGTTGGTCGCGCAAAGCTCAGGCTGCCAATGCCATACAGACCATAGCTAAGCGTTTAAAGACCTCTATGGAAGAAAATGATCGCTTGCGTTTGATTTCACTGCTAATAAATGCACTACAGGGAAGATCTTTTCAGGGAAAAGAACGTCTATTACAGGCCTTGGCAGCCCTGTGTAAGGGTTTGGATCATAAGCATGAAATTTGTGAGAAAATAGTTGAATCAGCCATGAAAGAGTGTCGCAAAGAGGAACCACAATATCGCACTTTGGCTCTAGCAAGTTTGGGTGATATTTTGGAAGAATTGGAACAAGATCGTTTTGAAGAGGTAAGAAAAAGCAGATTTAAATTAAATAAATATAATTTTAAAGCAATTAATTTTTTTTAGGTTTACAACATGATTTGGTATTTGTTGGACAGAAAAGAACTACGTCAATTATCCAACTCTGACGACGAAGATGGCCACAATTCTAACAAAGATTTAACCACTGACGAACGCAATAAAAGAGCCACTATTTTAAATAAACTCAAGGAAACCGTTTGTGAAACATTGGGCAAATCTTGGCCCAAAAATTCTTTGGAAACTCAAAAGAAATATCAGCAATTATTTGCCGAACGTTGTTCACAGTGTCTCCGCGATAATACACGTTCAGTACAGGTCAGCTTAATGGTGGCTTTAACAAAATTCATAGAACGTTTGCAAGTCCTGAACAGTGAACACATGGAGCAGGCCGAGGTTAATAAAGAGAAAAAGGCCAAGGTTGATGTACAATTAGAACGCGATAGAATAATTGAGAAAATATCTCATGACATATTATCGGCTGTTAGTTATGCTGCTGGTAGGATGACTAAAAAATATATAAATAGATTTTGTCTTCATAATATTTATTATTTCTTATTTTTTATAGGCATACCCCATACCGGCCTTAAGAAAGAGGCTCTCAATATTGTTTTAATACTCATCAAACGATTCACTGATGCCAAGGATATGAAACATTTAAAACTGATAAGGCAAAATTTTGAAGAGAATTTGGAAAAATTCCAAAAGGATTCGGCTCCCGAAATAAGATGTCGCATTAAGGATATTGAAGAGAAATTAAGCAAGTGTAGTTTTCATGATTATTAATTTGTAACCAAAGGTCTTATCATATGTGAAATGATAAGCAATGGTATGAATATAAATGTTTAAAAAGAAATAACATTTTATAACAATAAACAAATACAATATTTAGCTTTTTATTTGGCGAATTCTTAAAAAGTTGAAAATTTTTTTGAAAAAATTTCTCCCCCAGCCAATATCTATCTAAGGGCTCATTCGGCAGATTTCCATGAAATTTGTTTTAAATTATACATAACAATCTGAATTATATCACTGCAGTTCTTCAATTCCATTCGAAATATAAAATAGACCTATTCAAATCATAATTAATGTTTACCGCCCATTTTGGGCTTTAAGAAAATGGGCGTGGTCAAAATTTTTAATTGTAAATTGTTCCTCACTATGTTCTCTCGTTATGCTGAAAATTTCATGTAATTATATTAAGTAACATCTGAGATGTTAAACAAAACGTAAAAAAGCTTTTTTACGCGAAAATTTTAGAAAAGTAAAAATGATTTTTTTTTTGTAAAACACCAGGCCAACAGAATTTTGTAGTAGGTGGATTTTGACAAAGTATTTTCTTAAAAACGTTATAACTCGTTAACGGTTTGACCTAGCTCAATGAATCTTTCACTATATGATAGATTGGAAAGTTGGCTACACGATGGTAAACCTTTGGCCCGCCTAAAATAATGTCAAGTTACCAAAAATGTACTTCTAGTAGTTTAATCCATTCTATCTTCCACTAAAAGCGACTTTTCATGACAAAATAGTCATCTATATTAAAGCTGACATTGTAATCGATCTTTTCTTGAAATATTTATCAAAATATTCCGTATGGTTGCCGAGATATAACGAGTTGAAGATTACTCAAAACAGACAGTTAATGTTCAGTTTTATGTGCTAAAGTATTTTCTTTTAAGCCGGGATAACTCGCATAACAGTTTGATAATAATATTCATTCACTATATGAAAGATTGAGGGTCTTTTTTTTGTTAAATACCAGGCCAACAGAATTTTGTAGTAGGTGGATTTTGACAAAGTATTTTCTTAAAAACGTTATAACTCGTTAACGGTTTGACCTAGCTAAATGAATCTTTCACTATATGATAGATTGGAAAGTTGGCTACACGATGGTAAACCATTGGCCCGCCTAAAAGAATGTCATCTTACCTAAAATGTACTTCTAGTAGTTTAATCCATTCTATCTTCCACTAAAAGCGACTTTTCATGACAAAATAGTCATCTATATTAAAGCTGACATTGTAATAGATCTTTTCTTGAAATATTTATCAAAATATTCCGTATGGTTGCCGAGATATAACGAGTTGAAGATTACTCAAAACAGACAGTTAATGTTCAGTTTTATGTGCTAAAGTATTTTCTTTTAAGCCGGGATAACTCGCATAACAGTTTGATAATAATTTTCATTCACTATATGAAAGATTGAGGGTCTTTTTTTTGTTAAATACCAGGCCAACAGAATTTTGGTGTAGGTGGATTTTGACAAAGTATTTTCTTAAAAACGTTATAACTCGTTAACGGTTTGACCTAGCTCAATGAATCTTTCACTATATGATAGATTGGAAAGTTGGCTACACGATGGTAAACCTTTGGCCCGCCTAAAATAATGTCAAGTTACCTAAAATGTACTTCTAATAGTTTAATCCATTCTATCTTCCACTAAAAGCGACTTTTCATGACAAAATAGTCATCTATATTAAAGCTGACATTGTAATCGATCTTTTCTTGAAATATTTATCAAAATATTCCGTATGGTTGCCGAGATATAACGAGTTGAAGATTACTCAAAACAGACAGTTAATGTTCAGTTTTATGTGCTAAAGTATTTTCTTTTAAGCCGGGATAACTCGCATAACAGTTTGATAATAATTTTCATTCACTATATGAAAGATTGAGGGTCTTTTTTTTGTTAAATACCAGGCCAACAGAATTTTGGTGTAGGTGGATTTTGACAAAGTATTTTCTTAAAAACGTTATAACTCGTTAACGGTTTGACCTAGCTCAATGAATCTTTCACTATATGATAGATTGGAAAGTTGGCTACACGATGGTAAGCCTTTGGCCCGCCTAAAATAATGTCAAGTTACCTAAAATGTACTTCTAATAGTTTAATCCATTCTATCTTCCACTAAAAGCGACTTTTCATGACAAAATAGTCATCTATATTAAAGCTGACATTGTAATCGATCTTTTCTTGAAATATTTATCAAAATATTCCGTATGGTTGCCGAGATATAACGAGTTGAAGATTACTCAAAACAGACAGTTAATGTTCAGTTTTATGTGCTAAAGTATTTTCTTTTAAGCCGGGATAACTCGCATAACAGTTTGATAATAATTTTCATTCACTATATGAAAGATTGAGGGTCTTTTTTTTGTTAAATACCAGGCCAACAGAATTTTGTAGTAGGTGGATTTTGACAAAGTATTTTCTTAAAAACGTTATAACTCGTTAACGGTTTGACCTAGCTCAATGAATCTTTCAATATATGATAGATTGGAAAGTTGGCTACCTTTGGCCCGCCTAAAAGAATGTCATCTTACCTAAAATGTACTTCTAGTAGTTTAATCCATTCTATCTTCCACTAAAAGCGACTTTTCATGACAAAATAGTCATCTATATTAAAGCTGACATTGTAATCGATCTTTTCTTGAAATATTTATCAAAATATTCCGTATGGTTGCCGAGATACAACGAGTTGAAGATTACTCAAAACAGACAGTTAATGTTCAGTTTTATGTGCTAAAGTATTTTCTTTTAAGCCGGGAATCTATCGGGTATATTTTGGGAAAACTTCATTTAAATCTTCTTTGTCGTTTTTCTCCATTCCGACTTTTTGGAATATGAGCTAAAGCAGTAATGAGGTGACGATATATGGAAAACATTTTCTAATTCGTAGCCCACTTTCTTATTTGTTCTCAATGAAAAAGCCAAGCTCCAAATTAACAAGAATGCGACTTGCAAGAGTACGATTTTACAGTCGAATATCTTAGGGGAAAAGATAACCATGTTGCCGACGCATTATCGCGTATTACAACTTAAAGAAATTAATAATAAAAAAATTCATCCGCTTTAAGTCACGACCAGATCGATGACCTACAAAAGAGAAAAGTAGTAATAAAATCAATAATCAGCATAACGTAAATAAAAATAATGATAAGCCCAATATATTTGTACCATTAAATAATACTGATGTCAGAAAATTTTGCAAATTAAAGATTTATTCCCGGAAGATGTTAAATCAAAAGAGGAAAAACAATAAATGCACATGTGAGAAAATTTTTGAATTTATCTCAATAAATGAATTTAAATATATAGGCAATCAAAATGCCGTAAATTTAAAAGTAGGGCTGCTAAATGAGGTGGTGACCCAAATTGATAATAAGAATGCCAAGACAATTCTTGACATAATGCTGAAATATCATAAATGACCCTAGAAGAAGGTCATAAAATAAAAAGATATGTATTACTACTGGAGACATATGACAAGATAAAACAAAATACGTAAAAACATGCCACAAATGTCAAACAGACAAAATAATCAAAGATTTGGAAAGCCCAATGACAGCAAAAGAAACACCTCAAAAAACATTTGATACGGTGTATGTAAACCAGACGCAGGAGATGTGTAGCCACGACGTTTCCCGACTACTTTTCGGCTATTTTTAAATTTTACATGAACACAGAAGACAATTTACATGTACACAACACAAACAATCAAAATAAACAACAACAAGACCACAACAGTAATTTGTACCTATCAATAATGCAATTAAACACCAACACACTTAAGCAACAATCATTAGATAAAAGTAAAATACAGCAACTACTCAGCAAAAAATAAATGAACACGGTCAAAATGAAATACTGCTTCATGATTTCTTGAGCACTTGTGTCTTCGAATGCATTATGAATGTCATCGTAAATAAAGCTATAGTTTTTGAACTCATTGAAAACGCATGCGATTTTACTAGGTTTATACATTGCATAAAATATCCACCGAAAAAGGCTTGCGAAAAATGGAACTAAAGCATCACATTCGTGCATGTTCTGCGTTTCACAATAAATAAAATTATGTAAATTCTCATTGCATTGTTGTTATAAAAATAATATTTATAAGAACAATGCCATGAGAATTCACATAATTTAACTTTTTGTGAAACACAGAATATATCCAATTGATACATTTTAAAAAAACAAGTTTTAGCTCCAACAAAAAATAAGAAGATAATTGCTCAGTTGCAGAGAGCATTTCCCAACAGTCAGAAGAGCAGGGTTCGTATCACAGTTGCGGCGATATATTTTTATTTTCATTTGTTTTATATTTACATGAAAAAACGTCATCGAATTCCGGAACTTGCATGGGTTTAATTCATTCATTTTAATTGGGATCAATTTATTTAAATTTTCGCACAAACGCATGATCTCCAATGACACGCTAAGGTAAAAATCATGCATGTTTCACCTAAATCGACCCAGTTCGTCATCACTTGAACCCATGATTATACACATGATTTGTCATCTTGTTTTTTTTTGCTGGGTAACTAGCTAGCTATGATAAGGATACATTAGACTACAACTTCAGAATAGTAGATTTAGTTTTACTTAGAAACAATTCAGGACATAAATTAGGGACCTTATAATATTAAGAAAATAGATTTAAGAAATAATATAACTATTGTTGATAAAAAAATCAAATAAAACGCAAGTATTAGTTCATAAAAATAGACTTGTTAAGCTATATAATACTAAATAACATTTAATATTATTGTGCCTGGTGAAAGAAATAAGATATTGAGTGAGTTTAAGTAAACCACTCGTTTTTGTAATCTAGATTCTCTTCTCATAAGTAGTATATAAGCTGAATAAATTTTGTATTAAAATTAATTGATAAACTGAACTCTTAGGAGCTTCTCAGAGAGCTCTAACTAATAAATAAAATTTTTAAATAATAAATTTGATTACTATTTTACTCGGCATAAACTACCAAAGTTAAAATTAATAAAATAGTTTATGAAAATTTGAATAAAATTTAAAGCGAGCAAACAAAATGTTTTTAACGGCAATCTTAATTCCAATTGCCAGCATTGCTGGCCTAATAACAATATGGCTTAAATATCATTACAACTATTGGCAACGTTATCGAATTCCCTTTATTAAGGCAAATCCAATTTTTGGCAACATAATGAATATAATTTTGTGGAAAACCGATCCATGTACCCATTTTCAAAATTTATACATGGAAAAGGATGTTGTGGGTAGCAAAACTAGAGACGATCCCGTTGTCGGTATTCATATTTTCAACAAACCCGCCTTGTTAATACGCAATTTGGATTTAGTTAAAAATATATTAGTTAAAGATTTCAATAAATTTTCCAATCGATATGCCTGCTCTGATCCTCATTCTGATGCTGTTGGTGCCAATACGTTGTTCTTTGCCAAAAATCCCAAATGGAAAAATATACGCACAAAGTTGACTCCCGTATTTACAAGTGGCAAAATTAAGCAAATGTTTCCTTTGATTGAAGAGGTGAGAACTTAATAAAATATAAATGTAGATCATTAAAGCCAGCCATACACGTATGATTTGTTCATCCAATTTGTTCATGTTCGACTTAAGATTTTGTTTTAATGGGGTTGTTAAAGAACAAATCAATTAAATTTTAAAATGTTTAATTTTTCAGATTTGTTCGACTTTGTTTTTATATTAATGGAGTTGTTCGCGACCATTTGAGAATTTTTTTAATATAATTTTTTAAATACGATCTTGTTAGATAAATAAATTGTCTAAAATATATCAAAGTGAAGAGTGTAAAGTATGAATATGTGTTGTTTTGTGGAATTTTAATAATTACCAAAATCTGAATTCCATCATCCGCTTGGCAACCAATGTTTACTTATTGAAGTTAAACACAAAATGATATGTGCGATGTGTATGGAGAAATGCTTAGCGAACAAATCAGACGAACAAATCGTACGTGTATGGCCAGCTTAAGTGAGAAGTATTTATCGAAATAAGTGTTTCAGGTGCCCTGTTCTGTATAACATTGGAAATGAAAGTACGTAATGTAAATTTTCAATGGCGTAGTTGTTACAAAAAGTATTTTTAATTAAAATAAGTAAGCAGATGTTCAAACAACTGTAGGATTGAAACACCATGAATTCTATGTAATATAGTATTGGAATTTTATGTAAGATGGTATTGTAAAGAACACAAACTAAATGAGCTGAACAAATTCAAGTTGAACATTTTTTTATTAGTATGAAAACAAATTAAAATTGAATATAGATTAAAAGAAAAATTTATTAAACTAAAATTAAATTTAACGATATATTAAAAATAACTCGTTCATCATTTGAAAATTCTTGAGCATTTCAACAACATAAAATATAAAAAAATTAATATTCCAAAAATATTAACTAAAAAGTGTAATATACATACACATTTTAGAAAAACTAAATATTGAAAAGTGGGAATATTTGTTGTAATTGTTAAAGTAAAACTGTATGTTAAAACAGCGTTCCATATAATAAGAGAAATCCTGAGTTAAGCAAACATCAATTAATATTATATATATTATAAAATCAAATATTTGGTCATAATTAAACTACTAAGGAAATGTAGACACACTTGTCATTCAAATGGGACAGTTAAAAAAAAAGGGAATGAAAGCTCTCTTGCTGGGTGTACGGTTTTAAGTTTTTTTTTAGAGATTTGAAAAACTGTTTACGAGAACTTAAAAAAATTCTAGTTTTGTTTGTCAGCCTCGGTTGTAGAAGAATTGGAGTCATCAGATTCTTCAGCATTAGATTCTTTGTCTTCTTCTACTATAGGTGTTACGCCTTCACCTTCAGTTTCTTCACCCTCGCCTACCTCTTCGTCACCCGCATTTTCGTCGAGCATTTCCGTAAGAACCGAAACCAAGTGCTTGGCTTCCTCTAGCTGTTGACGTGATGTATTTAACTCTTCTTCCAAGCCCTCGATACGTTCATACAACCGATGATTTTCTTCTAACGATTGTTCCAAAGCTTCGCGTCTTTTTTCGGCCAAGCGTTCCCAATAATGTTCCCCTGGATTTTCCTCAGTACATAAATCTTCGACAGTAATTTTCTTGTCATTTGAAGATTTAGCGTCGGGACTTGTTTGGGTCTCTGCCACTTTAGTTTCTATCTTTTTACGTTTCGCATATTCAATGCTATTTGTTGAGATATTGGTCTCATGAACGACTGCTGCTTTAAGACGACTCAGTTTGTCTAATTGTGAACGGCCTGATAAATTTTCCTTATCGGTTGCAACACCTTGTAAAACTTTAAAAGTCTTACGTTGATTTTTAAGATTTTCTTGTTGCTCAGCCGGTGTTTCAACTTGGATGTAGACTTTTTTTGTAGTGGCACTAGACATATTTATTTACGATTGACAAAGAACACACACACAATTTATAAATAGTTTTCTCTTAAATGTTAGTTGCGTAAAACAATAAAGCGTTTTTACTATATTCTTTTGCTGTTTAAACTCACTTAGGCAATGATGTGGACATCTGGCTTAATGCTTGGCTATAGTTTTCTTTTTGTTAGATATGTATGTATTTTCAAATTGAAAAGCGTTCTTGACACGAAATACTGTAGCAAAAAACATGAGAAATATTTTAATAAACGTCAAACCACGCGCCTTTTTTACAATCCCAAGTGAAGTTAGCTGCAGTTGTTGTAAACAAAGGTCCCGTATTTAAACACTACATAACACTAGATGGCGTCAATGAAATTGCAAATATCAATAAAATTACAGTGTTACATTACCCAACAAAATGAAAGTAGGTATGTATGTACATTAGAGCGACTCGCCTTGCATGAAGATGAAAAACGTGTTTTTGTTACTCCTCTCAAATTAAAGATCGCTCGTTCACTTTAATCGAATTTTTTATGTATATTATTGCTATGTGCAATAAGATTTTTAAAGTTCTTTCTATCTCCTATAAATATATGTAATGTGATTTTGCATTTCAGTTAACGATATAACTAACGTAATATTTTTTTTTCAATGGTTTCACTTGCAAAAAAATTTATGATTTACTTACAGATTGGTCGCGAATTGGACAAATACCTTTGCAATTTAACTGAAAAAACGCCCAATACCAATATTCATGAGGTAAAGGACATTAATGTTCTCTATTCCACTGATGTTATTGCCACCGTAGCCTTTGGAATTCATGCGAATAGTTTGGCAAATCCAAATGGTGACTTTCGTACCAATGGCAAACGTATTTTTGATTTTAATAAACGTCGTGCCATTGAGTTTTCTTGCATGTTCTTTTTGCCCAAAGTAGTTAGATTAATGAATTTCAAATTCTTTTCACTCGAGACCACGGTATTCTTGCGTAAAACCATTAAATACATTATGGATGAACGCACAAAGTCGGGCATAAAACGTAATGATCTTATAGATAGTCTGATAACATTTCGTAAAGAAGCTGAAACCGATAAGACTCACTTTGCCAACGAACTAGACTCGGTAATTGCTCAGGCTGCCGGTTTCTTTTCGGCTGCTTTTGAAACGTCTTCGGGTACGATGTCATTTAGCCTCTATGAATTGGCCAAAAATCAGGATGTACAGTTACGTGTTAGAAATGAAATTCGCAAAGCTTTGCAACACAGTGAAAATGGAAAATTAACGTATGAGCAATTGAATGAGTTGAAATATATGAATAATGTGATTTTGGAAGTGTTGCGTTTGTATCCGCCACTACCATTTTTGGATAGAGAGTGTACGGCTGATCAGGGTTATTCACTACAACCTCAAGTTGATTTCACCATTCCTCCCAGTATGCCTGTATATATTGCTGCCAGTGCTTTCCAAAGGGATCCTAAGGTAAGTCTTAAGGGGCTGCTCACATGTTACGTAACGCTATTTTTGCCGTTTATGACACCTCTTCCCATCGTAACGAATTTTAGCTAGTTTTCAGAATAAATCATCAAATCAGTTACAAATTTAAACCGCCTCGCCATTAGGGGCGTTACGTAATATTAATAAAAAAAAAGTTCTATTCTGGTAAGTGATGGGAATCGATCGATTTCAAATCGCACGATTTCACAAGACTAATAATATCCAAATAGGTGTTATATAAATCGCATGATACAGTGGAATCGAATTTAAGTTCGATTAAAATATTCTAAGCCTCGAAAACAATGAAAAATTAGCAATGACATTTTTCAGTAGAGTTCGTTTATTCAAATCGACACAATTTGAAATCGAACAATTTCCATCACATACCAGATTATTAATTCTGTTTATTACGTCCCATTTTAGTATTTTCCTGAACCCGAAAATTTTGAGCCCGATCGTTTTAATACTGAAAATAAACTATACAACAATATGGGTGCTTACATGCCTTTTGGCATTGGCCCACACAACTGCATTGGTGAACGTTTTGGCATGATCCAAACTAAAGTGGGGTTGTTCAATTTTTTTCGTAACCACTATGTAACAGTCTGTGAGAAAACCTCAACCGAAATGAAATTGAGTCCTTTTGCCTTGATTATACAATCGGCCGATGGCATATATCTAAATATTGTAAGAGATCCTTTAATATAATTAGAGATTTAATTTCTTTATTTTAAAATGCAAACAAAATGTACTACTAGTATTTAATTTAGAAATAGTAATTATATAATATATTTCATTAAAACACAGCCATTATTTGTGTATATTTAATTGTTGAGAAAGAAGTTCCTTAGCAATGTTGATCTCTAATAAATTTCAAATAAATCCCTCCCTTGGCCTGTAACATAAATGAGTTGGCATCGAAACTTATTTTGTTTTGAGTTCTGGTACACTGTTGAACGTGGCATATTTTAAGTATATGAGCCAAGCCCAGCTTGACTTGAAGCAAACCCAAGCGACTGCCTATACAGCCATGAGGTCCTGCCCCGAAAGGTAAATATGTCATGGGATTTATGTTTGGCAAATTATCGGCTGCGAAGCGTTCCGGTCGAAAAACATCTGGATCTGGCCAGTACTATATAATAGGAAAAATTGTTTACTTAATATCTATTAAAAGCAAAAAGGAGTGCAATATTTGTGTGCAATGCTTATTTATTAACTTATTAATGTAATTAAAAGGCAGGAAGAAAAGTTTAACATCTTAATCTGGGTTATCTACTGTTTCGAAACTTCTAGCCTGGAGAAACAAACTCCGCTAAGTTCTAAATCTTTGACCAAGTTTGGCTTTATCGTTCGGAAATGAAATTCTTTGCAACACAATAATTTGCTTATACAGTACTTTTCGTTTATAGTCACGACCGTTTATAATCACATTATCGATATAGTCCATTTTATCTGTATTTATTGCTTTCAATACCAAATTTCATAGAAAATATTCACGTTATAGTCCAATTAGCGATATAAAAACATTTTGCATATATGCCATCTGTCTTCGGTTCACAAAGACAGAAATTCATATATTCATATTGCGTTATAATAGTCGCAATCGAAAAATTTACTAAACTGTTTAGTTATTGAAGCCACAAACCATTTAAAAAGTTACTATGAAAGCATTGAATCGTTTAGTATTCCTGTCACCAACTCTCCACTAGAAGAAAATATTACTTTTAATCTTTTGTACCAGGGCTAAAATACCTTTTATTAACTTTTGTATGCGAATTTGGTTATATGACTCCGAATGGCATGTTTCAAAATGAGGCTTATAGTCACATTAGCGATAGTCCACAATTTGCGTGCAACTAAAGGTTGTGGCTATAGGCGAAAAGTACTGTATTATTTGGAACATTTATGGCGAATGTCAGTGAACGTTTAAACGCTCGTTTATTTAAACTAAAATGAAATTTAATGTAGTTTAAGCTCAACAGCAGTAAATCACTGTACCATATATTATGCTCAGTCTGAACAATAATAACATGGGAAGTGATGGAAATCGTTCGGTTTGAAATCGGCGCCGATACAACATTAGAAAAGTGGGCAGCGCCACTCCCATGAAAAGTAAATAATCATTTAAACTACTTCTACTTAACCGATTCTTATGAAACTTCGCACAGAATTAGTTCTCGTGGAAGTACAGCATTATGCTAAAAAGCATGGGCAGTACGCCTATTTTGTAGTTGGTATTTTTGCCAGAATTAAAAAAATTATGGTCTATTCTTGGTCAGATTCATGTTTATATCAAAGGTATAATTGCAAACTATATTTTTTACTTTTTAAAAGTTCACAAGCATAAACGACAAAGAACAGAAGGCTATATTCGTATCAACTTTAACTTTTTGCTGCTTTTTGCTACATGCGATTTTATTTAATTTTGGCACTTTATACTTTGTTATATTTTTTCCAATATTGGTAGTATTATAGGTTGAGTGGTTCGAAAAAGAGTTGCAGCAGTCAACTCCTACAATAAAAGATATGTCAACGATGTTACTGAAACAAAAAAAAATTTTTTGCCACATCTTAAAAGACAGCACTTTTTATTTTTTACATATAGCCAACCTAATTCCCAAAAAAATTTTTTGATTAATAAGAGACTTGTAAAACAAATTTTTGTATGAAAATTTGTTTTATTAATCTGTTATAAGTCAGAAAATTTTTTTATGAATTAAGGCAAGCGCCTCCACTTAAGGTCCGATCTCATCATATTGCATATCTTCCATTTGCACCATATGGCTTAACTGTGGCTTAATTTTTGCCTCTAGTGGTTTTTGTTAGACCGACAGCAAATTATGGACGCCACTTAATTCATAATTTTTTGTAAGTGTCAAGAAAGTCCTTCCAAAATTTTTGTATGTCTAGCTTTTAATATTCTTACTTTATGCCACGAAACAAAATTAACCAACCCCCTTTTTCATTTGACACATCCACTTAAAATATTCTGTGCTTAAAATTAACTGAAATTGTAATATAAAATTAATAGTGTCCGACCGATTATTCGGCTTCGGCTCCGGTATCGGCCAAAAATTGTCAATCGGTCAATAACCGTTATTCGGCATTAGTTTGGCCGAATTTTGCCGAAGGTCGAAATTTTTTAATACAATTATTTGCAATACAAAAATATGCAGAAAAAATTTTATATAAACTTTTAACAAACAATTTTATTGACATTAGATTATTTGTGGTTATGCTGTAAATATTTTGATAATAAGTGTGTTCGTTTACCCCAAAATTTGCAAAAATTTGTACTGGATTTTACTGAAATGCGTTCGTTTACATATGAATTTGCAAAAAAGAGCATCAATTGAGAGAGTAAAGTGACAGTTGTTTGACTGAGAGTCTGCAAATTTTTACTGAACAAATTTGTGCCACTAAAATCTAGTAGAAGAAAAAAACATATGATTCAATAAAATAAACAAAGAAAACTAAGCAATCAAAATGTATACAATTTAAATTGTTTAAAAGAAGAAAAGTTGAATTAAAAGTCCAACAAAAACTGAAAATAATTATTGTACATACATCCTAATCAAGTTTCTTCTCAACTTGTATGTTCCAGAAGAGCATACAACGCCAAGTTTTCTTTTCTTGGCACCCATGGCAAAAATTTTCCTCTAATTGGTTTATTTACATTAATGTTTTAGAGATGTAAAGCTAATATATATTTGAATACTTATTACTGCATGTTACTTGGGGTACCGAATATCAAAAATCAAGTAATGATGTGTTTTCGTATGTCATTTAAGCAGAAACAAACTTAAGTCATGTACAAAATAAACAAGTGTAAAAGCTGCTCCGAAGTTCTATTTAATAAATACATTTCGCTACGAATTTATAATTATAGAAATGCATTGTACCAAGTGCCAAAAATATATATGTGCTGGATAGTCGAAACATCATATATTTTACAACCCTATCCATTTTAGTGATCAGCTGTTTTGCTAAACCTGCAAATTTTTGCAATTTTCCGTTCGCGTACTTCTTTGTGCAAGAGCCATTCTTGTGAGTAAAATTCTCAAATTATCCAGAATGTACTCAACTACTGGATTTTACTGGAAAAGTAAATAAACGGACCTAATATCATTCAGTTTAAAAAACATCGTGTAAAAGGCATATTTACTTTTAGATGATGAAAATGATAATTGCAAATTTTGTGGAAAATATTATCTTTGTGAGGCAAATTGTCAGAAGCGCAGAATACAAGCAATACAAAGTAGCATCTACAAGATTCATTCCGTAGAATATATAAAATATAGCAATAAATACTGCAGAAAGAAAACTTGTTGCAGCAAGAAAGTCACAATCAATATTTTTGCTATAACTACTTAATAATGGAAAATTAATTAATTTGGTTGTTTTTACAACTAATAACCGTTATTTTCATAATGTATGATTAAGAGTTGACGTGGACTTTAACGGGAAGTTTTGTATGCCGAACTTGCCGTTAAAGTTCATGTTAACTTTTAATCGTACATTGTGAAAAGGGCCATAAAAATTTTTATAAATCAATTATTTTTCAGTTTAATAAGCTAATTGATCTTAAAAATATCAAAGTTACTTCTTGTTGTGAGTTGAATAAGTAAAGTTCGGCTTTGGCTTCGGTTTGGCCGAAAAAATTAATTAAAACTCAATTAAAAATCGGTCTATTTATTTTTCATTTAAGTTTAACAAAAAGTTTATTCAACTTTAAAAAGTGTTAACAAGTTAACAGACTTAAAACCATTATGCTTCCTTATTTGTTTGGATCAATTTAGCTGTCAAAAGAACTAATAGAAGCTTTATATTATTATCTCGTATCTTTAATTATTATTTTATTAAATTAGTTTTTTTACTAACTGTTTGTTATGTTAACTTCTAATGGGAATCGAACAAAGCTCGTTCACGTTTAAAGTACAACGTACCAACCACTCAGCCAAAGCATAGTATCTAAATTAACTGCACGAAGACAACATAAACTTACTCCATTTTATGAATTTAACATTACAAATTAAAAAAAACACACATATGATCTTCACTGAAATTGAACATATGGCCTCTCTTTTAATAATCTAACGTACTAACCATTACACCACTGATTTTAAATGTATATTTATATATTTTCAATTGCAATTTCAGCTAATTTTACGTGCAAAATATTTTGAGTATTTTTGTATGTGTTATTGCAATGCATGTACTTTTTTGGTACTTATACCATAAGCAACGGACAATATTAAAAGCAACCGAAAACCCTTATTCATTTGTACTTAGTTTTTTATTGAATGTTAGAATCAGTTAAAAATAAGATTACTTAGAATTTTAAATGTTTACTCTTTTAAGGGCAATATACACGGTCAATCAGCTTGATGTCAGATTCGTGTACGTGTGCTGGACGAAAAATCAAAACCAAGTAGATTTTCCATCAAGCGTCGTCGGTGTCACTAATACTAACGAAATTTCACACATACTACTACCACGCTTGTCAAGCATGTTGACCGTGTATATTGCCCTTTAAAAACTTCTTGAACAAAATACATTCCGTGACAGCATAATATTGTAAGTCTACGTGTTATATCCCCATTTGAAAGCTGATGAAAACATATTGCTTATTGTGGTTTGTGTATAGCCCTATTTTTTCTATTTATATACTAATAATGGTCTCGACGATCTTTCCCCTTTAATGCACTGTATTTTGAATCGATTAAGCAAACATTTTGTTCTATTTTTATTCAATGAAAGGAAAAAAACTGTTTTGTTCTAGTTAAGTGATTGATATGTTCTCTTTCCACCGCTCTCGACTAGGGAATTTATTGTACCACTTCCATTTTCATCAGAAATATGACAAGTACGTTGAACACAATTGATACAAAAATTTCACACAGGGGAGTAACAAAAAATAATATGTAATAACTTTCATAGCCACTGAAAACTTGATAATATATTTTTTATTTTTGTGTTGTTTTACAAAATTTCTTCAGAAGTCTACGATATTTTTACATATTTTATATCTATGGAAAATTGCCTTTCCATTGGTACCAATATTTTTAATCAAAATTTGGCGGTTGATTTATCGCCCGGTTGGATATACTTTTGCCCCTATGTGCGGCGTTATTGCAAAATTTAACTAAATAATATCGTGAAATATTAAAAATATGTAGGTAGTGCGAAGTTTCTAACTTGCATTTTCTGTCATGTAAACGAAATAGATTATACATTTTACCCCCTAGGGGGAGCTCCTAGCCAGTTATGGGACTTTTTCTTCAATATATTTCTAGTCTGTATTGTAAATTTTGTATGGGAGCACCCTTAAGGAATGGAGATAGGGGGTAGGTATGCTCAAAGAAATTATTAAATGAAAAAAAAATAAAGAGGTCGCTCCATCATTTTACCTCTCTCGGAGAATCGTAGGAGCTGTAGGGCCAATTTCTTAGAATTTTATAAAATGTTTAGCTTTATATGGAAATCCCCTTAAGGATGGTCGGAAAAATGTCGAAAAGGAACAATTAAGGTGCGTCAGATGGAGATAGGGGGTAGGTATGCTCAAAGAAATTATTAAATGAAAAAGAATCATAGGAGCTGTAGGGCCAATTTCTTAGAATTTTATAAAATTTTTAGCTTTATATAGAAGTCCCCTTAAGGATGGTCGGAAAAATGTCGAAAAGGAACAATTAAGGTGGGTCTGCCTTACATTTTACCTCTCTAGGAGTGGTTCTGTGGCAGTTATGGAGTTTGTTTTTGCCTTTTTCCCCCCTTTTTTGGTCCCACTTTCAAAGTATCAGCTGATGGTCTTTCCACCGCTATACAGCCAGCTGTAATGTATATTTATTCATAGTTCCATATAAGCTTTCATTAGGTAAATTTTTAGTTAGGAGAAAATCACTGAAAAAATTTTTTTCTTGGTACTTGGAGGCTGCCGCCGCTCATCCTCGCAACAGAGCCGCAGCTGATGCTCACGAGTCTTTATGATACTACTCCTTGATGCATTTGACCAAATACCGTTCGTGAGCAACTTGGTCATGTAAATCTGTCACTGGCTCCCGGAATATACCGGACTAAATAAATTTTCACATTATCTAATTAAGGCATGAAATTAAGTTTAACCTCGAACCAAAATAGTGGCTCTTAGAGTGGCTTTAGTACAAGATTAGAGATTAAATTCAAGATAATCAGGGGTGTCATAGAATCCCAGTCGGTTTTGCTGATTGTCGGTTTTGCAAATCGATATTGGTTTCATTTGGTGTCATGAAAACAAGTCGGTTTTGTTATTTTCGAATGCAAATAAAACCGATATTCGAATCAGCTGTTTTATGTTTTGCTCATTTGAAAGGTGAATTAATACCAGGTGTCCTCGAGAGTTCAGCTGACTATGAACACTTTTCCATATTTGAACTGTCAACTGTGTTAATGTATCAGTTTTTTTGACAGCCCAAATATAAATTTTCCACGGCAAATTCTATTGCGACTACCTGGTGTTAATCTACCTTGCTCATTTGTTTAATGCTTTTAATGCAATTTTTTGTTTGGTATTTGTGCTAATATTTTGTTAAAACTTGTGTTTTAAAAAAAATTTATAGAAAAGAAAATAAGAAGAAGTGGGAAATACATTCAATCGTTATATTATTTATATATGTTTTTACATTTGTGTAATTTTATTGTTTTGTGAAAATATAAAACGAATTTATTGAAAATACAAAAAAAAAATATTGTTTAACTATTAAAAAATTAAATTTCTATAGATAAAATGAGCTAGTGCTCATTTTTTGTTGCAGAAATAAAATGAAAAATAGAGCTTTGAGCTTGTTTTATTTATTTCCAATAACAAAACGACAGCTAAAAGCTGATTGGTTTATTTCCAATAGCAAAACCGATAACCTTGGTTTCTGTGACACCTAAAATCGACACTAATTCAAATTCGAACACAAAACCGATAACATTGGATTCCATGACACCAAAGTATTTATTTTGTCGGTTTCAAATCCAATTCCGATAAGATTGGTTTCTATGACACCCTTGAATATGTGCATTTACTCTTTCAGTTGTCTTTTAAATTTTTTTTGTTAGTTTAAGCGCCAATGTTGGTGGTTTAATCCTTAACTAGCAAAAACAAATTTTTTAAAGTCAACTCAAAGAGTAAATACAGATATTAAATTTAATCTTTAATCTCGTACTCAAAAATGCACTCTAACTAAATAGTAAAAAAAACTAGTAAAAACTCTCAATACAAATTTTTAAACAAATACATACTCACTTTTGGATCTCTGTGTAGTCCCAGTATGGAAACATATAATGGCATACCTTTGGGCACAAATAGGTCAGATTTTAAATGAAATCCTTTTGGAAATTCTCCTGCAGGAGTACATTCTCTGTTAATGAAAGCAGCAGCCGGATACATACGTAAGCCCTCACATACCACCTGATGTAAATAGCTTAATGATTGAAGTTTTTCATAGAACAAAAAGTCATCCTTTTCAAAAGCCTCCTTCAATTCCAAACGCAAACGTTGTTGTATGCTAGAATATTTCGTTAATTCATATAAAATAAAACCCATGACTGAAGAAGAAGTTTCAAAACCGGCCAATAAAAAAATTGCCACCTGTGATGGTATAAAATCTGGATGTTGGGTGTAAGAATGAGTTTTGGCATTATCCTTTTGAAATTGTTGTAAAATATCCAATAAATCTCCTTGTATAAAAGGAGATCTAATTAAATGTTGTCTTTGGTGAATACTGTCTAAGGTGAATTGGCGCATAAAATTCGAATATGTTTGGCTAAAAACTTTTGCTCTTAAGACAGTAGCCAGATGAGGTAAAAAGAATAATATAAAAAAGTTATAAACTTTTTTAATATTAGTCTTGAATAATTCTTTAGTTTGTTGTCTCAGTGCGGAATATCCAGTTTTTAAACTTTTCACGTCGACACCATAGTGTACAATAGAAGTTAGATCTGTGGTGAATAATGAACACATTTCCTTTATTTCTATTTCGATCGATGCATTATCTGGTGAGGTATCACCATATTGTCTTAACACATAACATTCCAATTCCTTAGCAATTTGTAGCATTAAGGGATACATGCGATTTTTTATTCTACCCGTAGTGAAAACTTCCGACATCTTTTTTCTACAAGTATGCCATATAGAATACTTTGAAAGGGGTAGACTTAAAGAGCCCATATGATCATATTTACTATCAGCAGCCTCGAAGCGATTTAAAAATTTATCGAAATCTTTAATGAGTAATTTTTTAATCAAATCTGGTTCTCGTATTATTAAAGCAGGCCGATGCAATAAAAATATGCCGCCATATTCTGAGTGCTGTAGGTTGGGATGTTCATATAATTGTTGAAATAATTCACCAAATGATACTCTTAATAGAAACAGATCCAAAAGATTACCAAAAATAGGCCAGGGTTTAACAAATGCAATATGTTGCCTCTTCCAATATGAATATAAGTAATGGAATGTTAAATATGTAATGGAAAATATCAGGATTAAAGAAATTGTAATGCTGTACAGGACCATTGAAGAGCTGAAAGTAAGGAAATAATTACATTAAAAAAATAAGAAAACTATATATAGTTACTAGCAGATAAATAGGTTCAGCAGATAATAGATTTACTTTGGGCTAAGATTCTTTGTAATTAAACTGCCAAACTTCTTTTCTCATAATGTTTCCAAGCAATTCATAGGCAAATTTGCATATTTGTAGCTATTTGTTACACTGTGCTAGTGTCTTAACATGTTTATATAAAAAGTATCACAACAAAATTAAAATAATGGTATAAATATAGAATTTATTGTGAATTTCAAATGCTTTACACATAAACAAAGCCAAATTTAAGAAACAATAGCTTTTCATTATTTTTCGCTAATGAACTTTTACTGATCTCTGGTTCAAATTAACATATTTATTATAAAAGTAAAATAATTTTAATGCAAATAATATTATTATATTACTAAAGAAATTCTCTCAAAACTCCTTAGTGTGTTTTTTAATCTCTAGAGATGTGGATGTTAAGTGATTGGAAAATTTTTGGCATTTTAGTCCTTATTTTAATTTTTATTATTTATTTTAATTTAAAATATCGTTATACCTATTGGTCACGCTGCGGTATTTCCCAAATACCACCAACTTTTTTGGTAGGCAATTTGGGACCCATATTACGCATGTGTAAAAGTTCAGCTGAAGTTATACAGGATATTTATCATCACCCAAATGCCAAAGATAGTGCTATTGTGGGCATTTATTTATTTTATAGACCAGCTTTATTAATTAGAGATCCTGAACTGATTAAGCGTGTTTTAATTCGAGATTTTAATAAATTTTGTAATCGTTATTCAAATTCAGATGTTGTTGGTGATCCTTTGGGTTCACAGAATTTATTCTTTTTGAAAAATCCTGCCTGGAAGGAGATACGTTTTAAATTGACACCATTCTTTACAAGCGGAAAGCTAAAGCAAATGTTTCCACTGATAGAACAGGTGAGTTAGAGGTTGTAATAAAATTAAAAAAAAGACATCCAAGGCGTACAGCAAGGGCGTTACCTAGTCTGTAATTCGATTCGGAATGAAAACTGTTCCAATTTGTATGTTATTTACATTGCGATTTGAAAGCATTTTCTTTCGATTTGAATTACAGAGTAACCCCCTAGGTATACTCGCGCCAATTCGTTTTGGAAAATACCATCTTGGGATATCAAAAAATGTACCGAAAAATGTGTCTAAAAGGCATTTGACATCTAAAGGAGATCAAAAATAGAAGCGGCGAATATAAGCAAAAAAAAAAAATAATCTCCTAAGCTGTCGAGCCCAGCTGGTATGAATTCGCCTTGAGTCAAGCTATCCAATATGCAAATTTGTACTTGTTAGAAGAGTGCAAAGACTCGTCAATTGTGAATTTAATGTCAGCGTATTCCTAAAAGTGCCCATTTTAAAATATTTCTTATTGAGTTATCAATCTTCTGATAATTTTAGCATTTTCAAACGAGGCGTATCGTATAGATTGGAGTACCAAGATAGCGAATCTAAAAAACATATTGAATAGTTTGACATGGTAGGGATGATATAAGGTCACTTTGCTTCAAGAATTCCGGAAATTCGTAAATGCAGTACTGCGCTGCAGTCTAATTTTTTGTTTGTGTTTATTTTTATTTATTGTATCATCAATAAAATTTAACTAACTGTAAAATTGTAATTTGTAAGTCCAGCCAATGCCAGACAAAAATATTTGTTTCTGCGGTTGGTTCTTAGGTTGTCTTTTACGTCTCTCATGTTCGGTTGAGAGCAAGAGTGTCCCTCCTTCTCAGCCGAGTGTGGCCTCTAAAGTTAATGATGTTATGGGCTAAGGGATTTGGGTGCAACTCAAGTTTTTTTATACATACTATGTATATCTAGTCTCATGTTTGGAAAACACAGTCTTAACCATCGGAACATCTAGATCTTTATGAATACGCTAGTTTCTGACATACCAGAGGGCTGCTGTAGTCGTACGGAGAAATTTATTTTGTTACCTTTGAATTTTCTCTACATTTGATTCCGAGGCAGTGCCTCATAACTGGATACCGTAGGACCATATTGGTTTTAAAACAGAGTTGTATAACAAAAGTTTACAATCCAGACTTAGTGTAGAATTCCTTCCAATAAGCCAATTAATTTGAGCCGCCTTTAAATTCATTTGGGTCATCTTTGCATATATGTGGGATATCCATGTTAGATGACGATCAAGATGAACACCGAGATACATATTTAACTTCAGTGTGTTGAGGTACAGTTTGATTATTGATTTGCATGGGCGGGCATGTTTCTCTGCGCATAATAATCAGCGAAACCTTCCATTCTGCTGGATAGTATTCGAGGCGCAAAATCGCTCGAAGTGCATTTTATTGCTTATTTTGTCAGCAATCTCACGAATATTGAACCTCAAGGGAACATCTGGTACACCGAGTACTGGTGGCAGCTTAATTATGTCATCAGACGTATTTGGAGTAAATACTTTCTGCAAGTGGTGTTGAGTCGAGCCCATTCAGAAATTTTTGCTGCAGTCTAATGATGCTATTTTATTATGTGACCATTATTTTAACCACTGTTATAGTGCAGTAGTGCATTTGCGAATGTAGGTACATGTACATGATCTTATTTTGACCAATCTCTTTTTATTATTACCACAGGTCAGCCAAAATCTAAACAACTATCTCCTACAAATCCCTGTCGCTAAAGACGATAATTCTTTTGAAATGGAACTGAAGGAATTATGTGCACTCTATACCACCGATGTTATAGCTACGGTAGCTTTTGGAGTTGAGGCCAATTCATTTAAATCTCCCAATGGCGATTTTCGCAGAAATGGCCGCGAAATATTTCGCTTTAATGCCCGCAGAGCCATTAATTTCGGTATAGTTTTCTTTTTGCCGCATTTGGTACCGTATTTTGGCATTAAAGTAGTGCCCGATGAGCAAACGAATTTTTTGCGCACCACTATGAATTATGTTCTAAGCGAAAGAGAGAAATCGGGCAAATCACGTAATGACTTAATTGATATTTTAATAGAATTTAAAAATGCCACCAAACTGGAGTCGGCCAAGAAAGGAGATTTAATATTTGAAGGTGATTTATTGGTGGCTCAAGCAGCAATATTTTTTACGGCCGGTTTTGAATCTTCCTCGGCCACAATGTCATTTGCTCTATATGAATTGGCCCGTAGTCCCCAAATACAACAGAAACTTAGACAAGAAATACAAGAGGCTTTAAAACAACATAACGGTAAAATTACACAAAAATTAATTGACTCAATGGAATATTTACAAATGATTGTCAGTGAAACATTGAGGTTATATCCACCATTACCGTTTTTGGATAGAGACTGTACAGTGGAAAAGGATCAATTATACTCCTTGGAACCATTTCATAAGTATGGCATATCTAAAGGTATGCCTGTGTATATACCGGTATATGCTTTGCACATGGATGAAAAGGTATGTATATACACTTTGAAATCACTTAACACCATTCATTAATTTCATATTGTTAAATTTTCTTTTTTAAGTATTTCCCCCAGCCTTTGGAGTTTAGGCCGGAACGTTTTTCTGTGGAAAATCGCAAATTTATTACACCCTATACTTATATGCCTTTTGGTTTGGGTCCTCATGCCTGCATAGGAGAACGTTTTGCTTATTTACAAACCAAAATTGGTTTAATACAATTTTTGCTCAATCATCGTGTTAAATTCAGTGCCAAAACTTTGCCTCACCTTAAATTGGATCCAAAAGCTTTAATTTTACAATCCGACGGTGGTATACAATTGACCGTTATACGCGATTCTTTAGCTTGTTAAACGATATCAAACGGATTTTAATTTTAGTTTTTTATTTATACTAAAATTTTCACAACACCTTTTAATTTTAATGTTTATAGATTACTAGTCTTTATAAAGCTCAAGCTTAACTTTAAGTAAAAAAAAAGAGTGAAAAGAAAATTTCTAGTTTAAGTCTAAGCAAATATTTGGCGTGTTTTTCTGGAATTCAATAGAATTGTCACCGTTTAAATTATAATTAAGAGAAGCACGCAAGATAGCATTGAATTAAAATACCTTTAAGGTATAGTTACTTTCAGATTGATCAAATATTTGATGAAATAAGCGGGCCAATTATAAAGTTATATATAACACATGATGCGAAAAATGTTAAAGATGGTCACTCAAAATTTTGTGAAATAAATAAGATTTTGCAAAATAAAGTAAAATACATAAATTTTTTCTGAATTCGGTTTAAAAGTCAAGACAAAATGGTCGAAATTTTGAAGAAAAACTTGTTAAAATCAATCAAAATTACTTTAGGCCTAAAATGACCAAATGTAGGAAAATTCCCCAAATACCTTAAGTTCACGTTTTATTTTCGTAGTTTTTATTAGCTAAAATGTAGAAAAAATTATAAAAATTAATAGAATTTTCAAAACTCAAATCTCTATAATAAGGTTTTTAATTTCAAATTCTGGCTTTTCCAAATCAGATTCAGGTTTTTGAAAAACAGTTTCAGGATTTTCCAAATCAAACTTATCTTTTTGCCAATTAAGTTCACCATTTTTCAAGCCAAATTCGGCATTTTAAAAATCAAAATCAGCCTTTTCCAAACTGAATTTGATTTTCGATTTTTAAAATGCCGAATTTGGCTTGATTTTTGAATTTGATTTGATTTTGAAAAGTCCGAATTTGAAGCTAAATACCTTATTGTACAGATTTTAGTTTTGGAAATTCTGTTAATTTTTCCATTTTTTTACATTTTGGCTAATAATTTTACCGCTTTGGGCTTAAGTAGTCTATGTAGACATGAAAATAAACAAAAACATAATATGTATATTATACTATTATACTTTATCGAAATTTTTAATATTGACATTCTTAAGATATAGCGATGTTAATTTTTCTAGTTTTTGTCTATAACTTCGGTAATAACAATTTTATCGAGAAAATTTATGCTCACACCATTGTGAAGAAGGTCTTATTACCATTCAAACGATATATTGTTGAACTCTGTAATTCCAAAAATTTTTGAGATATATGGAGTTATGTAAGTAAACTCAACCTTTTTAGATTTATTTTTTATCTCCTTAAGTAGGCGACCCAGGAACCTAGCATTTTATATCCGTACTTTTGTTATATTATAAATAGTTCAAACCGCGTTTCATTCAAATCGGAGCGGTTGAGATACATTTCACCCTTTTTCTTAATTGGCTTGAGGGGAAATAACTCTAATATCACCTCAAAATTATTTTTTCTTTCTCTCAACGCGTAACATATAGCCCGGCAATCACAAATAAATATTAAAGTTGTGTGTATGGTATGAAATTTGCTATCAACAAATTAATCACCTATAACCTATTATTACGCTTTCGAAGTTTTATTTACTTTCCTTTTAATTACACAAATACTTATGTATCGTCATATAAAATGCAAAAGAGCTAATCATTTAAAAACAAATTTCAGGAGATAAAAAAAAACTTAATAAAAAGCAGCAAATTATTTTGATTAAAAAAATAGTTTTTCAGCTTAGTATCATTAATTCGCACGTTGAAAAAAAAATCATTTGCAATAGTTTGCTTTTTATTAAGTTTTTAGTCTCTCCTGAAATTTTTTTTTAAAAATGGTGATACGCCCTTTTGAATTTTATATTACGATATGTATGTTAAATAACAATTAAATGATTAATTAATTTTTCTTTTAATAAGCGGGTAGAACTACAGGTCATGTACACACATTATAGATACGTACATATGTATGATAAACTGTAGCAATAGATATGAGAAAGTTAAATTAAAGCAAAATTAAACAAATTTACCAAATTTGAAACATCATCCAAAGAAGTTTCGTTCCCTATTTCCCCAATTCACAACGTCTTGTAGGAGTTGGTTGTTGTAAACATGTTGTTGTTAGTAAACATTTGTTTATAAACATGAAAAATAATTGTGTAGTTTGTACTAGAGGTATGCACAAAATACTCGAAAACGTGAAGTACACATGAAATAACAAAGCATGAACACTTATTCCAAGTTTCATAACATAAAATCGTACATATTTTTAGAATAAATTTACCTGTTGTTCTGCTTTTTGCATGTTGCTGTTACAGGGCGTCTTGACGAGCAAATTTTTTGTTATAACATTTGTCAAACTTCATATATAAAAACAATCGAAAAATGTTAGTGCTATTTTTTAATATTGATTTTGACTTTTGTCAAGACAAATGATTTGTTCGTCAAGACGCTATGTTACGCACATGGTATCAGTTATTAGGTACAACTTTGGATAAAAACCATACAGTTCGACTAAAAATTCATAACTCAATTATTAAAACTCTAAAGGCACTTAGCTAAAACATGAATGTGTACTGTTCCAAAAACTTGGGCAAAATAAACATTCAAAAAATTCCAGCATTGAGAATATCGATGATATTCCACGCTGGTAAGACTGAAATAAAAAAGCTTAGAATAGTGTTGCGTCTGGTATCGGCAGACCGGATTATTTGCCGGCGTCGCCCTAATGGGTTCCTGCAGCCCTAACAGATACACTCAAAAAGGGGATTAAATTTACAATGACCCCCGGCGCGATTGAGGCGTTCGAAACTTTGAAAATATCCCTTACGAGCGCCCCTGTTTTACGCCACCCTGATTTCAACTTGCCTTTTTATATTCAATGTGACGCGTCAGAGTTCGGAATAGGGGCAGTTTTATTTCAAAAAAATTCAAATGGCGATGAAAGCCCCATCGCGTTTTATAGCCAAAAGCTCACAGCCTGCCAAAGGAATTATTCGGTCACCGAAAAAGAATGCCTTGCAGCTGTATTGGCAGTTAAGCGTTTCAGGCCGTACGTCGAAATGATGAATTTCACTGTCATCACGGACCATGCGAGCCTAAAATGGCTTATGTCTTTAAAAGACCTTAGTGGACGCCTTGCCAGGTGGTCACTACAGCTGCAGGCATACGATTTCGTGATCGAACATCGTAAAGGGGCAGAGAATGTAGTAGCGGATATGCTATCACGCATGCCTATTGACATAGCCGAAATGACTGAAGAAAGCTTCTTTGATTTCGAAACAACAGCCTTTGAATCCGAAGACTATTTAGAATTGGTCAAAAGCGTTGAACAAAATCAAGCAAAACTCCCCGATTTACGTGTTGATGAAGGATCGGTGGCCATCCATTATCGGCCAATTAATATTTTTCAAAAATTAAGAAATATGCATTAAAAACTTTTTTATAACTCCAAAAATATACATTTATTAGCAAAATATGCAAAAATATGCACTTACCACCAAAATGTGCAAAAATATGCAACTACAAATCGATGCCAAACTACTTAAAATATGATGATTCGCATAGATAATTACCCAATGCCTCTTTATCTATCACCACAAAAAACATGCATCTGCATGAAAGTCCGAGCCCTGTACATTAGAGTAGGCGAAAAAATCGACTTTTGGTTTTTCTTAAAAGCATATCGAAAGGTTTATTTGGGATGACAAAAAATAATTATTGTTAGAGGCTTGGTTATAAGAAACGGTTCATCTGACAAAAAATTTTACTAAGACCTTTTTCGTAGAACATTTAATTTCCTTCAAGATATGTATGTTCAGGTCAATTCCGTTTGGATCGACGGTTTGGGAGTTAAAAAGCAAAAACCTGCAAATAAAAAAGTAGAAAATTGCGATGATATACCTCTTAATATTAAGGGCTCAAATTCTGACAATAATTCTTTTTTGGTATACTTCAAAAAAATCGATAGTCGATTTTTTGGCCCACTCTAATGTACATATTTTTCTGAATTGAATTTTCTTTCCCAAAGTGAAATTTACACCACTCATTAAAACAAACAAAATTCTTATTTACAAATTCAATAGAAATATTAACCACACGAAACTAATTATTTATTACGTATTCAATATTTTATTTTTGTATTGTAGATTAATTACATGTTTTTATAATTTTTTAATAATACCTTTGCAGATTATAATTATAAGCAAATTATCTTCAGAGTATGCACGCATATAGAATGATCAATTCGCATAAGTGTCAACAAACCTTAGAGAACATGAAATCAAAATAAACATCAACGAATTAACAAATTAAAGTGTCATACGAAATTTGACAACGTAATTGAAGATAATGTTTTGTCAAGTGTTATGCTAAAAGTTTTTATTGGTTGAGGGGGAAGGGTAGCGGGGGATGGCTAAAATTAATATGTGAACAGCCCCTAACTTAACAAAAAAAAAAAACAGTTGCACACAAGAGTAACTCAATTAAAGAAAAACGTATTAATCTATATATTCACTTATTTCAACAATAATCGTGCGTTATACACATACGTATACCGAAAAACTTAATATAACATTACATATTACTACACCGTGTATAATTTTAATACTTTAATTTTAATAATATACTATATTAGATATGTATGTATGTACATACATATGTATTATTTCTTTATAAACAAACCCCTTAATTTCTTTAACAATTTACTTAATGTTATTATTTATTATTTTGCTAAAAGTTATTAATCAACAATTTAATGAACTTAAATGAAAATTAAAATATTATTTATTGCGTTTTTAGTTTGTCGATAATTGTTATAGATCTGTTTTTTGCACATTTTTATCATAGAGATCATCTCGTATAACTCTGAGATGTGTGCCACCTTCAAACTGTAATACAAATGCCTTAGGATCAAATATGGATTCACTTGGAGTTTTACCACAAGGTTCAACCTTGTAATTTTTCAAAAAATGTACAAGACCTATTTTAGTCTGTAGCAGACCAATACGAGTGCCAATGCAATTATGTGGACCAGTACCAAAAGGCATATAACTCATAGACTTGTGTAGTTTTCTGTTTTCGGGAGAAAATCTTTCGGGATCAAAGGTATTGGGATCTGGCCAGTACTGGAGTTGAAAAAAAATGTTTCCAAAATACATACATAAGAAAAATGAAAAAAAAAATAAAACTTAACTTACCTTAGGATCTCTCTGTATACCAAAAACAGGTATAAATATGGGCATTCCATCGGGCAAAGTATAATTGTAAAATGGTTTCAGACTAAAGCCGTTCTTTTCACCTGCTGGCCGTTTATGTTGGCGATCTAAAAATGGTAACACTGGATAAAGTCGCAAAACTTCCTCTATCACCATATTCAAATATTCCAACGTCGTTATTTCATCATAAGATAATGTACCATTTCCTTTTAACAAAGCCTTATTGATTTCTGTTCTTAGTCTATCCTGCAAATCAGGTCGTTTAGCCAGCTCGTAAAGTGTAAATGTCATGGTAGATGAAGAAGTTTCAAAACCAGCTGTCAAAAATACAGCAGCTTGAGCCACAAGAACATCTGGATTTTTTGCGATTTCCTTATTAATATTTGCATCACCTCCTTCGCGTTTAAGCGCCACTAAAATATCTATTAGATCGTTACGTTGTTTACCACTTAGCTCACGTTCCTCCATTACGTAGTTAATTGTGGAACGTAGGAATTTCGAAAATTCGGGGGTAAAGATTTTAATACGCAGTGGAGTTGCCAGTTTAGGCAAAAAGAAAGCAACTGAAAATTCTATAGAACGTTTTAAGTCAAAAAGAAACATTTTACGACAATGTGTACGAAATTCGCCGCTAGGATTTTTAAGGCTGTTGGCACTGACACCAAAGGCAATGGTGGCAATAAGATCGGTTGTAAAGAGAGCACATATTTCTTTGATTTCGGTTTCGAACCGATCGCCTTTTTTAGCTAAATGTTGTTCCAATTGTGAACTGATCTGTAGAAAAAAGATATTGTAAATTGCATCGTATGTAATAAAGGAGCTATACACATATTACTAACGCACTTAAAGAGAAAGGGGTTTGAGAATTGGCTACGGGGATGAGAATTTATACTAACAACTTGTTAAAAAAGCGTTACAGAGGGGTGTGGAGGGATGGTTAAAAATGGCGTTATGTAATATCTGAACAGCATCAAAGTAAATTTATTGAACTTTTGAATAGCGATGAAATTACTAGATGTAACTAATATATAAATAACACTGTACAACAGAACAAAAAATAATAACAAGGTTCTAACGGCCGATTCTGGGAGAGGGGACCAAAATATATACGGGTGTATCGCCGTTTTGATAGTTTCCGTCTGGCATGGAAGTTAAAGTTACCCCCATTTCCAGATTATTATAGTGAATCGGCATAGGAAATCTTTTAATCCTTACATACCTTAATCCGTTCTTTCCTTAAACCTATCGTTGAAGTTATCAGTTTTTTCGTACTAACATTGGATGTAGAATATGATTTTTGTTTAATTTAACATTATTTTTTCAATAACATATTTTTTCTGTAAATGACAATTTTTTCAAAATAAAATTTTTATGCAATAGGAAATATTAAAATTTATGTTACTAATGTTGAGTTATAGAATAAGGCTATTAGCAAGGTAGATCAACACCAGGTAGGCGCAAGATAATTCGCCGTGGAGAATTTACATTTGGGATGTCAAAAAACACTGCTGACAGGTTAAATGTGTAAATATTTTCGAATACAGCTGGGCTCTTGCAGCCACCTAATATGAATTAGCCTTGGCTATTAGTATATGAAAAAGAATCTACAAGATGTATTGTAACTAACCTGACCAGACATCCCGCTTTAGGCGGGATTATTCCGCTTTTAAGAGTTCAATCCCGACTAAAATTTGTATGCCGCTTTCTCCCGCTTTTCTAGATTTATAATTCTACTGTTTTAATTATTGCCAAAAATTTGCAAGATTTTTTAACTGCATAAAAATATATCTTTCTCCTTTTTCAGCCAGTACAACTCATTGAGTTAAACCCCTTTAAAATTGAAAAAGTGCATTTCTAGACGTTGTTTCAAAGCTCATTACTTCAAAATTTCTAATCCAAAGATATTAGAGTCATATACATAACGAAAACTTGGCATGAAGTTAGCATGAGTGACGAAATTGAACTGGATATTGCTGACTTTTTCCATATACTATTTTGATATTAGTAATGATCACGGAATATAGCCAAGAGTCTCAGCTACAATCTACAGCGATTTTTAAATTAAAATTTTATATCAAAACTCGTTAAACTCCAACTCAATTTCGTAATTTTTGCTAGCTAAATGCCAAGTTTTCATTATGCATAAAACCGTTAATTATCTAGGATTTAGTTCATTTATTTATATTTTTCAATTAAATTATTTTTATTGAGAAAGGAATTTTCAAAGCATATAATAACTGAAAATACAAACTCTTTTCTGTATAGGCGTCGAACTAATGTTTTCGAGATAATCACTGTCTCATCATCAGACTACTTGTCATACCTGTTCCCAGTGTGAGGGTGGTGAAGTAAAGTAGGCACCTAACATTAAAAATGTCTGATAGCTCCAAAAATGAAATTCGACGATCTTAACCCAGAATAATCAACAATATTAAGTTTAAGAACCATAGAGTTCGACAAAAATTCATAACTTCAATTTAAAAATTTATTTATTAAGATGAAAAAAAAATTAAGAAAGTCTTGAAAGCAAAACGCTAAAACTAATTTTGTGCTGAACATATCTGTGGCTTGGTGCTAAAAGGGCCAATATCAAAATATTCACTTTTGAGAAAAATGCAATTTGAGTTTAAGGTTTCTATAGTAACATTGGCTAGCAAACAAATGCAATGATTAACTCAAAACAGTAAAATATTGCCATTGGCCCTTTTAGCACCAAGCCACAGAGATACCTAAGTTACAAGACAATATTTTTTTCATTTACAACCCCGCTATTGCAGGTTTTTTTTTTTGTAGAGCAGTGTTGCAAGCCCCTCTGATGTCAAGTAGAGGCATTGAGTTGCTTAAGCTGTGTAGCCATTTTATTAGTTCTTTTACTTCGCCGACGGTTCTGCTACAATACCGACGAATGAGGGTGCTGTGAAGGGCATTAGGATATGTTAGTATTACTCGCTGCCGGTACTGCCAAGGTGATCAGAGCTATGCCTTCATCACTTTAACAGTACAACAACAACCAACACAGCAATGCACATGAGAAAAATGCATGATGTTGTTGGCTTGCCTGAAACTAGTCTTGAGCTCAAGACCTCAGGGTTTGTAGTCAAACGCGCTAACTACTCAGCCAACAGCACCCTCAAAACTTATGTATGCACTTCAAGATCCTGAAGTTAAGTTTCTTTTTTCGTTTTTAATTTGGTTGATTTTTATGATAAAGGTTTGAAAATTTGCGCTTCGATGCAATACGCAATAATTAAATAACAATGCGATTTTGAATTGTTTATTAGTTACGTGGTTTTGCATATCAAGTAATGATATGGAACTGTATAGTTGCATATATATATATATATAAAAGAAATCATGTGTATAATCGTATTCTCATAGAAATGGAGTGTTTTTTTTACATCATCCGTCTTTCCACAAGATATTTTATAAAATCCGGCTTTTTTGGTCGTATTTTCTTCAGAATCCCGCTTTTCAATCGTTCTTGTCCCGCTTTTTAGAAAAACCTTCTGGTCACGTTAATTGTAACTAATAAAGTAAATGAATCTGTTGAGTGCACTGCAGTGAATGCAGAAGAAAATACAGCACCTTCCCGTAAGGAAACTGTTTTAAATTTTCTCTTCTTTTGGAACACAAAATGTAAACAGACATCTTGGGACGTCATTTTGAAGAAATCCAATGTTATTTGCAAGAAGCAGAATGTTCTATACATGTAAACCCATTAAATTGGTGGAAAGATAATGTTGGTCATTACCCAAATACATGTAGGGTAGGAAAATAGTATTTAACTATCCCCGCAAGGAGTGTACATTCCGAGAGAGTATTTTCAATAGACGGAGATATTGTAACCGCAGAAATAAATCGCCTTTCTCCAGAAAATGCTAGTATGCAAATTTTTTTTTTATCAGAAAACAGCTCACTGTATTAGTTTTTTGATTTTACTATAAATAAATAAATTAAGTAAAGTGCGACTTTGGCTCGCCCACGGAGGGTCCCTTTTCGTTTTTTCCCTTTCTTCATTTTGGCAATTTTTCCGTTAAACTTTTTTTAATTTAATGTTTTTAGTTTGTAACTTTTTTTCTTTATTTTGGCGATTATTTTTTGTTTTGGAGCTTTTTTCATTTTGGTGATTTTTTTTCTTTTTTTGCGATTTTTCGTTTTTTGCCGATTTTTAAGTTTTGGCGATTTTTTGATTTGGGGTTTTTTGTTTTAACGTTTTTTTTTCGCTTTTTGATATTTTTAGTTTTAGCGATTTATTTAAGTTTTGGCGCTTTTTTCAGTTTTTGGCGTTTTTTTCAGTTTTAAGGATTTTTTCGGTTTTTTGTAATTTTTTTAGTTTTGCCGTTTTTTTTTTGTTTTGACACTTTTTTCGTTTTGGCGATTTTGTAGTTTAGGCGTTTTTGTTTTTGGCGCTTTTTTCGTTTTTGTGATTTTTTCCATTTTTAGCGATTTTTCTTTTTTTTGATAAGTGTCTGTATTAGGGATGTAACGATACGCCGTTTTGCCGATCCGATACTTAAAAATAAATATCGCCGATACCGATTCCGAACCGATACGAATATTGAAATTGAGTTCAAGTTTAGATTAACAAAACTCAAGAAGGAAAATTTTTTTATTATGCAACATTACAGTGTAAGAGATTATTAATATTTAAAATAGATATTAACACAGTGTATAAAATTGGAAGTAATTTTTAAGGAACTACATTTTCATTGCTTTCAAAGAATCTATATTAAAAATATGCAGATCATTAGTAGAAAAGCCAGTACAAATTTGTAATTACTTTATAATTTTAAAAAATACTCGCCATGCGTTTTAAAAAATTGATTTTTTAAAGGACATATATCAACTGATATTCTTCTAAATAACTTATTAGCTTAATTATTAAAAGTCTGCTAAAAGTTTATATTTATTCACTTAAATTTACATGAAAACACAGTTTTGTGTTTAAATTCGCATAAAAAGAAACAAGTTCTGAAAATGGGTAATTTTTCATCCTTTTTTAACCGACTTCCAAAAAGAAGAAGGTTATCAATTCGTGTGTGTTTTTTTTTTACTTTTTTATGTGTGTACACGCATAACTCTGTCATTTGTGAAGCGATTTTAAAAATTCTTTTTTTGCTGGAAAGGGTTTGCCTGCAGTTTGGTCCCATAATTTTTTTTTTGAAAATCGGAGGGGGAAATTCGCTCCCCCCATGCTGTCATTTGTGAACCGATTTTCAAAATTCTTGTTTTGTTTGAAAGGGTTTGACAAAAACTGGTCCCAATTTTTTTTTTTGTCGAAAATCGGAGAAGCAAGTTTGCTCCCCCTCCCAACCAATCCATAACTATGTCATTTGTGAACAGCTTTTCAAAATTCTTGTGTTGTTTGCAAGGGTTCGCTAGTAGTTTAGCCCCATAATTCTTTTCGAAAATGGGAGGGGGAACCATGTATAACTTTGTCATTGGGAACCGATTATCAAAATTTTTATTTATTTTTTTTGAAAGGGTTTGACTACAGTTTTTTTTTCGAAAATCAGTTGTGAAATTTGCTGCAAGCCCCCCTTCAGGTTGGTACCATAATTGTTCTCCAAAATCTGTGCGGGATTTCCCCTTCCCCCAGAAATATTGATTATCGCATAGCTCCTCCATTTATGGGCAAGTCTTCCACGCCTCCACCCAAAATATTTATTAGAGCACAACTCCTCCATTGGCTTACCGATTTTCAAAATTGTTTATATGGAAGGCCATCAAGTATATTACTCTTTATACTGAAGTCGGCTTTTTTTCCAGAATTATTTGAGGAATCATTATAGAACACCGAAAAAGAAATTTGTCCTAACATCACTTCAAATTCGGTGATTGGTAATGGAAAAAGAGAACTTCTTGCAATGACAAGCAAATGTGAAACTAATTAGAAATTATTCAAATTCGCAATATTTCCAGATCGCAACTGCTACATTTTCATGATTTCTTTATAATGTCTTTTTTTGCTGGGAATAAGATTTAAAAAACAACGAATTGAATTTGAGTTCATGGTAAAATTAACAATAAATAAATTATTGTTTTTGCAAAATAACAGCGTAAAATATTATTAATTTTTAAAATTGATATTAATAAGATTTAAAAAATAACGAAATGAATTTAGTTCTTGGTAAAATTAACAAAAATATAAATAATTTGTTAACAAAAAAAACTGAAAAATTTTATAAAGTATCATCGTATCGACAGTAAAATATCGCCGATACCGATGTATCGGAAAATCTGAAGTATCGCCGATATATCGGTATCGGTATTCGTTACATCCCTAGTCTGTATATTACGTTAGTATTTCAACATGTTTCGTTGCTCGCTTTAGAGCACCCTTTAATTTTTAACTGTCATATATTTGTTGTTGTAGCGGCCAAAGTTTTACATATTCTGTGAAAATGTCAGGTCCGTAGCTCTTACGGTTCCCGAGAAAACAGCCTGTGACAGACAGACAGACAGACGGACAGCGTAGCGAAAACAATAGGGTTCCTTTACACTTTTGGTGTACGGAACCCTAATAACAGACTTTCATTTTGTAGAAATTTGATAAATAAAAAAAATAGTTCAAAATAATATAAAATTTTTCAATTGATCAACATTTGAATTAATCAAAATCCTGATTAATCAATTAATCATAAATTTGATTAAACAAAATTATTTGAATAATCATGAATACGAATAATCAAAATGTTTAAATAATCAATTGATTGATTACACAGCACAACAAAATGAAGGTTTTTTTGTGTTGTTTAAATAAAAATAGCTGATTTTTATGTATTTTTATTTCCTGATTACGATGGCGTCATTAGTTTTTGCCTAGCAGGTCTAGTTTAAAAGATATAGTGACATTTAGCATTTGCATAATTTAACCCACTTTTTTTATTATTCGCTTAATATTTCACGACTGGTCCTCCAACATTTAAAATACTTTCTGTATTATTAATCTACACAAAATTCTCTTTCATTTGCTTAGAGTCACATGGATGAGTATATCAAGATATTTTACTGTTAATGCAAGGCTGTTAAAAATGGTATGTTTTGGATTTAGTCCTTAAAACTTTTTTTATTTTAATTTTTTGAAATTAAAATACTTAAAACTTTTCTTTTCGCACGTCATCCAAAAAAATTAGTTTTTTATAATATGAGGTGCTGATTTTAAATATACCCTCTATTTTTTGATAAGTTTGATAATTTTGCATTAAAATTTTAAAATTTCCTTAAAATAGTTTTTTTTTACATCGTAAAGCTGCAAATTTCAAATATACGATATAATCAGCACAAATTACACAACAATTTTCTAGACTGTTTATACAACATAGTTTATACGTGACCATTGAAATAATGACTTGTAAATTGACAAATGTCATATAAAAAACCAATTTTTTCTTGGATAGCGTAAGAAAAGAAAAATTGTCAGTATTTTTTTATATAATTCACAATATCTCGGAAACTAGAAGTGGTAGAAAAATTATAAAACTATTTTCGTAATCAGCGGACGAAAATAAATAAGGACCAGTAGTTTTAATTTCAAAAAATTAAAAGAAAAAAGTTTTAAGGACTAAGCCAAAAAGACACGATTTTTAACATCCTTGCAATAACAGTAAGATATCCTGATATACTCATCAATGTGACTTTACCCAAATGAAAAAGAGAATTTTGAGTAGATTAATAATCCAGAAAGTATTTTAGAGATTGGAGGATCAGTCGTGCAATATTAATCGAATAATACTAAAAGTGGTGTAAATTATGCAAATCTAAATGTCACTATATCTTTAAAACTAGAGCTGATAGGGAAAAACTAATCAGCAGATGAAAACACTTAAGAATCACATATATTTATTTAAACAACAAAGCCACTGTTCCGCTGTGTTAATCATAAATTTTATTAATCAAACTTTTTGATTAATCGATTAAACGTACTCCCCTAATCAAAACTAAAGAAAAGAATCGCTTAAATCCTAAACATTTAATCCAAATTATTTTTCTAAGAGACTATTTTAGAAGATCTCCTTAAACTGTTGCAATAACTATTAAGATGACATGACAATTTGTTTATTTTTTAATCAATACATATTTATGAATTAAATTTTTTATTTTGCTTGATTTAGTTCAAGAATTGTTACGTTTGTTATGTTATTGTTTTTTTAACCGATTAAACCAAAACCTAGATTAATTAATGGAGCGATTAACCGATTAAACCACAAGCCCGATTAAATAAATACCCTAATACGTATGTTTCTGGCACTTGCCAGATGGGTTGTTTTTCTGATCTTGGGATGCCATACTACATATTTATGACAAGAGATATGAGCGGAAACGCCTTGCAAGATATTAAAAAAATATGAATGAATAGACATTTTAAAATACAAATAGATATATGTATGTATAAAGGCATTATTTTCCTTTATCTTAGTTTTTCTAAATAACACTTTATTTCTTACCTCCAGCATTAACGGATACATTTGCTTAATCTTTCCACTTGTAAATACTGGGGAAATTTTCGTTCTCAAATCCTTCCAATTTCTATCACGAGCAAAAAATAAATTATTAGTACCCAAAGAATCACCATGTGGATCACAATTTGAATAACGATTATTAAAATAGTTAAAATCCTTAATTAATACTGATTTTAAGAGTTCAGGATCTCGTAGAATTAATCCTGGTTGATTGAACGAATAAATGCCCACAACAGCCTCATCGGACATTTTCGGATCGTTATAAATATCCGAGAGATGTAGACCAAAACTCGTTTTAAGTTGAAAAGCTTCTTTGGTATTGCCAATTATGGGTGTGGGCTTAATATAGGGTATACCATGACGTTGCCAATAGCTGTAGGTGCGTTTGCACCAATAATAGATAATAGCCAGAAGAAAAATTATGAATATCAATATACTAGATGCAATCATTATTGCTGCTGTTGTTGTAACTGTAAAAACAAAAATATGTAATTTAAATTAGATTAGAAAAAATATACTTGCTTTAACTAATTATCTTATCAGTTTGTTAAAAATTTGTTACAAAAGTCTAAGCATATAACAAGTTTATTACTTGCATGACTATAGTATTTTACAAGTACTACAAATTAAAGGCATAGTAATACAAACATATTATTTATTTACTTCTGGCTTTTTCAAATCTATATATCGTTAACTGAAACGGAAAAGGCCCTAACTAACACTTCTATTATTTTACAGAAGAAGCAAAAAACATGAACTGTAACAGGTAGACGCTTAAAATTATCACAGTGTGTGTATTATTATGGTTGCTATAACAATATAAAAAATTAAAAATTAAATGGTGTATAGACAAATAGTGTAATTTCCTTTTTGATTTTTTTTTAATAAAATCTATTTTTGCTCGGTGAAGTCAGAATTTTTGCAATGATGAATACTGGTGAAATACATCGGAATTTATAAAAATGTCGTTTTCGAATTTTTTGTTAGTTAGGACGTTTTGAGTTTCAGGTAACGATATTGAATTATGTACATATGTATGTACATCAATCTGGGATGTTCGAAGCTATTCATTCAATTTCAAAAAGTTCATCACCGTAGCAGAAATAGCAGTTATTTTCGCAGTTTCGGAAAAATATAACAATTATAATTTCACCGATATTTTAGGTACCCTCGTAGTGTAGTGGGTAGCGTGCTAGACTATTAGCCGGGGGTGGCCAAGACCCTGGTTGTTTCTGCAGAAAAGCCAAAAAAGAGTTAAGCAGTACATATTTGTCTTCGTTTTTTTAGGACTTTTTTTTAGGACTAAAATTTTAATTGCCATTTCACCTATGTGTTGTCGCTTAACTTATTTTTGACTGAAAAAATATCGGTAAGATTTTAGCAGTTATTTTTACGGAAAAAATAAGTAAAATTATAAATTTTATTTTTGGGGAAAAAAATATAGCTTATTTGCTGACTATTTCGAAAAAGTTCATAACAGTTACGGTACTGATTAAAAATCTACTCGCGGAATGGACATAGTTTTTTGGGCATGGCACATACCGACTTTTTAAGTATAAAGCCGGTTAATCGGTTTTCACTTACTCCCGTTCTTTTTTATTATTCGGTTCTCATTATCAGCAGTTTCGAAAAATCATTTAAATTCAAAAGAATATATGTACTATGTAAATATGATGATTAGAGAAATGAAAATTGCCACGCTCACGAAATGCTATTTTTTTCAACCACTTTTCTTTTAATATTACTTGTATTAAGCCGATTATTATGAAATTTTATACATTTTCTTATAAAATAGAGACGTATAAATTTTTTCTTCGGTTTTGACACCGTATTGTCGCCAAAGTAATTTCAATGCCATCAACAAAGTTTGCGCCACATTTAATCCTTCAATTTTATTAAACTTTCAAATATATTTTTGTTTAAAGCTTTACCAATTTCAATTCTTAAGCCACTGCCCTTTCGTAATGACTTAAAAGCACTAAAATGTTTTCTAAAGATTTATGGAGTTTTTATAGTGATTGACCGGCACTTATATTTGGTAAGAAAAAAAATAGCAGCAAAACAACTCTGGAATCGTTATAAAGTGTGTTGTTATTCTATTTATTATTTTGATAATACATATAATATTTGAAAAGCTAATAAGGTAATTTTATAGTAAATAACATGTCCATCTGTTTGGTTAAATCTGTGAATGTGTGTGTTTACGACACTGCCTAGCTAATACACCCAGCAACCGCATAGGTTTGATTTCAAATTATGATTGATGCAAAATCAAATTAAACAGCAGTAAATCACTTCCCCATGTATTAATCCTACTTTAAACAATAATAATGTGGCAGCACTGCGATAAATGGTTTTGTGGTGGGATATATGTAGATCAAAAACATATGGTTTGTATTGGTAGTTTAAACTGTTATCAATGGTTAAAGTGCTGTATATAGAGCCCAAGGTGGATTTATACAGGTGATATTATAAGCACAGCTGTTCTACTTTTTTCCGCAAATGAGATGCTCGTATGTCAAAATTTGTATACGTTGACATAGGGGCTGAGATGTCAAATGTTATTGTAATGTTGAAGTTGTTTTAGAATCAACAACACCTGATAAAATTAATTCACCTTGATAGAGCCCAAGCAATCGAATTGAGTAGAAAATTTTTGTGAAAAGCAGTCAGTTTTTTAAAGCTGGATTCACCCCATTGTTTCCGAACAAAATTTTTGTTCGGACAAAATTTTTTTTATATGTAGTTTGACGTCTCTCTTCTTGAGAGAAAGAAAAGAATATAAATTGAATTGGTTTAATTTTAATTTTTGACCGGACAAAGTTGAACTGAGTTGCCACTTCAAAGAATGAGTTTATAAGAATTCATTTCTTGTTTTATTTCTATAAATGTGCCATGCAAGTAATATCATAGTGTTTAGATTAACAGTTGTTAACATAAACACTTGTATTTTATCCAATTGCTAAGAAAAATTGTCCGATATCTTTATTTTTAATTAACATATAACATATGGTAGCTTTGATTTTCAAGACAAATTGTTCAAAATGTGTGAATCGTATTGCAAAAAACTCTCAGTAAAACAAATTTTGTTCGGAAACAATGGGTGCATCAGCTTAATGGTTTCCATACAAATTTTCTACTCAAGTCGATTGTTTGGCTTCTATAAACAGCATTTAAATTTGAGCTATTCCCAGGAATAAATTTAAACATTTACTGCCTGTTTTTGTTAATAAAAATTTTCGTTAGGGCATGCATTTATATTGAAACAGCAATAAAAAAACTCAAATTTGTTTTTGTTTTCAATTCAAAGTTCCTAACGAAAATTGTTATTTTATTTACAAAAACAGGCAGTTAGAGCATGAAAACAGTCACAACTCAAAATACTTTGAAACAATTTATTTTACGAAAAATATCACAAGTCGTTTTCTTGTGGTGCAGTAGTGGTCGAAACAATACAAAATTTCTACAGTTGGTAGATATGGATAAACAGTGTCGATAGTGTTGTTAAACAAGTTTAAAAAAGTGCGATATTATGTTGTGGGTTAAACTACCCTATATGCCTGCATTCCATTAGTACTAATGCTAATTCATCAGTTGACCTTTAACCATCATGTTTGAAACCTGGTTATGTAAAAACTACCAAAGAATAAATGAGAATTTGGAGACTTTTTGTTTGGCCGATTTTTGTCCGTTTTGGCTATTTTCCCCCTTTTTGGTAATTATTCCTTTTTGGCGATTTGTTCCGTTTTATGGTTCTTCTCTGTCGTTTTAAGACCATGACTCACTATCCTACACGATCGAACGATTCATTCACAGAAAGTTTTATAGCATTCATGGTACCAATAGATAAAGTCAATGGTGCATATTCATAGTCATAAACAAAATATACTTTAGGTATTTAAAACCAGTATTGCCATACAAAATACTGGTTTTAAATTCTCTAAGTATACTTTATTTTGACTATGAATATGCGCCAATTACTCTATTTCCAAATTTTTGTTGACTTTATTTCACTTTTAAAAATGCACTAAGGTAAATTGATCTTGGTGGGGAATAATGCTAATTGACGTTATTTTCATTGACCTTATTATCTGTCATCCTATCAATCGCAAATTATTTCCCAATTATTTGATATTTCTGAATGAATGCGATTTCAAAATATTCTCAATTTGAATCAATAGTCAAGTGTTTGCTGGGTGACCGTCAATCAGACCGCTCGCTATACCCTGTCAAAGTATGTTTAGAAAAAGTTAGGTTTGTGAATAGAATACGTGAACTAAAATTGTATAATTAATTAAATAACTGAGTTTCTTTACATCTCATTTGCGTTTTAAGGAGAAATCTTTATTATTAATTCTACAGTTTTAAATATTTTCTCTAATTTTAAGTGCTGTTTCTACAATACAAACAGTCAACTTGAGTAGAAAATTTATATGAAAAGTACTCAAATTTTTAAGTGATTTCCATACAAATTTTTTACTCAAGTCGACCATCTGGATTGTAGAAACTACACGTTAATATAATGCGTATAATAAATTAATTGATGTAACAGTTATAACAAAGTGAAATCCATATATAAAACGTTATTTAATTGAAGATTACATAAAAGTATTAGATTTTTTTTCTTAATTTGGATTTGCTAAACATGATATGTCGTATTCATAAAAAATAAATTTGGTCCGAAATGCAAACAAAAATTTTCAAAAAATTTTCAAAAAATTTTCTTAAAATACATTTCAAATCCAACTCAATTTTTTTTTAATATGACAGAATACCATAATTATTGACTAATTATTATACATAAATACATGCCCTGCGGGATATTTTAAATAAATACTTCAGACATGCGATAGAAATAAACAAAAGTAAACTATTTTAAACCGAACAAAAAAATTTTTTTTATTTTGAATATTTTTGAAAATTCGTAACCAACAGTTTTCGATTTTCGTTTTTGTTTTAAGCAAATCAATTATTTACGATCATTCAAGTCATCTTTAATCTGTTGATCTGCATTTTAAAAATAAGACACACAATTTGAGATTGAAGCACAAATGATTCTCAAAATAGACAAGCAAATTTTTTCCAAATAAAAATATTTGCTTAAAGTACAGTAATTTGGCAAGTATTAAAGAAACCACCACAGAACAAGTACCTTAAGTTTCGATTTGAGTATCTTAATTATGTCAATTGATCCCCTAAGCCACAGAATATTTAACAGAATACTCTCTTTTGACAGCTAAAAAAGGCTATTCTCATGTTTTATGCAGTTTTACATGCAAAATGTTGTTACTAAGATTGTATGAAAGAGATAGTTAAATTAGAAACACGTTAGAAAATAAGATTTGCTTTCTCTTTCATACAATCTTCGTAATGTTGTTGTATAGTGACGGGTCTAGTTAGTTGTCTATGCCCTAAACGACAACGCCATATACAGGTGACAGACGCCTCTCATATAAAGTTGCAGAACTCGAACCGGTTGCTAGTCCTTGGCAGTGTTGCCAAGCAAAAATTTTAAAAATATTCCCAAATCGAAAAAGTACCCCCTAAATTTGCACTGAGGCAAATAAGGGAACCCCAAAAACTTTTCGTACAATTTATTTTAATATTTTTTAGCATACATAGAATACTATTTTATTTCATTCAACGTATATACAATTTACTACTTTTGAGTATGGAGTACTCTAAAAACGACCGGTATTGAGCACTCAATACCCAAATACTCGATACTTCTACCATTCAAGAAACTTTTAACCAGTTTTGTTCATGGTATAAGTATACAAGGTAGATTCATTTTCTCCTATTTTCTATATTACCTTTTGGCAAAAAAGGAGATTTGACGCTTAAGCTAAAAATCATGCTACCATCCTTCCTTTGCAAGACCCCATTTTTATATGAATTTTAAGTTTGTTTAAATTTTTTTATTAAATTTATTATTAGAGATATTCTCCCAATTTTATTTTAAAAAAGTTTTCTTTGTTAAAAAAATTAAATAGATTCATATCGAATACAAATTATTTGTTGCGTTTTATACAAGTTTCTAATCCTACTGCGTTTATTCTATTGGGATTTTCAAAAAACATTTTGTAAATTCTCAAATGATTTTTGAAAGTATGTGTGAAACTAGGGATGTAACGAATACCGATACCGATACCGATATATCGGCGATACTTCAGATTTTCCGATACATCGGTATCGGCGATATTTTACTGTCGATACGACGATACTTTAAAAATTTTTTTCAGAGTTTTTTTTTAACAAATAATTTATTTTTATTCAATTTTACCATGAATAAAATTCAGTTCGTTATTTTTAAAATCTTATTAATATCAATTTTAAAAACTAATAATATTTGATGCTGTTATTTTGTAAGAAAATTATTTATTTTTTGTTAATTTTACCATGAATTCAAATTCAAGTCGTTGTTTTTTAAATCTTATTTCAGCAAAAAGACACTTCAAAGAAGTCATGAAAATGTAGAATTCGCGATCCGGAAGTTTTGCGAATTTGGACAATTTCTAATTAGTTTTACATATCCTTGCCATTGCAAGAAGTTCTGTTTTTCGATTAACAATCACCGAATTGGAAGCGATGCTAGGACGAATTTCTTTTTCGGTGTTCTATAATGATTTTTCCTCAAGGAAAAAGGATAAAAGTTACCCATTTTTACAATTTTTTTATGCGAAGTTAAACTCAAAACTTTATTTTCATGTAAATTTAGGTGAATAAATGTAAACTTAGAAGACTTTTAATAATTAAGCTATTAAGTTATTTAGAAGAATATTAGTTGATAAATGTTCTTTAAAAAATCGATTTTTTAAAAAGCATGGCGAGTATTTTTTAAAATTATAAAGGAATTAAAAATTTTTTCTTGCTTTTCTACTAATTATCCGCATATTTTAAATATAGATTTTTTGGAAGCAAAGAAAATGTAGCTCCTTAAGAATTAATTCCAATTTTTTATACTGGGTTAAAATCAATTTTAAATATTCTCTCTTACAATGTAATTTTGTATAATAAAAAAATTGCACTTGAGTTTTGTTGATCTAAATATGTTGATCGAATATTGAACTCAATTTCAATATTCGTATCGGTATCGGAATCGGTATCGGCGATATTTATTTTTATATATCGGTATCGGTATCGGATCGGCAAAACGGCGTATCGTTACATCCCTATGTGAAACTTTTCAAAATTATGGTTGACGTCTACTGATGATTTGGTAAAGCACCAATGACATGCAGGCATATAGACATGCTTAACCCGCAACAAATAAAACTTTCTTATAATAAAACTTATATTAAATAATCACCTATTTTTCACCCTAAATTTCCACCTAACTACTTTTTAATCCATAAAATTCACCCTAACCGGAAAATTAAACCCTAAATTTAAGGTGAAAGTCCCTAACTTGGCAGCACTGGTACATGCGAACCAGTCACGTGACTTGTCTTGTGACAGGTTTTCTTTCCTCTAGGATAGTTTTAGCTAAATGCAAATGTTATTACAGTGGACGTCCAATAGTACGAATTATATAATGTCAGGCCTTTTCGTAATGTTGGAAAATTCGTATTATTGGACTACAAATTTTCCTCCTTTTACATAAAAAATTAGCTTCTTTTTGAATTTTTTACTTTAACGCAGAAAAAAAAAACAAGTAAAGAACTTCAAAGCAAAACTAAAATTTCATTTATATATATAAAAACGTACATGTTCTTTCAAAAAATACATTTATTCGTATTATCGAATAGCAAAAAACTCTTTTTATTCGTACTATAGAACAGCCAATGCAAAAAATTAGCCTTTTGTACCTTTCGTACTATTGGAAATTCGTGGAAACGGAAGTACGTACTATTGGACGACCACTGTATATGTAAAATTATCGCCTGTAATGTATTTGTATCTACTATATGTATATTGCTCAACTGTATATTACATTATGTCTATATATCTGATGTATTTTTATCATAACAAATGTCAATCTTCATCTTACTGTATTCTACATAAAGTTTTGCTTTAAAAGGTATATAAACTACATTAAGGATAATACAGACAAAAATTTTTGAAAATAAATATTATTTAAAAACTCATCAAAATTAAAAACTCATCAAAAATAAATATTATAACCATAAAAATGTCCGTTTATAGCACGTAGTTAAAAAAGGAATAGTAACGGCCTTTTTCACATTGAACGATTAAAATCTAACGTCGATTTTAACAAGTTTTGTATGCCGAACTTCCCGTTAAAGTCCACGTTAACTCTTAATCGTACATTGTGGAAAGAGTCGTAATTAGAATAAATAATTCTTAGATAATAATCCAGCTTTTTTAAATATAGCGGTCAGATCTGATTTCGAAATTTCTTATCGCTGCCACAAAATTGCCAGCGCCATCTTTTGATAATTAATATGTTTTTATTCCTATGAGGGCTAACAGTCCAGAGAGAATGAATGAAAGAAAAAGCAGCAGGCTACATGAATTTGCAGAAACAGCTCTACTGAATTTTGTTTTGCACTAGAAAGCGGCTTGAAATTATTTTAATACATTATAAATATTAACTGAATAGTTGTGTTAAAAATGGCCTTAGCTGAAATTTGTAATATATCGAATGCGCCCTACATGAAATCGCGTAACTTTACGCCCAACGATTTCGAAAATGATTGCCAGCATCATACATCAAATTTGGTTAACCCGTACGTGTTGTCGGCTCCACCATTCGAAAATCCTGTAGAAAATTTGTGTAAAATTCAGGCTCATAGTGATAAGTCTGGCATTAAAATCGAATTTGATCATGGTACCACCACATTGGGCTTTAAATATCAGGGAGGTGTGATATTGGCCGTAGACTCCCGTGCAACAGGAGGACAATTTATTGGCTCGCAAACAATGAAGAAAATTGTGGAGATCAATCAGTATCTATTGGGAACATTGGCTGGTGGTGCAGCCGATTGTGTATATTGGGATCGTGTTTTGGCCAAAGAATGTCGCTTGCACGAATTGCGCAATAAAGAACGTATCTCTGTGGCTGCCGCAAGTAAAATTATGGCAAACATTGCTCATGAATATAAAGGTATGGGTCTAAGTATGGGCATGATGTTGGCTGGCTATGATAAACGTGGTCCCGGTCTTTACTACGTCGATTCGGAAGGTTCCCGTTCACCCGGTAATGTTTTCTCAGTTGGTAGTGGTTCAATTTATGCTTTTGGTGTTTTGGATTCCGGCTATCATTGGGATTTGAAAGATGAAGAAGCTCAAGAGTTGGGCAGACGTGCGATATATCATGCCACTTTTAGAGATGCCTATTCTGGTGGTATTGTACGTGTTTATCATATGACACCCACCGGATGGATCAACATTTCCAATACTGACTGTATGGAACTTCATTACAAATATGAAGGTGAAAAGAAAAAATAAATGTTTGTACCTATCGATATTTTAAGAGATTTTTTCATAATTAAATTCATTTGATTTATAAAACAGAAATAAATGGGGTTTTTGAATAATCAGAATAATTATCAATATTTTTAATTTGTATTCGGTTCTAACGGCTAAAGGGAATCTGAGGGGTTACTGCAATTCGTTTCGAAATCAGGAGGCTTATTCTGAATTGCGATGCGAAAGAAATTTGGTATTCTATAAGACTTTCGCATTCGCATTTTATTTCAAATCGGGGCAACACTGGTTAAAAAATAACATAACCGTAAAATTAAATTTTTTTGTTAGTTTGGATTATAAAATCTATCTACTTTAATTTAGAAAATAGTTGCGTAATTCAGATTTTAAATGCGAAAAAAACGAACATCGTAACACAGAAAAGCAATTGTTCGCATTTATAATTTTCGAATCGAATTGACTTTCGCATCGCAATTCCGAATAAGCCTTCAGGACTGTTCGGATTTGGATGCTTCTGCCCTTCGAAAGTGTTCTTTGGATTCAAAGCACAGGTGGGGCATTCTGGAGGGGGGTAGGTTATTCTGTATTTCGAATCGAAAGCTAATGGTATCGTATTGCAATAATAAGATAAAAATTCGAACTGTTTTCGCTTTAGGATCGAACTCAATGACCCCCATGCATTGAGTTCGAAAAGAAAATGTTCGAGCTTGTTATTTACTTTGCAATTCGAAATCATTTTTCTTTTGTTTCGAATTAGAGAGGGCTACAGAGCAGGGACAGGCAAGTGAAAAAAATATATCGATATATTTTTAAATACCGATACATATACATATATCAAGTAAAATATATCGAAATTTTTTCAAGAATTATTATTCATACACAGGCATATTCTTAAAATCACATGCCTGATAGTCCCAACATTTTTTGTAAATAAAACAAAAAAGTACTATTCTTATAAATAATTAATCTGGGGGGTTATTATGTATTTCGTTTCGAAAGGGAAATCATTCGTATTTGTATACCTTATACATACAATGTGTTTCGAAAATGTTTTTTTTTTTTGAGTAGAAATACATAATCATGCATGTAATGGAAAACGATCGTTTTCAAAATGATTTGCATTCGATCGTTTTGAAAAATTGTGATGAATTCCGACGGATTTTAACAATTAGTTTCGATCCAAACTCAAACTAATGACTTTTCAAAAGTACGGAAGAAGATAAATCATAATCAATATGATAGAACTGTGAAAAGAAATTTTGCAAAAAATATTGAAAAAACTATTAAAAACAAAATTAGAAATTATGACAAAACGACTATAGCACACCTTTTATCGTTTTCAAATCGTTTTTGTGTCTAAATCGTTTTTCATCACATACCTGAATAACCCTCCCCTGAAAATCGTTAATTCCCAACTTCCTTGCTGTTTCGCCAATTTTTCATGGAACGCATATCAACAAAATTCTACTCAAGGAAAGATGAGTTTCGAATACACAAAACAATTATAAATAAAAGAAATGGTTTTGTTAGTAATATTCTATTTGATGAAGAATGTGTCGAAATTTTTTTTTTAAACTATATTTTTTGTCATACTGTTATGTATGTAATCTTATTTTTCTCTCCCAGCGTTTGCAAGAAATTGCGTATTTTTATAATTTTCAGAAAGCTGTAATTTTAAATATTTATTTCTTAAAAGTAAATAAAAATATAGTAAGATGCATAGATATATAATTTAATTTAGTTTGGATCTTTATGGCTGCTGCTCGCTTTTCAAAGCCACTATAGCAAAATGTCTGGGCGAAACTATTGGATCAAAAACTGGAATTAAAAAGCTTTGACTGTGACCCAACTCTTTCAAATACAAAAGACGATCCAGTAATATAAGAGACTCCAGAACTGGAGCAAATGTCATACGCAGTAAATAAAATAAATCTAAATATCGTTTACTCTGCCTTTGCTCTCCCATTTCTGTGATTTCTGCGATTCTTTCGTTTTTCAAATTTAAATTTGAATACTTATTTCTACACAAATCTACATATTCTTCAAAACTACTAAATTTACGTATTTTGCCCACCTGTATACAATCTTTCAAATCTGGATGCTGTTCACGTATTAATAACTCCAATAGCGCTCTGTAGAATAATGAAATATTTGGCAGATCTTTGGCTTTCATAGTCCTTTCTACTGACTGAGCTGCCAGCATTCGAGCATTACGACCCAAACTGATTTTCTTTTCTTTTAAATATTGGCTTAGAGGAAATCCACTTTCTTTGTTCAAGTCCAAAATTTGTTTATTGCCAAAGAATTCCGGTCCAGAGAATTGTTCTTTAAGCAGGTGATAACAGCAGCCTATATTACACATTAGTTTGCAAGACTCTTGATTATGAAACAACTTTAGACATGTGGCGGCTAAGTTACCGCAGGTATGTAAACCAGTTAAACAGATTGTGGGCTTTATGGTGGGCAATGTCTCTGCAAATTGTTCATGCAAAAGGCCATCTAAATCCATATCAGACGTAATAAATTTATCAATGGTTTTATAGTTGTAACTTTCGTTGGTTAAAATTGTTTGTTCAATTACTGGAGATTTTTGTCGAAGTTTATGTTTCCAATTACCTCGACGAGGAGGAGTTATCCCTTTTGATTCCAGTTCTGCTCTTTCTTTTAAGCCATTCCAAGCTTTCTGCACCATAATTTAAATATATTATAAACGTTATTTTTTTAATTAAAATGTATGTTACCTTCAACCTTTTACTCCTTTCTATGGCCTTCTCGGTGTTATTGGTATTACTATCTATACCTAATACCTTATGACCATATTCCAATGCTAAACGAGATGACAAATAACCCTTGCCATCGCCAGCATCCACTATTACACAGCGGCTTTGCCAAGGACTAGAAGTAATTATTCCATTTACTAAGCTCGCAGTAACTTCTACCTGCATAAGTTAACGGATAAAAAAGGAATTTGAAAACTTTTAAAATAGTGTAGGTAGGTCACGAAGTTCCCAGTTTAGTTGAACGAATCTATCAGAAAAGCATCTTGACACAAAATGCCAAATGAACTAGGCAGCTCATGTCAAAGACACTGTATTTTCTCTACCAATTACCTCGTGACGTTTCTTTTCTGTTAAGAACTCTTTAATTTTAATTTGTTCTTTAAAATCCGTCTTTACTTTCAATATATCATCCTTGAACTGTTGCGGCGTTATTGTGACTTCTTCGAAAGAGTGTAAACTATGTAGATGAACTTCTTTGCAAAATTGTTTGATGTGTGGGAATTTACTTGTGGCACTTCCTGAGCTATCTGTGAGATTCCAAAACACTGTTTCTATACATTCTTCTATGGAATCATGGGAAGTAATCTCTTCCTGCAGCTCTAAAGGAACATAGGTTTTCCAGTGATCATCTGTTAGATAATTAACCATATGACAATTGACCCAAGACCAATGGGGAACCATAAACTGCAGAATACTGTCAAGGCGCTTACGTAGAGTTTGAGCGGTCATGTTTTCTTTTTATTATTAAAATGTTAAGTCCTTCTTTTCTTCTGGAGCTGTATCAATTGGAGCAGGCTTAAGACCCAATAATTTGTGCAATTTTTTATTTATATTTCTAATTTGTTCTAAGGATCCAATTATATCGGCTCCGGGATCGTTTTCTTTGGGAAATATTTCTATTAACGATTTCAATTGTTCCATGCAACGTTTTACCTTTTCTGTGTGATTATCTTGTTGCTGCAATGCTATTATTAAACCATAAATATCGGCAAGTTCTTCTCCCAATAGCAAACCCTGAGCAAATCCCAAACGATATCCTTCGGCTTTACCTTGTACGCAACCTTCGCTGAACCCTTCTTTGTATCCTTTGTTTACCAAACGTTCTTCGATTAGAACAATATCATCAAATATATCATTAATATCACGTTCCGAGTCCGAATCTTGTGTTCCCAGCATGTCTAAACAAACGTGGACGTAAACAAACGTTAAATATCACATGTTGCCAGGGCTGCCAGAGTCCAATGTATAACAGCTTTGTTCGAGTACTAGATAATTTGTTATAATTTGCAAACTTTTAGTGAATTTTGCTGGTTCGTTTTACCATGTCTTACTTTCAATTTAATTTCCAATTTTTTTACATTTTAACAGGTTATAGTTGAGGAACTAGTTTGTCTAAATTCGGGTATACAAATTTAAAATTTATTTCTACGGGGAAATTTTTTGTGGACTTTGCTGCCGATATTTCGTCGCGTTTTTACTTTATTCGCGTATCTGCAAGATCATAATTTTCGGGATACCTATTAACAAAACGTTACTCTTACTTAATTCATGTAAATATTCATTTCATATATTTCACTTTATTATATTCCTATTTATAAAAATTTTATGAATATGAACATAAACAATGGAAATATTTTTTTATTTGCTTTCTTTCTTCTTTTTTCCATAAAACGAACAAATTATACAAAAACTACTATATACATTTTAAATTTTACAGCTTGTGCTCTGACATAGTTGCTCAGCCTTGTTTTGAACATTAATTTCCCAACATGTGTTCGAACACTAACATTTACTGTCTACACAGTAATTTTTTGTGTTAGCAACAGATTTTGACAATTGTAAATACAAAAATTTCTAAATGTATGTCTCGTGAATACGTGGTATAATAAACTATGCAAGCGGCTTGCCAAACATGACAGTAATTTGCGTTTGTAGAAGCTGCTTGCAGAAAAATCCAAAAAATTTAGTTATTTTGACTACCATATTGAATTTGTGGCAACAAACTGATTGTATAGTCTATTGTAAAATTAGCTCATTTGCAACAAAATTTCCATAGAGTGCGGTTGTCGTGGAAAATTACAATTTGTACGAGCTAGTTTTTTGTAGTCTGTGTACAAATGAAAAAAGTATGTTTGCCAAGCCGCTTGCGTAGTTTATTTGGCCCTTTAACATTAATTTGAAGTTAATGTTAAAGTTAATCATTTTATATTGTATCCCGCAAACAAAAAGGGGAGAACTGATTTTAGCACTTTTACTTTTTCGTTTTCTGGCAACACTGTTGTAATCACCCATTCAAAATGCGCGCAGCTTTTGTATATGTTGCATAAAAATTGACGCAGGAAATAAAAGAATTGGGCGGAGCAACACATGCAGACAATTGGGAGCACGTTAAATTTAAGTATTACATACTTTAAAATTTACACAAGCTTGTGCAAAGAAAGGTAGATATACATAATTTCTAAGCAACTTGTCATTGCATTCTGCATAAACGAATTAAAAACGTAATAATAGATTGATAATAAAGTTATTACCTTCACTTTAACGATACAAATTTCAGTTGCAAGTACATGTGGGCCCTTCGCCAAATTGTCGTAAGTGGCATTTTCATTATTGTATAGTGAAATGGAACTTTTAATAGTTTAAAATGATCAAAATGTTAAAATTACTGACTTTATTTTTTAACATACAAGGTTGTTATTAAAGGTGGTTTTATACTATCTGTGTTTTACATCTGACTTGTCAAATTTCCCACTGCAAAAGCTATACATGTCGTGTGGACCTTTTGAAACATTGCCACCTGAAATTTAGAGAACTAGTCAGGCGAAAAAATTTTCAATTAGAGCGCGTTCTATTTTCGTCTGACGTCAGCTGTTTTGAGTTAACAAGTATGTGTTGGCGTCACTTATGTCAGATGCGATTATACATGTACGTGTGAAAGCAAAAATTAAAAATCGTCTGTAAATGACAATTTTGACAGGCACGCAAAGTTACATGTGGGTCTCAAAACTGACAAGTCAGATGTAAAACACAGATAGTATAAAATCACCTTTAAGTAGTAAAATAGTAATTTTTTGTGTATGTACATTAGGTTGGATCGTCGATGTGTGAAGGGAGAAAGTCATCCAATCGATTTAGAATACCTCCAGAATGTTGCATCTAACTCAATTATATAAAAATTTTTTAATTTCTTTCGAAACGTCTTTTAGCCCTCTACCACGTCTGAAAGTTCAAGTAATTTTATGAATTTTACTTTAAATTGTTTCATTAATATGCAAAAATTTTAATAATTTCTTTTAAACCGACAGGTATAAAACAATTTTGTGCCGAATAAAAGAAAAAAATCTCCAGGTACCCAACACGAAATCTTCATCCCAATCTGAGAATAAGTCCATTAAAACCGGGTCTTGATGAGACATAAGTTTGGAAATGTTTCTGTTTGCAATTGTCAAAATCTGTTGCTAACACGCAATTTACATTGTGCCTTTTTCGCCTGGCTTTAAAGGCAGGCTCTTTTAGTTTTAGAGAGAGAGGAGGTGAGAAAAAAAGAACAAATTGAGATTTGAGGAGTTTTTGTTATTTCTCTTTGTCATGTTCGTACTCTCAGCGCTAAGCATGTTTATAATCGTCAAAAAAGGTATGGATAAAAAGTGTGTAATGTAAATGTGTGTAACTTTTCGTAGGGTATTTATAAGAAAATTGTCAAAAAAGCCAGGATAAAAAGGCATAGTGTGAAAAGTCACTAACACAAAAAATGAGTGTGGACAGTAAATGTTAGTGTTCGGACACATGTTTAGAAATTGATGTTCAAACACAAGACAGAGCAATTATGTTAGGATACAAGCTGCCAAATTTAGTATGTATGTAGTGGTTTCCTGTATAATTTGTTTGTTTTTATGGAAAAAAAGAAAAAGGAAAGTAAATAAAATAATATTTACGTAAATAGTTTTTTTTTAATTATTTGCACATTATTTATGTTCATATTCATAAAATTGTTATAAATACAATAGTAATAAAGTGAAATATAAGGAATATTTATAAAATGGCGTGCAAGTTTACTACGCGTATATATAAATTGTGTTCAAACATCACTACGTTTACCCAGCCCTTATAGCTGTTCGACTTCTGTAGAAAATGCAACACTGATCTAATGATTTTATGGAAAGTTTTAAAAAAGCAATAACAACTCATTATATCACGGTTGCATTTTATGCAGAAGTCGAACAGCTTGTATAATACGGCCATGTCACGAGTTCAATTTCGTTCACCAACAGTGTGGACACACCTGTCAAATTTGCGTATTTTAGTTTTCTTTTTCAGACACCATCTGCTACAAAAATGGCGGTGGATTGAATTCCGTTTGCGAACGGAATTGACATGCCCGATAGTATAGAAACAGCTTTAACAGAAGTTTGAACACATACAGTTTTTGTAACGTAATTCTGCCGTAATTCTGCTTATGTTCAGAAATAATAATTGCACGTCTGGTCACAGTGTAAACATCGTTAACAATAATTTGGCGATATGGTTGCCAGATCTAAAAATTTTGCAAAAATATATTGGCCTATTGACGATTTGACGTTTTTAGGGTTCCGTACACCAAAAGTGTAAAGGAACCCTATTGTCTGTCTGGCCGTATGTCTGTCTGTCTGTCACAGGATGTTTTCTCGGGAACCGTAAGAGCTACGGACCTGAAATGTTCACAGAACATGTAAAACTTTGGCCGCTACAACAACAAATATATGACAGTTAAAAATTAAAGAGTGTTCTAAAGCGAGCAACGAAAAATGTTGAAATACTAATGTAATATACAGACACTTATATATAGACACTTAATTTTCAAAGTTAGTGTTAATTGGTGCACCGATATATAAAACAATAAAAATAAAAGGGTGCTCTATCAGTTAATGTAATTTTGAATATATAATTTAAACAATTTGCTGTATCTTGGAAACCATAAGAGGTAAAATCTTGAAATTTAAAAATAACGCTAAAACTAAAAAAATACAAAAATAAAAAATGTCAAAACTAATAATCGCTAAAATAAAAAAGCGCTTAAAGGAAAAAAGCACCAAAATTAAAAAAATCGCTTAGACGCAAAAAATCACCAAAACTTAATAGAGCGCCAAAAAACTAAAAAACACAAAAACACAAAAACCCCAAAAACATGGCAAAACGAAAAAAGCACTAAAATAAAAAAATCGCTAAAACTAAACATATCGTCAAAAAACGAAAAAATTGCCATAAATAAAAAAATCACCAAAACGAAAAAAGCGCCAAAACAAAAAAAAAGTGTCAAAACCAAAAAAAAATCGCTTGAATTGAAAAATCACAAAAAACCGAAAAAAAGCGCCAAAACTGACAAAAAGCGCCAAAACTAAAACAAATCACTAAAACTAAATATATCGTCAAAGAGCGAAAAAACGTTAAAACAAAAAATACGCCAAAACGAAAAAATTATCAAAACTACAAAAATCGTAACGAAAAAAAATGAAAAAATTGTCAAAGTGAAATAAAGGCAAAAACGAATAGGGATATATGTGTATTCGTGTGCGAGCTAAGGTCGCACTTAATTTATTTTTTTTGCGTTAGGAACATTTCTACTTTTGGAAAACAGTCGTAGGAAGTTTTATATGCACAGCAATTGATTTTATTTTTTTACTATTCTTTGCGTTTTTAAAAACTTTGGCCCTTATCGTGTTTGACGATTTTCGGCTTCGACTTGACATTTTCGTAATAGATTAAAGAAGGGGGGTTTTTCTATGTATTAGATAACTTCAAAATTTTTCCACTTACTTGCATTTGTGGGCGGATTGCCCACTGTGCAATATGCATTTTTGTTAAATTGCGTTTTCAAAAATCGTCATTAAAATTCTCTATCCTTGCAAAAATGCAGTAGTTAATGCGACATAAAACTAAATGAAAATAAAACATATCGGTTTTAACAAAACTTGATAACTTGCAAGTATTTTATACATTTGACGTCATACATTAATTGTGTGTTCTCAAGAAATTCGACAAGGAAACAAAATGTCTTAAACGGAAAACAAAAGTAGTAAAAAAGACATGTTTGTGCAAAGGTTTAACCACTCTATTAACTGACTGACATCCTTTTTGTGTTACGCATACGTACAACTTGATTTATTTCGGAAGGTATGATTTTAAAGAAAACAAAAAACAATAAGACAAAATATATTATTCTTTAACCTGCTTTGCATTTACCACTTTTGAAATGAGCAATTGATGAGAGTGTGAGTTTTGATTCAATCCAGTAGTATAAACATTAGCTGGCTGACATGCTAACCTCAACTTTAGCAAATCGATAAGAAAAATATAGAAACAAGTTACAAAAAACTTATATTTTATATTTGGGATCATAATAATGGCAACTATGAGACACTACACAAAAAAATGCATATGATTCGGGGGGAGAATATTCATCTCCCTCGTCCCCTAAAGAATAAAATGTACCCCATTTCTATTGCTTTTCTAAAAGACATTTTACAATGTAGTATGTTTCATTTCTCCCATAGTACATACTATCATACTACTCATACGTATACCAATTTGTGCTAAAAAATTGGAAATTCGCTTTTTCTTCACGTGTTTTTTTAATTAAAAATTTATAAAAAAATGTCCCTTAAATATACCGTTAAAATTGTTTAAACATAAGAGGATTGCAATGTTTTTTAATAAATATATAGTAAAGACTAACCCCCATATTCATAAAAAATAATGTGTGCTGGAAGTGTAGATTAAAACGAAATTTTTATTTCAAATATACGAACATGATCTGAAAACTATTTCGTTTTGAAATCGGTAACTTTCAGGAAATAATTCAACTAAAAAGCTCACTGATTGCAGCTTTTCATTTAATTTTTATGTTTCAGATGCTTCAGGTATTTTATCCGAACTAAGCTACGAATGCACTAAATTGTCCGATTAGAAGAACACTGTTTTTTGTTTTTGAAATTTTGCGATGAAATAAAGTATATTTTCTTTGTCTATTTATAAGCTTTACAACAACTTTAAATTCATTGAAATCGGATAATGTTTGTAAAAATTATGAGGTCAACAAAGTCTTTCATGCCCGAGGCAGTCAACTTTGACACCCTGTAGTTCACCATGTGTTTTAACAGAGTGGGCCAAGTTCCAACATTCTTAAAGCTTAGGTCCTCTTCTTCTCTTTTTACACGTATCGTTTTGTAATCGGATCGCAAATTGCAAAAATACAGATTTATTACCCTGTTTCCAATTGAAACCATTGTGTTGCGTTCGCCATTCTGTCAGATTGCCTCGAGTTTTCGAGATATTGATCTATTAATTTTTTTTTCTTTAGATACTTTATTATTCATTAAAAATCGATCTTATATGTAAATTACGTTAACAGATAAGATAATATAAAACAATTTATTATCTATTTTATTATTTTTTCTTTTCAACTATTTTCGATGTTACTTTTTAAAGTTTTGCCCATTTTTTTCTCAAAATAAATTATCACCGCTTGCTCAAATAACCGTTTTAGATATTTTTGGCTAGGTCTTTCCTGATTTTTAATCGATTATTTTATATTCGAATATCGAATATTTGTTCGAATATATCATATATAGCAAGCAGTGACGATATGTTTTGTCATGAGTATGATTTTGGCGCATGAGTGTGATTATTTAATATATTTATAAAATATGAAGTATATGTACGGTGACCAACCGTACACTATTATAGTGAACAGTACACTATTTTAGCCTCTTGTCCACTATTTTTTGTGTACGCCATTTGTAAATTTTTTTTTAATACATGCCCCTTATGTACATTGTTTTTTCTCACAAATGTTCACTTTTGTTCACTTTTTCTATTATTTCCAACATATTTAACAAACAATTTGAAATCAGCTTAAATTACATAAAAACTCTAGCTAGAAACCCAAAGCGTTTGATATTACATATTACATTCAACAGAGCCACCTGACAAGTGGTGATAAGCAAAATACACGTGAGCACTGATGATGGAAGTGTAGCGGCTACTCTGTTCTGCTGTGTACGTTGGAAAATTAAGTTGATGTTAATTTTTCCCTTGTTTCTTGAAATATTATTCATGCCCAATTCTTTCTGAATATAAAGTAATGAACCTTAGCCTAAAAATCAGTTAGTTTTGTTATGTTTTTTAATCCATAAAATGTGTACACTATTTTCCATGGAATTAATGGTCACCGTAAGTATATGTCAAACTATATCATTCACTTTTTGTTATTTTTCCTATAAAAAAGGCGTCATAGAAAACATATCGAGCCTTTGCTGCAATAGAGTCATAACTCAAATACAACTTATTTTGCAGAAAGCGAGTTTATGTTTTGATTTTATGAACAACTTAATGGTAAAAGAAGATTATATTATTTTTTCAAAAGTTGAGTATACAAGATATTTGTATGAAATTTTTAAACGATATGACTAATGTAGGCCGCCATAATATGTCTGCACAAATTTGCTGCAATTACGAATGTACTCTCCCTCGCTCTCTCTCTCTCTCTCTCTCTTTCTGATCGACTTTAACAACAAGATCAAATTATTTAACTTAACCCGCTCAACACGTAGCGCGCATAGTTCTTCAAAATAAGTAAAGTAACGAACTATATTTGTACTACAAAAGTAATTAATATTTGAGCAACAAGAAAAATTGTATTAAGACAGAAAACAAATCCATGAAAACTACTTAATGTGTATAGAGTTTTGAAGTTTTTAACACACATAAATGCACTTACACGCGAACAAAAGTGAAAACAAAATAAAAAAATATTAAATATATGGAAGCAGGCATACATAACCCAGTTGGCCACATCTTTAAGACATTATCAGTGACGCGTGCATGGCAATGTGAAATCCCCGACAAGAAATGTCGGACAACCGGAACAAATCATTATGGAAATTTTCCAGCAAGTGTCGCGAAAATCGTGTATGCTTCAATGAGAGACAATGGTGCTGAGATTGTCGTTCAAATAATACTACCGTGAATACGTGGGCGACATATATAAGTGATAATGTAGTTTGTCTTCTCGTCTATGATTAAATAAGCGACAATGCCGCCCATTTTGTCTTCAATGATTACATAAACGGCAATGTCGCCTATCTTCTGGTCGATGATTAAATAAGCGACAATGTCGCCTAATTTGTCGTCGATGATTACTTAAGTAAAAATGTCGCCTATTATGTCGTCAATGATTACATAGGCTACAATGTCGTTTACCTTGTCGTCAACGATTACATAGCAAAAATCTCACCTATTTAATCACAGAACGGACTTTAATTAATATTTTTAGCACAAATAAATTTTTTTTTTCATTTAAATTATTGACTGACTTAGCTGGGACTCGAACTGAGGCTGCATGTTTATCAAGATTTCGCGCTTAACACCTTGCTGCAGCACTACCTAAAACATTGACATCAAGAGGCCAACATATTCATATGTTTAATTGAACACTGAATGTAAAACGTTGTCGTTCATCGTGTCCTTAACAAAGTTGAATTGAGGACAACATGTTAGGCAATGTCGCTCATCTTGTATTCCACAACATTAGCAAACAAAACGTAAGAAACTGTCGCTAACATTGTCCTCAACAAAGTTGGATTAACGACAAATTGTAAGATATAGTCGCTTATATTGTCCTCAACAAAGCTGGATTGAGGACAACATATAAGATATTATCGCTTAACTTGTCCTCCACAATGTTATCGAAGAAAAAACGTAAAACACTGTCGTTCATTGAGAACAAAATGTAAAACATTGTCGCTGATATTTCCCTCAACATAGTTGGATTGAGGACAAAATGTAAGACCTTGTCGCTCATATTGTCCTCCACAATGTTACTGAAGACAAAACGTAAGATACTGTTGCTTATATTGTTCTCAACAAAGTTGGATTCAAGACAAAATGTCAGACATTGTCGCTCATATTGTCCACAATAATGTTGGATTGATGACAAAATATGATATTGTCGCTCATTTTGTCCTTCACAATGTTACTGAAGACAAAACGTAAGAAACTGTCGCTCATATTGTCCTCAACAAAGCTGGATTGAGGACAACATATAAGATATTGTCGTTTATCTTGTCCTCCACAATGTTACTGAAGACAAAACCTAAGAAATTGTCGCTCACAATTGTCCTCAACAAAGTTGAATGAAAGACAAAATCTAAGACATTGTCGCTCATATTGTTCTCAACAAACTTGGATTGAGGACAAAATGTAAGACATTGTCGCTCATCTTGTCCTCCACAATGTTACTGAAGACAAATCGTAAGACACTGTCGCTCATACTGTCCTCAACAAAGTTGGATTGATGACAAAATGTAAGACATTGTCAGTCATATTGTCCCCCACAATTTTACTGAAGACTAAACGTAAGACATTGTCGCTCATCTTGCATTAAAAGTGTTTAATAGAGGAAAAAGTGGAAAAATTTTCTTTACATTGTCAGTTCGAGAACCAAATCGATGGAGAATGTCGTACAAGAATTGGCCAATCTGGCCAACTGGGATATATTTACATACTACATATTGTACATTTACATTTACTGCACATTTTACTATGTAAATAAGTTTACTTTTGTTTATTCATTCAATACCGTTATATTTATAGCCAACAAACAGTTGCATACATACAAAAATGTATTGACATTGATTCGTACAAGTGTGTGCATGTGTGTGTTTTATATGACTAATAATAAAGACAGGGATAATTGGCCAAATATAACTCGAGGGTCAAGGGTATGAAGTGAAAGAGTTACAAAAAAAATCTAAATACATAAGTATGTTTCCTTTTTGTACTCCTTTTTTTTTCTTTGTAAATGAAGTTAAAAATAGACTTAAGTTATTTAGTTGAGTAATTTGTAGTCAAGTCATATGTTTAGTAGAATATGTAGTATTTGGCAAAAATAAAAACTATCAATTCAATTCCGTTTGTTTATGGGAATTTCCGATTTTGTTAAAATATCCTTAATTTACATTGAAAATAAGAATTCGTAATTGAGCGACATTTGCATTTTGGAATTTTGTTTTTTACTATTGCTCTTTTTTTTTTGTCAAAAACTATTAATGCTTATGGATATAGTTAAGTTTTAGTGTAAGTGCCAAAATTATATGTATAATAAATATTAATACCTATAACAATATTGTTTTATATATACAAACATACATACACACACATGCACATATGTACAAATTTGTCAACCTGATTGTTTTTTGTCCCTTTATATTTAATTCCGTTCTCATTAATTATAGTCCGGTGGAGTTGTACCCCAGCAAACAGTAAAGGTCTGACTTTCATGCAAATGCGTGTGTTTTGTGGTGATAGATAGTAGGTTGGCATCAATTTCTAGTTGCATATTTTGGTGGTAAGTGCATATTGTGCATATTTTACGTAGTTTTCATGGATTTGTTTTCTGTCTTAATGCAATTTTTCTTGTTGCTCAAATATTAATTACTTTAATTTACTGTACTGTTTACTTATTTTGAAGAACTATGCGCTACGTGTTGAGCGGGTTAAGTTAAATAATTTGATCTTGTTGCAGGCCTGCCATATTTGCCGATTTATCGGCATTTTGCCGATTTTTTGCCTCAAAATTATCAAAGTGCCGATTTGCCGATTTTTGCTCCAAAAATGCCGATTTTTTTATCAACACTTTTTAACACAGGGTAACTTTGTTTGTTTTATTATAATTTATTAATTTTAGGCAACACTGAAATAGAATAAATATACTGTTACATTAAAAATAGACAACTGTTAAGGTGTATTTAGTAAAAACGTATCGCGTAACGTTAGAACTTTCAGTGCCGCTCAACTTTAGGAAAACAATATCATATTTTTTCATCAATCCAACATTATTGTGGAAAATATGAGCGACAATGTCTGACATTTTGTCTTGAATCCAACTTTGTTGAGGACAATATAAGCAACAGTATCTTACGTTTTGTCTTCAGTAACATTGTGGAGGACAATATGAGCGACAAGGTCTTACATTTTGTCCTCAATCCAACTATGTTGAGGGAAATATCAGCGACAATGTTTTACATTTTGTTCTCAATGAACGACAGTGTCTTACGTTTTTTCTTCGATAACATTGTGGAGGACAAGATAAGCGATAATATCTTATATGTTGTCCTCAATTCAGCATTGTTGAGGACAATATAAGCGACTATATCTTACAATTTGTCGTTAATCCAACTTTGTTGAAAACGTATCAACCCAAGCAATTTTGTCAGCTGTTAGTATTGTTAGTATTAGTTTGACATTTGCTACGTAAAAATCTACTTTCTGCATATTTTCTACGTAACAAAAGAGACGATACGTTTTTAGTAAACAGCAAACAAGCTTTGTTTATGTTACAGCTTTTGCCAGCTGATCCCCACGAACGCGATATGTTTTTACTAACTAGACCTTAATATGTACACCAAACATATTGCATGAATGAAAAATATTTTTGCTGCAACAATCGATTTCGTAATTCGAAAGGGAATTATGAAAATAAATGAAAATTTTCTTTTCTCGTCTTCAGCTCATCCTAATTACCCTAAAAAAATGCATTAGAAACCTTATACCTTTTGCTTGTAAAGCAGTATTATTGATAGCAACCGAACCTTAGTTGACATCTGCTGAAAACGATATTACGAAAACTTTCAGTCAGCTGTTTTGTTATGTACACGAAATCCTGCAAAATGCGAAAAAAAAGATTGATGTAAACGGTATAGATTTTGATGAAGATTTCAATTGAAATCTACTAAATTTCGCTCAAGTGTCAATCCACTATTATTACGGTTGTCGTAGTCCTGACGAAATCGATGCAACGATTGAACGTTTGTCATATACTTTACATTGGAGTCGTTTAATTTCAACTGTGACAACCAATAAAAGGATTATTATCTGGGACCGAAAATAAGAGCTATTATCAAAATTTCAGTTCAAAAAGTCACACAGAAATAATTTGTCTATACGATATTTGAAAAAAAATGTTAGCTGTACGGAAGGTTGAACTGACATCAGATGTTTCGAGACGACCACAGTCTTCTCATCAGAGCTCTTTTTCCCTAGACCACACTGCCAACGAATGCAGCAACAACCAACGATCGAAAATCCTATTTACTTTTTTAACCAATTAACAGATGAGTCGCCATCTCGTGACTATTCTCAACTATTATCGGCTTTTTCAAAGGTTCGGAACTTCACTATGTTTTTCTTTATCATGATCAACTTTTCAAGCTTTTTTTGATTTCTTTAATTTTTTCTAGATGCAAGTAATGAATTTTGGAATTCAGCGCCTCGTATATATTTACATATTGCTAAACTATTGCCTTAGGGGAAATGTTCCAAGTGTTTGCAGGTTATGAGGCATTTCTTTCTCTTTGTACTGGATATGCAAAACTAAATAACGGTAAAAAATCAAACAAAAACAATTAAATTTATTCATACAAATGAATACAAGAAAAGAAAATTGCCAGAAAAGGAAAGTGGAAGATTATAAATAGGTAAAAAAGTATGCTAAAATGTTCTGAAGGAAAGCAACTAAATGCTTAACTAAATTTTAATTATTATATATTTTTTATTTAAACAAACTTGTATACATATTTACATGATACAATATTGCAATTATCCAGCGAAAAATTAATGTTAATTAATTCCGCAATCCGCGCAGAAGAACATTCACTAATAGAAAAATGTATATTCGCACATTGATGACGCCCTTTCCTTAGAATCCTGTCATCAATGCTATGACAAATGTCTTGAATAAAACGAAAACAGACATTAATCTGATGACAAACGTCATCATAGAATTTTGACATAGTTTAAGTGTCATCTATAGTATGACAGATACATATGACAGAGCTAATAATAAAATCTACAAGTCTTTTTAAAAACCAACACGCAATTTATACGGTGATTTTTTCACTTGTCTTTAAATCACGTCTTATTTTGTATGAGAGTGAGCGGGGTAGAGAAGAAAGCGGGGTAGAAGAAAAGACAAGATTTCTGTTTTCGAGATTTTTTTCATATATTTCTTTAGTTCCATTTGCATTTTCTCTCTCTTATGTGATTGTGTTAGGGTTTTTGTTGTTATGAACGAGTAAATAAAGCAAATTTTGAGAGTAATGTACAAAAAAGACATGAAATGAAAAATCATCGTATAAATGGAAAAAGTTTTTGGTAGCAACTTTAAAAAAGAATTAAAAAAAGACATGTCTTAAGAATCACGGTGTAAATTGCGTGTTAGCCACTACACAGGATGACAGTATGACAACTTTTCATCATATTGATGACACTTAGTCATCATATGTATGTAACATCAATGATGTTTATGTTGACTTTGTGCTGCCAATGTGTTATAGATGTTGACGTAGCTGAAATGGTGTCAGCTAATAAATATACGATGAATTGAGGAGCCTCGGATCAAGACCAATATTAGAAGAAAAAATAAAATAATAAAAAGTAAAACTGAAATAGAAACAAGTAAAAGTAAGAAATTTTAAATATGTGTAATTGTTTTGATCATTGCTTTGATGGTAAGATGACTAGCTGATGTAAAGGTTGACATCACAATGATGAAGTGTCATGCGGTCAAAAACGAAGACAATTGGATGCTATGCCGTGGTTTTAAAGTTTTTATTCGAACGAAAATTGTTATTCGTTATTTGTTCGAATATTCAAATAAAAGTTTTAAATTATTCGTATGTTCGAACAAGAACAAAATTATGAAATTTTATTCGAACGATATAAGACCCGAATAATTGACAACACTAGTTGATATCAAATTACATCAGCTTTATGGCGGTTTTTCAAAAGCCATAACTCTTCCTTACCAGTATACATTAGGGTAGGGACGATTTGCATGGATGCAAAATATATAAAAATTTGAACCCAATTTGCCCTAGAGACCATGGGTGTTAAATGGATTTGGAGTTTTCGGAAATTCAAAAATAGGTTGTAAGTGGCTGACTGTCTATTTTATAAATAAAATAAAAATGTTCGTTAGGGAATTTATATTGCAACAACGATAAAAAAAACTCAAATTTGTTTTTGTTTCCAATTCAAGACCCTAAGGAAAATGTTTATTGTATTTACAAAAACAAGCAGTTAGTTGGTATAAAACCAACCACTGATCGGGCCAGACCTCCTCCAAGAATAAAAATTTTTATATAAGTTCAGTCTTATGCAACTTATATTTGAGCAAAAAATCTGAAGACTACCACCAGTGGTTCAAAAATTATGTCGCCTTTATTATAGGAAAAATTAAAAAAAAGCATGAAGCAGGTTGTCTCAATACAGGGTGGCGTATGAGCATCATTATTTAAAGTATTAATAGGATATTAAGTATACGTGAACTGCTTCAAACACTTTTTGTAATCTTTTCCTTTAAATAAAAATATGTGAAATATACAAAGTTTAATGCACTAAGTTCAAATCCGTTTTAAGTTCTTAGGGTTCCGTACACAAAAGGTGAAAAGGAACCCTATTGTTTTCGCTACGCTGTACATCCGTCAATTATGTGTATCTTTTAAACCGTAAGAGGTAAACTGTTGAAACTTTTACAGCTACTTCAGCATTTTAAGCAAACTAAAAATTAAAGAGTATTCTATCAGGTAATGTAGTTTTAAAATTAAACTGTATCTTATGGACCGTAGTAATTCGACATTTGAAACAAACAAAATTAATAATTAAACGAAAAATATCTGCAAAACAAAAAAAAACGCCAAAACTAAAAATTTTCAATATGAATTTAAAAAATAGCCATAACAAAAAATCGCCAAAATTAAAAAGCGCTGAAACTAAAAAAAACGTAAAAAAAACGAAAATTACTAAAGCCCTTATGACACTACATTTTTCTTGCATTGTTTTGCTATAGAATTGAAAGAAAGAAATAGCAAATGATAGAAAGAAACAACTATACAAAATGTAAACAAAACGTAATGGCTTCTTTAAGTGCTGCCTACTTTTTATTTATAATAAAACGACAAAAGAAAAAAAAGTTGAAAAAAAAGAGGCGCTAAGAAGCTGAATTCGTGAATAAACCGCTAACTTGGCAACAATTTAATGTTTCAAGCTTGAAATGTCAATTTTAAGTTGAAAATTTTTAAATTTTTTTTGACAGGCCCCAATTTTTTATCGATAACATTAGTAAAAGCTTTGACAATATAGTATTTATCTTAATATAGCTGAACTCTTTGTACCTGGTAAAATTTCCCATTATATTATATTTGCACTGTTCTCCAAAACTTGAAAAATGAAGAAAAAATGTAGTGTCATAAGGGCTTAAACGAAAAAAACGCTAAAATGAAAAAAGCGCTAAAACAAAAGAAAGCACCAAAATGAAAAATTCTCCAAAACAAACAAAAAGCGTTAAAACTAAAAACCCGAAAATTAAAAAATAGCCAAAACAAAAAAAAATCGCAGAAAAACGCCGAAACTAAAACCCAAAAACGAAAAAAATGGTTAAAATGAAAAAAAACGTTGCTCTTACCGTTTGGCTTCTTATAAGAAACAAACAAACAAACAAACAAACAAGCCGCCTACAGCGCCACCTTTTGAGACTTTGTTCGATTTTTCTTTTTTCCCCAACCTTGGCGTAGCAATTACAAACAAAGCCGCAGAAGGAAGTATTCAATTTGGCCCAGTCGTTTTCAAGTTTTAAGCAGCCTAACAAACCTAGATCGATTTTTATATATATAGAAGATGTCACTTAGTCGATATATGTGATTATTTTTGCCTGAAATTTTTACACAAATGTTAAAAGAGAAGATCGAACAGTTTCATACCGTGGCCATATATTCAAGGAAATTTTGTTTTTGGTCTACTGAAAAATTTCGTTTTAAGACATATGTATGTACTAGGGTGATCGACTCGGTTTGTCAAAATGTTTTTGCAAAATGTTGATTTTTCGAATGTCGATTAGTACCAATTTTTTTTAATTAAAAAACCGGCCAAGTCGAATACTTTTCGATTTGTATATTTTATTAGTTTTTACTATATTAAAACTTAGATGAACTTTTACTGCTGATTTTCCTAAGTATTTTTTTCAATAACATTTACTGAAACATGAAATTAAGGCGAATTAATTTTATAAGGTGGTAGCAGGGACGAATTAAATTGGCCTTGTGATGTAGAATGGACGTCAAACTCCATATTGTATATAGAGTGTGACATCCATCGTAGAGAAAAAAATGCTTGTTGTTTTTGTATTGCTGTTTATGTATTTTAAGCGCAGTATTCAAGGGGTCAAAATGCATGACCTGCTTTATAGTAGTACTAGTGAAATTTTGCTTATGCGTCACACCGACGATGCTTGAAGCAACATCTAAATTTTTGAATTTTTCGCTTGCATTAAGCTTGTATTTGAACATGTATTCGTAATAGGTCATGCATGCACTCTAAAACAGTTTTGTTGAAAATTAGGTCGATAATAGTAGCAACACTTTACTCATTACTATCGACCTAAAATTAGACACGTATTTTTTTTTTGTTGATTTTGAACTAAATATTGATTTTAAAATAAACAAATAAAAATTTGGCGGCAAAGCGGTTGGCTGACTGCAGCATCGAACCGCGACCTCTTGGCTGATAGTCTGGCTTATCTACCTATCAGCCATAGGCATATTATACTTTTTCTGCCATTTTATCTATTTGAACTAAATATGTATGTTTAATTTGTGAAGTTAAATTAGACAAATTGTTTTTTTATTGCAAATACCTACAAATTCGATGCAATTTTAGACAACGAGAAATTTTCAACACAAATTTAGACAATATATGATCCTAAATTGTAAGCAATATTTTAGAGTGTGTATTAAAGAAGGACAACAACAAGGTAAACTCATATAGTAGTGTTTCATACTTGAGCTTTAAAACTCTATACATAAAAACATTTGTATATGCAGTTTGACATTTGGTTTATTATAAGATGATTTGAGTTTAACTTGTCATAGAATCCATACGTGCACGATGATTGTGTCATGCATTTTGACCGAGAATACTGCGCTTTACGGGTAAAATAAACTTTGGAAGCGGCTAGCCAAACATACATTTTTCATTTACACAGACTACACAAAATTAGCTTGTACAAGTATAGATTTTTCACTTTAAACTCTAATTTAAATTTTCCACGACGACCTCACTCTATGCAAATTTTGTTGCATATGAAAAAATTTCACAACAGACTACATAAGCGGCTTACCACAAATTCAATATGAGTCAAAATATCTAAATTTGTTGATTTTTCTTCAAACGTCTTGCCAAGCCGCTGGTCAAACACGAAAACACCGCCATATATTACACAACAGGCTTGTACAAAAGTAAATTTCTACCATGTTTGGCTAGTCGCTTGCGTAATCTATTTGACTCTTTAGTCATGTGTATGTCAAGATATAAACAAGAAGAAAAAATGTAAATCTGTGCAATAGGGGTCCTCTATATGTGTGGGCTAAATATTTTTCGGATTTTGATTGGTAAATACTGGAAGTGTTCTTTTTAGTAAGGTGCACTATAATTGGCAATTCGCAAATGAGGACCAAGTTCTTAATATTTACAGCACAATTTCATTTTTAGGGAATCTGGTAGCTTGGCAATATTTTTTACGTCTAATATGACGAATTATGGGAAATAAATGAAGAATTATGGAAAAAATATTGTCAAATTAGCAGGTTGCATAGAAATGAGATGGTATCGTACCTGTCAAGAACTTGATCCTCATTTTGATCTCAGTACTTTTAACGGCCGAAATTTTTGGATAGAAACTTGGCCTTATTTTCACAGCTATGTTTTTGTGCGGATAGTATTTACATGAACTAGGTATTAACTTTTTTTTTATCAAGCAAATTAAATGATGAAACAGAACAAGTCTTCAACTTCAGGCAAACGAGTTTTTCCATACAAATTGTCATTAATCATACGCCGTAAAAAGCAGTCATGGGATATAATCTATTTTATTTTGAGAACGTTTTTTCTCATGCTCTCAGTTTTAACCACTAATTCTCTCCACAATGTTGCCGTGTTTTAATAAAATTTCATACATTTTTCATACGAAATATAAGAACAAAAGAAAATAAACAATAATATGAGAGCATTTTGAAGCTACTGCCGTCGATTTAGTTTTGGGCCTGTTTATTTGTCAGCGTTTTTGCCTGAAGTTGCAGACTTAGTTCTGTTTCATCATTTATAAAAAACCGGTTGACCGGTTTTTTCTGAATTTTAAAAACCGTAACCGTTTTTTTTTTAATTTCAAAAAGTCGAACTATTCGAAAACCGGTTTCTGGAAAATGTTGAATAATCGATAGCCCTAGTATGTACGCCTTTATTCAAGAAAACCATACACAGTAGTTTTCCGGTTTAACGAACCAGTACTTTGTCAGGCCCGTTCGTTAAACTGAAAAGTACGTTATAAGCCGCACTTATGTAGAATAACCAGTTTATGGATAAATAAATAACTAGAATTGTATTTTTTATTGGAAGATAGCGTTACTTTCTTCTACTCGCTTTGTTTTTAGTTATTTGTATAAGAAATTTCTTATAATAAGTTTTTTAACTAATATTATGAATCTTATTTGTTCGTTAAACTGAGCAAAAAAAAATATTTTTGTTCGTTATATAAGATAATCAATGGAGCGAATTGATCTTGAACTGTTCGTTAAAAGCGATGTTCGCAGAATCGAATGTTCGTTAAACCGGAAAACTACTGTAGCTTAATAAATGGGGCATTATTTTTGAAGCGGAAAATCCAAAAAAAAAAATTGTTTGTCGAATTTCGTTGATATTTCGCATAACTATAGTTCTAGTATAAATGTGTATGCAAAATGTTTTTTGGGGTGCGAAAGTGTTGCCGTCTTGGAAAAATATATTTAATAATTATTTCGAACTAGAAAAAAATAAATCAAAAAATTAAAATAAATTATTCTTATAAGAATTGTCTGAACTTTTCAAAAAAATATTTAATGAAAAAAAAAGTTGGTCATGATCAAACCCGGAAATGACCAATTGAAATTAAAACTTTTCCAACTTCGACCCTTTTTATTTTTTTTTTATTTTCTTACCAAAATTAGCCTAGGATGTTCTTATTATACTGGTTGATAATGGGATCTTCATAAGTTTAAAACTAATGCAAATTTCTTTATATGAACCCCACCTTTCAGCACGTTTATGTAAAACTCCACGAGAAATAATTTCATTAAACATTTTAACAAAAATAATGGCTCAAATAAGTTTTTTATGTTTTTAATGGTTGGTTATTGCAACAACCCCGGTTTCCTTTCGGTTGTGCGAATCGAGCTCCGGACTGTATTTCGTATCATGAAATTTTGAGGATTCCATATGTATATCGCACTTTCAAAATCAAATCTGCCAACTTAAATTCATTCTTTTTGAAATTTTAGCAAAATTTTTCAAACAAAGATATTTGATGATGTTATTCCTTGCAAACACATGAGCTGTTGAACACGTTACCATATACAGATGTATGTAATTTGCATTCAAAGGATTTGAAAATTTTCAAAATTTTTCTCAATACACTTTTTGTTAATGCAAAATAGAGTTTTTTTTCAGATTATATTTGCTGTAAAGTAACATGCACGGGAATTTAATAAAAGTGTGTTATAAAGAGAGAGAAAAAAACAAATTATTGCATGGTAGTATTAACAAACAGCATTAGCCAAACAATACAAAATAATCAACTATTTAACCAAACTAACTAACTAAGTAGGCAGGCAGTCATCATACCTAAAGCTAGCAAGTTAGTGAGTTGGACATTTCGTCAGCCAACCATCCAGCCAGCCAGACTGTCTCTCATGCATCCATCCTGACAAACAGCCAGGCTGTATTTGAAATGTTGCTGACGCCGCTTTAGCATGGCACGCTTTTTGACGTTTCAAAAGAAATCCATATAAAATAAGCAGCAACAGCAGCAACAACACAATAACACAAATAAAATTGTACATGAAATATACAAAGAAACAAACATTTACAATTTGCTTTTGATTGCTGTTAATTTCGTCAGTTTGTTTGGTAGTAAAGACATTCGCGATTTTACGCTCGCTCAGTTCTTTAACGGTAGTTCTAGGATTCTAACGCAACTCCTTTACAGAAAAAAACAATAACATAATGCTAATAAAAAAAAAAAGAATTTAACAAAAAAAAACTTTAATAATTTAATGAACCGCAACGCATCAGTTTAAGCTAATAAAAAATTAAAGTAGTTAATTGTAAATTACAAAATATACACACAACCCAGAAAAAGAGCAACATAATCGTAAAAATTGTTTCGTAATTTTGTGGTGAAATAAATGTCAAAAAAAGAGAAGAAAAATACCGTTACATATCGTATTTCCTACAAAAACTAAAGCTTCTTAGGAGTAGTACAAAAACAACCGTTTAATATAAAGATCTATTTAAATTTAAAAAGTAAATAAAAAAAAATCATAATTTCTTGCAAAAAAAAATCAAAGTAATCAATATAAAAAATAATGCAAGTTACCAAACATATGTTTTGAATAAAAAAAAAGAAGAAAATAATACCTACTACAACAGCAACAACAACAATGCTAGATAAAAAGCTAGATAGAATAATAACCAATTATTAAATAATATAGTATGTGCTTGTTACGACAATAAAAAATATCTTATTACAAATCTTTGCGTATGCGCGTTGTAATAGTCTGCGATTTTTATACAGCCAACCAACCAACTTGCAACTGCATGCATGTTTTGGTTGGGCCTGTGAACATTGGTGATTTTTGGTGCCGGAATACAAAGGTTGAAGTCAATGCCATTTACAAAAAAAAATAAAAAATACGACCTTAAGATTATGAAACTTTTTTTACAACAATATACAAAATTAAAGTCTAATTTTTTTCTTAACAAGTGAACAAGAACAATTTTTATATAAAAAAAATATTCACTCTCTTGCAGAGTTGCCAGAAAATTTAAATGAAAATTATCCTATCAAAGGAATGAGTGTAGATTTTTGCATTAAGTCTGCGTTTAGTGATAGTGCAAAAATTAGCACTATGTACCACTAAATTTTTTTAAAGCTAGAAAAGACACACTATGCTGTTGAAAAATAGTGCAAAATAATTTGTTTGCAATTTTATTTAGTGCTAGTGCAGTGCCTATTGCAATCAACATTAATTGATTACCCCCAAGAATACTGCTTAAAGCATATGAGGCATTATTTTTGAAGCGGACAACCCAAAAAATTTTTTTGTCGAAATTGCTGGATATTTGCGATAACTATAGTTCTAGTAAGTATATAAATGTGTAAAAAAATTTTTTCTTGTATGATATTTATTTGTCGAGTTATAGGGTGCGAAAGTGTTGCCGCTTAAAAAAATTTTTTTTGATAGCAAGGACACTCTAAAATAAAAATAAGAAAAATAAAACAGGTCGAAGTTAGAAAAATTTTAATTTTAATTTGTCATTTCCGGTTTTGAACATGAAAAAATAAATTTTTTTAGATTATATATTTTTTGACAAGATCAGACGATTTCCTATAAGAATCACTTATTTAATTTTTTTATTGTTTTTTTTCTATCTCGAAACAATTCACATTTTTTTCAAAAACGGCAACATTTTCGCACCCCATAGATCGACAAATAATCATCATACAAAAACAATTGTATACATACTAGAAATATAGTTATGCCAAATATCAAGGAATTTCGGCAAAAAAAACATTTTTGGGTTGTCCACTTCAAAAATAATACCCCATATGCAGCTTTTATGTGTGAACGTGTTTTATCAAAACGTATGAAATCTGAAGATGCAAAACATTGCGAATGGAGAGAAACTTCTTTCCGCTTTTCTAACAGACTTAATGAGTATTTCCTAATATAATTCTTGCAAAAAAAGCCGACTACAAAATAGGCGTGGCACCGCCCCCATATTTTATCACCATTTACCATAAAAAAAGTACATGACGAATTGATAACCTTTCTCCTTTTTTTGAAGTCGGTTAAAAAGTAAGGAGGTGCTAATATTTATATTTACACGTAACCTGTAGTACACTTTCCAATTTATATATTAATGCATACATACAGGTTATCTACCGCTTCTGGAATTCACATTTGTAATTAAAAATTAAAGTCAATCTGAAATCCAAATTACTTTTATGTCCGCACAAAACCAGTTTCATGAATTTTATAACATTTTTGACATCGCTGTTATTTTATACTTTTACATCTTCTTAACAATAATTTATGAGTTTCAGGTTAATCACTTTAAAATAATTATATTCTGTGGACATTTAACAAAACAGCTTAAGTACATTTAATATCAGCCCAATTATGAATTTTCCTTGGGAGTTTTTCCTTTTCCCATTCATTTGTTCCCGGGGAAAAATTCTGCTATTCTAAAAAGCCGTGGAATAAACAAATAAGGGAGGGCAAAAATCTGGATCAACTGTTTAGTGTTTACATTTTTTTCTGCACTAACGCAAGAGTTCAGTAATAGAGTTCAATGATAATAATATTGCGTGCTAATATAAATATTTGTTTTTGCTTTATTAAAAAGTAAAATGTACAGTGTAGTCACTCAGAAGCTCTCGGAAAAACTTTGTGCTGAGGAAGTGAAGCAAAAACTGGCCCCGGACCAGATGTACTAAATCCCCAATGATTGTGTGTAAAAAAGGAAATTGTAAGCAACAAATCTCCCATTTACCTATTATGTGAACTTAAAGAAGGCGTGCAAAATTGAGTGTTTTAAAACTTTCTTCATGTTTTTGAAGCGCATGTTTGCACGGTGTGGACAAAAATTCCTAAGACAAGAGAAACATATAACATTTCGTTGTTTATTTAAACTTGTTGTCCTAAATATATGCTTATACCATTGCTTCACAACATTTTTTAATTTGAGTTTTAAATTTCTGCATTAGTTCCCTTCAAAATGCTTGCGGAAAAAACTCGCGAATAGAATACTTACTTTTTTTCCTGGGAGTTTTTTTCCCCGGCGAAATTGTAATTTCTAATATGACGAATGGGAAAAGAGAGCATTTCCCGGAAAGATTTTATTTAGAATAGGGGAACAGGGAATAGAGAAAAAACTCCTGGGGATTTTTTCATAATTGGGCCGTATACATCTGGATTAGAGATGAGCGAGCCCGTGATTTTTAAAGAGCATCGTGAACAGTGAACATGATTTAAAAATCACTGTTACTTAAAACTGTGATTGTGATCACTGTTTTCAGTTCTCTTATAGCAATGTAATTATCAAAACACACATGCATCTCTACAAGAAAAACGTTACTCCTTAATATACCAAGGCAGATTTAAATACGCCTTATAATATACTTTGAATTTTCAAAAGAAATACTAATAAGGAAGAAGATAACACAAGAAATAGCAACACTTTTCGCTTGTTGTTATTGTACGCAAATACAAAACGTTATTACCCACACAAACAGTGAAATATCATAATTTTCTGTATGTAGCAAATAGAAAAGAACAACTTTGCAAGTAGCAGTTACTTGACAAATTTTGTCACAATAATAAATAAATAAATAATTGAACCTGTGAGAAATTTATTATATGACATATTGTCATAATTTTATTTTAAATGACATTTATTTGCTGGAGTTTAAGCAATTGTCTATATGCAGCATTTCGTTGGTGCTTTACCAACTCATCAGTAGACTTCAAACACAATTTTGAACAGTTACAAACCCTTTATCTTATGTACAAACTTTTAAAAACCATTTGAGATATTACAAATATATAAATGATTTTCAAAAAATAAGCATAGTAGACTTTGAAACTTATAGAAAACCCAGCAAATAATTTTTTATTCGATATGAATCTATTTTATTTTTCTACAACTTCATACAATTAGAAATCCATTGGATAACAATAAAAGTATTTATTGTTATCCAAGTATTTATTGTTATCCAATGGATTTCTAATTGTATGAAGTTGTAGAAAAATAAAATAGATTCATATCGAATAAAAAATTATTTGCTGGGTTTCTGTAAGTTTCAAAGCCTACTATGCTTATTTTTTGAAAATCATTTATATATTTGTAATATCTCAAATGGTTTTTAAAAGTTTGTACATAAGATAAAGGGTTTGTAACTGTTCAAAATTGTGTTTGAAGTCAACTGATGAGTTGGTAAAGCACCAACGAAATGCTGCATATAGACAATTGCTTAAACTCCAGCAAATAAATGTCATTTAAATAATTGAACTTCAAAGTTTTTCAAATTCAGGAAAATTAGTTTGTTGAAGGAGTATTTTCAAAAATAAATACCACCAAAACTCGTCTGCAAGAAATTAAAACAATGTGATTTTGATGATTTTTCTTATATTAATTATATTCATTAATGGCTTTTGAATTTGGATGAGAAAAATTTACAAGAAATAATTTTTGGGGATTTTATTTCTACGTTTGGGGATTTTCTACTAAATTTTTATACGATTATTTTATAAAAATTTATATTAAAAAAAGTATTATATTAAAACAAATTTATTATCAAATATATACGAGGGCGGATTGATATTGAAGCTACCTAGCGCTAGATGGCAGCACAAACACAAAAACGTTTTTTTTTAAATTGCGATCTGTCAAACGTCAGCTGTTAAAATTTCACCCAAATTCATCGTTGAGTTTATTTGTTGTAGTCGTTTGAAGTAAGCAACTTTTGTGTTTCTTGAAAAATGGAAAAAAGTGAATTTCGTGCATTGATTAAACACTATTATTTGAAAGGGAAAACGGCTCGATAAACATTACGGTGAGTCTGCTAAGTCAGGTTACATGGTAAATTATTGGATTGCTGAATTTAAACGCGGCCGAACAAGCACTGCAACTATACCATCAACAGGAAGGCCAAAAGAGGTGCTTACTGAAGAAAATATCAAGAAAATCCTCGATATCGTTATGAATGATCGCCGAGTCAAGTTACGTGAGATTGTTGAAATGGTAAACATATCATATGAACGTGTGTTCAACATTTTGCATGAACATTTGCATATGAAAAAGCTATCGGCAAGATGGGTGCCGCGTTTGCTCAGTGTCAAACAAAAACAACGGTTCACACAGCATTAGATACGATGCTAAAATTACGTGAAATACACTTCGAATTGGTTGATCATCCACCTTATAGTCCAGATTTAGCTCCTAGGGACTTTTTCCTGTTTCCAAACTTGAAAAAATGGCTCGCAGGAAAAAGATTAATCTCAAACGAAGCAGTGATTACCGAAACTAACGCGTATTTGGAGGGGTCCCAAAATCGTATTATTCCGATGGTATAAAAAAGTTGGAATATCGTCTTACTAAGTGTATTGAGCTAAAAGGAGAGACTATGTTGAGAAATAAATGGTTTTTGAAAAAAAAAATTTTTTCCTACTTAGGTAGCTTCAATATCAATCCGCCCTCGTATGTTGAGAAATAAATGGTTTTTGAAAAAAAAAATTTTTTTCCTACTTAGGTAGCTTCAATATCAATCCGCCCTCGTATTAAGAAAAACTACATAAAATTGATGTTGGCCGTTTTTGACGATTTTTAAAATCAATTTGGCGAAATAGGTCGGAAAAAATCTGGCAGCCCTGATCACAACATGTAATGCAGTCATGGACCATGTCATTGGCAAACAATAGTTTCTAGTTAACCGACAAGTGTTTGAGTTTTAGCGAGTGTAATCGTTAAAACACGAATACTTGAGTGCTCCATCGAATAGTGACATAGATAAGTTTTGAGACTAGTCCGATGTAATACAGACATGGACCATGTCATTTGCAAACAAGAGTTTGTAGTTAAGCGGGAAGTACTGGTGTTTTAACAATTTCAACACGAACACTTGAGTGCTCAATCAAGTAATGACGGAGTAGTTTTGAGACTACTCCGATGTAGTGTAAAGTTGGGTTATATGGTCCAGCCTTAGGACATAATAATGTTAAAGGCTGAGTTAGCCGACCGTAAATGTAGAAAACGTAAATGTAGTCGAATGTGCTGATCGTTTCTGTCTCATAGCTTTTTAATGCGACAGAAAGGATCAGCACATTCGACTACATCTACGTTTTCTACATTTACGGTCGGCTAAATCAACCTTTAAGTTACCTTTGGACTAGTGGTAGTCCTCTATGGAATATACATGCGTGTATTATCTGCAGGGCATTGGTAAACAAAAAAAGCACACTCACACAAAATATACATTTAAAATGAGAATCACCCATGTTTATTTCGCATGTTAATTTTGGCATTTCAAAGATAATCCGAATCAACATCTGCTGCTCTTTTATTATGTACTTCACATTAGGTGTTGCTCCACTTTGCGGTAAAGTCACATGGGCATCACCAGATGGAACGACACAGAGCCAGATGGATCATATTTGCAGATCGATCTGGCTCTGAGTCGTACCATCTAGTGATGCCCATATGACTTTGAGCGAGTGCCATCTAGTGATGCCCATATTACTTTGTAGTGTACCGCCAATTTTAAATTCGTTCATTTCGTATACCTCTTCGGCAGCATCAAGGAATCCATAACCATATCGACTATTGCACACCAAAACCTTACTTGTGTGGATTATTTCTTTCAATTGTTTCCAGCAGGGAACAGTATTTTTTATTCCGGATCAAAGTCTTCACCGATGGCTCCAAAAGAGGTGATAGAACTGGCGGAGGTTTCTATGTAGAAAACTTCAATGTAAAGGTTCCATTTAGGCTTCAGAAAGGCTGCACCGTCCAGAAATCTCCGCTATCACTAAGGCGGGAAGATGCCTTAGGTATTATAGGATATCAGAAGATATCTATATATTTATCGACAGCAAAATGACAATAGCCGCTATAAATTTTGTATACACTACATCTTTGGCGGTTGTCGATACTCTGTTCTGCTGTGTACGTTGAAAAATTAAGTTGATGTTAATTTTTCCCTTGTTCCTTGGAATATTAATCATGCCCAATTCTTTCTGAATATAACGTTACGAACCTTAGCCTAATAATCAATTTGGATTCACAAAGCAAATACGTCCGAGATAGCGAGACATTCGAGATTAACTCTGAGTTGGGTTCCGGGATACTCGGATTGCCCCGAAAACGATATAGCGGACAGAATTGCTAAACAGGGTCTGAAATTGAGTAACTCAATGATCTGCCACTGTAAGTTACTGATACAACTTGAACCATACAGGCTGGCACAACATGTGCAGGTGGGAACACGAAGGCACCTGCCATTAGAATAGATCCACATGGCCCCACTACGACCTCCGCAGGACACGTGATCTGCTCAGACTCGGTAAAGATCGAACGGAACTATTAGTCACAGTGCTCATAGGGCACTGGATTATCGGGACCCATGCCAGAAGGATGGTTCTAATTTTTACAACGACTACTGCAGAAGTTGTAATGATAAGGAAGAGGAGGAAATGGTTCATCATCCACTATGCCAAGCGTTAGGCTCTAACAAGCGTAAGGACAATAATTCTGGGCGCTAGCATACTTCCAGACTTAGAGGGTCTGGCAAATGTAGGGCTGGTCAAGCTATCCTCATACTTAGTTCAATCGGAATGGTTCGATACGGCGACAGTACAATCGTAAATAATTGGTTAACAAAGCGATTAATTACACCCTCTCTGCTTTAGGATAGCACAAAGGGATCGAACTAACGAGCCCAAGTGAGTCACTTCTTGGGTTGTAACTATCCTCCCAACCTAACATAACATTATATAACTCTACGTAACGTTGTCCATTGTCCAACATATCACCAACAGCATTACGGATTTTGCTCTTCGCTAATCTAAAAAAAAAAACTTTGTTAACTCTGAGCACACAAAATTAACATCACTTCCGTTGAGAGCAAATTACACTGAGAGAAATTATAGAAAATATTCACAATAATTATATTCTTATTTTCAAATCTTAATATTTTCTAAAGTTTTAACAAATTCGTTTGAAATTTTAACGGTAAATATAAATTACTAAGCTAGCGAATGCGAAATCAATTCATTTCCGTTGTTTAATTCTTTACGGCAAACAAGTTTATTCTAGATTTTATTGATGTTTCACTTTTTTTCATAAAACAACGGAAATATCTTGCAGTTTTATTTACATATAAAAAAATTGTACACAACTAAAATTGTTTTAATTATCTTAGTTAGGTTTTAGTTTAGTACTAATATAAATTTAGCTGATTATAAAATTTTCTTGGGTAATTTTTTAAGCTTTTTTGCAGTTTGTTGAGCACCATAAATTAAAATTGAAGGTCAATTTTGTCATTTTCAAGCTTGGCAAAACAATTAATTATAGTTTAAAAAAAAAATTTTTTTTAACTAAAACAGAAAACAACGCGGGAGCTTTGCTCTTTTTTTGTTGTTTTTAATTGAAAAATTTTGTAATTATATTAAACTAATAATGAAGAATAATGATTTCAATATTGTTTGTAATAAATAAATTGTGAATGGAAATGAAATGATATGATTTTTATTGTGGTCGTGTAATAAGAACATAATAAAAATTAAGAAAAAAAAAATTATAATGTACAATTAAGTTCTATTTAGTAGTTAGTAGATAGATGTTTTAATATTTCGTTAGATTTTATTATAAAGCAATAAAGAGTAAAATAATACTTTTAGGAAAAAGCTATAACATAATTGAAATAACCGTCACTGCGTTTATTGACGTTGACTGGAGTTAAGCCCTTATGACACTAAATTTTTCTTCATTTTTTAAGTTTTGGAGAACAGATATGATAGGAAATTTTACCAGGTGCAAAGAGTTCAGCTATATTAAGATAAATACTAAACTGTCAAAGCTTTTACTAATCGATAAAAAATGAGGGCCTTAAAAAATATGTAAAAATGTTCAACTTAAAATTGACGCTTCAAGCATGAAACATTAAAGTGTTGCCAAGTTAGCGGTATATTCACGAATTCAGCGATTTAGCGCCTCTTTTTTTCAACGTTTTTTCTGTTGGCGTTTTATTATAAATAAAAGTAGGCAGCACTTAAAGAAAACATTAGGTTTTGTTTACATTTTGTATAGTTGTTTCCTTCTATCATTTGCTGTTTCTTTCTTACAATCCTGTAGCAAAACAATGCAAGAAAAATGTAGTGTCATAAGGGCTTTAGGAATATAAATTATTAACAAGGAAAATTAAAGAAATATGAGAACAGAAGTAGACAGCCGACAGTTAGTTGAGTATGCAATTTTGTTCACTCACTGGAACCCGGCGCACTAAGAGTCGATTTACCAATAGATTGAATAAACAGCACAAGATAGGGTAAATTCATTCTTTATTCAGACGGCTTTTTTCCGCAAGAACAAGGCAGCAACAGAAGATCTATCGAACAGTTTTCCCTCCATCTTTCCATTTAGAGCACTTCTAAAGAACTCATGAATCGGTATATTCATTTCCTTAGCATTAGTACATGGCTATATTAAATTGAACCGTTGCCCTCGTTCCGTAGTTATTCTCGTGGTTGGGTTAGGTTCGGTAAGGAAGGGTAGTATGAAGCACACTTCCACTCGGAGAATACCCATGTATAGATTAAAAAAATACCTTCTTTTACCCAGAAACCCTATTAACTGTTATCAGGCGCGGATTCAGTTTAAGTTTTTGGGAGGGGAACTTTTAAATGAAACGTGCAATTTTGTAAAATTTCTTTTAGGAACTCTATAGAAACGCGATATATTTTATTCGTTTTAGAGGGGGATATATCCTTTTTTCACTCCTCCCTGTCATAAAGCCACTTAATTCTCATGATGAATACTCTGTGATATCCTCAAGTTTACACTTCGCGATATCACTAATCCTCTCCTACAAACGTCTGCTCAACCATTGAAGCATATGGCGTTGAACCCTCGGACAGTGGCAGTGGATTATTTCTGAATCCTCTATATCCTCCAACAGCTCATCGTGTCTGTTCTACATCCTCCAAAATCTAAACGTCGCCCTGACCGAGCAGTGACAATTCAACGCGCCTATCAAGACTTTTAGAACCTTCCTATCCATACCTAGTAGTAGTTTGGAACTTGCTATTCCACCAGGAACGATTGGTCCTATCCATCTTCCAATAACTTTGAGGTTTCGCTATATTTCAATCCAAAAAGAAAACTGTTCGAATTTGTATGTTATTGACATTGCAATTAACCGATCCATCACTTACTTCCTTATCTAACAGCGAACTTATTCCTGCACGCTTGTCGGCAGTTTCATTTCCCTCAACACTACAGTGACATGAAACCTAACATGGTCTGGCACGCTGAGGGCTCTCCTACAGTCACTAACTAGTTTCGATATGACACTGTCCCTTCAAAGCCTTTAGCGCAGCCTGACTGTCAACATAGAAAGCTATCTCCTCGTCTTCAGTCATGGTTTTGGCCATCAATTGCGTCCGTCATAAATACACCAGCACCCATGGCTATTCCCAATTTAGCTGTCTGTAAAGTTGCTAACTCCAAAAGTCGCTACATGGAATAGCTAACAATAGTGTCTTGCTAAAATCGATTTCGATGACCTTGTAATCCGTAGAACAAGCGGTTATGGATACCTGCCCATTAAAACGAATATAATTTAAGATCCCTGTGTGACCTGTTAGTTTTGTCCTCACTAAACCTTGCTTCACAAGCCTAAGCAAACTCCTTGCCGCCGTTCTCATCACAAAATCCTCTGTGCCCCAAGGCGAATTAATGCCAAGTCGCCTCGGTTCGCCTTATACTAATTAAACAATCTGTCAAAAAGAAAAGGAAGAAGGTGAATTCACCTTGAAAATAAACTGCCGCGCACTGAGAAACAAGCCAGTCGCTTTGGCTTAAAACCACCCGCCGAGTTTATTGTTTTGATCACACGGGGCTGCAAATTTGCATACTTTTCTCGCTACCCAAAATATCTATAAATAAGAGGGCCTACGAAAACTCTGGCGGCGCGCCATCGCCGATCCAAAATCTGTCCAGGTGCCACCGGCGATAGTTTTCCTCTGCTTGTTTCTCTGATTCTTTGACAGAGTGGCATTGATTAGCAGAACTCGCCTTCGAACAGCTGATGATCATCTGCGCTAATTCGGCCACCTTGTATTAATTCGCCTTGCACAGTCCACCCCCACAATTGTGGAAATTAAAACACACATATTCTTATGCTATTTCATTTAGTCGTCGATGATACCCTACAGATAATATTGGACTACGTGGTCCACTTTAGGTGAAATGGAGTAGTTACAACATGGTCATATGTAATGCAGTCATGGATCATGTCAATTGGAAGCAATAGCTTCTACTTAACCGACAAGTGTTTGTGTTTTAGCGAGTGCAATCGTTCAGGCACGAGCACTTGAGTGCTCCATCAAGTGGTGACATGGCGTAGTTTTGAGACTACTCCAATGTAGTGCAAAGTTGGGTTATACGGTCCAGTCCTAGGATATCGTAATGCTAAATCCACCATGTTTTCTCCACATATTTTGGGTTACCTTTGGACTAGTCCCAAAAAATGTATGGGTGAATTGTAGACAAGGATGAAGGCTTTAAGATGTGAAAAAATTAGGCAGTTTAGGGCGCTATATGTTGTTATGTAAAACAAATTTTACCGATAAAATTCTTTAGTCGTCGGACAGCTTATATCTTTCAAATTAAAAGTCTCATCGGCAAACAAATGAATATATGAATTAAAGGCAGAATGTAGGCTTAAAGGTGTGTGCCAAATTTGGCACCTGTTTTGTGTGTTGTTGTATAAAGCCAATTTTACCAATAAAATTCTTAAGTTTTCGAAAAACGCATATCTTCCAAACTAATAGTTTGATCTACAAAAATGTATAGACAGATTATAGCCAACCAAGGATGTAGGCTACAAATTCGTTAAAAATTAGAGAGCTATTTTTAGCACTGTGGACGCTATATTTTGTTATATAAGACAAATTTTACCGATAAAACTCTTTAGTCGTCGGAAAGCTTATATATCTTCCAAACTAATAGTCTTAGCTACAAAAAACGTATGCATGAATTATAGAAAAGGCTGTAGGCTATAAGATTTGTAAATAAATTTGCTATTTTCAACACAGTGGGCGCTATAAGTTGCTAGATACGACCATTTTTAAAAGTTAAAAATGCATTAAAAAATTTCTCAAAGTGCATTACAAAAATGCATTTTAAAATGCATTACAAATTTATCTTAGAATTAAAAACGACTACTTTATTGGTATTTTAATTTAATAACAAGTGGTTTCGGAAGCTAGTTTCAGCAACATCTTATATAATTATATATAGAAAAAGTTGTATAGTTAGAAAAACTGATGTAAAAGTCGCATACGCAGGTCTCAGCAACTAATTTTTGGAGAAATATTACTCTGTAGTATCTATATTAAGATTCAACACAATTTTTCAAGTGCTCGCGATCTAGAAATGTTAAATTTTTTTTTCTATATTTACGCTTGTAAACCTTAACTGAAATAGAAAATATATAAAGTAAAGTCGTTTAAAATAGCTGATACAACACTTTATCAAAAAAAAAAAAGTTACTTTGTCCGAAAACGTCCATCATTAGCGATTCAATACGCCAACAAATTTGTTATAAAAATCGACAAATAATTACAACCCAATTTTTTGCTCAATATTCGTTTAAAAGGCCATATTTTCCGAACCAGGTAACATAGTGATAAATAAATTTGATTTTTCAATAAACTGATTTGTCCGATATTTTTTTTTAATTTTTCCGCCGCTAGATTGGCCTTTTCCCCTCTGTGCGTCTCCACCTAACATGAAATGCTATTGTAACTTGAAGCTATGACTACGTTGCTAAAACAAATGCAGTAACAATCATGTTATAACTTGAAAAAATCATTAACTTGAGCAATCTAGACTTAACATTAACTTGAATTTAATGTTAAAGTTAGTCATTTTATGTTAGGTGTAGACAACCCAAGTTAGGTTGCCAGATATCAAAACAAAAGTGTTGTTAAAGTATTTATAACATATTCATATGAATGTATTGTTTGCATTTTTAGACTCCTGTAGTGAGTGACATAATCGACTTAACCTTAATAGTTTATTGAAATTTTTTCTAATGCCTAATGTAATATGATATAGTAAATCATGCTAATAATCATAGTTACTTTTGACGGCATTTGAAATGTTCATACAGCAAATTTAAATCAAAAGAAAGAGTAGATAAAACACCAATCTGCATGCATATGTAGTACATATGTATGTATGTATGTATGTATGTATGTATGTATGTATGTATGTATGTATGTATGTATGTATGTATGTATGTATGTATGTATGTATGTATGTATGTATGTATGTATGTATGTATGTATGTATGTATGTATGTATGTATGTATGTATGTATGTATGTATGTATGTATGTATGTATGTATGTATGTATGTATGTATGTATGTATGTATGTATGTATGTATGTATGTATGTATGTATGTATGTATGTATGTATGTATGTATGTATGTATGTATGTATGTATGTATGTATGTATGTATGTATGTATGTATGTATGTATGTATGTATGTATGTATGTATGTATGTATGTATGTAGAAACAAACTTACACATGTACATATAAATAATTTAAAGTGTCCATATGTTTAAATATTATTTACAGATAAATATGTATGAGCAAAAAATCATGGTTCTTATTTGCTTTATACAACAATATTTCTATTCCAAATTATAACTTAAAGCATATTTTATTTTTAGGGTGAAAAGTATTTTACTTTAAAACATGTACATATATATGTATATATATGTGTGTATAATATGTATCTTTAAATTTTCTTTTTATTTCTCTAAATTGATAGGTGAATTCCGGATTATAAGGGCATTATGCAAGCTAATTATGAAACAAGTAATTGTTGTATATCTTCCTTATTGATAATTTAAATGCAAACATTTTAGAAAGATCATCAATTTAAATAAATTTATATCAGTTTTTTATTATAATTTCTTTCTTACTATATTCATTTGAATTTGATAAAATACGAAAATTTAAATTTGAAATATGTAGTACTTCCTTTGTAGTATAAAAAGAAAGTGAGTTAAAAAAGTATTCAAATACTGGCTTGGCCAGACAAATGTCGACAGTGAGATAGTGATATATGAACAGTATATAGAATTTGAATTCTACTTTTTATTACAATAATAAAAACTCAATTTTAATTGTTGTTTTTTATTGGAAAAATAAAAGTCAGTTTTCTACTTTTAATTTTGCCCGAAAATATATCGCCCAATTAAATAGCATTTTTGTTTATCAACAATATCAAATATTCTGAAAACCAATATACTTGCATATTTATATTTTAATATTTTGCTCAGCATCAGTCAAATATTTAACTTTCAATTGTTTCTAATCAGTTTGGCTAGATACTTGCACAAAAAGTACATATAAATATAAAATATGTGCAACTTTTATATTCTCAAGTGTTTTGCATTCATTTCCGAAATAATAACAACAACAACAACAACAACGAATAATAGAAGGTGTAGTGTAGATCTCTCTAAATGAAATCGGCACGCGATTCAATTGTTAAGCTCAATTTAAATTATTCCTCCATACACAACAAAGCTTTTTAAAAAGCCACTATAAAATTTCGCCTGACCACAGAAAAAAAAACATTATATGACAGACAAATGGTATTTTTTCCATTTCATCATCATCACATCATCTCAGTACAACTAATACTCGTATTAAAAACCTAGTGGAAATTAGTTGAAAGGTCTAGAGTTAAGATATCTTACCCTACATGATTATTTTGTTGTTCAACTAATTAATCGGCTCAAAAATCAACATGGCGTATACACATTTTCATCATCAATCATACGCATGATACAACTAACAGGTACACCCAGTTCTACAAAAATAGAAAATTTGTTGTAAAAATTACTCTACTAGTTGTCAAAAAACGTTGAAAGGCGGGTGGAGTTATCAGCACAGCTAGCTCTATAAGGAAATGTCAAATACCTGAAAGGTATTTATTTATAGTGCCAGCTGATAAAAACGTATTATTGTGAACAATCCAAATAAGAAAAAATCACAATAGCGTTATTTTTATCGAATGTGCGCCATAATACCAAATGAAAGTTCGTTAACTCGACCACAATCGAAAATCGAAAGTTGCTCATAATAGGCACCTTAGTGTTTTTTTGTGTTGTAAATTAAAAAAATATATAAATTTGTGTGTATGCAAACAAAATTCTGTATAGAATTCTACACGATTATTTTTCCGTGTAGAAATAAATGCAAAACTCCAAACCTGGGCTCATATCGTCACATCCGTGAACGTACAACTCGTCACGTAAAAACGCCATTTTCAGATTATGACATACGTGAACGTACTGTAATCCCATACAGTTTATACGATTGACGTGTCACGTAATTCATTTTAGTACGATTGCCGATACGATCACGGATGTGACGATTTGAGCCCTGAATTTCAGTAAGAACTGCATACTACGCTTAAGACGTGATTAAATTCCGTGCCACACATACATAAGTGTCTAGTGTCATTTTTCTTTTCTTGTTTTTTTATGTATGTTTATATGTATGTGGATTTGTACATATTTATGTACTATGTATGGGTCAAATCTAGGACATAATTGAAAGTTTACACCTTTACGGATTGTTGCCGTTTTGGTATTTTAGCAGCTTTCAGTGTTGCCGCTGTTTTCCGGGAAAGTTCTGGGATTTTGGGGAGTCCGGGGAACTTCTGGGATTTTGGGAAATTTTTTTTCCCAGTTTTGTGGAATTCTTAGACCGGTTTTGTAAAAATTTTTGGGAATCCGGGGAACTGCTGGGATTTTGGGGATTTTTCTAAAAGTTTTTGGGAATCTAGAAAACTTCTGCGATTTTGGGAGTTTTGTAAACGTTTTTGGGAATCCGGGGAGCTTCTGGGATTCAGGGAAATTTTTGTCCCAGTTTTGAAGAATTCTTAGACCGGTTTTGTGTCTAATGCTGTCGGGGAACATATGCATAGATATCTTGCTACCCTGGAGTAGCGGAGATTTCTGCTTGCAAGTAGATGCAGCCATCCTGAAGCCTAAATGGAACTCTTACATTGAAGCTTTCCATATAGAAACCTACGCCAATTCTATCACCCCAATTTGAGCCATCCGTGAAGACAATAGTCGATATGATCGTGGATTCTTTGATGCTATCGCAGAATCCTATAGTGTCTATAATTAGTTCGTGACCATGGACACGTACCGTTCAATCTGATCGCCGAAAATAAAGCTAGCTATTTGGCCAGAACATGCACTGGGAGCCAGTTCAGTATTGTGAAGAGTGCTTTCGTTAGAGTCGACCTGGGCACATCTATTATCAGGACCGCCGCTACTCGAAATATATTTTTTTGCGTTTTGCAATGAGAGTGTTTCTCTAAAGCGTTCGACCAGACCAATACACCATAAAATAATATGGGCTTAACTACCGCTTCAAACATCCAGTTGATCCCTCTGGGCCCAATGCCCCAACTGCGATCAATTGCTGATGGAAGTGTGCAGCGGCTTCCGTTGTACGTTGAAAAAATAAGTTGATTTTAATTTTTCCCTTGTTCCTTGTAATATTAATCATCCCAATTCTTTCTGAATTAAACGTTACGATCCTTAGCCTAATAATCAATTTGGATTCACGACCAATTGCTCTTTTACACGTATAGATAGCGACGATTGCCTTATTCGCTCTATACTGGATATTTAAGTTCCAAGATAGTTTACTATCTAGGACTACACCCAATTATTTGGAGTTATCCGAGACTGTAAATGTGGTCCCTTTGAGTTCTTAGTGAAAATCACAAATTCAGTTTTAGCTCGATTGACGCCAAGCCCACAATTAACACTCCATTCGCTAAGGAGTGACAGTGCAGACTCCATACTGTCTTAAACATGGCTTATAGACTTTTTGTGCAGACTAGAGAGCTGCATAAGTATAGTCGCAAGTACTCGTATGTATGTTTGTGTGTGTATGCATTTATGTTTTTTGTATGTATGTGTGTATATATGTATGAATATATGTATATATGGTCGTGGCTATGTATGTACACACATTACATAAGAACATACATATTGCACATATGAAATTCATTCGAGTACATTCTACGAATACATTTGAGTACTCTTTGCATCCCTCTAGTGGAGACATCTACTATACACGAAACATATAAACATGTTTCTAAACAAATGTTTAGATAATTTTAGCCCTAAAAAGCCTAACAGCAATGCTCTTGGGATACAATTACATACGAGGTTGCTCTGTTTTTTGCATCTACAGCTAATAATTTCCAGATAATGACAAACAACTGGTTTAATTTAAAATATTTGTGTAGAGTATAAACATTTATATTCGTCTAGTTAATATTTACTATTTATAATTTGCTACAAACAGTTGACATTTTTTGCAACAGTGTCAGCTTAGGATAGCGAAAAAAAAACTTTGAAAAAATTGAAAAAAGATGAATATCTTTATTATCACCAGTATTATCTTCTTACACAAAATTTTGCAGCCAGTGATAATTCAATGTATTTAGTTTTTTTCTTTCGATTTGATAGTTTATTCAATGAACAACTACTTAAGCAAACGGTTGCAAAAATAAATGCAAAACAAATACTTAAATGTAATAAAAGTAAAACAAAAATCAAACGACAAAAAACCAAAAGATATCATATTAATTACAACAAATAATAAATCTTTATTGCTAATACAATAAAACAAATATATAAAAAGCCGCTCATATCCTGTCATTATTAATGAAATTAATTTATTTTTGCACAACAAATTTATTCAAATTTGAACAAAAAATAATAATAATAATAATAAAAAAGTTAAGTGTCTTATACAAATCAGTATCAATTATAACAACGTTTGTTAAATAACAACATATGTATGTATAACGAAATCAAAATATTAAATGACAAAAAAATCTATCTGAAATGCTAAAACTACTGATGCCATTTCTTATAATACTGAATATTGTTCTGAAAATCAACTAAAACTTAATGTTCCAATGCAAAAAATTAAAAAGAATTTGTTATAACAAGTTTTTAAGTGTTATTAAAAATAATATAAAATATAAATATCTTTAAAGCAAACATTATGAAAATTCTACAACGCAAAAGAGTGAGATGATTTGAAATTTGTTTTTCCTTTTTATTTTGGTTTCTTTTTCGATTTTAATTTTTAACGGCAAATTTCGGCCATCACAATAATGTTAGACCGTTATACGAATCTTGTGTTTTCATTCGGATTTGGTTTTATACTAATGTGGTAAGTATTCGAATATTAAAAATTTCACAATGTATCATAATAAATCCTTTTTTTTTGTGGATTTAAATAATAAAGTCCAATAGAAACCAATATTGGCAAGGTCATATTAAGGACAATCAACTCTATCATGAATATGAAGTGAAATTTATGTTGCCATGAAATTTTCATTCCGCTCCAAATGAAAATTTGTATAGTGAAGCTGACGAGATATCTTTTTCCCCCCTTCCATCAACGCTATCAGTGTGCTCAGTGAATGTGAAAAAGCAAAATAGTGATGTGAAGCTTAAAATGAGTTTTAAATCAAAAAAATTTAAATTGATTATTAGGCTAAGGTTCGTAACGCTATGTTCAGAAAGAATTAGGCCTGATTAATATTTCAAGGAACAAGGAAAAAATTATGTTGATGTTAGTTTTCCCTTGTTCCTTGGAATATTAATCATGACCAATTCTTTATGAATATAAGGTTACAAACCTTAGCCTAATAATCAATTTGGATTCACAAGCAAATAAGTTCGAAATAATTGTATGTATTAAAAAAAAAAGTTTAAGTTTAAAAAAGAAGGATTACAATGCTTTAGATTCGAATCATGATTTCATTACATGGAATTTAACATCACATCGTTAAATGGACCACAGTTATTTTATATATTTTGACTAGTTTGGTACTACTTTTGAGATGTTATTCTATAGTTCGAGTCGAAAGAAAATGCCAAAGCGAATTAATTTCACAAGATGGGCGAATTAATTCGCCTTATGTTATATGATAAATGTCAAACTGCTTACATGGCGTCTTGACGAGCAAATTATTTGTTATAACAGTTGTTAGCACAAGAATTTGTCACGTCTGGACCGCTCATGTTACTGTTTTGTCATTATTATGACATCGTTGTTAAAACAATTGTTATAACAATGATGTCTTAAAAACAAGCATTGTTTTCAATACGAAAAAAAAACAGCAAACAAAAGAAATTTGCTATGTCGGCCGCACCACCTTAAAATAATATGACTGGCTAACAAAACATTGTACGTACTGTCCACAACAAAGACCTTAACAAATTTTTGTTAACAGCACTGCCGACGTTTTGACATTCATCGTACACCAAAAATGCCTGTTGTTTTTGTATTGTTTTATTTGTAGCCGTCGCACAGTGGCTCATAATCATTTTTGAATTATTTTTATAATTTGTTTAACGGACAGCTAACTCCTTGAACTTTTAGCAGCTTTTATTTTCATTAAAATCGGTTCAGCAGTTGCTGAGAAATTCAAGCTTAAGTTTGAGCTTTTGAATTTTTTAACATTTTATATAAAAATTTGTTTTTTTTATAATTTTTCAAACTCTTTATTTGTTAACAAAATTCAGTAAAGTGCCACGACTCCGTATGAATACACATATATACCTTTTCGTTTTTTCATTTTTGCTATTTTTTCGTTTTGCTTTTTAGTTTTTTTATTTAAAAAATTATTTTTTCGTTGTTTTGGTGATTTTTTTTTTTTTTGGTTTTTGGCGCTTTTTTCATTTTGTTGATTTTTTCGTTTTTTGACTATTTTTGGTTTTTGCATTTTTTTTGTTGTTTTTTCCGATTTTTTTTGCGATTTTTTGGTTTTGGCGATTTTTTTGGTTTTGGAGCTTTTTTTCATTTTGGTGATTTTTTTCGTTTTTTACGATTTTTCGTTTTAGGCATTTTTTTTTTTTTGTTTTTTGATGATTTTTTTACTTTTGGCGATTTTTTGGTTTTGGCGTTTATTTTTTTTTTTCGTTTTGCCGTTTTTTCGCTTTTTGGCGATATTCTTAGTTTTAGCTATTTATTTTATTTTTGTACGTTTTTTTCAGTTTTGGCGCTTTTTACGCTTTTTGGAATTTTGTTCGGTTTTTGTTGATTTTTTTAGTTTTTAAGTTTTTTTTAATTTTTTTTTCGTTTTGGCGATTTTTTTCGGTTTTTGGCGATTTTTTTACTTTTGGCGTTTTTTTTTTTTGTTTTAACGTTTTTTCCGTTTTGGTGAATTTGATAATATACCGGGTGAATAGTAGGGTGATCGACTCGGTTTTTCAACCGGTTTTTAAACCGGTTTTTTCCGCAATACGGTTGTCGGTATTTTAAAATTTTGATTTTTCGAATGTCGAATAGTCCGGTTTTTTTAATATTAAAAAACCGGCCCAGTCGAATACTTTTCGATTCGTATATATTATTAGTTTTTACTATATTAAAACTTGACGAACTTTTACTGTTGATTTTGCTAAGCATTTTTTTCAAGAGCATTTACTGAAGCATGCAATTAAGGTGAACTAATTTTATAAGATTATCAGGGGCGAATTAAATTGGCCTTGTGATGTAGAATTTATATCAAGCTTCATATTTTATATGGAGTTCGACATCCATCATAGACAAAAATGCTTGTCGTGTGAATGTCAAGAAATAAACAAGAAAAAGAAAAAATGTAAGTCTGTGCACTAGGGTTCTCCTTATATGTGTGGAACAAATTTTTTCGGATTTTGATTGTAAGTCCTCCTAGAAAGGTCTTTTATTAAAAAAAACTGTGCTGATCAGGTAATGGGAAGGCGTGCCGCATATAAGGGGCACTATAATGTGCAATTAAGAAATTATGGGAAATTATAGTGTTCTACCAAACAAAAAATTAGAAAACAGAAGTCAGATCCACACAAAACAATTAATGAGAAATAAGGTCAAGTTCCTGTCCAAAAGTTTTGGCCGTTAAAAGTACTGAGATCAAAATGAAGAACAAGTTCTTGATAGGTACAATACCATCTCATTTTTAGGCAACCTGCTATTTGGCAATATTTTTTACATATCTAACATTGGGAAGAATTATGGGGAAAATGTTTCCAAGTTAGCTTAGAAATTAGAAGGTATCATACTTATTAAGAACTTGACCCTCATTGTGATCTCAGTACATTTAACGGCCGAAATTTTTGGATAGGAACTTGACCTTATTTTCAAAGTTATGTTTTTATGCGGATAGTATTTACATGAACTGTTCTCTTTTCTATATCAAATTAAAATCAAAACTTTGCATTATAATTTTCTCACAAAAAAAACTGGTCGACCGGTTTTTTCTGAATTTTAAAAACCGTAACCGGTTTTTCTAAAATTTCAAAAAGTCGAACTATTCGAAAACCGGTTTCTGCAAAATGTCGAATAATCGATCACCCTAGTGAATAGTCTATAAATCATTATTTTAACTAGGGATGTAACGATACGCCGTTTTGCCGATCCGATACCGATACCGATATTTAAAATAAATATCGCCGATACCGATTCCGATACCGATACGAATATTAAAATTGAATTCAAGTTTAGATTAACAAAACTCAAGCGCAATTTTTTCATTATACAAAATTACATTATAAGAGAGAATATTTAAAATTGATAAAACATTGGAAGTAATGTTTAAGGAGCTACATTTTCTTTGCTTCCAAAAAATCTATATTAAAAATATGCAGATAATTAGTAGAAAAGCAAGAAAATAGGTTTAATTCCTTTATAATTTTAAAAAATACTCGCCTTGCTTTTTAAAAAATCGATTTTTTAAAGGACATTTATCAACTAATATTCTTCTAAATAACTTTATAGCTTAATTATTAAAAGACTTCTAAGTTTATATTTATTCACTTAAATTTACATGAAAATACAGATCTGAGTTTAAATTCGCATAAAAAAAGTGAAAATGGGTATTTTTTTATCCTTTTTCTTTGAGGAAAAATCATTATAGAATACCGAAAAAAAATTTGTCCTAGCATCGCTTCTACCGAATTGGTAATCGAAAAACAGAACTTCTTGCAATGGCAAGGATATGTAAAACTAATTAGAAATTATCCAAATTTGCAATACTTCCAGATCGCGAATTCTACATTTTCATGACTTCTTTGGAGTATCTTTTTTTTTTTTTTTGCTGGAATAAGATTTATAAAACAACGACTTGAACTTGAATTCATAGTAAAATTAACAAAAAATAAATATTTTTTTACAAAAAAACAGCATAAAATATTATTAATTTTTAAAATTGATATTAATTAGATTTAAAAAATAACGAAGTGAATTTAATTCATGGTAAAATCGGACAAAAATAAATTATTTGTTAAAAAAAGCTCTGAAAAAGTTTTTAAAAGTATCGTCGTATCGACAGTAAAATATCGCCGATACCGATGTATCGGAAAATCTGAAGTATCGCCGATATATCGGTATCGGTATTCGTTACATCCCTAATTTTAAAATGTTTTTATTCTATTTTTTTCAGATTGTTGTAAAGAAGATATGGAAAATTGAAACTGGAAAGGTTTACTATTGAACAACGATCATACAGCAAGAGAAACAATGACGTTATTACGGAGCGTTTACAGCGAACGCATTATTTCAAGAAGCAATGATTTTATTAGCCGGACTAAACCGCTCTCGTAACGTTTCCTTTGGGTTATTTGAAAGATCATGCATACGTATATAAGCCTCAGACCATGACCCAACCAAAAAAATAATAGTCGAGGAAAATTTCGATCAATGGCTTCGAAAATCGTGAAAAGTCATGGAAAGCCTCGAAAATATCCGGTAATAGCTCCATTGTTTCCCTTGATGTATGTTTGTTGGTCAGTAGCACACATTTCCAGTTTTAATTTCTCAAATCTTCTTTACAGCAATCTGAAAAAATTGATAAAGAAATGTAAAAATAAAGGAGTATAGACTAGTCAAGTCCCTTCGTTAATTTTGGGCCACCCTGTATTTAATTTTAGTGATATTTTTTAGATTGTAGTGTTTTTTGCGACTTTCTTCGGTTTTTGGCGTTTTTTAGTTTTTTTTTGCAATATTTTTAGTTTAGGTGATTTTTTGCATTTTACCGATTTTTTTTTTAATTTTGGTGTTTTTTTTTCTTTAGCGTTTTTTTTTTTCATTTTGGCGATTTTTCGTTTTAACTTTTTTTTTAATTTTGCAATTTTTTAGTTTGGCGATTTTTTTTATTTCAAGAGTTTGCCTCTTATAGTTTCAAAGATACAGCAAATTGTCTAAATTACATAGTCAAAATTACATTAACTGATAGAACACTCTTTAATTTTTATTGTTTTAAATATCAGTGTTAATTGGTGTAGTCTACTCTACAGACTACACCAATTAACACTAACTTTGAAAATTTAAAGTGTCTATATAAAGTGTCTGTATATTACATTAATATTTCAACATTTTTCGTTGCTCGCTTTAGAACACCTGTAGTCCATTAGTCAATCAATTGCAAAGATATAATGGGGTAACGACTACTCCCTCCCCCCGCACCTACCCCATCAGTTTTTGCCCAAATGTGTACCTCGCATTCAAATTAGTTTATACCGAATTTGAAGACTTACAGTTTTATATTTCCAGTTAGCAAGTAATTATTACTTACTTTGTATGGGGAGTACCCATTCCCTCACACCTGACGGGGGATTTTTACCTTACTTCGTATTGTGGCTTGAAATTTGGTCATACCAAAATTGAAGACTCTTAATATTATAGCTTTTCAGATAGCAATCTAATGCGTACCTGAAACCCGACTGATGAAATAAACTATCTCAATGATACGAAAGGGATTTTGAAGTTCAAAGACCAAAAATCTAGTTTGGAGGAGCGTAACTTGAAGCTATCAGCCTCACAGCCGTCTGTGTCCCATTTAGCTTTTTGAACAGAGTAAATATAAAATTAGACACTTCTGCCGGAGACATTAGACAGTATATAACTACGCCACGTAATTCCAAAATTCTATGTATAGTTTTCGACAACCTATTTCAAATCGCAAAGTACGCCTGCAAGCAAACAAAACATGAGAAGCTCAGAAACGAACAAAAAACGGGGTTATTCGGAATATACTTTCTCTTAATTTACATAAAAATAATATATTTCCAAAGAAATTTAATTATTTTTGCTTGAGTTTTAATTTATTTTTTCAATTAAATTATATTTTTATTTAGAGATAAATTTGACACGCCGACCACACGAGCAATAAGTTTGGCAATTATTGCCGTGACAACCGTCAAATTCGATTGCCGACACAAGATATTTGCGTGTGGACCGTATGAATATGTGTTCAAATACATATTCAGCAACAAATGTTAAAATACATTGCTGAGCAATTCTCTTTTAACACAAGCTGTCAAATTTAGTTGCCATTTGAGTTTTTTTTTGTGAAAAGTGAATAAAATTAACAATAAAGCTAATTTTGAAAAGAACATTGCTGAAAAATTCAAAAAATTATTATTTATAAAATTATAAATTACATACATAAAAAAACACAGTGTAAATAACGCACAACCTTCTTCAGCAAAATTGTCAATTTAATGTTTTAAAATTTGTATGTGTTCGCTACTAAGAAATGTAAGCAAGAACATTGGCAATTGACGTTACGGTTATGCCGACGTTATTGCTTGTATTAAGACATATACAATTGCTCGTGTGGTCGGTGTGTGAAGCATGTAGATAAAGAAAATTTTGACTGCGCCGAGGGTTGAACTGGCATGTTTCGATAGCTCCCGCTATTCTCGTCAGAGTTCTTTACCACGGAGACCACTCGACCAAAGTTGGTAGTTTGCAGTCAAGAGTTGAATATCATGTATGTCAGTTCAACCCTCCGCGCAGTCGAATTTTTCTTTGTCTACATGCTTCACATTTACCTCTAAATAAAAATATAATTTAATTGAAAAATTAAATTAAAACCGAACTCAAGTCAAAATAATTAAATTTCTTTAGATATAAAAGCCCATACAGTTCGACTAAAACTCATAACTTGAAAATATATATTTTTAAAATCCTTCTAATATTGCAAAGGATTAACAACATGAATCCATAAAACGTTCATTACCCTCCTCGCCAGAAATTGCAGTATTAATCGCTATTCCCAGATAGTGTTTAAAATAATTATTTAGCATTTTTTTTTTCTTTTTTTAGTGTTGCACTTTTTTGTACAGTTTTCTAATCGATTTTAATTGATTGTTGATGGAAGAATCATTCAATTGCAGTACAAGAGGCCAGCAAACATTTTTCAATCAAATTTTTTATTGGTGTTTACAAAAGCAATTAACGTTATAAGACAATCATGCCATTTCGCAAAAGAAGTCACGAAAGCTGTATTAAAAAATTGCAAAATAAAATGATAATAAAAATTATGCAAAAAACAAACAAAGAACTGAGAAAATCGATAGTTCTTAGACCTAGATAAAATTTAAAAATATTAAACAGTTGACAAAGTGCTCAAGGTTATCGAAATCCTCCTAACTTTTGTTAATGTTACCTTAGCACGAAATTCATATTTATACAATAAAATAGTTGCATATGTGTATATGTACAGACATATACATACATATGTAATAGTTATAACAGCAATGCAAGGATTACAGTTAATGAAATTCAAATGCAAACTCAATAGCTGCACAGAAATAATCTATAGCATTAAGGCCATTATTACAACTCAGCAGTAAAGTAGAAGGCACCTTTAGCAAAAAATGAGTGATAAACTGACATTTAAAAGTTTTTCATTTTTACAACTTGCCTGTAAAGTAAGAGTTATATTTTTCAAAGTATGGCTACACCAGAGCATTTACCGACTATTGTGAATGGTTAGGCCGAGGCTACGCAATGAGCGGCAAAGCAGCGAGCGGCGAAAAATGTAAACATGTGAGATACCATTGAAGTAGCCATACAATGAGCGGTATTTCTGAGTGGCAGAGCGGCGCCGCACAGAAATATCTAGTTTTTAGTTGGTTTCTGAGCGGCAAACAGTAAAAATGGCAAAAATTACCTGCAGTTATTCAAAATTTTAATGCCATTCATGGAAAATGCTGCATATTCGAAAAATGTTTAAATTTGAGGAGAAATCAAAAACTTTATTTTTGAATACATAAAAATAAAATCATATGTCAATATTACATTGAAAACAATAATAAATTATCCGAATCTGTTTTTGTTTTCAGTATAAGCTGCCGAGCGAGAATTTCTTTGCTTTTTTCCAAAAAAACATTCAGTTAATACGTATGTTTGCTTAATTTTCCAGTGGGATTTATCCAGTAAATTTTAGTTTAAAAAATTTTTACCACAGCTTCCTTTGAAAAATATTTTTAAAATAATCTTTTGATAAAATTGCACTATAACTAAAAAAAATTTTATGATCCAAAAAATTTTATTTATATTAACAATGGCATTTTAACAAATAACCGCTCAGAAATGCCGCTCAGTAATAAGCCACTTGCCGCTCACCGCACTGCTGCTCATCGCTTTACCGCTCATTGTGTGGGTTCGGCCTTAAAGAGCTCGGTAGCAACGTCATACATATGCACCCCTATCGCGAATGTTATGGGAATAAGTTGTTTGGGAGCAAACCTATATTCCCATTCCCAACAAACCATTATCGCGAATATTTTGGGAGTAAAAGTGTCTATTGTGAATTATTTGGGAGTAATAGTTTCTATTGTGATTTATTTATCAGTGCTTTATAAATAATTTGTGTACATATGTACTTGTAAAACGAAAATATACAAATTTTGAAGAAATTAATAAAGTTTAACTGCGTTTTGTGGTGCTGGAAGATAAGAAGTAATCCGTAGACTAGCAGCAAGATGTTCGCGGTACCACCCGTAGTGAAAATGGCTGGCACTTTGGCTAGCGCACATCTTCTCCAACAGACAATTAATTTGCTATTTATTAACACTTGTGCTCTTTTAATAAAATAAAAAAAGTAATTTAATACAGTCCTAGCTTAAATACAAATTACAACTTACATGTTCCCTTCTCGTTCCCATCGACACTTGTTGTGAACTTATTTTGTAAAATTATTCGCGGGAGTAAACATTGGCGATGCCACATTTTTTAAGTTTGTGAATTCGCTCTGAAAAACTTTGTTATGGGAAACATTCACGATAGCAAATCAGAAATTTTGGAAGTTTTTTCATGGGAATAGGTATTCGCGATAGGGGTGGTGTATTTACTTTATAAAGTATGCCTATGAAAATGTTGCAACTTCAAATGACTAAACTTGCCGATAAGTCACGATATGGCGACTCATCTGCTAATTGGTACAAAGTAATAGGTTTTTCGCTCGTTGGCTATTGCTGCTTTCGCAGTGTCGTCTAGGTCGAAAAGAACTCTCATGAGAAGACTGTAGTGGTCTCGAAACATCTGATGGTAGTTAAACCTTTCAAATTTTTCTTTAAATGTTCAATATTTACATGCTCTAGAGTTTCTTTGTTATGGGTAAAAAGAACTTGCCTATAACTTATCGCTTACTTTTAGGTTAAAGTAAAGTTGTAATAATCAAAAACTGTTTACGCGTCCGAAAGTGCCACTTTGACTCGAACACGAAGGGTTCGAATGCCATATAGATACGTGTATCCCTTTTTTTTCGGTTGGGTGATTTTTATTTTATTTCTTTTTTTTTTTGAGACTTTAATTTCAGCGTGATTTTTTTTTTTTTTTGCGAACTTTTTCGTTTTTCGCGATTTTTGTTAGTTTTAACGATTTTTTTCGTTTCGCCCCTTTTTTGGTTTTTCACGATATTTAGAGTTTTGGCGATTTTTTAGCTTTGGCGCTTTCTTTTTATTTTGGCAATTTTTTTTAGTTTTGGCGATTTTTTGCGTTTGTTTGTTTTTGGCGATTTTTTGTTAGTTTTAATCAGCCTGTTCACAGAATCCAATACGGATTGGTTTGGTATCATTTTCTATACAAAACCGGTAGATTGGGTTCATAAAATCCGTTTATACTTGGATTTGCGAAACTTCCGTTGAGAAAAGGAATTAATTGTTCATGAATTTGAGTTCAGGAGCACTTTAATTTATGCATTTCGTTATGTTTTCATGAACGCACTCACAATTGAAATTGGATTGGAGTTCCGTATCCAATCCGATTCCGTATCGGATCGTATGAACAGGCAGATTGATTTTTTTTTGCTTTGGCGATTTTTTTTTCGTTTTGCCGATTTTTAGCGGTTTTTGACGATATTTTTGTCGATTTTTTTTAGTTTTGGCGCTTTTTGTTGCTTTGAGTATTTTTTTCGTTTTGGTGAATTTTTTCAGTTTTTAGTGATTTTTTAATTTTAGCGATTTTTTCGGTTTTTAGCGATTTTTTTAGTTTTGGCGTTTTTTTTGGTGAATTTTTTCCTTTTGGTGATTTTTTTAATTTTTGACGTTTTTTTGTTTGTTTTTGACGATATTTTAAGTTTTAGCGATTTTTTAGGTTTTAGTGCTTTTTTTCGTTTTGACGATTTTTTCGGTGTTTTGATTTTTTTTTTAGTTTTTGTCGATCTTTTTAGTTTTGGTGATTTTTTGCGTTTTAACGTTTTTTTTAATTTGGTGCTTTTTTTAAGCGCTTTTATCATTTTTGCGATTTTTCGTTTTGGCATTTTTTAAATTTTGGAATTTTTTAGTTTTAGCGTTTTTCTAATTTTAAGAGTTACGGTTTCGAAGATACAGCACATTATCTAAATTACATAGTCAAAATTACATTAACTGATAGAATACCCTTTAATTTTTATTGTTTTAAATATCAGTGTTAATTGGTGTAGTCTGTACAATAACACACAACTTTGAAAATTTCAAGTGTCCATGTAATGATAAGAGTCTGTATTTACATTAGTATTTCAATATATTTCGTTGCTCACTTTAGAAAACCCCTTTAATTTTTAGCTGCCATATATTTTGTGTAGCGGCCAAAGTTTTACATATTACGGATCTCAAGAAAACAGCCTGTGACAGACGGACAGCGTAGCGAAAACAATAGGGTTCCTTTAAACTTTTAATGTACGGAACCCTAAAAGAGATGAATATTGACAGCTTTGTATACATAAACAGGGTTACCAGCTGTCATATCTTTTTTAAATTTTTTCTTTTCAATATATTGGGAACTGAGCCCTATAAAAAAAATTTAAATCTAAAGGTGAAAATTTTACTTTTTGCCGCAAAATTTGGAAATTCGGCCATAGTGCTAAACTCAATCCCATGTCTAAGGGCCAAGCCACAAGGGCATTTTTAAAACGCGCGTTTCTGTTTTTTTTATTAAATTTGAAATTTTTAGATTTTTTAACTTTCAAATTTAATACAAAAAATCAGAAACGCGCGTTTTAAAAACGTCAGTGTGGCCTGGACTCTAAACTTACAAAACGCCGAAACACGTACATATATTTCTTTTTGGTTTCCTCTACCAGGACCATTCGTTAAAACAGTTTGAAATAGCTGATATAACACTTTATCAAAAAAAAGTTACTTTGAAACGTCCATAATTAGCGATACAATACGACAAAAAATTTGATATAAAAATTAATAAAGAATTACAACCTAATTTTTTCTGTCTGTTTTTCTCTCTTCTGTTTTTCCCTCTGTGCGCCGTACTCATTGACATAGCTGCCAGAAATGATGATTTTTTACGATATGGCAAAAAAACGATATGACATACTGTGTTGTCATATCGTAAGTTTTTTACGATATGACAACACTGAGGAAGCCATTCACAGTGTATGGCTTTCTCAGTGTTGTCATATCGTAAGAAACTTACGATATGACAACACAGTATGTCATATCGTTTTTTGCCATATCATAAAAAATCGTCATTTCTGGCAGCTATGCTCATTGATGCCAACTATGGCTCTTTTTTACGATATAACAAAAAACGATATGACATACTGTGTTGTCATATCGTAAGTTTTTTACGATATGACAACGCTGCAATTCGACAACACTATCTATGGATATCTTAGTGTTGTCATATCGTAAAAAACTTACGATATGACAACACAGTATGTCATATAATTTTTGTGATATCGTAAAAAAGAGCCAAAGTTGGTATTAATGGCCGTACTGCCACCTTGTAAAATGAAATCGCCTTGGTACGCACATACATTTCTATCGTAAATTCCCATGAAAAAACTACAACTTTTTTGATCTTCTATCGAAAATGTTGGTCATAACAAGTTTTTTGGGTGTAAAACTTGTTAAAACTTCTGTTAGCACTTCGCTGAATTCGGATTGCGCCGAACCGACATCAAATTTGTTTGCCCACTAACTTTAGGGCAAAATCCGACAGAAAACTCAGTGTCAGAAATTTTCATTACGTGAGGTACAGCGAATATCTTACCGCTATGAGGCATGATTTCCTCCAACATGTTCAACAGTTCTCCTGTTAACGATCTCCTCCTTACGCTGATAAATGCTATTAATTTCTTAAAATATGTATCCGGTATGTTCTGTATTCCATGCGGTTTTAGAATGTGCGGCATTACCAAAGCATTGTTGTTAAAAATAATAATTTGCAACAACAATGCTTTGCTAATTCCGCACATTTTGAATCCGCATGGAATACAGAACACTACCGTATATTTGACGTTTACAAGCACGCAAATTATTTATAAAGTACTGACAAATAACTTACAGTAGAAACTTTTACTCCCAAAGTAATTCACAATAGACAATTTTAATCCCAAAATATTCGCGATACCGATTTGTTGGGAATGCGAATATGTATAGGTTTCGTACCAAACAACTTATTCCCATAATATTTGTGATTGTAAGGAGAAAATCTTCTGTTTCATTTCTTTGACACTCTGGCATTTATCATTTAGTTTAAAACGATCGTTACAATAAAAATTTTTTAAACTTGACAAGTAGACTGTAGTAGTAGTAGTAAATCGGCTCAAGACCATGGTTACTTTGCTCAATTTACCGAGTAGTTAGAGTATAGTTTATAAAAAAAAATCTAACATTTAATAAATAAACTGACAAGGAATATCTCAATATTTTTAATTGCAGGTTAACCGAGTCTACGGAAGCAAATGCAAATTATACAGCGAAGCCAAGAGTGGTATTACCGCCTAATTATGTCAAGGGTTAGTAAGTTTTTTACGAATAATTATAAATTAATTTACATACATAACGTGGATTTAAGAAATTAAGTAAAAGCTTTAAACGTTTTTAAATTTTTGTTATAGAAATGAAAAACAAAATTTTTTTTTAGTTTGTTTTTATTGATTATAAAATAAGTGTGTATAATCCCAAAGCAAAAAATTAGGAATTTAACAAACTAGCATTGAACTTGACACTGTAATTCAAGGCCTTTAAATGCAAATATACTTGTCGTCTACACATTTACTCCAGTATACACATACACACTGGCACACACAATTGATTTACATGAACACCCCGAAAAATGGAAAAATATAATAGAAGGAAGAAAAAAAATTAAGAAAAAAACTATATAACAAGTCTAGAAAAAAGAGTTGTACGATCCCTGATAATGACTGTTAACACGAATACTTTAGCAAATCGCAGTTTGTTTGTGTTATTTCATTCTTTTGATTTCATTTTGTTGCTTTGTATTAGTGCACATGAAATTTGCAGTTACATTAACACCCACTATTAACTTACATGCATACATACATACTAACACGGTACGGTACTTAATATTAAACCAGTGGTGGCCAAACATATACTATCTTATTCTTTATTTATGTATGTGATTCGCGGCGTTGAGTCTTACACCAGAGAACAGATTGAATATATTCAAGTTTTCTGTCCATTCATAAAGTCACTGCTTTTGTATTGCCTTCAATCGACAACGATAACAACATATGCATTGCTATGTGTAAATAATACTACCCGTCCACACGAGCAATCAGCCCAATTATAAATTTTTTCGGAGAGTTTTTTCTCTTCCCATTCATTTGTTCCCGCGGAAAATTCTCCTATTCTAAAAAGCCAGCGAATAAACAAATAAGGGAGAGGGAAAAATCTGAATCAGCTGGTTATTGTTTACATTTAATTCTGCACTAACGCAAGAGTTCAGTAATAGAAATTAATAAAAGTTGTATGTTTTCATTGATAATAAAATTGTGTGTTAATATAAATATTTGTTTTTGATTAAATAAAAAGTAAAATGTACGGTGCAGTCACTCAGAAGCTCTCGAAAGAACTTTATGCAGAGGAAGTGAAGCGAAAACTGGGACAGGGCAAGATGCATTAAGTCGCCAATGATTGTGTGTAAAAAGGAAATTGTAAATTTTTTAAACCACAACAAATCTTCCATTTACCTTTTGTGTGAACTTAAAGGATGCGTGCAAAATTGAGTGTTTTTAAAACTTTATTCCGAAGGCAGAAGTAGTTCATGTTTTTGAAGCGCATGTTTGCACGGCGTGGATAAAGATGCCTAAAGAGAGAAATATAACATTCCGGTGTTTATTTAAACTTGTCCTAAAGAAATGCTTACACAATTGTTTCACATCATTTTTTAATTTTAATTTAAAATTTTTGCATTAGTTCTCTTCAAAATGTTTGGGGAAAAACTCGCAAGAATTTCTCCCTCTCCCTAATATTTAGAATATGTACTTACTTTTTTTCCTGGGAGTTTTTTCCCGGGGAAATTGTAATTTAGAATAGGAGAAATGGGAAAAGGGAAAATTTTCCCGGGGAGATTTTATTTAGAATAGGGGAACAAGGAATAGGGAAAAACTCCCGGTGAATTGTTATTCATAGTTGGGCTGAATAAGTTTGGCAATTAATGCCGTGACAACTTTGATTGCTGACACAAGGTATTTTCGTGTGGATCGTATGAATATGTATTCAAATACATATTCAGCAACAAATGTTAAAATACATTGTTGAGCAATAATTGTTGAGATCGTAATGGCATAAATTTCCTACTGGGTAATTTGCCCAAATTAATATTGCATTCTGCGACAACAAATTACAAATTTTCTTTAATATGCATCTGCCAACAAAAGGCACACAAATACCGTTTAGCGCGACACGTATTAAAACTGTGTGTAAAAAAAATGTAGTTTAATGGCTCGAAGTTTTTGATGGTATTTAATACAAAGGTTTTTTGTATGTACATACTTTTGTAATAATCAGACACTTGTGATTCTACCTTTAACTAAATAAGTTGAATTGCTGAATAAAATAAATTTGAGTTTGTAAAATTATCTATAGTGATGTTTTAATACCGAAAATTATTCAAGTTTTTATTCAGTTAAAATTATTGCAACTAATATAGGGCAAAAAAAAGGCTTTTGTCCTCCAATAATCTTTTAACACAAGCTATCAAATTCAATTGACATTTGATTTTTTTTTTGTGAGAAGTGAAAAAAATTAACAATAAAGCTAATTTATAAAAGGACGTCGCTGGAAATTTTAAAAATTATTTAATATGTAATTATAAATAACAAACATTAAAGGCCACACTGTAAATAATGCAAAACCTTCTTCACCAAAATTATTAATTTAATGTTTTTAGATTTGTGCGTGTTCGCTACCAAGAAATACAAGCAAGAACATTGGCAATACGCATTGCAGTTCTGCCGGCGTTATTGCTTGTATCAAGACACGAAAAGTTGCTCGTGTGGTCGCAGAGTAACATTTAATTTGCTGATTGCCTTCGCACAATCTCTTTTTGTGATGTCGTTATACATCAAGCAATGAAGTATTATGATGCCACATGAATGAACTAAAAACATTCATACCATTCGTTAAGTATTCGTTGCTTTTGAGATTGTTAGTTTACATTTGTGGAAGGCAGTCAATGCATGCATGAGTTTTCGTTACACTCCGTCTTCTGAATAATGTCACGCATTGCTTTACTGAATTGATTATATTGTCAACATGAGGCTCTATTTTTGTGATTGTATTCAGAAACATTAAATAGAGCAATCAAGCCGTTCTCTGTCTCACACCCAGTGTACGTATGTTGATGGTAAACAAACAGCCTATGCTCGCGAGCATAGGAAATTGAGGGAATGGCAACCACTGTATTAAACCAAAACAACAATAAAGTTAATGCAACTCTTATTGATTTTTTTTTTCAAAATGAAGTGGGAGAGTAAGAGAAAAACAAAACAGTGCATGTGTTTATAAATTCCAGGGCAATGTTTGTTAAATTTCTTTTTGGATTATAGAACCGGCGCTTTAAACAAATTACAATTTCATTTAAATTTTATAAATTACATACATACATACATATGTACTTATATTCTTGCTTATTTTTCTTATTTTTCAGAAATACGGCCACCTTCAAGGAAGGGCTCTCCAGTAATAGTAGATTTTAGTATTTTTGTAGTAGATATAAATTCAATCAATGTAGAGGATATGGACTTTCGGTAGGTTAATAATAAAAATTAAACAACTTTACAGCAATCATAAGAGAATATCGCTCCTTTATTGCAACGTAGTCATATCTCAAAAAACCAAAATTTTTAAGTTAGTTAAGAAAAAGTCTTCATTAAAACTTTCTTTATATGTTAACAAATTTTCGGAAACATATCTTAATCTAAACCGGAGATATAACCACTAAAACCCTAACACCGTCCATATACTTGCTAACAATTTGAAATTTTAAACGCGGTTCGGCAAGTTTCATTTTTTTTTTAAGATATTACTACGTTGCAATAAAGGAGCGATATATTTACGATGTAATCCATAACACAAACAAGTTTTCTACAAAAAAAAAATCCTCTATTATCGATAACATGAAAGTCATATGAAAAAATTACGTATAAAGGGTATCTTATGGGTGTACCATTTCAACTTCTTTTTAGTTTTCGGAGCTTCGCAACGTCTGCCAAGCATGGAAGACAATTTTAAAATAGATCTACGAAAGGGTTCATTGGGGTTAGCTCAAAGAATTTCTCCGGCATTTTAACTGGAAACTTTGGTTCCTCCAGAACAATATTAATGCAATGGCTAAAATGGTTGACAACAAAATTTTACAGGCGAGATCTTCATGTGTCAGAGAAATAAGGCGCGAAAAATCTTTGTACGATCAGCCACCCTTTAGAATGATGATCCGGTTGTTGAAGTTATTCTTCTGTCTGAATCATTGGCAAGTCGTACTCAGTTGACGGAAAGCAATCAACCACTGCCCTACTTTAAATAGTATCAGTAGGTTATATTAGGTTTATTTCGGTGGCCCGTATCCTAGCGAGTACAATCAGGGACCATTACTATCGACTATCTCCATCCTTCATATTCCTATGAAGCTCTGCTTCTCGCCCTACAGTACCAACCAGAATTTTCCACAAATACCAACATGCCAGACGTGGTTCCTACCTGAGACAGTCCCGAACGAATGGATTGCCCCGATCCGGGCAGTCGCAGAGAAGATGTAGGGCCGACTCTTTATCTTCGTCGAAGAAGCGCCTGCAATGACTATGATAGGGAAAGCCTAGATGTTCCGACATGCGGACGGTAGTTGTTTTTGCAACAGCTCTGCTGGAGAAACCTTGCCACCTAAGTAAGTTTTGGGGCGAAGAAATGTGGACCTTTTAGGGAACTTTTACAGCTTTGGAGACAATTTGGCCACCTGTTTAAGGCACCGTGAACTGTTCGTTATTGGTAGCATTTTACCTATTCCCGTATTAGCTTTGACAGGACTAAGCGAGATTGTTTGAGTAGTTGGCAGGCACTGTTCGAAACAGCGGAAGGTCTGGAGGAATTTGTTGCAGCTATAGTTTCAGTGACCGGTTGATGACGCAAAATTTTCATAGCGTTGGCTACAGACATCGAGATAAGTTGAGTGGGATTGCCTTAAGACTTTCGGAAATACTTCGCGGCATTGTGTTGTTTGCAACGCTCACCATTGGGTGTAACCAAAAAACGAGGTCCATAAAGCATAATTTAGGAATCGCTTTATATGTCACTACTATGACCTTCTAGTTCCTGTCCCAGGAGGAGCTTTAAAGAGCTTTCAGGACCTTGCTTTAGGTTTCTGACCATCGATATACGTGAAAAGAGACACTAATGATTTTGAAGGCGATACCTTCCAGTTATGCTCTTTCAGGAAGTCTATAATGGTGACCGGGGGTCACAGACTCTAAGCTCATTGAATAGGGATAGAGACTTTTGGGGCCAATCTGATAGACGAGTCAAAAATAGGAATAGGCACGGGCGCTGGTGTCTATATTTTTGGGACGGACATCTGTAGTTCCTTCAGACTACTGAATGAATGTATCGTTTTCCAAGCTAAGATCCTGGCGATTCTTAGGGCTACGCCACTGGTGGCCAGGAGGCGAGGAGGTAAGCTTCTACGTCTACAGTCAGACGGCGCTAAAAGCTTTGATGTGTCCAGTCCAAAACCAGTTAGTGACTGTGGGAGAGCGCTCAACTTGACTATGGACAAATGTAGTGTCAGACTACGTTGGGTTCCTGGCCACTGCAATGACATGAATAGGGTCGGCGTTAGATTAGGGAATGTGTGACAGATCGGTTTAATTACCGATGGGTCATTACTATAAGCAACTCAGCAATTGGGTGTTGAACAGGGCCAACGGTTCATTTGGGAGTAGCGAGGATTGTAGTCTTGAGGGACATGTGGGCAAAACCTGACTTAGGAAGATCCCAACTATTACTGGGTATGAATGGGAATGGGCTAGGAGTCTTGATAGACGCATTTGCTGGTTACTGCTCGGTAAGAGCGAATACCAGCATTTAGGAAAGTGACACTCCAGATTTCTGCAGGATGTGCGAGGATGAATAGGAACGACAAACCCTGAGCATATTATCTGCCATTGCCCGAGGTTGCAACGCCATAGGCTTAGAAGGCTGAGTAGACGTTTTCATGAGAGCATTAGTTATACCGCGAAGTACAAACTGGAAGATATCAGGGCCTTAGTCATGGGAATTAAGTGGCTTAACGACAGGTAATAGGGTGTTTCTGTGTACAAAGGGGGTTAATTTACTAACAGGTGCAAGTAGAAGGGAATCACAGAGGGTCCAATTCGGCCTCTGAGTGGATGAGCGTTATAACACTACCCTTCCTAACCTAATCTACTCCGGATGATGTAATTTGAGCCGCAAGCTTATCTATTCGCTTATCTGCTGGCTTGAAGGCATGCAGGAGATGGCGTTCGTGACACCAGACATGCTGCGCCAAATGGAAAATGTGGTCGGATGTTGTGTATTTTTTCCGCTGAGATAAAAAACTTAGCTGTCCTGAGAATGATGAGCCTCAGAGATTTCTCCCCATTCTTGCATAAGAGGGAAGGGGGAGATGATGAAAGCAATCGTCAAAGAAGTTTATGAATCTATTAAAGTTGATTTTGTTGTAATTCACAAACGTGAGTTTATCCGGCTTAAGCTCTTTAAGATGACCAGGATGGGAATGTGGTCTGAGCTAAAAGCTGTGCTAATTTTCCACGTGGAATAGGCAGGCAGTAACGGGCAAACAATGGAGATGTTTGGGGAGCTTGAACACCTAGCTGTAACTCTCGTAGATTAGTCCTCATTAATAGCAATGAAGTCGGATTCGTCTATCTGATTGGCAATCAGAATGCCGCGAGGGTTATAAGGCAGCTGTGAAAACTAGCTCTTTTCGTTGTGGGCATTGAAGTCGACAAGTATTATTCTGTTGTTAACCTGTATTAGGTTAGAGATGCTTAGGTTTGAACCAGCCCATATCCTGTTAACGAACGGGGTATATACATTGACGATCTCCAACACAATATCTCCCGTATCTATTAAGATACTTATTGTCTTTAGGAAAGGACCGGTAGCGGTCGGCGAGACTATCCAACTTGTAGTTGACATTTCGTTTCACCGTCATATGTTTCTCTCTCTCTCCGATCGATGTTATAGTGCCCGTGGGACGAACGAGTACATCTGTTGTGAAGAATTTATGATTTCCATTATCTTATTTGTAAGACTACATATTACAGTTTAATTGCAAGATCTGGAAAGTAGAGAGTCAGTGCTATACACAGGCCGCTGGTGGATGAGGTGTCTAAGCTGTGGATGCGGTAGAGTTTTATGTGGTAGGACTCCCGACATCGGGTTAGGTTAGTGCAGTTGAGGGGATTTCACTAGCTTTTGTCTTGCGCTGCGAACGGCTTTGAGTGCTTCGATGAGATTGGTGTAATTATACAGTTCAAGAAATGATTTAAATCCATAAATCGGCTAAAGTTAAGTGGTTGGTTTTGGAGTTACATGGTTCACTCTCTAAACAAGTTGCAATCGGTAATTACAAAACAGAGTTTGTGGATTATAGGTCTACATTAGCAGAACGGAATACTTAGTTTTTGTCATCCAGATGTCTGGGGTTTCGTTGAAACCTAAAAACTCTCATCAAAACTTTATGCTGTTGGTGTCTGTAATAAATTCTCTCGAATTAAATAAGTTTTCTTAAAAACCAGAGTATTCGACTTATTATATGTTACCGCAATGATTCGTTCTGTCTTCTGTCCTATTTCTTTCTTTCTAAACGGCCTTCTTCGTCAAGCTTCTAATCTTATCTATTCACTCGCGGATGATAGCAGTATTTGTCAATCCTAAGGAAAGTCAAATTCAGGTGAACTTGACAACTCAGGTGATTATTTTCGCCGCTTGTAATTTGAATCTCCCTCAGCTGTCAAAATTCGGTTTCGACATATTTTTCTGTAAAGTATTTGACATCCCAAGAAGGAATTTTTTAAAGATAGTAGACACGTGGAATGTTGTGAAAAATTAAAAACTGTGCCCACGGCATATTCATACCAAGTAGTCGCAAGAGAACTCGCCTTGAAAAATATCTATTGGGATTGTCCAAAACTGGTCACCAAGGCGAATTTACGAGTGGAAGTACATAAGTGCAAATAAAGTATAAAATATGTGAAAATTACATTAAAATATATATTTTTTACTCTTATTATATGCTTCACTTTTAACTTTTGTCAATTTTAAATGATTAATTTATCTATTGACAAATTTAGAGGCGAATACGTAGTCACATAAGCTATCGATGCTACCTGCTACGAATTCGCCTTGTAAATTCCTTCAAAAGGTTACCAGGGTGTTTTCAAAAGGAGAATTGTATTCAGCCCAAAAGAAGGAGGAAAATAGTGTACAGCGAAGTTTCCTTTTTTTAAATGAACAGCAGACTTATAGAAAACCATTCGAAAGCAAAGGTCTACAACAAATTAAAGATAGCAATGTTTTTGGTATTTTTATAAGTATATAGTTATCGCTTGCATATGCATTTTATAGTTATCGATAATAACAAATGTTCTCGAAATTTTTAATTTTAAATAGAACTCATTATTTTATTAATTAATTATTTGTTTCTTTCATTTAGGGTAGATATGTTTATACATCAAAAATGGTTGGAGTCTAGACTAGAAATATCCGATGATATTTTCGAAGAAGGAGACGATTATGTAACGCTACTTCCAGAATTTTTCGATAATCTTTGGCAGCCAGATCCATATTTTCTCAATTCCAAAATAGCTGGTGAGTTGATATTTTTTAGCATATCTAAATATATTTTAGAATTTATATTTAAATGCTAATGACCTGTTCATCGCTATCGAAAGAAAGCCTAAACGATGAAAGGAAGGAAGGCAGGTTATTTAAATCTATTTTGATTGCTCTATTACTAAAGCATATAAAAAGATCATATTTGTTTCATTCGGCTTGCCTTTCGTGTCAGAGGGTTGGTAAAACCCAAAACGACCTCCTGCCTCCAAAAACAATTGGAAAAATGTTTTCTCTTGTTAATGATGGACAGGTTTCAAGTTCGCTAAAACAAATCGCCATTTTGCATTTGCTTGATTATTATTTTATTATTTACTAAATGTTTCAATATATTATAGTTTTATCTGTCTGTCAAATATGGGTAGAGTTTTTAAATATTTTTAACTATTAAGCAAAAACCATTTTCATTCGCTTTTTTATTCGATACTTTTATTAAAACAATTTATACAAATTTTTGTATGTTTCATATCTAAAATTTAACTATTATGTATTATTCATTTTGTAATGGCTATCAAAATTTATTAACTTTTTGTTTTCTTTTTAACATTTTTATTTGAAATATTTTTCAATGCGAAAAAAACTATAAAACTAATAATAACCACGACCTCCACCACTACTACTACTATAATAAATATGAAACCAAAATAAAAAACAACGCCTTGCAAAAAATAAAAATAAAAAAATCGAAAACTAATATAAAAAACAATGTCTGCCCAAACCAACTAGGATTCGGAAGTCCATTTGTCTCATCAACTTCTCTGCTACGCGACAAACATGAAAGAGAGAAGAAAAATTTTCATCTGAACAAAACTTTAAGTATACACAATAAATTACCTAAATAAAATAAATAAAAAGCAAATGATTTCTCAATTCAATCAATCAATTCAGTGCATATTTGTCCAAATAGCGCGTTAACTATCAGTCATCATTCTATTGTTTCATAAACTATTTTTTTGGGGGAGATGTACAAAACCCATACAAATCCAATTGTAATCAAATGCTATTTGTCGTTAATTATCGTCCAATGTACACAATTTTATTTTCCTTTAAAATACTTTTTTATAAAGCTTTTTTTACAAACAACAGTGGAACAACGCGACCTAACATATAGGTTAGGTTAGATGGGCTACGCTCATGCTAGCGAGTACACTCCGAGGTCATTAGGGCCAGCGGATTATCTACACCCTACAGATTCCTATGACACACTTGTATTCCAGCTCCTGACAACCACTCAGAACTTTCTACAAAGACTTACAGGCAGTGTTGTCAGCTTTGAAATTTAAAAAAGCACTAAAACCGAAAAGCACGAAAAACGCGTAATTTAAAAAACATCATATTTACAAATATTTTGTTATTTATAATTCTGTGCATACAAAGGTTAATAAAAAAAAGATTTGGAATTGGCTGATAACGCTGTGTGACAGTAAAAACCTACTTTCAAAATTAAAAAGTTTTACGATGCATGATTTTCGTCAAATCATGTTGATTTTAGCAAATTATATTGATTTATACATGTTTTACCTTATATTTTTCGACGGCCAAATCACTTCAAAGCAACGCAATCCTGCGTTGCTTTTAAAACTATAAACTCCATCCGTGGGTCATCCATCAATCGTGAGTGACAGCTTGGAAACAAATATATTGACAAGTATTTAATTAATTTTAAATGGCAAATTATGTACACATGAAAAAAGTTCAATTCTACCTTAAGCCCACACCTTGTAAAGTAGGTGCATCATTTGAGTAGCAAAAATTCGAACACCAGATCACTTACAAGCTCGCTGAAAACAATTCGAAGTAAATTACTTAAACCTAGTTGATTTTAAGTCGGTGGTCATAGTATTATTTTGGTCATCCAACTGCACAGGCAAAATCAAATTCGGTCCCCACGTTGGGCGCCATATCACAAAAACCTTTGATTGCACTGGAAGTACCGCGTCTTACCTCCCCTCACATCCTTGATCTAGTTGATAATGAATTATTGACTTGCCGGCATGCAAACAAAGATTTTTTTAACAACTTTATAGTGGTTAAAGTTAGTCCTTGTTTATAAAAATCCACTACGAATTGGTAAAGTTAATATATTTTAGAAAAAGTTTTAATATCCAATAGTAGTATACTCCTTCTGCAATGGGTAGCTGACACCAGGGTGGTTACTCTGTATTTCGAATCGAAAGGAAATGCTTTCAACTGTCAATGTCAATAAAATACAAATTCGAACAGTTTTCTTTTCGAATCGAATTACAAAGTAACAACCCAGGTCTTGAAGGAAATGATTGTCTAGATGCCTAAGCCTGCCTTAATGCAACGCCGGGCAGTTACAAAGAAGAAGTTGGACTCACTCTTCTTCTTTTTCGTCAAAGCAGCTCCTGCAGTGACCATCATAGGGAAAGCCTAGACTTTCCGACTTACGTCCGATCGCAGAGTACACTGTAGTGTAGCCAGTGTAGCCAGGAGGTAAAGCGCCATCTTTCAAATGTTAGAAGTTACGTCGTCCTCCTAACTCTTATTAAATTAGCGGCAAAGAGTCTTAGATATTCAAGAAGTGATAATTGCGGACCACCTGAGTGCCGTCTTTCTTAGCGTCCACCATTTAATCTCATTGGAAAGCTTAACTAAAGGGAATCAATATATCTTTAGTAGTCTGCTCTTACGTGATTTCGTTCCCCTAAATACCTACATGCCCTGCAGAACAAACTATCTTGACATTATGTACATAGTTCAAGCAGAGTCAAAGATTAAATGCATGCCAGTATAAACTTAGATTTCACCACCTTTGAATTATTGAGGCCCCTAGTTGGGGTCATACTATCTACAAAACTGTTTAATACTAGTCTCTGAGACGAACCTGTTAACTCATTTCGTAGCTTCCGTTATGCGATAAATCTCTACCTGAAATACGGTGGATGAGTTAGGTAACCTGAGCGATACCGGAAGGTCAAAATCTTCAGACGCATAGAAATCGCATTGAGCGTTCTTCACTCTGTCTTCCAGATTACGTTTCCTAGACAGCTTGGAGTCCAGGATCATGTCGAGCTATTTAGCCTCTTTCGAGAGTTCCAGAGCAATAACACCCAAACATGTTGGTCTGATTTCTAGAATTCTGTTCGTTGGCATAAATTTACTTTTATTAAGAACCGCTACATCACCTGCGTAGTTTACTACTTTTGTGCCATTTCCATTTAATTTAAAAAGGATTTCATTTACGACAAGAGTGAAGACAGAACTCCACTTATAAGTAGTTTATAGTCAAGAAAGCTGTGATAAAATGCCTTAAAAATGTTGTTCCACTGTTCGCTTTAATGCAAACAAGTTGTTTCCTTGAGTTAAATATTTTTTAGTTTTATATTTAAATAAAAATTGAGATTTTTTCAAAAACAACACATTTATTGTCACATTTTGTTTTTTTTTACCTTACATATTACAATTGGCTTCAATACAAAACACCAAATCTCCCCTGTTAAAGATGCACCTTATTATCTTGACACCAAAACAACAGCCGAGCTAGCTTAAATACTATACACACGACACGTTTTTTATTTCTCAAATCCCAAATTAATAACACAATACTTTTCCCCAATTGTTTTTGTCCAGGATATTTTTCAGAAATCTCTTAAAATGTTTATACATATTTCGTAATAGTTCGCTCGTGTTGTATTAATTAACTACAAAAACTATTTTCTCAGTATACTTAAAGATGAGATAATTGTTTACTGTGTATCTAAGTATGTTGTTTTTGTTGCCTATTTGTGTTAAGACAAAATTTTGTGGTGAAGTGTTGTGTTTATGTATTTCTTTAATATCTATTACATATTTGATATAAAAATTTATTTCATTTACCAACTTTAGTGGCTTATTGTAAAAATATGCTTTAATTGGAAAATAAAAAAAGATTTTCATAAGAAGAAATTCGGGAAAACAATCATATAAATAAAATTAACTTCTTTTCCATATTTCGATACAACTGGCAACACTACTATTTATCCCCGGTTCACACGCTTCATGGCACAATTAACTGGTGCATCCATTTCTACAATAATACAAAATTTGTTGTAGAAACTACTATAGTAGTTGTTGAAAAAACGTTGAAAGACGGGTGGAATTCCTCTTTAAGGAAATATCAAAAACTGTAAAGAAGGGAATATCTACATAGAGTTTTATAGTTTGAAGGCGGTAATGATATTATGATGATTTCATCATATTCCACTAAGTTTGACGTTTAATCGAGTAAAAAATAGCTAGTCAGCTGTTCTAGGGAGTTCGCCTGTTAGTCATGCCTTGACACGCTTAAATTTCGGCTTTTATAAATTGTAGTTACGAATAATTTTTAAGCTTATTTTACGCTATCCCACAAGCGGTTTGACTTCTGTAGAAAATACAGCACTGACGTAATGAGTTTATGGAAATCAAGGCGAATTGATACCACGTGGCCCTATTAGTAAAAATGAGCATCAGCTGACTTTACCAAAGTGTCAAACTCTATGTAAAAAAAACTAAACAACAACTTTTTATTGCATTTAACATGACAGATTGGTAAAGTCCAGTTGTTGTTGCACTAATAAGGCCACTTGGTATTAATACGCTTTGATGGAAATAAAAAAGCAATAACAACACATTACATCAAGGTTGCATTTTCTACAAAACTCGAACAGCTTGTAAGATAGTGTAAAACAGCTTTTATTTCAGTTTACTGAAAATTAATTTAAGACATCAGTTACGTGTTGTCAACGATATGATTGTTTTTTTTTTTTTAATTTTAAACTACTTTTACTCTTTATGAATCGAGTTTGAATTATGAAAATCTTTTTATCATTAAGAAAACACCATTTAAGATATTTAAGCTTTTTGCATTAACATAAGTAAGTATTTTATTTAATTTTGCATATGTTTTTTTTATAACAGGAACTCATTTAACTTGGCGTTAGAAAGAAACTTTATTGAGAAGATAGTTTAATACTGAATAGTGTATTTTATAGGCAGAGAGCTTTAAATTGGCAACATTGTTTCCTGTAAAGTTAATCCGCACAAAAACGTAAATGTGAAAATGCGGTCAAGTTTCTATCCAAAAATTACAATCGTTACTGTACTGAGATCAAAATGGGGACCAAGCTCTGGATAGATAAAAACCATCTCATTTCTATCAATTCGCCTTGGTCAGAAAGTTACAGTTAACGGTAGGCGATACATAGTGTAAATCTTTTTCATACCTCGAATGCAGGGTTGTTAATTCTTTTTGTTCAAGCCGTACACTGAAAGAATTTTTTTTCATAAAACCAATGAAACAATTTCATTAGATTTTTTTATTAATCCAATGACATTTTCACATATCCAATGAAAATTTCATTAATATTGTGAAAGAATTTCATTGGTTGAATGACAATTTCATAAATCCAATGAAAAGTTTCATTAAATTGTGAAAGAATTTAGTTGGTTGAATTTTAATGAAACTTTTCGCTGGATATATGAAATTGTCATTCAACCAATGAAATTCTTTCATATCAATAATGAAATTTTCATTGGATTTATGAAATTGTCATTGGATTTTTGAAATTGTCATTGGATTAATGAAATAATCGAATAAAATTGTTTCATTGCTTTTATGAAACAAAATTCTTTTAGTGTATCCTCAATTTTCGATTTCTAGTCACTAAATATCCCTTTTATAGATAATAATAAATCTATACGAAACCAAAAATGCCTTCTTGTGATGTCACAAATGTACCAAAACAATGTCAAAAAGACATTTTGACATCTGAGATCTCTATGTCACCTGCTATGAATTCGCCTTGTACAAAACTAGTTTTCACATTTGCATTTACAATTATTCATTTGTATCAAGGCAAATTCATACTAGGTGGCCACAAGGGCCCAGCTTTTTACGAAAATGTTTACACATTTAACCTGTCAGCAGTGTTAATGTATCTGCTTTTTTGACAGCCCAATTGTAAATTCTCCACGGCGAATTCTCTTGCGACTACCTGGTGCTGATCTATACTACCTTGATTTGTATTTTGCATCAAATATCTATAAAGTTTTATTTCAAAACTATAAAACGTTAGCAGCACTTCGACTAACTTAGAAGTATATTTCCATTCTAATTAAAACTACTTATAACAACAAATAGTCGGTAGGAAAATTAAAAAATGTAAAGATATATAATAATGAGCAATAAACTCATATCCCCAAATACCAACACGAAATTTTAACCCCCAAACTCGGAAAGAAATCTCCGATCCCGTGGATAAATTCCCAAAACTGGGAACGCTAGTCAAATGCAATCCATTAATCAGTGATGTCAAATTTTTAAAGCCAAAATGCGAATGGACGTAAGAAAACGGATAAGAACGTTAAATTAAAAACAGACGATGATTTTAGAGCAAAGTCCAATAAAAATTTTCGAAAAAGTGCAAAAAAGTTCAAACTACTTTTTGACGAAAATTCTATAAAATTAGCGGCCAACGCGGTCCTGCTAAGAATGCCTTAAAAAGTTTTGTAAAGCTCTGTTCACAATCTAGGCTATTGTCTCTTCTAGAAAATTCGTTTGGAAATCACTGAAAAAACTGAGTACTTTTCATATAAGTTTTCTACTAAAGACGAATGTCTGTATTGTGTAAGCAGCACTTAAGTTTTATGTTTATGCAATTTAAAGTTCTCCGGCTCTAGCCAAAATTCTATAGGGGAAATCACCTTTCGTAGGAAACTGCTATTGCAGACCTTGCAGGTCATGCAAGTCTAGGATATATGCTACAATATGCAACACAACAAGAAAAAAATATAAGAAACCAACATTACCTACACAGTAGCAGATATGCAATACTAAAAACTGTAGGAAACTTGTCTAGCATATATGCAATTAGCAAAATTACTCAGAGAGATTCTCTGAGAGTGTATAAAACATAAACATGAAAATAAAATACAAACTAATAGTAGGCTTCAACAAGAAAAGTAAACAAAGTTGGGTTGTGTGTGTACGTTTATATGTATTTAAATATCAAATGTATACATCTTTAATAAATCTTAGTTCAGAATTAATCTACAAATAAATTAAGAAAAAATTAAAAGTAGTTTTTTATGGTACATTTGAAAATTTACATAGTTAAACATAACACATATATATGTATGTATGTATTTCCTACATGTTTGAAGAACACTCATTCTTTGTAGCAGAAAATGATAGTTTATATCCTAGAGGTGCAAATATGCCACCAAGAGTGATTTCCGCTTATATAATTAGCTATAAAATTTACTTGCACACTCAGTTATTTTTAGCGATTTGCATACACATTTTCTAGACGAGTTGGCTCTCTTGGTTATGCAAACGGCACAATAAGGTCAGTACAATAAGAAGGTTCGATATATTTCTTAAGAATCAAAAACCAATTTAAAGAATCAAAGTTCCTCTGCCTACAAAATTTGAGTACAAAAATCCTTTACTCATATAAAACAATCTTTTGCAAAAAAGAAATACCACAAAATTTCTGGCGCCAAAAACCAATGTTTTCTTGTTGACCTCTTTTTTTAAACAATAATGTCATTTCTTTTTTTTAGAGATTTGTTTTCTATAATTTCGTTTTTGATTGTAATTAAATTGTTAAAAACATGCCAATGTTGTTTTCCCCTTGCCATCTCTTCTTTTTTCGTTTTATTTTTAGAAATTGCCACTTTAACCCACAAATTTACGTCGGTAACTTTGTATAAAAATAAGACCGTACGTTATGCAGCACGTATGCATGCAATTATAGCTTGTCAAATGGAATTTCAATTATATCCCATGGACATACAAGTGTGTCCAATATATATAGAAAGTTGTAAGTATTTTGAATTATTTTTATTTATTCTTAAGAAAATCAAAACTTTACATTTATTGCAAATATATGCATAAGTATATGTATCAAAGGATAATTAATCAGTAAAGGTTTAAACGATGGTTTAGTTAAACTATACTCAAATTTAAATGTAGTTTGGGGCTGTTCGCATATTACGTAACGCTATTTTCAAAGTTTTTAGATGCCCCCCGTACCGCTTTAAAAAAAATTTTCAGTGTAAAGTATATAATTCGTAACAAATCTTAGCCCCCTCCCTGTGGCGTTACGTAATATGTGACTAGCCTCTTGTGTATAGTTTAAAATATAATAGTGTGGCAGCACTATATAGCTGTTTTTGTAACGGGCTATCAAGGCGTATCTAATAGGTGAACCCACTAGAACAGCTGACTAGCTATTCCTTACTCGATTAATCGTCAAACTTAGTGAATTCTTATCAAATGATTATGATATCATCACCGGCTGGTAATTCCAACCGTCTTTCAAATTTTTTTGACAACTACTAGTGTAGTTTTTACAACAAATGTTCTATTGCTGTAGAAATGCGTATGCCTATTAGTAGTGCAATGCGGGCTATCAATCAAAATTATATGGTATTTATTGGTTTAAATATGGCTTATATCAAGGCGAGTTAATACCAGGTGGCCTTACCCCTACAACAATCCTTATAGAAATTAATCAATCTGTCGCAGCCTATTATATCGGCCCGCATCAGCTTAAAACCAGTTGCCGAGTCTATTGAATTTTGCTCACGACAGGGCTGCAAATTTGCTTCTTTTTTTCGCTACTCAAAAATTTATAAATAATTTATAAAAAATCTATCCAGCCACCGCCCGCGATAGTTTTCCTCGGGCTGCTACTATGATTGTTTGACAGATTGGTGTTGAATAGCAGAACTCGCCTTCGAACAGCTGATGATCATCTGTGGTAATGCAGCCACCTTGTATTAATTCGCCTTGGCTTGTTTCTTGATTTATAGATTTCCAAGGAGACTTCATAACAAGGTGATGTCACTTGCGAATTAACTTCGCCGTACGAAATTCGCTGGGACCGCATGCATGTTGAGCTCCATATCAAAGCATATTTATACCAGGTATACACGCCCCAATTCGCATTGGAAAACAACTTCTTGGGATGTCAAAAAATGTATGGAAAAATGTGTCAAAAAGGCTTTTGAGAGCTGTAAATCAAAAATACAAGAAGCGAAAATGGCCAAAAAAAATAATGAGTTGATCTATCGAAGCCACCTGGTATGAATTCGCGTTGCTCCATATGGAAAAACAATATGGGATACTGTTGACCTTGTAGGCCATCCCTGGAACTTCCCACTAAGTTCAAGCTCAAAGCGCTGGAAAATTCATAAATTTTTGGAGTAATTAAAAAATTTTTCAACAAAATTTTTCAAAAATTTCGACTACGATGTCTCTCGAACCACTTAACCGATCTAATTGGCGGTATTCGGCGCAATTTTTCAAGTTCAAAAAAGTAAATGTATCCTAAAAATCGATTTAGCAAGTACTTTTAGAGTTTTTAAACTAAAGGACTATTTTCGAAATCTTTCGACAACGATATCTAACGAGCCATTCAACCGATTTCAATCAAATTTCCAGCAGTCGACGTAATTTTAGGAGTTTAAGAGATGATTCGATGGATTTAGTACTTTAGAATTTATTTGACAAAAACTTTTATTCGAAAACTTTATTTTCGAATATCTTCAAAATCTACCGATCGGTTAAGCCGTTCTTAAGTTATAAGAGGTTTACATACAATACATCCATCATCGCAAAAATAGTCAGAATAGTTTCCCCTGACCTCAAAACGTCGAGATCTGATGAAAACTCGATTTTCTAAAATCGGAGTGAAATCACTAACTTCCTATCTTTGATTGCGGGAAGTTAAAATTAATAAAAAAAATTGCTTTAATTTTTTTGTTATATAGAATTTTTTTATATGTATGCTATCCAAACAAAACGAACAGAAACTAATCAGCTGCCATAATAACGCCGCCTGGTTGTCAATTCGCCTTTGTTTAAACCAAGAAGAGATCATCTTGAATAAATCAGTGCAAGATAATCTCTCTTTTTACTTTAAAATATGTTCAAACTAGCAAATCTATAAATCAGCAAACATATACATTTCAAAAGCTATCAATACATACCATATGATTTTCGTCGATAGCCCGCAGCAGAACAAGCTATTCTTAACATTTATCGTGGTGCTGCCACATCATTATTGTTTGAACTATGCATGGGGATGTGATTTACTGTTGTTGGTTTTAAAATAAATTTAAATTTCAATTTGGTTTAACTAAACCAGCGTTTAAGCGTCGACTGATTTATTGGCCATAAGTGCTATTTTGGGAATTTTTTTAAAAAGGACCAAATATGTTAGCTTTAAAAAAGTACAAATTATGAATTTACATACGAATGAATACGAACTCAAAATTTAAAGAAAAAAACTTTAAGCCAACAAAAAACATTCGTAAGATTTTGTAAGCCCAAATCTAAAAAAAAATCCATTATTATTATCCTTTATTAAAAAAAATAATAAAATATCAAACATTTTTTATTTGTCTAAAAAAAGTCTCATCGAACAACAAAAAAGTAAAATTACGTTGGTCAGATTCGGGCGTTACCTTGAATCCTGAGCTAAAACTTTTACAGTATAATTTGGGTCAACCCTTAGAGTTGGAAGAGAGTGATGGTTATATGCCCGAAAAAGTTGGCAACTTTTCACGTTTAACTGTATATTTTCGTTTCGAGCGACAAATCGGTCATCATTTGATACAAACATTTGCTCCCTCATCGCTGGTGGTTATGTTATCATGGTTTAGTTTTTGGCTGGGACTCGATGCCATACCGGGAAGAGTTACATTATTGGTAACTTGTATGCTAACACTGGTGACTATGTTTACCGGCTTAAGAGCGGATATACCACCTGTGGCTTATGTTAAGGTAACAAATGATTTAAAAACTAAATTTTAATTCTTTCAAAGTTTTAATAAAACATTGATTTTTCTTTTTAGGCTTTAGATTTATGGATGGCCGGCTGTATGGTATCTGTATTTGCGGCGTTAGCTGAATTTGTTGTCGTTAAAGTTTTAGATGTTCAATATCAATATCAGGTCAATAAAATACCCAAAACTTTGCCAATGGTAAGATAGATGTAGTTTCGGCAAAGTTGGAAATTAAATACCCTTCACCTTAGTAAGCTTAAAATGAATTAATTTCTAATGGTGCCCGAGTTATAGGGTTCAAAATTTATTTATAATGGGTCACAGCTTGTACAATAATATATCACGGATATCAACGATATAGGTGTAACTTTAAAGTGCTAGTAGATAAGTTTTTAATGACGTGCAAATTTGTCTAATCCATTAACCCATTGCGAACCAAATGCAATTTTTATAACTTTTTACCTAACTTTTTTGCGTAAAAGTGCCATTTTCTCACAAACTGATCGATATTAAGGTACTTTTGTAAGTGTGCAATTTTATAGAGGTTCTTTCAAGCTTTCTATTAATATACATTTTAATGTTCCTGCTTTTCCAATACGTACTCTATTACTTTGCCGCCGGTGTCATATTTTATTATTGCTTGGTTCTCTACTTGCGCAAAATAAGTTTTCATTTAATTTTGCTTTTTTATGAATAGTAAGCAAAAAAAGAATTTTTTTTTTTAAATTTTACAAAAAAAAATTCGAACTCATTTTTTTCAAAAATGGTCGGTGAACCAACTAGTGATGAACGTTGAAAAAAAACATCGATGTTTCTCTCGATGCAATGCATGTTATATCGATATGTCATAAAATATGTCGATGTTTTCTATACATCGATTTTTTTGTAGCATAATAAATATGAATGTGGGATATTAAAAAAACATACATGTTCCTACCAAAAGCTTTATTACGTTCACAGTTATAAAACCTAATACATATCCCTATACATCTTAAGGCCGTTTCAGACTATAACACAATTATTAATACCTTTGGCGAAAATGCCTCTCTGGCTTAATTTCTATTTGAAAATTTCCAAAAAAAAAGCAATCTACCTTATTCCGTAACTATTTGTCGACGTCACGTCAAGACAATATAAAAAAATTTTCACGTTTCTACTCGTCATCGACAACAATTTACTATTACCGACAGCCACTTACTATTCTCTAAGGCATAGAAAATGGGAACAGGCTGTTAATAGTACTAAATTTTTGTCGACAGCCAGTAGACAAGTGGCAATTTTTTGGTATTGCCTTGACGTGACGTCGACAAATAGTTACGGAATAATGGGGAATAAGAAATCATATCGGAGTTTCACTTTCCTCAAAAGTATTAATACTCGTTTTATAGTCTAAAGCGGTCTTTATGAATGCTTTGTAAAAAAGTTTGCCAATCAATCAGTTTTATGGTTGAGTCATCACCTATGCCGCTTGCGAAATTAGTATTTCATACGGAACCGATGTTCCCCCATCGTCAGACATTTAAAGGCGAATTTACGTACTTAGTTTCTTTCCAAATTTCTAAAGGATTTTCGTTCAGCCTTCCTACAAGATTCCTGAAAGTTCATCAGATAATATAGCTTCGGATTTATTACTCTTCCGATTCCGATGTACCAGTTTGAAATGGTCCATGGCAACAAGGTATAAACATAGTTGATAATGATGTCATTCAACATACTAGGTTACAAGTTATTTGTATTAAATTTGTCACGTCGATGCATCGGATAAAAAACATCGGAGTCTTTCGATGTATGGATACCTTACATCGAGTGTCTTTAAAACATCGATGTATATTGTCCACCACTAGGGCCAACCAAAATAAGCTGACGATATGTATTTATATAAGGGTAGGTCGATTTGTATGAATAAAAAATATATAAAAAATCGTAGGAGATATGATTCTAAGAAGAATTCTAAGCAACTTTGCCCGAGAAACTAAGGATCCGAGCTTGTGAGTTAGTTCGTATAATCGCAAAGGGTAATTGAAGCAGTTTCTCTCATTACACGTTGGCGTATGAGTATCACAATTTAAGGTATTGATAAAATATTAAGTATACGCCGTGGTATCTACAAGCTGCTTCAAGTACTTTTTATATTTTTCCTATAATAAAGGTGCCATAATTTGGGAACCGCTGGCGTTAGTCCGCTGATTTTTTGAGTCAATATGGCGGCCAACAGATGCCATTTCGTGAAAACGAAAAAAAAAATAAAAAGTACTGTGCGTTGCGTTGCGTGAACTGCATTATATTTTACGCTGTTATATTGTAAAAAAATATTTTATTTTCAAGTACATGTGTGCACTAGGGTGATCGACTCGGTTTTTCAACCGGTTTTCAAACCGGTTTTTCCACAATACGGTTGTCGGTTTTTTCAAAATGCTGATTTTTCGAATGTCGAATAGTCCGGTTTTTTTAATTAAGAAACCGGCCCAGTCGAATAATTTTCGATTCGTATATTTTATTAGTTTTTACTATAATAAAACTTGACGAACTTTTACTGTTGATTTTCCTAAGTATTTTTGTTCAAGAGCATTTACTGAAGCATGCAATTAAGGTTAACTAATTATATAAGATGGTAGCAGGGGCTAATTAAATTGGCCTTGTGATGTAGAATTTATATCAAGCTTAATATTTTATATGGAGTTTGACATCCAACATTGGCAAAAAATGCTTGTTGCGTGAATGTCAAGAAATAAACAAGAAAAAGAAAAACTGTAAATCTGTGCACTAGGGTTCCCCCTATATGTGTGGAACAAATTTTTTTTCGGATTTTGATTGTAAATCCTCCTGGAAAGGTCTTTTTAGTAAAAAGAAACTGTGCTGATCAATTATAGTGTTGTACTAAACAAAAAATTTAAAAAAAGAAGTCAAACCCGCACAAAAACATTAATGAGAAAATAATGCCAAGTTCCTATCCAAAAGCTTTGTTCTTTAAAAGTACTGAGATCAAAATGAAGACCAAGTTCTTGATAGGTACAATCAAGGTGGATTGAACAGGTACCACTACGAGAACAGCTGTTTTAGTAAATTTGGGAATGTATACGTCACACAGAAAATAGATTTCGACACATCTCTGGTATGTTTTTATCAACAACGGGTATGTGTTAGTAAATTTGAAAGAGCTTATTGAATATGTGCGGCACACAGACAATAGATTTGACATATTAGTGGTGTGTTTCTACCAACAAAATACATGTGTTTTTTTTTTTTGTGTTGTATTAGTTGTCGTCGTGGTGATACTTGCATAATGAATCTGCCTTGGGTACAATGTCATCTCATTTTTGGCAATATTTTTTTTACATTTCTAATGTTGAGAAGAATTATGGGGAAAATGTTTCCAAGTTAGCTTAGAAATTAGATGGCATCATACTTATCAAGAACTTAACCCTCATTTTGATTTCAGTACTTTTAACGGCCGAAATTTTTGGATATGAACTTGGCCTTATTTTCAAAGTTATGTTTTTATGCGGATAGTATTTACATGAACCTGCTAACTCCTTTTTTAAAGCAAATTAAAATCAAAACTTTTGCATTATAATTTTCTAACAAAAAACCGGTCGACCGGTTTTTTTCGGAATTTTAAAAACCGAAACCGGTTTTTCTAAAATTTCAAATAGTCGAACTATTCGAAATCCGGTTTCTGGAAAATGTCGAATAATCGATCACCCTAGTGTGTTGTACACGATCAGGCCAAAAGGGGGAAACTTTAACCCCCCTAAATTAAAATTCCGATGTGATCTTGCAAAACACCAACACACGCATATTTTTTTTGTCTCCTCTACCAGAATCGGTTTACAGAACCTCGTAATTTTTTTTTCGTTTTGTACAGTGTAATATGCAGAATTTTCAACACTCAAATTTTTTATTTTCAATATTTCAAAAGAATCGACTTCAAAAACTACTGCAGTTGAAATTTTAAAACGATTAAAGCATGCACGGTGCATCCAGCATTGGACGAAAATGGTGAATTGTTCTAGAAAATTTCAAATTAATCGCTTAAGAAAAAACACTTATCCAGTTTTTCAAATTTCTCTACAAATTATATTAGATATAATTAATCTGACTTTAAATTGTTACCCGCCCCACTCTAAAATGCGACCAGAAGAGCAGATTTCTAAATATAGACAAGTTTTCAGAAGCATTTCATTTAAATGAATGAAAACTGTATAAACCTCATTTTTTAACCGACTTCAAAAACAGGAGAAAAGTTATCAATTCGTCATGTAAAGGGTGGTTAAACTGTAAGGGCCGATGTTGAATGTGAACCACACCTAAACTTCGAGTTTTTTCTGCATTTCATTCGAGATTTCTCAATTTCAGACTAACTCAATTTGAACCATGGAAAAATACACAATCGAGCAACGCGTTAAAGTTATTCAGGCTTATTATGAAAATGGGCGTTCAAATCAAAATGCATATCGTGCACTTCGTGATTTTTTTTTGGTCAATTTTTCACCTCAGTGGATTCGTCAATAAGCAGAATTGACTCAATTGGGCGAATGGTAATCCAAGAGTGATTGTCGAAAAACCAAAACACCCATAAAGAGTGACTGTTTGGTGCGGTTTATGGGCTGGCGGCATCATCGGGCCGCATTTTTTCCAAAATGAGGCCGGTCAGGCAGTTACTGTGAATGGTGTTCGCTATCGTGAGATGGCCCGAATTGGAAGATATGGATGTGGACGATATGTGGTTTCAACAGGACGGTGCCACTTGCCACACAGCTAACGAAACAATGGCTATTTTGCGCGACAAATTCAATGGCCGTGCTATCTCACATGGTGGCGATGTCAATTGGCCGCCAAGATCATTTGATTTGACACAGTTGGACTTCTTTCTTTGGAGTTATTTGAAAGAAAAGGTGTACGTCGATAAGCCAGCAACAATTCAAGAGCTAAAGGATGAGATAATTCGGCACATCACCGGCAGAGAAACTCAATTATGCTTCAGCGTCATCGAAAATTTTGACCATCGGATGGAGGTATGCCGCCGAGGTCGCGGCGGCCATTTGGCCGACTTTTTGTTCCATGCATAGTTGAACCATACCATATTACCATAATAAAAATAAATGACAGTAATTTCCTAAATAATTTGTGTTTTATTCAAAATCAACATCGGCCCTTAAAATTTAACCACCCTTTATTTTTTTATGTATGTTCCCTCAGAACTCCGCCATTTATGAACCGATTTCGTTTTTTTTCTCTATTCAAAAGGATGTACTTCCAGATTGGTCCCATTGAAATGTGGGCGGCGTCACGCCCATACAAAGTAAATACACATTCGTTTTCTACTACTTCTACTCAACCGATTCTTAAGAAACTTTACACACACATTAAGCTTCTGTTTAAATACTACATCAGGATCAAAAAAGTGGGCTGTGCCACGCCCATGCAAAGTAAATATTCTTTTTCAACAGCTTCTACTAAACTGATTGTTATGAAACTTTGCATACACCTATAGTTATCGTTACAATACAAGATTATGTTTAGAAAAGTGGGCGGTGCCACGCCCAAGAAAAGGTAATAAGCATTTTAACTACTTCTACTTAGCCGATTCTCATGAAACTTCGCATATAGATTTAATTATCGTTACATTACAACATTGTGGTTAGAAAAGTGGGCTGTGCCACGCCCATGAAAAGTAAATATTCATTTTAACTACTTCTACTTATCCGATTCTTATGAGACTTCGCACACACAATTAGTTCTCGTAAAAGTACATGATGATAAAATATGGGGCCGGTGTCACGCCTATTTTGTAGTCGGTGTTTTTGCAAGAATTATTAATTTTTATGTCTTGACTATTTATTGAAAAATATACCATTCTTCTTTCTTATGTTTAAAAACTTTTAACAATATATTAAGTGGGCAGTTTTTATGAATTTTTAATTCCATAAAAAATATGTGAATAAAATGCGGCTATCCAATATTTTTAGCGCAAAAGTCTATTACTTATGAGTAATATGACGGCCTAAGCCGATAGGGGGTAGGCCGAAGGCGACAAGAACTTCGTTCCAAAACGGTGTCCCATAACACAGTGTTCTTTTTTTAAATTGGAATTGGGGTCTATCCGTCCATCTATCCACCTCGATTTCCAAGATAGCCGAGACACGTATAATTTTTTTCAACCTATTTTCATAATCTTTCGGAATTTCTTTGAGGTGCAAAATATTGGTGTTGTTGTAAAAACATTATAAGCATTCAAAGCTAATTTCGATGTCTTTTATTAATTTTTTTGAATTAACCAATTTAAGAAGGATACAAGAAAATTTTCTTATTGCAACGGAATGACAAACTTAATATTCATGGTGAAGGGTATAAAAAAAACAAATATTTAAAAATAACACTTCTTTTCTCTGGCCATTTCCAGCGCATAAGTAACATGGAAAAAGGTCAATGTGCAACGGTAGCTAGTTGGGAAGGCGGTGCTGTACGGTCACGAAAGGCTACACAAACACCAACAACACCCGGTCAAGTATGAGCGATTTCTGAACATTTATCTTCAATTATAAATTTTTTTAAATTTTTTTTCTTTCTTTTTCTTAGACTTCATTACAGGGCAATGGTGGTCCACCGAAACCGGCAAGACGCCAAAGTTTACTTTCTGTAGCCTGGACGGACATAGATACCGGAGTGGAAAAGATTATGTGGCGTGAAATAGATAAAGTATCACGCGCTGTGTTTCCCATATTATTTTTTGTCTTTGTCCTTTTATATTGGCCAATATTATTGATGAAATCATCCTAGGATTTAGGGAGTTCCAGAGCACATCTTTCTGGACTCCGTTAAAAAAACGAAAGCAAATAATGTAAGAGACACTTTTTTAACACGGCTTAAAATGCTTAGAACGAGAATAGAATTACATAAATATCGTTAGCTTAAATGCAAAATAATGTCGGCTTTTTTAGTAATTATTATGCATTCCAACAAAGCTCAAGTCTCCATAAAGTTTTAAAAGTCTACCATAAAAAACAGCGAAATTACCAACAAATATAAAAAGACCTCACTGTAGTCACGCCTCAACTATTGCTATTAAGTTTTTTTTTCGTTCTACTGTAAAACTAAAAATCCGTGTTATTACATGATTTTTCAGTTAAGCTAACGATATATTTTATATAAAAATTATATTTTAGAAAATAGTGTTTTTTATATGTACATACATAAATAATATTAAAACTTTTGTAAAACGTAAAATGTTTTAATAAGTTGACTAAATTACACTGTGCTTCGAAATAAAAAAAAAACTATACACTTGTTAAAGTACTTGCGGCAATAGGCCAAACTGAATACTTTAAATTCTTTAATTTCCATCTTGAAATTTTCTCTAGAGTTTCTTTTAAGTTTTCATTAAAGTTCTGGTTTCTTTTATACCAGAGACTCATTCTCAACTCATTCTCATTTTCATCTTTCATGACATTATTTCAAAATGGCCGTTTTGAAATCAATCGATTTCCCATCCAACACATTCAAATGAAATAAAAAATTTTTAAAATGCTATACAAATTTAAAAATTTTGTAGAAAGGCGAATTAATATTATAAAGAGCCAATTAAATTCGCCTTGTGGTGTACAAGGCGAATTCATACTAGGTGGCCGCAAGAGCCCAGCTGTTTACGAAAATGTTTACACATTTAACCTGTCAGCAGTGTTAATGTATCAGCTTTCTTGACAGCCCAAATGTAAATTCTAAACGGCGAATTCTCTTGCGACTATCTGGTGTTGATCTACCTTGGTGGTGTACAAGATTTAGATATGAAAGTTTTGTTAACATTTTGATTGAAATTTTATATGGAGGCTGATATTAATCGTAAAACAAAAATGCCCTTTGTTTTAGTATTGTTAGTATTGTTGCATAGTAAAATCAATTCGCCCTGATTTGTAGTCGTTATTATTACTTCAATTAGAATTTTGATATTTCGAAAATGAAGTGTTCGAATAAGCAGGCCTACAACTTATGCTAAAGGTATGATCACACTAAATAGGCGTCATCACTAAATTATACATTTAATGTTATTTTGGGCAAAGTAAGTGTAACAAGTACAGAATTCATATATGTAAAAGGCCATGAACATTTGACATACGTGTATAGTGGCTACGCTTATTTCGTCAAATATATGCCCAGTATGACTATACCTTGAGTCACATGCAGACTGTTTTCCTGTTACCCCCGTTTATAAGCATTTCTTATTTGCAAATAAAAATGTAGTCCTGCCAAGTATGATATTTTTTTTTTTTAACTTACTAACTCATGAAAGCAATTGCTGATTAACGCACTACATATTTGCAAATAAGAAGTTTGACGTGTCGCACATGTTTGTTAATAAGAAATAGTAAATACATAGATAAATATTCAGTTATTTAATAAACGACAATAAAAAAGTAGTTGGAAGCATTTTACGTTCTTATTTCCACTGCGTATAAACGTACTATGTGTAGCCTACTGTAATTCTTTTCAATAAATGTAACGTAACAGAAAAATTAACCCTTAAACGGGTAAAAGATAGCTAATTTCTTTTCAATGCCTCAGGTTCAAACATATTTTTCACACATTTCAACATTTCATTATATGTATTTTTTATACAGTGTTAAAATCAATTTAAGATACATTTAAAATCATTTAACTTTCTTGCTGTTCTATAAACTATAATTGTTTGTTGGGTTTTACTCAAGGCGAATTGACAACCTGGTGGCGTTACTACGATAGCTGACTATGGCTGCCTTCCTAAGCGCATGTTGCTTTGCAGTTCAATAATGTCACGTATTCCCAAATGCAACCGTGCAAACTTTGACAAAGTATTGCATTCCTAAAGTCATCTGTTTTGCCGCTGAAATGCAAATAAAAGCAACTAGCGCACAATATAAATTGGCAATGCTTTTTATTGACAATACATTTGATTTGCAGTGTTGTAAAATATAATTTCTTGATTTAAAGACTGCTTTGACGTTGCATTCAGACGTTTAGGAAGGCAGCCTATTTTATGCTCGTGTTGCTTGGAAAGCGTTTTTTACATTTTTTATATGAAGTTTAACATGTATGCGGTTCAAGCGAATTAACTTCGACGAATTGAATTCGCCACTGACATCACCTTGTATGGATTCGCCTTGGGTTAAACTATTACACAAGCTGTTCGACTTCTGCACAAAATGCTACCCTGATATGTGTTGTTATTGCTGTTTTAAAAATTTCCATAAACTCATTTGTCTAGGGATGCATTTTCTACAGAAGTCTAACGGCTTGTAAGATAGTGTAAAACAGCAGTGTGGATCATAAGATGGCAGCACTATCGAGAGTAAGAAACGGTGATGCCAACTAGTTCAAAGCGTATTACAATTAAGAGTGGGTTTTTAACTTGGACATTAGAGATGCAGTCATCCTTAATCTGTGTTTTCTGTTTTTAAGATGACAATGAATTGCTTTCATTTGCCAGCTTAAGCGGCGAACGTTGTACTTTTTTTAATTGTAAACAATATATACATATATTAATAATATGATATAAATTCCGAAGTTTTTCTTTTGTTTCTTTTTTATTTTATCTTCTTCTTTTTCTTTTATTTTCTTCAATGTGCAAAGCCATCTAATCAGAGATACCATATTTTATTATTTAGTATGGCAATTTTGAGAGGTTTAAGCTTCAACTTAAAAACGGCAAAGACTATAGACACTCGATTAAACTTATTTTCAGATTAATTGATTATAGCTTCAAACTAAGATTAAGCTCTTTCTTAAAACTCCACTCCAAAATGTTATTGATATGTGGAAATGTTTATTTTATACTATCACTTTTCCATTCAAAAAATTTGCACTCAATAAATTAAATCCATAAACAAGTTTCCATTTAATATTTTAATTAGCACAATTGAGTTGTTTTTCAAAAAAAAAAAAAGCATTTCTTAGAGCGGCGTTTCTTTTTCGGTTACAAAATTTGTAATTCCTTTTTTTATATAAAAATGAAAAATAATAACCTTAAGTCTCTGGGTTTGGTGTTAAAATATTGCAAATAGTTATACATACAAAACACCTCAACGAAATCTGTGAACTTGCATTCAAAAAAAAATTTTATATATATATATATATATATATATATATATATATATATATATATATATATATATATATATATATATATATATATATATATATATATATATATATATATATGTATATGTATATATATATATATATGTATATATATATATATATATATATATATATATATATATATATATATATATATATATATATATATATATATATATATATATATATATATATATATATATATATATATATATATATATATATATATATATATATATATATATATATATATATATATATATATATATATATATATATATATATATATATATATATATATATATATATATATATATATATATATATATATATATATATATATATATATATATATATATATATATATATATATATATATATATATATATATATATATATATATATATATATATATATATATATATATATATATATATATATATATATATATATATATATATATATATATATATATATATATATATATATATATATATATATATATATATATATATATATATATATATATATATATATATATATATATATATATATATATATATATATATATATATATATATATATATATATATATATATATATATATATATATATATATATATATATATATATATATATATATATATATATATATATATATATATATATATATATATATATATATATATATATATATATATATATATATATATATATATATATATATATATATATATATATATATATATATATATATATATATATATATATATATATATATATATATATATATATATATATATATATATATATATATATATATATATATATATATATATATATATATATATATATATATATATATATATATATATATATATATATATATATATATATATATATATATATATATATATATATATATATATATATATATATATATATATATATATATATATATATATATATATATATATATATATATATATATATATATATATATATATATATATATATATATATATATATATATATATATATATATATATATATATATATATATATATATATATATATATATATATATATATATATATATATATATATATATATATATATATATATATATATATATATATATATATATATATATATATATATATATATATATATATATATATATATATATATATATATATATATATATATATATATATATATATATATATATATATATATATATATATATATATATATATATATATATATATATATATATATATATATATATATATATATATATATATATATATATATATATATATATATATATATATATATATATATATATATATATATACATATATATATATGTATGCATAGTATTTTATGCATGGAAAACACTAACATAATAAATTAACATATTAAAATTTGGTGCTTCTAATAATAAATTATTTAACAAAAAACAACAATTTGTATAAGAACAACTAAAATTTTATAGTGTAGAAATTTAATAAAATATTTTTATAGCTTTTTTGCCAATTGAACGCACATGATTGTATACCAGTACCCATGTTCTGTAAAGCTATGTACAGACGGTTGTCAGATCTTACAATATTGTAAGTAAAATGTGCTAGAAAGTTCTTACAATCGTGTGAACTGAAAATTTTCGTCTGACAACGTTGGCAGAAAAAGCATTGTCAGTTGATTTTAATACTACCTGCTGACAAAAAGTTGTCAGACATCTTACAATCGTGTGAACGCATCGCGTTGCCATTGTCAGATTATTGGCAGACATATTTTAATTGTCAGATGTGCGAAGTTTTTGCATCTGACAATGGCGTCATTGTCAGACTTCTTTATATTGGTAGGAAAATAAAAGAAACTATGCAGCTAAAATAGTTAAAATTGCTTCTTTATGTTTAATACTAATTCAAATTTTTACTTTTTAAAGTTGACACAAGCACAGATGATAAATAATTGATAATTTCTATTAAATGTTCTGAGTCTGGCAGCGCCAAACAACAGATCTGACGATTTTTGCATCTGATTATCATGTGAACTACCAATTTTTTTACTGACAATATTGTCAGATAGATTTATCGTCAGACAATTGTCTGCCAATAAATTGTAAGCTTTTCTAACAAATTTGATACAACAGTGTGAACTAACAATATACCTTGTGCTGACAATTTTTTATTGTCAGTAAATCGTCAGCACATTGGCAGATCTGACAATATTGTAAGATTTGACAACCGTCTGTACAGGGCTTAACTAATGCGAGAACTTTTCAATGCGAGTAAATTGCTATCATCCTGTAGAACACAGTTTGAGTATAAAAAAAATAATTTTCTTCGTTTATTTTAATGTATCCAGTTTAATAATTATTTTATAAATCACCATGTAAAAAACGAGATGACAGGCCCCTATTATGGGTTGCATTCGATGTTCGATCTTCGCAAGCTATCGAGCATCGAGTATCGAATGTTAAATTCGTATTATGAGCTGGCAGCACTATCGAAAATTTCATTATAAGGGTGGGCAAATTTGATGTTAGGAAGTAAATAGGATGTGAAATGATGAAATGTCAAGAATTGAACTGTCATCCTTTGGCATTTAGTTAGTGCAAACTTGGGAAATTTCAACCATTGAACGCTACACTCTTGAAAAACGAATTTTAATTGTAAAAATTGATTATCAAAAAGTTGGAAATTTTACTATATCAGTTCGAATGAGCCTGGAACATCAACTCGTCGACGTTCGCAAGAATTGCATACTATCAGAGGCAGTTTGCGCAACATTTTGCATAAAGAACTTCATCTTCAGGCTTATGAAGTTCAACTCATCGAAGAATTAAAGTAGCCTGATTACGAGGAAAAGGTGCTCGAATTTTACGAAGTGATACAGTAAAATTTTCACAATTTTTATAGTAAATTTTCACAATTAAAATTCGTTGTTCAAGAGTGTAGCGTTCCATGGTCAAAATTTCCCAAGTTTTCTCTAAATAAATGCCAAAGGATAACAGCTCAATTCATGACATTTCATTATTTGACAGTCTATTTACTTCCTAACCTCAAATTTGCCCACCCTTTATAGCGAATTTTCAATCGAACACAATTTTGCTGTTCAATTTTTTCTTTTATAAATTTGTAAACAAACAATATTTATTTATAGTGCCAGCTGATAAATACATATTATTGTGAACAACCCAAATAAGAAAAAATCACAATAGCGTTATTTTTATCGAATGTGCGCCATAATGCCAAATGAAAATTCGTTCGATAAGTTAATTCGACCACAATCGAAAGTTGCTCATAATAGGCACCATAATAATAAAATTTGTCTCGATGCGAAAACTTCTCACAAATTACAGAAGATGGACACAGGAAAAATAAATCAATCGGTACATATAACATTAAAAAAAAAAAAAAAAAAAAAAAACTTTATGAAACAACACTTGTTAATTTTACATTAAAAAAAAGAAATCAAAATTGTTTTGCATAAGTACTTTTTTAACAGTAACTTAATTTTTAAGTAATAATGTAAAATAAAATATTTTAAATATTGTACAATCGACTAAAAGAAAAGAAAACGAAATGCTACAAGAATAAAACTTTAACCGAAAACTCCGAAGCAAGGCGAATTCATACTAGGTGGCCGCAAGAGCCCAGCTGTTTACGTAAATGTTTACACATTTGGGCTGTCAGCAGTGTTAATGTATTAGCTTTTTTGACAGCCCAAATGTAATTTCTCCACGGCGAATTCTCTTGCGACTACTTGGTGTTGATCTATCTTGCTCCGAAGTAAATACATATTAAAAATTGAAAACCCCCTTAAGCACTTTTACGCATAGAATATTAGATAGTGAATTAATTAATGAAACAATAACTACAAGTAAGGTATGCATTAAAATGTTATAATCACTTACTTTTTGCTCAGTTTAAGTAAATATGGGATGAACATAACAAAATTGTCATTCAATTTTCTTTGCATTTTTATATAAAAAGATGCTAACAATAGTAAGTGACCTTATCACTTTGATGTACACTTTACCAACTAAATTCCTAATATCTTAAAAGCTTCTTATACAATACATTTATATTTTTTTAAATACTTTAAATTAAGTGTAATTTAAAATTATGATAATCAAATTATCGAACTAAGTAATAAAATATTATTTCTATTTTATTTTTATTGAATAGCCATATTTTATATTAAAAATTTTGCAACAACACATTGCAAATATTCAATATTAAATAGCAAATGCTTTTAATTTGCATTAAAGAAACGAATACTAACTAGAAAAATAAAACAAATAAATAAAATAATATTAAACGAAGAGTGTATATAAAGAAATGAAGTTTTTTAATATGATTATTTCGAACGTATTTGCTTGTGAATCCAAATTGATTATTAGGCTAAGGTTCGCAATGTTATATTCAGAAAGAATTGGGCATGATTAATATTACATGGAACAAAAATTAACATAAACTTAATTTCTCAACGTATATAGCAGAGCATAGCAGCGTTACTTTCAGAAGCCGCTACACACCTCCATCATCGGTGCTCATGTATATTTTGCTTATCACCACTAGTCAGGTGGCTCTGTTGAATGTGATTTCAATTCTTATATATACATACAACTTGTTCGTGAAAACTGAATACGAGAATTGAATCACTTAAGTTGATATTAAACTACACTTTCCTAATTTTACCGTTGCTTTATTTTTTTAATTTTTTTCTTCTACTTAAGTCAACATTTTTTGGTTTGATTTTATTTCCAAAAATTTTTTTTTTTGCTTTTTTCTATACTGCAGTATTTTATTAAAAAAATAAGTTTAAAAAAACTAAGACCCGACCATTATACAAGAATAGAAGGTAGGTAACTCCATTTAAAAAATATTTGACTTATAGCGGAATTTTTGAAGTTTGTATTTCCATAAGCACTAGCCGGACCAGGGAGCTTCGTCACACCCATCGCAATGAAATAATTAAAGAAATGTACATTGAAAAAAGTACGCAGCTCTTTCTTCTCAAAATACAAACTAATGAAATCACTGAAATGGCGAGACTCTATTAGTTTGATTTAGGTTACACTGAGAACAAATTGCGCTTTTAAACAAAATCCTGGGGGCATTGCAGAGAAAACACGGCGTTAAAAAAATAATGATGTATTAATTTTCCTATATAACGGGTTAGCGAAGGGTTCCTGGCCACTGCAATGTTGAAGGAAATGAAACTGCCGATGAGCTGGCAAGAATAGGGTCGGCGTTAGATTAGGATATGTCTGACAGATCGGTGAAATTACCGATGGGTATTTTCTATAGGGAACTCAGTAATTGGGTGTTGTGGGGGCCAAAACTTGACTTAAGAAGATCCGAACTGCTACTGGGTATGCATAGGAAGGTGCTAAGGGTCTTGATAGGCTTACTGACTGGTCACTGCTCGGTCAGAGCTAGGACCAGCATTTGAGAAATTGGCACTCCAGATCTCTGTAGGATGTGCGAGGATGAAGAGGAACAATTAGAAGGGAGTTACAATGGATTTAATTGGATCTCCGAGTAGATGTGTGCTGCAACACTACCATATGAGTCTCGCTTTGGTGGTTCTAATAACAAGTGAAATTTATGTTCCCATGAAAATCTCATTTCCCTTCGAGGGAAAGTTGCTATCGTGAATTTTCCGTGAACATTTTTTTCCGCTATCAGTTCTCAGTGAGTATAAAAAAGGAAAGAAGCTTAATAAAATAAATTAAAAATCAAATAAACTTTTGTTTAAAATTAAAAAATACAGTGCTAATAATTAAAATTATCTTTTCATTCCATGAATAATCTAAACAAAATCGAATTGCTCGTCCAGGTTTGCTAGATGCATCCAATCCCTTGGAGTACCCGAGAAATTGCAAACAGCCTAATTCAATCAAATATACTTTGGTGTTAAATTAAATTTTCTCAAAAGTGAATAAAACTGTGTTTTTATATATTTTGGACGTGATGAATGATTCTATACAGACGCGGAAAAATCAACATTTACTATTCCATCCACCGACCATATAGCCTGCGATTCCATCACCGCAAAACTTAGTTCATGTGCGTTAGAAAGGTGTTGCAAGGAATTAAGATAAATGTGTTAGTATTAAGGTAAATGAACACTATTTACTGATTTTGTCCTAAATATAAATAATTGGAAGCATAAAATAGTAATTGCATGATGTATTTATCCAATTCGCCTGCTAAAGTAAAATAAACAAAAACAGAGGAAAAGGGACAAAATCCATGTGAAAAAAATCATTCATGATAAGGCGAATTTTTCGAATTTGTATTCACGATCGCAAAAGAAGGGAAAGGGAAAACATTTCGAGGGAAAAAGTATTCAGGATAGGGATGATTAATTGCTTTGTATGGGGAATAGCCGTCTCCCCCTACTATACTTTCAATATTTTGCAGCAAATTGCACTTCCTTCCAAGAGCTTCACTATTGTAGTTCTATAGATATAGGAAAATTCACAATTACTTTGTAAGAGGTTACTCGCATCAAATTTAGAGAGCTTCATCACTGTAGTTCTGCAGATATAGGAAAATTAGTAATTACTTTATATGGGTGGTACCCGCCTCCTCCTCCTATACTGCCTAGATTTTGTTGAAATTTTCAATTTGTTCCAAGAGTTACCCTCATCAACTTTAGATAGCCTCCCTATTGTAGTTCTGCATATATACTAAAATTAAGAACTACTTTGTATGGTGGGTACCTGCATCCCCCTCTCCTATACCACCAATATTTCATTGAAACTTTCATTTTACTCTACAAACTACCCACATCGAAGTAAGATAACCTCACTATTGTTGCTCTGCAGATATAAGAAAATGAATAAATACTTATAGGCAGATTTTGTAAAAAATTTCGTTTCTAAACGTTTCAAAATTGTATGAAAAGTAACGCAAATACGTTGCAAAAAAAATTTTTTCTTACAAATTTTAATACACAAAAAGCGTTTGTATTTACAAAATCTGGCCTTTAGTATGGGGTTAGCCGTTTATATGCAAAACATTTATCTGCAAAGCAAAGTTGCATCTAAGATCTGTTTTGCACTGCATATGCAGTTTTTCGAATTATGATTTACAAAGTGCGTTTAGGAAGACGGCCAAAATCTTAGCTGTAGTCTTTGACACCCTCTGAGTACCAGAAATCTAACGATATCAGACAGTGGGAGCAAACTGCCCAGCTAAACTCGCTCAATCATTACACAGTTAAGAATCGGATGGAGCAGTATCCTCTCCCAAGACACATTCGATTATATTTTCATCGATATCGCGAGGACATCACAAGCGCCTTTCCATCCGACGTCAACCCGATGTCTGTAGCGAGCCCCATGGAAATGTTGCATCAACAGTCGGTCTGTGAAACTTCCTAGACGCCAGTAATGCAAAGTCGTATATGCTTTGTGAACAATTTAAAGTGAACAATGTAAAGTCGCATTATTGCAATTCATTTTGGCAGTTAGAAAGTCGGCCATAGTTCTAGATACAACAAGGTTTTCAATACCCGACCTCCAACGATTTCGGACAGTAAGCGCTAACTGCCCAGTTAATCTGGCTAAATCCTGGCACAGTCAAGAAGTGGAAGGAGCAGTATCTGCTACCAAGAACGAATAGTTCCGGCAGCCATAAACAGGTACCAGATTGTCTCTAGAGGCCTCTCGATACCGCGAATCTGTTTAAATACTCTAATAGGTTAAAATCTCTTCGCCCTATGGCTAAGACCTACTGAAGTGGCAAGGTTTCTCCAGCTTCAACCTATACCCGATGATACACTTCTTTAGCACTAATTATAAAATTGCAATACTTCCAGGAAAGAGCTCCCGACAACAGCAGACAGAGCAGGTACAACAGACAACAACACCACTTTGTATAGATACATTTTGATGTAAACTATCAATCTCAGACCAAGCATACCGCGAAAGAGTTCGCGTTCGAACGAGTTTGTGTTTGTTACAAAAACTATAATAAGCTTTTATATTTTTTATATGTATGCGGCTAGCCTTGAACTAAAGTGGTCTAAGTAACATTTTTGGCTAAATCCACTTATAAGTATTTCCGAACATAAAGACGATAAATCAATCCAGGAAAAAGCGGTCTATGTGCTATTACGTCACCCAATTATGGTTATCGTTATTCTACCACTTTAAAATTTATTGATTTTTTCACTCTTTTTAACTTCTAAAGTTGTCTAACTCACTATATTTAAAATGTTACTTAGACCACTATAGTTCCAGGCTAGCCATATGTACATTAAAGCGACTCACAGAAAAAAATTGTGTTACCTCTCTCATATTAAATGAGTTTTTAATGAGTTTTCCTCAAACATTTGCGAGGTCTACCAATGACCGCCCGTGAGCTGGACCGTGTCTAAAAGAGGTCTATTTTTTTTTTGTTTTTTTTTTGCATATTTTCGTATTTTCTCCCAAGACAACATCTAAAAAAAAATTACATCGTTTGAAAGATCTCTTCAAGCTGTATCCAATGGTACATTAAACTTTACCATTCATACTATCAGCAGCGCGTTATTCCATAAAAAAACCTAGATTTTTAAAGCGTTTTGATTGCAGGTGTTACTTATATTAAGATAAAGTTTACTTTTTTTAAAGTATATAATTTGAGGCATTGTTTATTTATTTCTGTTTCTATTGCAAACGTTCGCACGTTTCTAAGAACAGAAACAAATAAACAATGCCTCAAATCAAATAATACTTTAAAAAAAGTAAAATTTATTTTAATATAAGTATCACCTGCAAAAAAATCAAAAAAAAAATCGTGCTTTTTTATGGAATACCGCATTGCTGATGGTATGAATGGTAAAGTTTAATACACCATTGGATGCAGCTTAAGAAGGTCCTTCAAACGATATAGTTTTTTTATGTGTTATCTTGGGAGAATATACGAATATGCAAGAAACTACAAAAATATACCTGGACCCCTTAAATGTTTTGGGAAACCTCATTAAAAAGACCAATCTTTAATTCGAGAGGGGGTAACAAAAACATGTTTTTCATCTTCATAAAAGTCGAGTCGCTCTAATGTGCATACATACATACATATATATGTATATCATGTGCATAAATTTACCTTTAAAATCCGGTCATTTCTGCATTTTGAATTTGATATATTTAGCGTCCAATTTATTGAAAACATTTAAGAACTTGATTGAAGACTTGGAGTAAATAATATGTTTATACCTTTTAATGAAAACAAAATGAAATAGTTAATTAAAACAAATTTGAGAAAATAACTACTTTTATATTTCTTTTAAAAGAAATGTCTAAAATTATCGTTTTGAAAACTTGACCAAAATTGCCTAAAAATGTAGTTTGTAACAAAATTTCTACCGCCGATACGGTTAAGTGTTGCCAGTTTTGCCGTTTATGTCATACTTTGTTTCAATTCAAATATGACATTCCCGAAAATTTTCCCAACAACAATATTGGACTTTAAATTTCAAGATGAAGCATAATATAATTTTTTTTTATTTATAAAGCAAATAATGTATTTGCGTTTTATGTTTAATAGTATTAATTACCAAATCTATACCCATCTTTATCCTAAAAACTAACCTTTAATAAAATACGCTCATTTGCTGCAGCGTCATTTGCAGCAATGTCGTCATAACTAAAAAAAATAGATTTACAGAAAACGAGTTTGAAGTTTTCAATTTACATACAACTTAATGGAGCACAGCTCCAGAAGGCCAATATGTAGAGGTATTCGCCGTGAATGAGCCAACACACATTTCGTGTATTGAAGGGCACCAAAGCGATACTCTCGAGCTTTTTTCTCATTTCACACCCTGACAAGCATAAAGTGAGTGTTGGTGCACCTCTAAGTATTTCAGATGATTGCACTAGAGGCAGAAATCTTTTCGTTCTCAGAACTTCATAAAGTTTCACGGACTGCTAAGAAACGTTCAAAATATATCTACGAAAATGCTAGTTCGGCTGAGCTCAACGACTTCTTTCGGCATTTGAAATGGAAATGTTTCCTTGACAATAATGTCAATGCCATGGCAGAAGTGGTCATAAACAACTCAATTCAATAGAACACTGAAGATGGCACATACCCGAAACCGGTCTGTTTACAATCCAAATTTGACGTGGGATGACGGAAAATCGTTCCAAATCCAAAGTCGTAAACAACATTTTGCTGGGAATGAAAGCTTTCATTCCATCGAAGCGAATTTCGATTAAGACCAGAACGAAGTTTTTGTTTAATCAGGCTTACAAAAATGCAGTCAGATTCAGAGAGGTAGCGTTCAGTATCTGGCGTAGTAACAAAATCGAAGATACTGATTCGTTGCGCAAAAGGGCGAGATCTTCGTATGCCAGAGTACTAAGGTGTGGAAAAGCTTTGTACGAGCAGCGTCTTCGTGCTACACTCTTTGCTGCCCCTCGGGGTAACAAAAGCTAACATTTTGGCTGAATTATTTGCAAGTAATTCTCACTTGCCGGAAAGCAATCAAGCTTAATATAAAAAAGGCGTATCTCGAATTTTCGATGTTTTACAGGATAATGAAAAAACTAAATAAAAGCTAAAGGATTTACATACAAAAATATTTTTTTAAGTGGCCATAAATCCGTTATTTTTAATTGTAGCTTACTTAGTTCTTTAATAAGGATGTAGTAATTGCACGTTGGCAACCACAAAACGTTAAAACGCGATTTCGAAAAAAATCGAAATCAGCCTTTTTATATTAAGCCATCGATATGTAACTATGCCAAAGATATTCTTTCGAGAGCCTGCAGTTAATGTTTTAGCGGATTTCAAAATAAATGAATCTCCTGGTCCGGATGGTATTCCAGCACAGGTCTTTAAGGCAGTGCACTTCGACGCTAGCATGTCCGTTGGAAAACGTTTTTAGCACTTTTTCTCAAGCTAGTGATTTCCCTTCGTGTTGGAAGGTTGCGAATGTAACCCCAATCCCCAAAATCCCCTTTCGTAGGAGGCGCTCTATGGCTGACTTACTGGTATTCCGTACGAAAAACTGGTGTCACTCCATACACCATTTTGGCACTCCATACACCACCTTGTTGGCTTTGGATATTTCTAAGGAATTTGATACGAGTGTGGCATGTTCCACTAAAAGATACTTCAATCCAATGTTGCCAGTAGATGTGTTTTTAACAAGCCACTGCGTGCAAAAGAAAATAGCTGGGAACTACTGGTGTCTCAAATGTTTTGATTTAACCAACACAAAATGTATATGTCTGATTTTCCCTACGTTCCTATTTCAATGACTAAATTAACTACATGGAGGGATTTTTCCCTCCCTTTTGGTATCACTGCTTCAATCCATCTGATCTCCTCAATATTTATAGCAACTCGCATGTATGGGCCGGTACTTCAAAGCCTATTTGGAAGTTACTCGACCGCGTACAGGAGAGGCCGAAGAAGCTTATCGGCGACAGTACTCAACTCTATTGACTCGCTGGAGCTTCGACGCAATGTTGAGTGTTTTTCGTCGTTTCATCGGTATACTACAATGGAATGTGAAATCAGGAAAATAGTTCCCCATACCACTCTTTTCTGCGAACAACACTTTCTTCATTAAGATCACATCCCTTTGTGTTCGATACGCCAATGAATCGCACTACGCATTAAAGAGCGAATTGATTATTTGGCCGACCAGTTTGTATATGGAATAAGCATCCTGCAGAGGTTTTTCCTGTGACTTTCAATGTTGGAAGGTTCAAAGATCCTCCGTCCCATAACCAATTTTCCTAATTCCGGCACAATGCTTTGCATGAGTAGGGGTCATCCCCAGAGTGCTGGTCTTACATAAAAGCAAATAAAAATGAATTTAAAAAAATTTTATTCTTCTCTCAATAGTTGAGTATAAATGATATTGATATGAAACTTTTGCAGTAGGTTAGGTTAGGTCACTTAGGTCCAAAAATTATGGTCCCTTTGTGATATATGTAGGGGAGATAGAAAAAGAAGAACGAAACATAAAGTAGATAGAAGTGAAAAGGGAGAGGTTGTGTTAAAATAAATTTGGATATAGTGAGGAGGTAAGAAAGAAGCTGGCGTATGGAATTCCGTGCAGGAGGCGTCGTTTTATGAATTGAAACACCATCTGGGAGAAGCACCCGCTGCTCCTGATGATGGAACTTATAATTTTTGGATTCCACTACTGATAACTCGGAGAGGCTTCTGAGCCATATTTTGCCTAGCAGGCGAAGGCGGTGATACTCCAGAGCAGGGCAGAGGCACATAAGGGACATTATATTTTCTTCTTCTTCGTCATTACAGCTTAAGCACTAATCGTTATGAGGGAGGCCCATGCGTTTAGCATGATTTCCAAAGGTGCAGTGCCCTGTGACCGAGACCATGAGGTTCCGCAACTGCAACTTTGGTAAGGTTTGCAGTTGCTTAGATCTGTTAGCATCGAGGCGAGACCAGATAGTTCTCGCTATAGAGCAGGTTGAATGGTTTGGGCCAATTCTTCTCCAGCAAGATGAGAGTGGAAGGCAGCAGAGATTGTTAATATCGAGATGCCGCAGCTAAGTTCCACTCTTAGCCAGATCATCCGCAATGATATTGCCTGAAATGAACCCATTTGAGGGTGATGCCTGAAGTACTCGCCATTACGTTTAATGCAGTGTGGCATTCTAGGACTAGATTGGTTGCGGTTTCACACCCGTGAGGACCTTGACTGTCGGTTATGACTTGGATATCGGTATTCGATATCCGATAAAACCTAACCAAGTGTATTCCACTTTTGATGGTAGATATTTCTGCTTGTAGGATGCTGCCTTCGTTCGGGAGTCTGAAAGACATTTTGATCCCGAAAGCCGTAAAGTAGACACCCCATCCAACTCCCGTTCCTCTTTTGGAGCCATCGTGTAAGCATATACGGCCCCGTGTGATGATAGGGAAAAGTCCCCCGTCAAGAAGTATCAAAATTCCCTCTTTAAGCAGAACTTTGGAGTCTATGAGCTATGAAATAACTCCAGTGGTCTCTAAAATGCTAGCATGGCCCCAGCACATTCTGTACTCGTATATGAAGAAAGATATGGCGATAACTTCTGCATTTTTAGCTCAAAAATCACAAATTTTGAGTAATCTATTACGATGTTGCAGCAAATGAACGATATGTACATATCAAGCCTTTGCTGCAATAGATTCATAACGCAAAAAACTTGATTTTATTTTATTTGTAATATCGGTCTTCATACAGTGGAAAAATTTAACACCAATATCTTGTATAATCAACATTTGAGAGAAGAATAAGATTTGTTAACATTAAGTTGACAGCGTAGCGGCTGTCGAAATTAGTAGTACTAGTCCGTTCTGCTAGTCTGATTAGATATTCTAATATTCCACTCTTAAAAATAATTTGAATTTACATTAATTCAATTATTGTGAACTAAAGCCAAATAATAATAACTTCCGTTGTTAATAAATTCAAAACTTCGAAGTCGTTTTCTGTAAAACAACTTTTTTAGTTATTACTCTATTGCAGCAAAGGCTCAATATGTATTTTAAAATCAACTTAAGCTTGACCATAAATTATATTATTAATTATAAATTATTCATTTGAAAACTTGATAGTACTTATTTTTTAAGGAATACTGTGATAGTGCATCAGTTTTCACCTTTAAACTATTTGAGGTTATATAAAATATTTATGTCTTTCAGCCCATTTTATTCATTTACCTTTTAAGATCCGTTTTTATTTGCTTTAAACTATTTATTTTCGTCAATTTTATTGCAGACTTTAATAACTTAAATATATATAACGATTTTAATCGCTTTCGTCATCCTCTTCACTTTCGTCATCATCATCAAATTCTTCTGTTTGTTTCGTATCCGTTTTTATAAGCAACATATCCTCATCTTCATCATCTTCATTATAAACATTTGGGGATTGTGAAGCTTCAATATTATCTTGAGCAGAAGTTTGTATATTTTTATTACGGGCCGTGTTTAATAACGAACGTATAGTAAATTTATTGAAATCACAGCTTAATAAACAAGAAAATTTTAATTAGTATTTAAAAAAAAAATATTACAGAAATAAATATAAAAATGAAATCTTACATTCTATTAAGGGATTCATATTTCCTGGAAATAGATTCATGTAAACCTAAAAGTGAAGTATGTTTAAAAACACCATCTTTGTTGCCGTGACTAAACAACAGAGAACAGCACCATTTTAAATAGAATTCTACATGCGGTGAACTTTGCAAAAGTTTTGACAATATTTGCATTAAACGATGGGCATATTGGTTGGGTAGTGTAGAACAAATAAGATCAACTAAAATTTTATAGATTTAAATTTATACCGCCGAACAAGTTTATTTGATGACTAATACTTACTATCCTCATATGGTATTGATTCCAAAGACAAATTTATAAGATTATTTTCATTTAGTTTCAAGGACATTATTAAGGCTTTGGAATAATTTTGCTGCTTCAAAGACTCTTTTATAGCCTTGGGTGTTACTTCCAGGGATAAATCGAAAGGATCAAAAACCACACCTAAGTTAACGTGAAATTTTAAAAATTTTACATTTTTACTTCATGTGATTTTTTTTATCAGAATTAAATAACGATTTTTTTTTAATTTCTGTTTTAGGAGGAAAACAAAAATTTTTAATTAATTTTTTTATGTTCTTACCCTTATCTAAAGTGTAAACACATAAACCCTCCGTACAGGCGGCTGCAAATGCTTGTCCGGTTGGTGAAAATTTAACACAAAATACTTTAACTTCTGGTTTAAAATTACGAGCTGCCATATCGCCTTTTTGTACGCCAGGCAAACGTATAGGCACATTGCCCCCCTCTAACTCTTCTCTTTCTTCTACTAGAGCCATATTACCAAATTCAGTTAAATTGCGACGATTTATAAACTCCTACAGAAATTATTTAATTAAAGTGTAGTTAGTGTTTTGATTTAAAATATGTACACACTTACATTTAAACCATCAAAACTAAGATTTTGTGTTATTTGAAATTTTTTTAATAGCATGGCCTCCTTTACGTGGTAAATACAAATGACATGAGATTTACCACCAGCCAATATACACTCGCCATCAGCAGAATATTCTAAAGAGGAAAAATATCTAAAACGAGGAAATTTATTTTTTAAAGTTACTAAATCAGACTTGTGTTCATTATTTTAAATTATTTTTATTAAAAAGAAACTTGACAACACCAAAGTTCAATGGAACAACATGTTGTTTTCGGAGGCTGTTAAACTCCCTCATCAGACCGTGTTTACTTTTTCGGTTGCTGTAATTTTCTTGAGATATCAACTATTCTACTAAATTATTTAATAAGATACGATAATTATTACATCTTCATGTTCATTTCTATAACATTAGCTGTGTTTGAGTGCACTTGATAATTTGTAACAATTTGTACAAATTATTACAAAATTTTCATACACGGTCATTTTTTTACTATTTATTTAAAAGTTACTAGATAATTCTTTGACGTTAAGTATTAAGGTCTTAAGTCAAAAATATGCATTTTGAGTTTCTGATTGGGTTGCACGCAAGTATTTTTTTTTTCTTTCGTTTGGTATCAGTAACTTAAATCTAGCATACCTGCTTCCAATCGTAATCATTTGTTCTTTAAATGAAATAATTTTGAATTTAACATTACGAAAAACTATAGTTTCTGACTTAAGACCTTAAAATTTAACGTCAAAGAATTATTACTGGAAAAGTATTCAAACCCGCCTGTTAACAACACCCCGGTTGGCATAAAGCTTCGTCTATAGACATTTTTTATCTATGTATGTATTAAAAAATGTTCTACCTAAAATTTTTTTTGTAACTTTTTGTCGGACGAAAAATTTTCTGTAGAAACTTTTTGTCGGACGAAAAATTATGTAAAAACTTTTTGTCGGACGAAAAATTTTCTGTAGAACCTTTTTGTCGGACGAAAAATTTTCTGTAGAAACTTTTTGTCGGACGAAAAATTTTCTGTAGAAACTTTTTGTCGGACGAGAAATTTTCTGTAGAAACTCTTTGTCGGACGAAAAATTTTCTGTAGAAACTATTTGTCGGACGAAAAATTTTTTGTAGAAACTTTTTGTCGGACGAAAAATTTTTTGTAGAAAATTTTGTCGGACGAAAAATTTTCTGAAGAAACTTTTTGTCGGCCGAAAAATTTTCTGTAGAAACTTTTTGTCGGACGAAAAACTTTCTGTAGAAATTTTTTGTCGAACGAAAAATTCTCTGTAGAAACTTTTTGTCGGACGAAAAATTTTCTGTTGTAACATTTGTCGGACGAAAAATTTTCTGTTGAAACTTTTTGTGGGACGAAAAGTTTTCTGTAGAAACTTTTTGTCGGAAGTAAAATTTTCTATAGAAACTTTTTGTTGGACGAAAAATTTTCTGTAGAAACTTTTTGTCGGAAGTAAAATTTTCTATAGAAACTTATTGTTGGACGAAAAATTTTCTATAGAAACTTTTGTTGGACGAAAAATTTTCTATAGAAACTTTTTGTTGGACGAAAAATTTTCTATAGAAATTTTTTGTTGGACGAAAAATTTTCTATAGAAACTTTTTGTTGGACGAAAAATTTTCTATAGAAACTTTTTGTTGGACGAAAAGTTTTCTATAGAAACTTTTTGTTGGACTAAAAATTTTCTATAGAAACTTTTTGTTGGACGAAAAATTTTCATAGAAACTTTTTGTTGGACGAAAAATTTTCTATAGAAACTTTTTGTTGGACGAAAAATTTTTTATAGAAACTTTTTGTTGGACGAAAAATTTTCTATAGAAACTTTTTGTTGGACGAAAAATTTTCTATAGAAACTTTTTGTTGGACGAAAAATTTTCTATAGAAACTTTTTGTTGGACGAAAAATTTTCTATAGAAACTTTTTGTTGGACGAAAAATTTTCTATAGAAACTTTTTGTTGGACGAAAAATTTTCTGTAGAAACTTTTTGTCGGACGAAAAATTTTCTGTAGAACCTTTTTGTCGGACGAAAAATTTTCTGTAGAACCTTTTTGCCGGACGAAAAATTTTCTGTAGAACCTTTTTGTCGGACGAAAAATTTTCTGTAGAAACTTTTTGTCGGACGAAAAACTTTCTGTAGTAGCTTTTTGTCGGACGAAAAATTTTCTGTAGAAACTTTTTGTCGGACGAAAATTTTTCTGAAGAAACTTTTTGTCGGACGAAAAATTTTCTGAAGAAACTTTTTGTGGGACGAAAAATTTTCTGTAGAAACTTTTTGTCGGACGAAAAATTTTCTGCACAAACTTTTTGTCGGACGAAAAATTTTCTGTAGAAACTTTTTGTCGGACAAAAAATTTTCTGTTGAAACTTTTTGTCGGACGAAAAATTTTCTGTTGAAACTTTTTGTCGGACGAAAAGTTTTCTGTAGAAACTTTTTGTCGGAAGTAAAATTTTCTATAGAAACTTTTTGTTGGACGAAAAATTTTCTGTAGAAACTTTTTGTCGGAAGTAAAATTTTCTATAGAAACTTTTTGTTGGACGAAAAATTTTCTGTAGAACCTTTTTGCCGGACGAAAAATTTTCTATAGAAACTTTTTGTCAAACGAAAAATTTTCTATAAACTTTTTGTCAGACGAAAAATTTTCTATAGAAACTTTTTTTCGGACGTAAAATTTTCTATAGAAACTTTTTGTCGGACGAAAATCTTTCTATTGAAACTTTTTGTCAAACTAAAAATTTTCTGTAGAAACTTTTGTCGGACGAAGTATTTTCTATAGAAACTTTGTCGGACGAAAAATTATCTATAAACATTTTGTCGGGCGAAAAATTTTCTATAGAAACTTTTTGTCGGACGAAAAATTAAGAAATACAAAACCACAAAAAATTCTGAAAAATTTTGCTAATTAGTAGATTTAATTTTTATAAATCGTTTTGTTTTAAATCGCAAGTAGGTTTTAAATTTCATTTAAGTTGGTTTATAGTTTCGTTAGTCATAATTTGCTCGTGCTACTATTTTTCAGAAAATATAGCATGTGTCTTTTGAAGTTATCATCCATTTTTTCTTGGTTTATAAAATTTTTAATTTAATGTCATTTTGTTATTGTTTAAGTATAAGTAATTTTGATAAATTGTTAAAAACTAATATAAGTAACAAAACTTTACATTATGTACGCAAAAAGATTCGTATATATTTCATTACTTACTTGCCCTGTTGGTTCTTTTTTGCTGTTATCACATCCGTATCAAGGCGGCCACTATCTAAATCATTACGGCCCTCTAAAGTGCTTATTTGCGTTGAAGTTTTAATATCAAATACACTAATATTGCTATTTAAGGTAGCCACAGCCACCTAAGAAAACAAACAAAAATAATAATAATTACAACAAAATACTCAACATAAAGTTACTCAAGAATTACTAACATTTTCACCATTAGGACTAAATGTTACACAAGTAACATCCGATAATAAATCAATTGTTTCACTTTCGGATTTGCTTTCCAAACAGTTACAAATTTTTATAGTTTTATCCCAAGAACCTGAAACAAATGCAGATGACGAAGCTACAGGAGCAAAAGCTATCGATGATATGGGTCCCGCATGACCGCTAATAACTTCTAACATAGTACCCGATTTAATCGACCATAAATAAAGTTCAAAAACATCTAGACCACCAGCAACAACTAATTCGTCTGAGAAATCCATCGCCACGCAAGAGAATTGTACTGGTGTTGGAGAGGTAAAGGTACGGAAATTTCGGTAACTAGTACGACAATAGTTAGTTAAAATTCTGAAAAATAAATTTAAAAAAGAACTTACCGTATAATATCGAATGCCCTTACAGTACCATCTAATGAGCAACTCACTAGGAACTTTTTGCTGCGACTAAATTGCACGCCCGTCACACCGCTTGTGTGCTCCGAAAATGTTACAAAACAAAAACCACTCTGTGTATTCCACAATTTCACTTTAGAGTCTTCACCTCCTGTTGCAATATATTGGCCATCAGGCGAATAGGCTATGCAAGTCATTTCACTGCTATGACCCTGTTGTTTCATTATATACTGTTCTGATTGCCATTCCCAGACCAATAATTGACCCATTTCCTTAGAGGCTAAGGCAACCCAGTCACCGGTGTTGTTAAATAAAGCTGAAGAAATAGCGAAGTCTGATATACTTAAAGAGTGTATCATGTTTACATCGGGCAATTCATACAAATAAAATGAGCCAGTACTAAATCCTACTACTAATACTTTGTTTTGGCGGCTGTAATGAGCTGTTGTCAAAACAGCGTCCCGCTGTTCTTTACGTGGCTCATCGGCCAAATAGTGGCGCGCCAGCTTTTTATAAAAAAATGGATGAGCTCTCTTAACATCTTCATCTTTTATCTCATTCTCGTCGACAATGTTTTCTGATGTGGTTTCCTCAGTAGTAGTGTTGGGATTGCGTTTTTCTACAGTATTTTCTACATCATCTTCAGACTCTTCTGCAGATTCTGAGCCATTTTGTTTGTTTCTCTTACTGTGCAAAGACAAACGTTCCAGACTTTTGCTTATGTTACCTGTTACTGTTTCAATTTCTGATGGTTCCAAACTACATTCCCACAGACACAGCTGACCATTACGACTAATGGTGTTGGCATGCAGACTGTTGTTTTCAAAGAAACAAGCCACTACAGAATCCGTATGTCCTCCCAATATATAAGTACGAAAATTTTTCATATAATTTATGGCAATAACTTTTGAAGAATTATCGCGACAGCCTATGATCAAAAAACGTGAATCAGAAGACCAATCCAAGCAAGTAACATCGTCAAAACCGCCCAAATAGTGACGTTCCAAAACAAATGGATTATATTCTCCTGTTATTTCACCAGGAGCTTTGAACACAAACACCAAATTATGCATAGCCACCGCAAAATGAGCCCCATTAGGGCTAAAGGCCACACACTGAACTGCATGTTGAAATTTATGTTGGTGTATAACTGAGCACGATACCAAGCTTATAAGTTGTGCCTGGCCATGATCATTGACAGCCAACAAGAGACTTCCATCGGCAGACAAGGCCAAACTCTGATAATTGTAGCGGGATTCCAACGACAGAGTACAAGCTTTATTACTAAATATATGTATTAGGTAATATTTTTACACCAAAACATGGTAAACTTACTTTTTCAAATCATATAATGTCAAACGATTACCCACTGGACTTATTATAGAATTTCCATCTGGTGTAAAAAGCAAATTGCCATTGCGATATATGGTACCCAGCAAATTGGAAAACTATGAATTTCTTTTGTAAATTAATTGATAAGGATGTTTAAAATCAAAAAATAACTTACTTTATAAGAAAATTTCATTTTCAAAAAGCAATTTTGGCTATTTTCCTAAACAGCAAAATTGAAATAACAATCTCATGAATGTAAACAAAGTAAAAACACGTGCAGTTAACATAGGGTACGCAGTTAACTTCAAGCTGCCAGACAGTTAAAAGAGCCAGAAAAAATGGGGATATAAAAATCATTTCACACTATGCCTTTTCCGCCTGCTTTTTTGAAAATTTTCTTGTAAAACCCTATATCCGTCTTGCGACGACATTTGTTATTTCTTAGCACAAGCAATAACGTCGGCAGAATGACGTCACGAAAAATGCTCGTGCTTAAACTTATATTAAGGGGGGCGTAAAGGTACTGATGTTTGGACTCAAATTTTACATATCTTTGTAGTACACTTACACGGTATTTTGTAAATTGTTTATATATTTCACTTCATTATGATGAACATAAAAAATGTGCATATAATTAACAACATGTCATAAACACAAACAGCTTATACCAAAATAAACTCATACAACAAAAGCATCTTCAGGGCAGCGGCCAAGATTTACGTAACAATGTTCTGACATTATTGCTTAAGCTACTGTCACACTTAGCAAATATATGACCAAATAATTATAATCAAATTAGTGTTATCTCAATGTTATAAGAATTTTTATGTGAGCGTTGTTATAACACAGCGTCCTCACGAGACATTAACTTTGAGATAACATGAGAAAAAACGTCGGCAGAATATTAAAACAAGTGTCGAATTTTCTCTTAATCTCATACTAGCGGAAGACGTAATTTTACTTTTCCGATAAGATTTCATTTTATGCAGATGCTTATGGAGTTAACATGTACTACTTTTGCCTAATTAGTTATTTTATTTTTAATTTTTCACACAATTTTAAATTTATAAATCAATTACACACTTATTCATTTATTTAACCCAGAAATTTTATCAAAAACATCGTTATTCATTTATTTTAATAAATACTCACACATGCACACCATTTTCATGTACATGTGTTTTTTGACAGTTCATCTCAAAAGATTGTTCTTAAAGAATTCTTATAACAACGCTCTCATAAAAACTCTTATAAGATTGAGATAACACTAATTTGAAGTCTACACGTAACACAATTCTCTCTGCACTTGAATTTGACAATCTCATCTTACATATAATGTTACGTGTAGACCTCAAGTTATAACAACAATCTTATGAGATGAACTGTCAAAAAAGACATGTATATGAAAATAATATAGTGGGCATGTGTGAGTCTTTAGTAATATATATGAAAAACGATGTTTTTTATAAAATTTCTGTGTTGAATAAATTAATAAATGTGTTTAATTGATTTATAAATTTAAATTTGTTCTAACTTGAGGTCTACAAGTTAAACCTCAAACACATTCGGACTACACGTTAAGCGCAGTATTCAGGGTCAAAATGCATGACAAGCATGGTAGTAGTATTAGTGAAATTTCGTTTTTGTACGTCACACCGACGATGCTTGAAGCAAAATCAAACATATTTGTGTGTTCAGCCAAAGTCTTTGCATCTTTGCTAGGGTTTCTAGTTTTCCCATTCCCGGGAAACGGGAAACAAAATTTCTTATTCCCGGGAATTTTGGGAAATTCGCGATTTGAATCAAACGATCTCAAGGCAAAAATACAATCTGTTTTTTTTTATCAAAATATAAAGAATAAAACCAACTTTATTCATTCTACAAGCAAATACATACACATATTTAAAAACTTATTAAAAATTATTAAATTTATATAAGTTGGGACGTATGTTCTTTTTTTAAATTGTCTAAATGGGAACAAAAACAAAATTTACAAATTTTTATCGGTCAAGTGCCCCTGAATGTGCGCCAACCCTGAGCTATACATATTATAATGTAGACCGTACAGGCACATATAGCTCCTTTATTGAAACGTACAGTACATATCGGATATAAGAAACTTTAAAAAATACACAAAATTGTTTCTTATATGCGGGTTTTTCGTATAAGCAATTATTATTTATAAGAAAGTTAATTCTTATACACATTTAAATGGATAGAACAAACTTTTTTCTTATAAGTGTGTATTCAATAAAGCATACATATGTAATATTTTTACACAAAAAGTAAAACAAAATAAGCTCGTTAGTTAAAATTGTTTATTATGTATACGAAACAATTCATATATAAAACTAACTTAAATAGCTCTAACAACAGGTAAACAATAAAAAAAGAATTCAGTTTGCACTATACAAATTTCTTATATAAAATCTTTTATTTATTTTTTTTTTTTGAACGAGGTATAACAACTGACAATTTTTGTATTTTGAACAATATAAAAATTGTCATTTGTTATAATTTTATTTATTTATATCTTCAATACAAAAGCCAATAAGGCCAAGACGGTATTGCTGGAAAGCTTCATAAACCAACAACAGTTATACATTAGTACAAAAATTACTTAAAATTATGTATAAGCAGTGTTACTAAAACAAATATTGAAAATTTTTAAATTATATAAGTCAAATGAAATTAAGTTAAATTGTACACCTACTGAATGCGGATGATAGAGTGTTAAGATTTAAGTCCATATCAGCGAGAGAGAAAAGCGATTAAATAAAGTAAAGAGAATTTATTATAAAGAAAAACTACATAATATTATTATTATTATTAGCAAGATATGAGGAAAGCTTCTTCTTGAAAACACTACAGGAAAACATAAAGGTACGTAGCTCAATTGGCAAGTGATTCCACATTGGAGCACATCTAATAAGAAATGACAGCTCATATAGAGAGCAAGTGATTAGTGGTATAACAACATGGGGATTTCTTTCAGATCTTGAGAAAATAAATTTAGATCTTAAGTAATTAAGTTCGATATCATTTGTCATATCATTTATCATCTTTGGTGTTTGAAAAAAGTTTCTTATACCAGGTTTTTTCTTATATACGATTTTCTTTTATAGAACATTTTTTTTCTATGGAAAGTACAGAAAAAGACACGGTGTTTTTGGTCTACTTTCTTATAAGCGGTTTTTCCTTATACGCGATGTGCTTATATCCTGTATCCACTGTAGTTATATCTCGCAAAAATTACATAGTGTCTACACCTGATGAATTTATATCATGATGAATGTTAAATTGATATCATGATGAAAATTCATCACGTATAGACTCAATTTATTAATGTTATATCAGTGTTATGATATAAATTCATCAACGTCTACCCCTATGTATTGATGTGAATGAAAATTTTACAATTTCTCTGCCGGTGTTTTATTAGGTGTTATGATGAAAATTCATCAGGTGTGGACACTAAGTTAAGCTTGGCAAAGTGCAAGTGCAAATGTTAGCAGGTATATAGCTGATATTAGCTTTTTAATGGCTCTAACTTCGGTTTATATTAAGATATCGCACCTGTTCATCAAAAGTAACACAACTCAAAATTTACAAGATTTCAGTAGAGGCAAAAAACTAATTGCGCCAATATAATGGAATTATTGGTTTAAACAAATATACCGTTGTAAAGGAAACTCAATAATATTTCAATAAAATAATACAATACCGAAATGTTTACAGTGGTTAGATATGGTAATAATATACTGTTTCCTTCAAAAAAGTGGAAAATAGAATTTTTTGAGTTGTGTTACTTTTGATGAACAGGTGCGATATGTTTCCGACATTTTTACATATAAAGAAGGCATTAAGGAACACTTTTCTTCAGTAACTTAAATATATTATTATATTGAGATATCATTACATTGCATTAAAGGATCGATATTAAGATACCGTCTTTATTTAACGCTTTGTGCCACTATCTTTTCAATTGTAATATAATTGCAAACTAATATTCGTCAACACCAAGGGCGTCATTCTGTGATGACTGCAGCCCCGAATTTGGCAAATATTAACTGCAACCGGAAACCTTTGGATTTCGCGGAATGGTGGCACGCTGGTGTTTAGCTGCGGCTTAGCTCGCCATGGGGGTTCTTCTCCGCCTTAGGTTTCCTACAAACTATTAATTGTGCCTTAAAAAGCCGGATATGAAACAATATCTAACAAAAAAATAGTTCATAGATAGCGAAAAAAAATTTAATTACTAAAAGATCCAGAAACATACTAACCAAAAGTGCAGTATGTTGAGAATATGTCGTACGGACATTCGACGCAGTCGATCACCTATCACGAGACACCACAGGATCGCAGAACTAGATGGTATTGTCCTGAACAGGCAGCCCAACCCTTACATAGTGTCCACACCTGATGAATTTATATCATGATGAATGTCAAATTGATATTATGATGAAAATTCATCACGTATAGACCCAATTTATTAATGTTATATCAGCGTTATGATATAATCATCAGATCTCAAGCTCAGATGAATATATTATGATATGAAACGTCATTTCATTTGTTGTTTTTACTTTAATGTTAATTTTCTTTATTAGAATTAGTGAAAATTATAAGAAATAAATATGTTTTAATGAAAAACCATAAATTTTATGATATTTATTAAATCTTATTATAAAAATATTACATTTTTTTGCTGGCGGTTATTGTTGCCCATATAAAGGTGTGAATGTTCGATCTTAGCTGTACGACGATGAAGAAAATATAATTCATCATAATATAAATTCATCAACGTCTACCCCTATGTATTGACGTGAAAAAAAAATTACAATTTCTCTGCCGACGTTATATTAGGTGTTATGGTGAAAATTCTTCAGGTGTGGACACTACGTTATGACCTATTTCAGTCATCCGTGACATTATTCGAGGCCTGGAATGTTAATAATGTCCCTGCTGTTTTCTCCTACAGTACACACTATAGTTGTCCCGCTCTTCTGCATCACTGAACACACCATGGTGAAATAAGTATACAGGTGAACACATAAGGGAAACAAATACAACAATACAAGAAAAAAATAGATGTTGCTTGTCAAACATATATACGAGCTGGACGTGGATTATGCACAAAGCTAGCAGAGCAAAAAATAATCAGCGGACGTTATGCTGCCACCTGTATACTTATTTCACCATGGAACACACAACCAAAGCGAATTAATATCAAGTGGCCTTATCATCAAAACAACACACATACAAAGTAGGTGTAGGACTATTTTTATTTGTGCTTTGACAGTTCGGGTTAAAGTTTTTCTCTTCTTATATAGAGTTTGACTGATTGGGTGTAATTAGCTGATGATCATCTGTGATGATCATAGACTAATAACTAGACGCGACACGGGCGAATTGAAGAGAATTCGCCCGTATAAATGTTGCGATAGAGATGGCAACATTGGAGAATTTTTCTATATTTCTCTCTATCGCACCAAGTATACGGTTTTGACGTTTATAAAATTTAGTATTTACAAAAAATAAAATTTCTTGGCAGGATTTGGCGCAAAGTGGAGAAAAAGTGTTATTGCGCCAAAATCCTGTCCAAAGTTGGTAATTTGTGGACAAAAATTGATAGTTCATTTTGTCCACTAATTGCCAACAATGAGAAAATAACAAAAAGAAAATTGCTAACGTTAAAAATAAGCAATTTTCTTGGAGCAGCAGACAAACAGGTAAAGTGAAAATGTAAGTATTTTTAATTTTTAGTTATTTATAGGATTTTTACTAATATATTCTTCTTTTTCCAGGAGCAACAGATGCATTTTGGGATGTCCTGAAGGGGAGAAACTACATTTGTTCCCGAAAGAACCAAGGTTAGTAATTTGTGTAAATACATTGTGTGTAGTGATTTTTAACATTTTGTACATTGGATGGGAAAATTATGTTCTTGTCCAATGTACAAACACAAACGTAGGTTATATGTCGCGGGAACAACATTCCAATTGATCTTTGTGTGATTACTTCGTACGTAATGTGCATGATTGTGTTAGTACAGTATGTGTAAACTTTTGTACGTTGGACATAACAATGATGTTCTTGTCCAATGTACAAATATGTACATACATACGTTGTTCAACATGTCGCGGTAAAATGAAGTAGTCAGATCAATTGGAATCCAAATATGTTCACTTTGTTTTATATTTTCGAAAATTTTTCATAAAAAAAGCTTATGCTTGTAATGTAATGTATATAAATGAAGTGCATTTACTTTAAGTGTAGAATCTTGTACATTGGAATGGACACCGGTGCTCCTCATCAATGTACAATGACACATGCTAATAAGCAGAGGAATAATTAAGTGCTCAAGTGCCACCAAGTGGATTCCAAGTGATATGTTTTTTTGTGTTGTTTACAAATTCTTAAGTAATTTGTACGTACCAACATATAATGCATATGCATTTAAAGCTTCTCCTTACTCAAGACCATCATGCGTAGCGAGGAGTCACATCCTACAAGAGGTGATGCTGTTTTTAACAGAACATGATGGATCTAGACCAGATAAGGTCGAAAAAAAATCATATAAAAAGCCCTTTTCAGGGCTACAGAATATTTTCCAAAAGAGATAAAGTGATAAGGTCGAAAAAAATTATATAAAAAGCCCTTTTCAGGGCTACAGAATATTTTCCAAAAGAGATAAAGTGATAAGGTCGAAAAAAATTATATAAAAAGCCCTTTTCAGGGCTACAGAATATTTTCCAAAAGAGATAAAGTGATAAGGTCGAAAAAAATTATATAAAAAGCCCTTTTCAGGGCTAGACCAGATAAGGTCGAAAAAAATCATTTTTTTTTATTTTTATTTTTATTAAATTATTAAATTTTCATTAAATTAAAAGAAGTTTTACGGGCTACAGAATATTTTATAAAAGACATTCAACTTTTATTTTATAGATACATATATAACCTTAACAATTTTAATGATATACAAATTCCAATTTTTTTTATTTTTATTTTTATTAAATTATTAAATTTTCATTAAATTAAAAGAAGTTTGCATTGGCGCCCAGATTCAGACTTATGCCAACTGTAGGCATCATAGGCGGTGTTGCAGGTGACATGGATTCTATATCGGGAGCACTTGTGAAATCACGAGACTCGGAATCTTGACGACTATATCTACTGCTTGCATTAGACATGGTCTCATGCCTTGAGGCAGCCTCATCATTAGACGACGAATCAACTGAGCCGGCTTTAGAAAGTGGTCTTGCGGGTGCACTATTAACGTTGACACTAACAACCTCTGTAATTTCCTCATTTCTATGATAGATTTCCTTTGCATTTGCACGTTTTTCCAACGCCAATATTGAATTCAGTTTATCCCTGCAGCGTTCTTGTTCCCTTTCCTTTCGCTGTATATTCTCCAAATTAACATCAATAATTATTTGCGGTCGGTATAGCTTGTCATGTTCTTTTTTAGCCCTTTCATATTCTTGTGAAGGATTCTCAAATTCTCCGCTAAATATTTTATTTTTAAGTTCTTCTAATTCCTCTTTAAATTAAATTTATTTTGTGGCGATGAAAACTCATGGAATTGTTTTTTCAAATATTTTTACTTTTTCACATTATTTAGATGGCAATTTACAATCACTAGTAGAGGAACACCACTGGCCTTTACTTGAACAATTAAAAACTCTCAAATTACAAACATATTGCACAATTATTTAAATTTTATTAAAAATACTTGTAAAATAATTCACTTGTACAAAATTTTATTTTATAATTTTTCAACCATATGTTCACAAATGCTATGTATAGCCATTGCTTTTTGTACATGTAAAAAGCATATCTTTTTTCTCCCTTCTGAAATTTATTCATCAGCTGATACGACGAATTCGCTTAACTCAGAAGTGAGGATTCTGGTCAATATTCTGTGGTGATGATAGTGCTACCTGGTACTGAATTCGCCTTGCACACAACAGCCTGTGAAAAGTCCCGTTATTCTTCCAGAAACTTCCATTGCAATATCAAAATATGTCGGTGCTACCAGACTATTTTTGGATACAGAGTCGTACTCCTTAAATTCGTCGCTAGGGCTGTTTGTGGCTAGTTACAGTACGTTATAACTGACAATGCTGTCTTGACAATAAAGAATACGTAATAGTTGTCAAAAACGCTGATAATTGTCTTCGTGACGTAGGCGTCCAGACAATAATTATGACAATTAATTTTAAATTCCCGAAATTCCGTGTTTTGCGAGATCTTTGTAAGTTAAAACTTTAAAAAAAGTAAGGAAAATATTAAAATTATAAATATTATAAGCTTTTATTTTTGAATATTTCTTTTTTATTTACAAAAACTCAAATTATTATCGGCATACATCAAGTCATTGTCCGATTTACTGTCTTCAAAATTTTCAAGACAGTAGTGAAGACAATTGAAAAAGTGTGTATGTATTAGTGAAAAAATCTTATTGTCAAGACAGCATTGTCAGTGTAAGCACTGAGTTATTCATAGCATGACACTAACATAGCTGGTGACCATATGGCACTATAGCATCTTGCACACTATTTTTAATGGCGCATTGTGTAATGTCAGATATAATTTTTCTCGTAGTTTTTCAACAAAAGTTAAATCAAATTTTTCATGCACGGAAATTCCATCCACAACCATATAACATATTTTATAACGTTTGAAGTAGTAATCGCCTGAGAAGCTTCTATGACATCCGCTTCATTGCGGACTTGTATGTAGGCTTTTTCGGACAAAGGGAAAATTGGTCGTAATCGTTGGTTTTACCGAAATAGTTTCATGCTACTGATTGAGTTAACCGCTGCATGTATATGTACCATACAATATCAGAATTTGCATTTTTAGGTAACAAAAGAACGAGCAGCAATGCAACAAAAATTAAAATCCAAGCAAATTAAATTGAGTTTCCCAAAAATACCCGGATAAAATTTTCCGGGACTCGTTTTAAGAAAATTTCCGTGATTTCCCGGGAATTTTTTCCTTGTTAGAAACTCTAATTTTTGCCAATACATTCTGCCACCTTCGAATATCACATTTACATTGGCGATATTGGTGTACAATACGAAACATTGCACAATTATATTGCAAGTGGGAGGGCAGCTTAAGCCAGGGTAACTTTTAAATAATTCTGCTAGCACATGTGCAGTTATTGGAACTCTTCCGTCTGTCGCTTGAATTGCAAATTTAGTTTTCAGCACTTCTGCATAGTGATGATAGTCTGCCACAAAGTACAACAGTTATCGATAAGTTGCTTAGAAGTATTTGCCAGCTCTTGTAAATTGCCGGTTTAAATTTCTTTGTAACAATTTGTTTTCAATTGCATCGCAAAGAAAAGTTGTAGGCATAAAAAATAATGAGATCGACACCACCAAATCAATTGCTTAACTTCGCAGAGCAAATCAATTGTTTCGATATTTGTACAACAGACTTCGCTTCTAACCTCATTTGTATAGCCGCCGACAAAAAACTCATCTTGGGTTTAGTCAGATTTCCAGTAAGTTTTTTTTATTGTTATGCTTAAATTTTAATTTGAAACATAAATACAATACACTTTAGGAAGAATCTGAAAGCGAACAATTTGAATGGGATCGTTTAAAGGATATTTATCATGAAAGCCGCTGTCATGCTATTTGCTTTGCTCCAGAAACTTCTTTAATGGCCATTCCAAAAACAGTTACCTTTTGTGTAGCAGGGGCAGATTTTTTATTGCGCGTCTATCGTACTGACCTGCAAAATACCGATACCTTACAAATTTTGAAGGCTCATACCAACTACGTCAACGATATTGCTTGGGATAGTGAAGGTGAGTTTTTAGCTTCTGTTAGCGACGATCATAGCTGCAAAATCTGGAGTCAAGAGTCGCACTATGAAAATATTATAACGTTTTGCTTATCATCGGCCGGAATGTCGGTAAAATGGCACCCAGAAGAGCCACACAAAGTGCTTGTCGCCGAAAAGAAAGGTGTGGTGCACATGTACAACGTAAAGTCCCAACAGGCTATTTTATCACTGGAAACCCCAAAAACTCCTTTAATGTCAGCCGATTGGTCCTTAAACAATTGCCATTTCATTACAGCTTTGGCAGCTGGTGAAATGGTTACTTGGGACTTATCGCGACGTCCTTGTTCTCCATCTGATGTTCGACAAATTCATGAAGATGGCGGACGTTGTGTACGCATGTCTCCAACTTCCGAATATGTAGTAGCCAGTATTGGTCGACCTGATATAACTTTAAAAGTTTATTCCACCAAGACATCAGTACCTTTGTTAGAGGCACCTTTAAAATTATACGCTGGCTTGTGTTGGCATTCTCGCCTTCCTTATGTAGCAGCAGCTTATGATCGTAAATTATGTTTTTGGAAGGTACAATTTAAATAGAAACAAGTTATTATTTGAGATGTACAAATTGATTGTTTTTATTTTAAAAATTTAACACATTAACGGCCTTTTTCACATTGTATGATTAAAAATTAACGTGGACTTTAACGGCAAGTTCGGCATACAAAACTTGCCCTTAAAATCCATATTAACTCTTGATCATACATTGTGAAAAGAGCCGTAAGCAATATTTCTCATTATGCTCCATTTACAGAGGCTAAGTACTCCTTATAACGCTGTTCTTGCTGCACTTGCAATTTTTGTAATTTTTTTAGTTGACCTTTGCTAACTTCCTTGCCTTCTTTATCGTGAGTAGGCAGGCCCTAAAAAAAGTTACAAATTAATTTTTAGCTAAAATTTTCTGTATTTAAAATAGATTTACATTTTCATCAAACTGCGAATACTTGTCCGTCTCTTTCAAAAACATTTCTTTAGGATTGATTTTACGTTGTGCTTCTTTGGCTGCTGCTGCTTCTGCTGCCGCTTGTTTCTTCCGTTCTTTATCCGCCAAACGTTCAGCTTCGGCAGCTTTTTTACTTTCACGCTCTTTGAGCAAAGTCTCACGATCCACTAATTTAACAGCAAATTTACCACCATCTTTGTCTTCTAAACGCACCCCCAATTGCGGTAAGAAATCATCTCGCAGTTGATCACATAAATCTAAAATGTCATTAGCTTTCAACAATTTGGCTTGCTCTCGTACTTGGTTCCTAAAGACAGCAACTGTCTCTACATAGGGCAAAACTATAGACTCATGATCGATATTGTCATTGTTGAGGACTGAGCTGACAGGAAAACCAATACAACCGCGAGGACCAACAATAGCGCCAAATATATGCAGTAAGTCAGTAATATAGAAAGCTATTTTGCGAAGCAGTAGGCTGTTTAAACGGCCTTTATTATCACGTATATAAATATTAGCTGCTGAAACTAAATCTCTAACAGCATCTAAAGCGCTACGAGTATCAACATTATCTGCAATAAAGGAAACAATTTTTCATTTTTAAAACGGAAGAGTTTAGTATTTATTCGGTATACCTACCACACAATGCATTATGCACGGCAGTTTTAATTTCATTGTATTTCCTTTGCAAATCAGTTTCTACCAGAGTCCAAGCATCAAACTGCCTTCTCGGTTCTTCAGAAGTAACATGGCGTGTTAGATCTTTTACATTAAGGAAAAATTCCTAAAAAACAAAAATTATTTCAAATAGGAAATAGGTAAATTTAATAATGCTTACATTTAGGGAACGTTCATATTGAATGGCCATTTCCATAGTATTCTCCGAATAATCCAATGTTTCCTTCCAAGAATGTAGCAAAAATGCCAAACGTAGTTGGCAAGGTGTGTGGTTTTGTAATGCCTGCTGTATAGTTACAAAATTCTTCAAAGATTTTGACATTTTACAGCCAGCTATTGTCAAATGACCAGTATGTAAGAAATATTTTACCCACTCGGCCTCATCGAATGCTGCCTCCGATTGAGCTAATTCATTGTCATGATGGGGAAATTTAAGATCTACACCACCAGTGTGGATATCAAACATGGAACCAAAAACATCTGAAGCCATAGCTGAGCATTCAATATGCCAGCCCGGTCGGCCTTTTCCCCAGGGACTATGCCACCATGGCTCCCCAGCTTTACTGGCCTTCCACAATGCAAAATCATTGGGAGAACGTTTTTCTGTTAGTCGTTCTTCACCAATAGATAAGTCACCTTCACCCTCTTGAAGAGATTTTGTATCACCATAAGCTTCAGGCACTAGTTTGGCATAGAAATGTTTGTCTTTTTTATCGAAACCATTGACATCAAAGTATACCGATCCATTTGCGGCATAAGCCAAACCGTTGTTTATGATGCGCTGAATAAACGAAATAATTTGAGGCACATATTCAGAAACGCGTGTTAAAACATCTGGCGGAAGGATCTGAAAACAATTTTAATTTAAATAAAAAAAAGTATGTAATAGGAAGGCTTCGGAACACAACGGGACCTATAAGGACCCAAGTGGGCTGGTTTTAACTCTTTAAACTGGCAACCTAACGAAAGGCTTCGGAAATTTGTACCTATTCGCTGACTATCCCTATACTTACGTTTAAAGACTTCATGTCATTGTGGAATTGGTCTTCCCAATATCGAGGCAATGACTCAAATATAGCATTATCATTTACGGCAGAACCTTCTTTTATATCCAACCAATTAGAAATGGGATCTTTAGCCTCCTGTAAATATAAATCACGGGCCCTTGCAATATCATCAGCATTACCAGCTGTCACAGCTTTCGTCAGTAACTCTACAGCATCATTCATACGAATAAACAGTTTATCTAACATAATTTTCTTATCAGGATCTGTATTTTTGGCACAGGTATCCTGGAATTGGTTTAAAACTGCCCGCTGATCTTCCAAGAGCTCAGGCAAAGGCGATGTTTTTGACTTTTCGGCGTAGCAATCGAACAAATGATTTTGTCGGGCGCGTTTGATGATTTTGTCATCTATATCGGTAATGTTCATGACATATAAAATGTTGTACCCAAAATACTCAGATAATACTCGCCTCAAAATATCGAATGATATATAAGATCTAAAAATAAATAAGAATAGAAAAATGTACATCTGTTTGCGTCGTAAATAAGATTTACCTAGCATGACCCATGTGTGAGGCATCATAAACTGTTGGTCCACAACTATACCAGGTTACATTGTTACCATCTAGTGGCACAAACGCTTCTTTTTGTCTGGTCAAGCTATTAAATAAGCGCAACTTTGGTTTATCGTTTGCTGTTGGTACCTGCCATAAAGGCTGCTGACGTTTTGCCATTTTAGCTTCGAATTATTATTTTTAAGATAAATTCTAAAATTATTCAAACTTAAAATTTTCCTTAATTTCCACGTTGCAACAACTATTGCATGGTATCGTAAAACTTGGAATAACAAAACGATGATAAAGTGGAGGAGAAAAACCGTGCTGCCATACTTCTTAAGCGTGACATACACTATAACAGCATACAAACTCAATCAAGTGATGGTGAATCGTGCTCGAAGCACATATGATTCAAGCATGTTGGTAGAATATTCATGTTTAAAATTTTTTACGAATATGTCGTTATAACTAGTGCGCACAGCATATACTATTGATATTGTTTTGAAAATAGAAATCACGGAAAATTCACTTTTCTTTTAGAAAATAACATTAAATTAATAATTTCAAAAACTCCCAAAGAAAATAATAGATAAATTAAAAACAGCTGAACAAAAGTAGAAAGTAGAGTCCGACCGAATTTTCTGATTCGGCCAAAATTGTGGTATCGGCTGATATTCGGCTTAGGCCAACTTTTTGGCCGAATACCGAAACCGAAACTTTTTATTCTCTGTAAAAAAGGAAGTTAATCAAAATAGTATTTTCCATATTTAAAATATGTCACCGCCATGAATCTGTTTTTTCCCGTCCCATATCTTTTTAAATTGAATGAAAATTTTACTTAGTTTTATAAAGCTCAACCAAAAGATATACATAGTAACATAAAGTATTCAACTGTTTGTTGCTAAAATAAGTAGCTTAAACTATGGAATGGTAAACCGATCTCGATTCCAATCGAAAATCTATTTTATGTTATAATGAATCGATTTTTCGCAATCGAATTTACTTTTGCAATTTTGCACTGAAATTGATTATTTGTTTTTCAAAATAGATTTTTTTAATAATTTCAAAATATGAAGATATCTCATTTTCAATCTTCATGATAAGTTCAATACCGATGAGAAAAATTATTTATTGTGTATATCATCGATGAAACGCGGGCGTAATCAAAAAAACTTCACTTTAGTAAAAATGAATGAAATCGTATAAATTTAGTGTCAAAAATAGGTAAATATTCCATTTTATATCTTTATAGTTATTCCGATTCAACTTTATGATTGGTGCTCTTGTAACGTCATCAATAGAGTGAAAAACACTCCTTAATGTATGTGTACCGAACCCAATATTCCAGTTCTATTCATCATATAAGCTAATTTCTTGCCAAGTTTTTATTAGTCATATGATCGTAAATGTTTAAGTTTTATATTTGCTCGATGGAATGAAATATATAAAATTTCTACTATTATTTTCACTGACACTGTATGTATGTAGAAATACTCTTACGCCCTTTTTCACAGTGTACAGTTAAAAGTTAACGTATACTTTAACGGAGAGTTTTGCACGCAGAATTTCCCGTTAAATACCACGTTAACTTTAATCACATTGTGAAAAGGGCCGTTAATAAAATAAATGACTTTTTAGTTCTGTTAAGTTTTTAAAATGTCAATATCAGTTAATGCAAAAAAGTTTCACCAAATTTCGGATTCGGCCGAATATTCGGCCTTTTTGCCGAATATTAGGTTCGGTTCGAGTTCGGCCTAAAAAAACTGGTTTCGGTTGGACTTTAGTTAGAAGATTTTGAATCGTCAACTTTCAAATAAAGTTTGCTAAATCAAAGTCGATCTAGCTGTTTAGGAGCTACGGTGTCAACGACACGCAGATTCAAAGGATACCTCTTTTGGGCTGTACGATGACTTGTACAGATACACACAAACTTATAACACCCCTCTTTTTTGGTGAGGGGTTTATGATTAGGAATCACGTTATTATTCCAGAAAGGCAATATAAAATACATTTTCTTTACTATTTTTTTAATTTATAAGTATGTAATTTAATCAATTAAGCGTTTTTTAAATTCATAGAATGCCGACGTTTACTCATTGACAACTTCCCAACTGAGCTTATCAGGTTGATGGAAATCGATTTTGAAAACGAAGCACTTTTGAAAGTCGCTTTTAACGCACTTTTCATCAAATTTTTATAATTTTTTTGATACAACTCTTTTGTAATAAAGAAATATTATTGGGCCTGATTGTGTAGGGCGTTGGCGTAAACGCCTATGTCGTTTATTGTAGTGGATTAAACTAACACACAACCCGTGTTCTTTAATCTAGTACAAAAAACGACTGAGGCGTTTACGCCAACGCCTTACACAATCAAGCCCATTATAATATTTGTTATAAAATTGTTTTTAATAAGGAAATATTATTAAAAAAACACCTTTCAAAATTGCTTCGTTTTCGGAATCGATTTCCATCACATACCTGAATGTCACTATACACGATAGAAGCAACAGGTACAATCAGCAAAATATCAAACTGCTTGATATCGCTAAAGCAATGCGTTGGTTGGTTGATTTGCGTGGCTGCCTGCTACGCACAAGCATTCAAGTAGAACCAAGAAAACTCCGTTTTGGCAGACCACTCCACTCATCAATGTCAACCTAATTAGGTCCGAATCCAGATCTTAGATCTGGATTTAGGCGCTAGATCCATTCCGTGACATTGAGATATCTGATGAAGTCACCTAGACTAATCTCTGATAGCTCTGAATTTGTATCTCGACAGGTACATGGCCGTGCACTCGCAAAGAAAGTGCAGCAAAGTATACAATCACAAAATACTCATATACAACTAAAATACTGGCACTTGGTTGCTCATTAAACAGTTAACAACAAACATTTTTGAGGTTGTGTTAGTCGGCGACCATATTGGTTTTTTGCTGGTAGAGTGAAAGTGTCAGTCAAGAGTGTTTTTGTAGCATAAATTTCACAAGGGGCTATTCCTCCCCTTCGTGACGCGTTTTACAATTTTTCAGTATATATTATCTAATCCGTAACAAATCTTTGACTCGCCCCGCACCTCTGCTTGGCTCTAATTATCAAAAACAGCAAAGGAAAATTTATTTGAAATGTAACTTTAACAACTGACCACAATCCGTGTGCCTAAAATATCAATATTATCAACACCATGTAGGCACAAGAGAACTAGCCGTGAAAATATATATTTGTGCAGCCAAAAACAGCGGATAGATTGACGAGAAGAACAAGGCGCATCAATACAGTTGACAGTTCAAATCTGCATGTGCGAGGTAAACTACACCAAGTCACATTTTGAAAATGTTACAGGAGACCTCAGAAAATGTTCACTGATGCTCGACATCATTTGGGAAATATATAGAACTTGTAAGCACAGCTGATAACTTTTTTTTTACATTTTTATCCATGGTAGAATAATATACAAGGTAGCCCTGGAACGTCAGCTGATTATTTTTTTTATTTGCTTTTTTCATGGTACGAACCAAGGCATACTCATTACAGGTACCACCACTACTAAAACAAATACAAGACCAAAAAACACATATATTTTGTTGGTAGAAATACCCCCGAAATGTGTCAAATCCATTATCTGTGAGTCGCACACATTCATAAGCTCTCTCAAATTTACTAACACATACCCGTTGTTGATAGAAAACTCCCGGACATGTATCAAAATCTATTGCTTTGTGACTTTGACATAGTACATTGATTTCACAAAACAAAATGCTTGTGGTTTTTGTTACATGTTATACTTGTTTTATTAGTGCGTTCACCTGGTATGAAATCACCTTGTAAAAACTCACATAGCTAATTACGTCAGAGTAACGACGATTTGGGGTTTGTTTGACATCTTGACGATAGTGGCATTTTTGTTGTACGAGATACATAGAGCTAATCAAAGCGTATTAATACCAAGTGGCCTTATTAGTGCAACAACAAGTGGACTTTACTAATCTGTCATGTTAAATGCATATATAAAAAGTTATTGTTTAGTTTTTTTTTTTACATAGAGTTTGACACTTTGGTAAAGTCAGCTGATGCTCATATTTACTAATAGGGCCACCTGGTATCAATACGCCTTGGACCTAATTATTGGGCAATGGTGGGGATGAGAACTTAATTTTAGAACCGCTAGATTGATTTCTCTTATTTAACATCACTGTTTATTTGCCGGTTACTTGCTGTCCACAGGATAATGCGAAAATCACAAATTGTATGTTTTTTGATGAAGATGTAGTCTGTGATGAAGATCCTTTGTATTTTATAACCAGCATTTACAATTTTTAATTAAAATAAAAAAGACAAGTGTACAACCTTAAGATAATACGCCTTACTAATAAAAGTTCAATCGATAGTGAAATTTCAAAAGAAGCCACCAAAATGCTCACGTATTTAGTGATTTTAATTATCGTAACAAAAACCACCAACAGTGAATTGCTTGAAGATGAAAATGGGTATTTAGCGTACTGTCCGTGCATGGGTAAGTTGGCCAATAAATCTTACCTAAGATTATTAAATTTGATTATTCTTTTGAAGGACGTTTCGGCAATCAGGCTGATCACTTTTTGGGAGCTTTGGCCTTTTCCAAAGCTCTTAATCGCACTCTGATGCTGCCGCCCTGGGTAGAATATAGAAGAGGTGAAATGCGCTCCATACAGGTGCCCTTTAACAACTATTTTGCTGTCGAACCGTTAGAAAAGTTTCACCGTGTTATTTTGATGGAAACTTTCATGAAAGATTTGGCACCTAAAATATGGCCTGTAAATAAACGTATATCATTTTGCTATATGGAACGTAAGACTCTGCAAATAAAAGATAACTCTGTGGTAGGATGCCATGCTAAAGAAGGCAATCCTTTTGGACCATTTTGGGATACATTTAACATAGATTTTAGCGGTTCTGAATTTTATGGTCCCTTACATTTTGATGTGCATCACAGTGCTATGTCTGAAAGGTGGAAGGAGCGGTATTCGGCATCAGATTGGCCAGTATTAGCATTTACCGGTGCTCCGGCCAGTTATCCAGTTCAAAGTGAAAATCGACGACTACAAAAGTACTTAAAATGGAATGATAAATATCGCAATTTAGCTTCAGAATATATAAAAAATACCTTACCAAAAGGCGCCTTTATAGGTATACATTTGCGTAATGGCATAGATTGGGTGAGAGCTTGTGAACATGTTAAAGATAGCAAACAATTGTTTGCCTCGCCTCAATGTTTGGGCTATAATAATGAAAAGGGAACACTGTATCCGGAATTGTGTATGCCATCTAAAGAGCTAATAGTGCGTCAATTGAAGAGGTTAATTAAAAACGTCAAACAAGATCATCCCAAGAACGAGGTGCGTTCTGTGTTCGTGGCCTCCGATAACAATCATATGTTGACGGAACTTAATAGTGCCTTGCAACGTATGGACATTACTGTACATCGTTTGGAAGATGATAATCCCCATCTAGATTTAGCCATAATGGGCCAATCAAATCACTTTATAGGCAACTGCATTTCCTCTTTTTCAGCATTTGTTAAAAGGGAGCGAGATGTTCATGGATTTCCCACGTATTTTTGGGCCTATCCAAATGAAAAAGAACGGCAGCATTATAAAGTCCATGAAGAACTATAAATAGATTTAATCACCCTTATTGCAGTTATCGGTTTTATTCTTTAACTTCGAAATTTTGTACTAGATCAAAGAAGATAGCGTTTTCTTTAATTTTTTACAAAATGTCTAAAACAAAATTTGATAACCCCAACAAGGTCTAATGTTAAATAGCGATATGAGAAGGATCGAATTTAATTGAATCTCTATTTGCCTTTAAAGGGTACACAGTAAACAGCGTATGGTGAGAAAGTGTAATTAAATAAGAACTTCTTTTAGATTATAAATGGACAATGTACTGAAATAAAGTATCAATGTACTGAAATAAGTATCAATTATAAATGAAGATTTTTTCACTTAAACCAAGCATGTATAAAATGATTCAAGAATTCATTGCTAATTTAGTCGTTAAAGTTAAAAAGGATTGATAATTTTTAAGAAGTTACAAAGTTGTGTTCTTCATTAAATTTATGGATCATACGATATTTTTATTAAAAAATCTTGTCAGTCATGTTTTCTTTAAACAAAATGTTTTAAAGAAATCACTGTATTGAATTTTTTGACGTAGGTATAGAAAACTTTATTCGTTTTATTTTTTTTGCAAAATTATGCCTTAAAATTTGAATTTTTCCTGTCTAATGCACCAATTTTTGGCTGCGGGCCAAATCCAACTGAACTGTTGACACTTGAGTCAGACCTTCACGTACCGTACTCAAGTTATCCTTCCATGCGTGCAATAAGTCTCTCAATTGTTCCCATTGAGGAGCGCCAAATGTACGATGCATAGTAGAGGAGATATGCACCTTGCGGTTGGCCTGATCTAAACGAGCGCGTACTAATTTTGTTTTTAAAACTTCAATGACAAAGGCCTCAACTTCATCTTCAGATATTTGGAGTTCCTTGGTTAGATTTTCAAAACTCATTTCCGGATTACTCTCAGCCAATTGCATAAATGTTAACAAACGCATTTTCTTCATGTTCTGTTCATGATTTAAACCTTGTGAATTGACGAATTCCTTGTGTTCTTCGTAGAATTTTATATATGAAGGAAGTTTGTCAGACACAAAAATAGATAACAAATCATGAATTAAATCGCCTTCCAAAAATCTAACAGGTTTTAAAGCCAACAAAGGGTCCAAGAGGAATGTATTGGGATCAGCCAAGGCGGTAACAATACATTTCATAGCATCCTCACGGGCTACACAAGCATTGTCGGCAGTATAGGTACCCAGAAGTTCGATCATTACCTTGGCAGAAAGCTCTAAATTTGTGTCTTTGGTGACATCGTGCAATAGACGGTACAGTTTTTGCATCTGTTCGGCCGAAGGCGGACAGTTTGCAAATTGCGACTTCAGTTGGTCGACGCCAGTAAATACTTCCAAAACTTGATCACATTGTTTGGCCACTTGTACTAAATGATAGTAAACATGATAGCGCAACGGGGAAGCAGTATCTAAATTGTTGAACAAACGCCACAACGACTGTAAGCATACCTTAGTCAAGGGTACGTTAGGGGCTTTAGTCATTTTCTCACAATAAGCCAATACTATATTTTCCCCTCGATCCAAAGGAATCTGAAAAAGGCACAATCTGTTAGTTGCGAGTTTCATTAAATCATCAACACAAAAAATACCGTAATCATAATGGATACAATACTATTGAGTATGCAATCAATCTGTTGGGGTTCACCATCCCTAAAGCAAACATCGCACACACCAATGATTTTGTGCAAATCATCTTCTACACCTTTGCTAGACTTCTCCGATGATATCTCAGCACCCAAATTTTTGAAGTATTTTCTTAATTCTTGGACCTTAAATAAAAATGTACATATTAATAGTGAATTTACCAAATTTGTTTATTTGTCATTTAACCAAACGTAACCTCACTTTTTAGTCAGCTTTAATTTTGCTACCGATTCCAACACACTGGTTTTCGATATACTAACCTGTTCGTCCATAGATAAATCTATAAAAACTGGTGGGGAGTTCATGGTTTTAATTAAATTGTTTTTATGATTCCAAAATTACTTTCTATGATGCTCCAACACGTCGCTTCTTTGAAAATTCAACAATAGAAAAGGGTTGTCCGCAAGGCAAATTCATAAGTAGTGAGTTCGCCTTGGTTGTCCGATAGTTGACATTTCGTGTGAACCATTCTCTGTGCGTGGTTTTTGTATAATTAGAGATGAAAAAGTTTAAAATCAAGGCGAATTCATAACAGGTGATCTCGCTGCAATTGTGTACGCTTTAAAAATATCCAATGTGTTTGTTGTAAATTCCACACGAAAAAAGTGGTGCTTATATTCCCCCCTATTGTGAAAGGTGACGTCGACGTCACATCAACACGACATCAAAAATTGTCACTTGTCTACTCTTTGTCGACAACAATTGGTTAATATTAACATACTGGACTAATTTCATAAGCTTCAGAAAATAGTAAGGGACTGTCAATAGCAGCCAATTGTTGTCGACCATGAGTAGACAAGTGACAATTTTTTACTGTCGCGTTGATGTGACGTCGACGTCGCCTTTCATAATAGGGGGGACTATTTCGCATGACTCAAAATGTTGTAGATACATTTCATATGTTTTTTCACAAAATAAACAGAGTACTACTTCTGCAACAATTTTTCATGAGAAACTCGTGACAATTTTTTTTATATGAACTTTTGGCAGCAGTTCGCACGAAATGACGAACACAGTACCATGCTTAAATCAAAATTAAAAAATGCTAAACTAGCTGCATGAAATGAAGTGTTCTTATCGATAACATTAATAACTACCAGTCAACTTTACATATCTATATTTTGCACAACGAAGAGGAAGCTTGTCAGCATGGTAGAATAATATACAAGGTAGCCCTGGAACGCCAGCTGATTATTTTTTTATTTGCTTTTTTTATGGTACAAACCATGATGAAATAATATAGAATACCAGCTACTAGGGCAACAAATACAACATTACAACAAAAAAAGGAATTTTTGTTTGTGTAATGTCGTCATATAAGTCAAAAATTATTGTAAACAAAAATCAAAAGGACGCGCTGCAAGTGATGAATTACATAAATTATTGAACTAAAAAACACACACACACATACGCGTTTACCATCGGAGTTATTTCTTATAATATTTAAATTAAAATTATTAAAAACTTTAGTAAAATAAACTAATCACAATTTCAACAAAGAACACAACACGTGGACTTTTTATAAACATAAACAAGACTTTGACTGATCTCGACAAACAATGCTAGAGCAAAAAATTGTCATCTGGCGTAGTAATGCCACCTATATTATTTCATCACGAACTGTCAAATGTTGCGTATATGTGAAATAGCTACGTTGCACACACACTACACGTATGTTTGCTGCTTCTGTTATACAAACACAAATACCCTCTCTATTAATGTTTGAGATTTTCTATTCCAAAATGTAGATTTGTATTAGTTATGCGGCTACCTGTAATATTATTCAACCATGCTTGTCAGCATTTTTTATCGTGGGGTTGGGCTTAGAGGGAATTTTAATAAAATGTGTCGGAGCTCCATATTAAAATATCAAATATTGTTGTAATAATAGGAAAACCTCTTGGGCTACCTGTAATATTATTCAACCATGCTTGTCAGCATTTTTTATCGTGGTGTTGGGCTTAGAGGGAATTTTAATAAAATGTGTCGGAGCTCCATATTAAAATATCAAATATTGTTGTAATAATAGGAAAACCTCTTGGGAAATACCTTGATAAAATATTTCCAGCCCCTGTTCCATAAAATAACCAGTGGCGTTCATCATGAAAATAAGCGTTACAGCAAGAAACGTTGCCTATTGGAAACTGTCGTATAATTTTTACTAAAACTTTTTTCTGAGTGCGCCCGTGTTACCCACCACTGACTGGCTTTTCTTGACAAGTACAAAATATTCATAATTGAAATCAAGGTAGATTGAACAGGTACCACTACAAGAACAGCTGTTTTAGTAAATTTGAGAATCTGTGCGTCATACAGACAATAGATTTTGACACATTTCTGATATATTTCTATCAGCAACGGGTATGTCTAGTAACTTTGAGGGAGCTTAAGCTGTGTTCTCACTATGTGTATTTGCCATATGGAATGTCACATTTTCACATGGTAAATTTGTACATATAGTCTGAACCCCTTCAAACAATAGCCTGTGATATTTCTCTGTGTACAGTACACATGATTTAGAACGAGTTCTATTTTGAAGTGACAAAGCATCTGACATCAGCTGGTTTTTAATAAAGCAATTGTTCGCGGGCGGAAAAATGAAATAAAATAATCATTAAATTAATAAAGTATTAAATTAAATAAAATAAGTGTAAAATTAAATAAAAGACGTATATATAACTATAAAATATGTATAACCACTCGGCTGTTTTATGGTTGTTTTGCTTTATAGGTTATGTCAAATGTACGTAACATACCAACAGTTGAACACAAAAATTATAAACCTTATGTAAACCGCAAATTTTGACATACACATGAAATCACATGTGTATAAAAAAGTGACATTCCATAAGACAAATAGACATAGTGAGAACACAGCTTTAGAATGTGCATTTGACATATTTCTGGTACGTTTCTACCAACAAAATACGTGTGTTTTTTGGTGCTGCATTTGTTGTCGTCGTGTTGGTACCTGTATTATTGTATCATGATTGAAATCGGAGACTAGAAAATTCAAATGGCAAAATCATAAGCATCACAACAATTTAGTATAGTTAATTAAAAATTACACAAGACCGAAATGCAGGAAATAAGATCAGATGTAAGCCCAGCTACCCGACATTTATCAGACAATGCAAATGAGCAAAAACCGCAGAAAGAGTTCTATACAAAAGCGCAGCAGTATTGGTCAGAGGTGCCTGCAACAGTGAATGGCATGCTTGGAGGGCTTGGCTATATAAACGCCATCGATGTTCAAGGATCATACTCTTATTTACGTGAATTGAAAATAAAGGATTCTGGTAAGAAATACGCACTTGATTGTGGTGCGGGTATTGGCCGGGTATCCAAAAATCTTTTGATGCCGATGTTTGCTAAAGTTGATATGGTTGAACAAGATCCTACATTTGCGGAAAAAGCTAGAGATTATTGTACCTCAGATACAGGCTCAACATTAGGTTATCCAAATCGCCTAGGAGAAATCTATAACATTGGATTGCAACAGTTTGTCCCTGCTGTAAAAAAGTACGATTTGGTATGGTCGCAGTGGGTTTTGGGTCACCTTACAGATGACGATTTGATGAAATTTTTTAAACGAATACGTGACAGTTTGAAACCAGGAGGTACCTTTGTGATTAAGGAAAATGTTACCAAGTCTAAAGAAGTGGTGAAAGATGAGACGGATTCATCGGTCACAAGACCACTCAAAGAATATGAAACTATTTTAAAGGAAGCTGGTTTCCGAATAGTGAAAATAGAACAACAAAAAAGCTTTCCTAGAGGTTTATTTCCTGTTTATATGATAGCATGTCGACCAGTGACCATACTAGTGTGATACTTATTTGTAGTACATATACATATTTTGAAATTCATACATAGTATGAGTCTGTTAAATTATAAAATTAGTATTGGTTTTATAAAATAAAGACAAATGATTATATAAAATGCCGATTTTTTTTTTAATTTTCGAATACCAAAAATTTAATTTTGAATCTTGTGTAAAAACGCACTCAGGTGCTGAGGGCGAAGCCGATGTAAAATTATGGTCGGCGGCAGCTAAGACCAAATATAGTCGGCGGCCAATTATAAATAAATTTTCCTTGCTAGACGGTTTACTGCCTTACGCGTAGTATGCAGTTCTCACTGAAATTCAGGTTTGGAGTTTTGCACTTATTTCTACACGGAAAAACAATCGTGTAGAATTCTATACAGAATTTTGTTTGCATACACACAAATTTATATATTTTTTAATTTAAAACACACAAAAACACTAAAAATTAATTACAATGTACGAAAAACTAGAAATGTCAAAAATTACGTGACCAAACAATTGTCTGAACATTAATTTTTGTTTCAGTTGACGGAAAAAATTCTCCACTTATTGTTATAGCATGCCTGTAATAGACAATAAATGCCAAAATTCCGTGCACTTTTCTTTTGGAACTTCGTACTAGTAAACGGAAATTTCTTTAAGAAATTTACCAACCTGAATTTCCGTTTGTTTTTTTACACATACTTCTTATGGCAGCCTGAATTTCATTCAGAGCTGCATACTACGCTTTATTTACAAAAATAATTTTCATAAAAAGTTTTCAAAACTAAATTAAATATTTTTAATTGCGCATGTTAGTAAATACCAACTTTTTATTATAAAAAAATCGGCTTAGCCGATATTAGCCGCAATAATCGGCGGCGGCTAAGTGATTGTGAAAATCATCTGCGGAGGCTATTAGCTGACCGGGTTCGGGGTGCTTATTTATATCGTTCCTAATTCACTAACCCTACTTCTATACCTGATATATTTTTATCATGACAAATGTCAATCTTTATATTGAGAAATAATTTGTTTTATGTTAGCTGCTTTTCCTATATGGGATTTGACACTTATCATGATAAAAATATATCAAGTATAGACGTAGGTTAAAAGCGTAACTAAATTTTAGAAAAATATATACCTACCTATAAAGAAAAATAAAAAACTTTATAAAAGAAATACAATAAGTATTATACATATTTTAAGAACTGTGAAATACGTACGCTGACTCTTTCCCAAATTTCTTATAGTTCTAAAAATATACATGATATATATTTTTATATATTATTTATACCCCTTATCCATAATACTTATCAAAGATTTATGAGAGGCTTATGAAACTAATTTTGTATGAAATCTGTTTCATAAATCTTTTGCAAACATTTCATATTTCATTTATTATGAATAGGCCCCAATTATTTATTTTTATTAAATTTCATTTCCAATTTATTTTCGTAGTAATACAAATATCCATATGACCAGTAAAATCGTAAGTGTGGCAACTATTTTCCTCATTGTCAGCCAGCTGGCAGTGTAGAGAGCATTTTTGTTTGGTTTCTTTTATTGTTGTTTTTTCGGATAAACGTTGTGTGAAAATATTTAATTTTACAAAAAAATCATGTTAATTTATTAATAAAACTAAAAAATAAAAAGATGGAAGAATTGCAAAAACTTGAACATTTGTCATTGGTTTCAAAACTGTGTACAGAATTGGATAATCATTTGGGGATCAATGACAAAGATTTGGCCGAATTTATTGTGGAGTTGGAAGCAAAGAATCCCACATTAGAGGGCTTTCGTAAGGCTCTTATAGAAAATGGTGCAGAATTTCCTGACTCATTAATTTCTAATCTTCAGCGTATTATAAAATTAATGAAACCATCGTCAGGGGAAGATGACTCAAAATTAGTGGACGATAAAACAACTGGAGCCTGTTCGAGCAAAACGAATAGAAAAACTGAACAATTAGCAATGATGTTTCCGGGATTGGCATTGGCTAATGATAAATTTAGTAACGTTGATGCTCCAACTTCGAGCTCAGAATCGGAAGAGGAAAATGAAGCGAAGAATAAAAAGAATATAAAAACGAAAATTGTTGGCATAGATTCGGAGGCAGTCCATGAGGCTATGCTAGAACTTGAAGCCTTAGCACCTGGTTTTGTCGATAAAACGTTAAAAAGCAACAAAGATATTGAAACCAAAATCGAAAAAAAGTCACGCTCAAGATCAAAGTCGCGTGAACGTTGCAGAGGCAGTGCCGGTGATAAAGAACGAAAGCGGGATAAAAGTCATGAGCGTCAAAAAGACAAAGCCGCTATACGCAGTAGCGATAAAGATCGTTATAGAGATAGACCCCGAGATAGACGTACACGATCTCGTTCACGTGACAGACATCGACGATCCCGTTCGCGCGATAGACATCGACGATCTCGTTCAAGATCGCCAGCGAAAAGGCGCAGACGGTCTAGAACAAGATCTAGAGAGCGAAAAAATGAACGTAGAAAGCGTTCAGGATCAAAAGAACGATCGAGACGATCTCGTTCTAGGTCAAAGGAAAGATCCAGACGTTCTAGATCTAGATCTGGGAATCGTCTCAGCCGTAGGCGAAGGTCGCGTTCTAACGAAACAAAAATACGTGACAAAATGCCTCCCCCTGCTTCAATGGCAGATGATCCTGAACCTGGCAAGATATACGCTGGAAAAGTAGCAAATATTGTACCTTTTGGATGTTTTGTTCAACTTTTCGGCTTACGCAAACGTTGGGAGGGTTTGGTTCATATATCTCAGCTACGCTCCGAGGGTCGTGTAACAGATGTTACCGAGGTAGTTAATAGAAATTCGAATGTCAAAGTAAAAGTCATGTCGGTTGCAGGACAAAAAGTCTCACTTTCAATGAAAGAAGTTGATCAGAATACGGGCCAGGACTTAAATCCACTCAGTCATGCTCCTCCGCCTGACAGTGAGCTTAAAGATCGTAATCCTGATCGTCCATTTGGGGGCGGAACTTCACTTTTAAACCTACAGGGTGGCGGGGATAACGATGAAGACGATTCTCGTAAACGTGTTACACGAATTTCCAGCCCTGAACGCTGGGAAATTAAACAGATGATAAGTTCGGGTGTTTTAGACCGTAGTGAATTACCCGATTTCGATGAAGAAACTGGGCTTCTAGCCAAAGATGAAGACGATGAGGAAGATATTGAAATTGAAATAGTTGAAGAAGAACCTCCCTTCTTGGCTGGCCACGGTAGAGCTCTGCATGATTTGTCTCCGGTGCGTATAGTTAAAAATCCAGATGGCTCTTTGGCCCAAGCCGCCATGATGCAATCGGCTCTCTCGAAAGAGCGCAGAGAGCAGAAAATGTTACAACGGGAACAAGATATGGATGCTGTACCTACAGGATTGAGTAAAAATTGGATTGATCCTTTACCAGATGAAGACTCAGGTCGTACTTTAGCAGCTAATGTTAGAGGTATGGGTTCGGCGCCCATGGAAGTGCCAGAATGGAAAAAACACGTTATTGGTGGCAAAAAGTCTTCGTTTGGCAAGAAAACTGACATGTCTTTGGTGGAACAACGCCAGTCATTGCCCATCTACAAACTTAGAGATGATTTGATCAAAGCAATAACTGATAATCAAATTTTGATTGTAATCGGTGAAACGGGTTCCGGAAAAACTACACAAATTACGCAATATTTAGCTGAATGCGGATTTACTGCAAGGGGAAAGATTGGTTGCACTCAACCTAGACGTGTGGCTGCTATGTCTGTTGCCAAGAGAGTTGCCGAAGAATTTGGCTGTCGCTTGGGACAGGAGGTGGGCTATACCATACGTTTTGAGGATTGCACCAGTCCAGAAACGGCGATTAAATACATGACAGATGGTATGTTGTTGCGAGAATGTCTTATCGAAGCTGAATTAAAGGGTTATTCTGTTATTATGTTGGATGAAGCCCATGAACGTACAATACACACCGATGTGCTTTTTGGTCTGCTTAAAACTGCCGTACAAAAACGACCCGAATTAAAACTTATTGTCACATCTGCCACCTTGGATGCTGTCAAATTTTCGCAATATTTTTTTGAAGCTCCCATTTTTACCATACCCGGTCGTACTTTCCCCGTAGAAGTGTTGTACACTAAGGAACCAGAAACTGATTATCTAGATGCTTCTCTAATTACTGTAATGCAGATACATTTAAGGGAACCCCCTGGGGACATTTTGTTGTTCTTGACTGGTCAAGAGGAAATTGATACTGCTTGTGAAATTTTATATGAACGTATGAAAAGCCTGGGTCCTGATGTTCCAGAATTAATCATATTACCTGTTTACTCAGCTCTTCCTTCTGAGATGCAAACAAGAATATTCGATCCTGCTCCACCTGGTAGTCGTAAAGTTGTTATAGCAACAAATATTGCTGAAACTTCTCTAACTATAGACGGTATATTCTATGTAGTAGATCCAGGATTTGTCAAACAAAAAGTGTACAACTCTAAAACAGGCATGGATTCATTGGTGGTAACACCTATATCACAGGTATGTAACGACAAAGAATTTGGTATTATCATTTTAAAAGATTGCTAACAGAGTTTTTATATTGTTACTTTTAGGCTGCCGCTAAACAGCGCGCCGGTCGAGCTGGACGTACTGGTCCTGGAAAATGTTATCGTCTTTACACCGAGAGGGCTTATCGCGATGAAATGCTGCCTACTCCAGTGCCGGAAATTCAACGCACAAATTTGGCTACTACAGTTTTGCAATTGAAAACTATGGGTATTAATGATTTGTTACATTTTGATTTCATGGATGCTCCACCAGTGGAGTCATTGGTAATGGCTTTAGAGCAGCTACACTCCCTATCAGCCTTAGACGATGAAGGCTTGCTTACACGACTTGGTCGCAGAATGGCAGAATTTCCTTTGGAACCCAATCTTTCTAAAATGTTAATTATGTCAGTGGCTTTGCAGTGTTCAGATGAAATTTTAACAATAGTATCCATGTTGAGTGTTCAAAATGTTTTCTATAGACCCAAGGATAAACAAGCTTTAGCGGATCAGAAAAAAGCTAAATTTAACCAAATTGAAGGTGATCATTTAACACTATTGGCGGTTTATAACAGCTGGAAAAATAATAAGTTCTCCAATGCCTGGTGTTATGAGAATTTTGTGCAAATACGAACCCTAAAAAGGTCACAAGATGTACGTAAGCAATTATTAGGCATAATGGATAGACATAAATTGGATGTTGTATCGGCTGGAAAAAATTCCGTTCGCATACAAAAAGCCATTTGTTCGGGTTTCTTTCGGAATGCTGCCAAAAAAGATCCCCAAGAAGGTTACCGCACCTTAGTGGACTCTCAAGTTGTTTATATACATCCGTCAAGTGCTCTCTTTAATCGTCAACCTGAATGGGTTATATACCACGAATTGGTACAAACGACAAAGGAGTATATGCGTGAAGTAACTACATGTGACCCCAAATGGTTGGTCGAATTCGCGCCTTCTTTCTTTAGATTCTCTGATCCAACGAAATTGAGTAAATTCAAAAAGAATCAACGTTTAGAACCGTTATATAATAAATATGAAGAGCCCAACGCTTGGCGTATATCAAGAGTGCGACGAAGAAGAAATTAAGTTAAAACATAATATATATATATATATATATATATATATATATATATATATATATATATATATATATATATTATATATATATATATATATATATATATATATATATATATATATATATATATATTATATATATATATATATATATATATATTATATATATATATAGTATATATATATATATATATATATATATATATATATATATATATTATATATATATATATATATATATATATATATATATATATATATATATATTATATATATATATATATATAATATTATATATTAATATATTATATATATATATATATATATATATATATATATATATATATATATATATATATATAATATATATATATATATATATATATATATATATATATATATATATATTGGTGTACATACTTCCTTCCGCTTATCAACTTCATAGCAGAGTTGCCAGCTTACGAGGTTTCCCCTAGATCTATTTTATTTACCGCGCTAGCTTCTCAACACCTCTCTCAAACTAAAAAACCAGCCGTTAAAGCCAAGCAGAAAAAGCACAGTGTAAATTGCATGTAAGATTTACTATATTTTACAACTGGTCAAATATCTTTCGCAGTAGATATAGATAACCCTCGATTTGCGCGGTAGTTCATTTACGCGATTTCGATATAACACCATTTTTCAATTACGCGTTTAATTTTTACGCGAATTTAATATAACGCGCTTAAAAAATTGACAACCCCCCATTTTACGCGAAATCCAGCACTGTAATTAAAAAAAGAAAGCAAAAGCACAGGGGTTTTCAGCAAGAACTTTGTTTGTTCACTACAAAATAAGGCAAAGAATTTAAAAGAAAATCATTAAAATTTTATTGTATTGGAAAGAGTAAGGTTTGCAATTATATATGAAAAATGGTATCCGACAGATATCCAGCATGACCACTCATCCATCCTCCATTCACCATAACCGCATTTCCAGCCGAATTTTCGAAAAAAAACAATCACGCCTTCAGACCATATATGGCACCGTACAGTGACATGTTCAGCATGCATAGGCTTCTCAACAACTGCTCAACAATTGTTCTTGAATGATTTCAGTAAATCTATGGCGAAGTGAATGGTCGGCCGACTTCAAGGCTTCAAAGCCAAATCCTTGTAAAGCTTCAAAGCTGAATCGTCGTGGATATCCCCATTTGCTGAGAATGTCGAGGAATTGGCGAACTCCCTCAATGCTGCGATGTTTTCAGTTGAACGAATCCGTAAAACAGGCGTTGGTGCTCGCATATTATGTATCGAGACTATCGACTAGAATTTATCGTACAAATTCTTTATAGCGGTCTCAGAAGAACGATTATGTTGACCGAAAGTATAAATTTTACGAAATACATTGTAACAATTGCCAAAGCTTCTACTACTGATATGTCAACAAGTAAAATGTAAAACAAAACAAAGTTCTTGTTGAAAAACCCTTTACATAATGAATGCAATTTAAAAGAGTTTTAGAGTTTTTATAAAATGTGTTAAAGATAGCTCCATAGAAAAATAATTATCAAACGTAAACCTACGTCTATACCTGATATATTTTTATCATGACAACTAACAAAACGTCGGCAGAACAGATGTAAATTTTTTGTTATTGTTAGTATACATGCGAATACGTTGTTTTTTTTATGATAAATTATAATTTGTTTGGCGTCGTGAAGGTAATTTTTCGCTATTCATGCACTATTTCACTTATTTTTTCATTAAACTGCTTTTATTTAATTAAAGTATTCATATTTTGCTTTATTCGTATTTTTTTTTTTTTTTTTGTAAAAATGTAAAAATTTTAGTTTTTGAAAATAAATTGAAACGTCAAGCTTGAGCTCTGACAAAATTGTCAAGACACTGCAATAACACTAATAAATGCAGTCTGTACCTGATAAATTTTTATCTTGATAACGATTTGACATTTATCATGATAAACATTTATCAGGTATAGTAATGTAATATATGAAATTTATTATTTCGGCTTTTTAGCTCAATATTTGAATTAATGTAAATTCAAATTATTTTATTAAGAGTGGAGTGTTGGAATATTCAAATCAGATTAGCAGAATGGATCAGTACTACTGATTTCGACAGGCCGCTACACCGTCTCATCAGCGTTCTTGTTCACTTTTACCACTAATGAAGGTGGATACTTTTTACAAAGGAAACATAGCTATTTAAATAATTTTTGTCGAGAAATAGAATACAAGAATTTTTTCATGTAAATTGATGTATTTATTTTTATTTCGACTCAATAATAATCCAACACTCACAAGCTCTTATTATTTTTTGTTTTCGCTTTTGATGGGCATTTTATCAATACCTACAATCAAAGCTGTTTGTGTGTTTGTTTTGTATGCATGCATAAACTTTTATCAGTTATTTTGTCTGTATTTAGTTCCAGACAGCCAACCGAGAAATAAACATACATATAACTTTTTTTGCGCGGGCCGAAATAATAAACATCAGACTTATACCTATTCAGTTCAAAATGAAATAACGTAAAAGTAATGTAATATCATTATACGACAAAGTTAAAATTTTGAGTAGCTTGAAAAATGGAGGAAAGCCTACAACTTTTGCAAAATCTCTTAAAATTGCTTTAATATAGCTAAAATCGTAAGAAGAATCAGAAAAAAATCGTGAAAATGGCGAGGATTCGCAAAAAGTTTATAATATCGAAAAGGTAGAAAAGTCTGATATTGATTAAAAATCAGTAAAACTCTAATAAAAGCCAAAAAATGAAAAAATCACTTCAATCGCGAAAAAACGAAAAGTTGCGAAAAATTGCATTTGCCTTAAAATTTATTAAAATCGCTAAAATTGTAAGGAATACCAAAAAATAAAAAATCGAGATGTTGGCAAGCTTTTTGCGAATTTTGGTAAACGTTGCTGAGATTTTGATATATCCTAAAGTTTTAGCGACTTTTTTAATAAATTTTAAATAATTTTCGGATATAGGTAGAAACCGTTGATTTATTTCCACACAATTTTGCATTGCCATGCCAAATATTATTTTAATTTTGTAATATTTGTTATCATTTGTTTCGTATCAGCTCATTTATTTTTCCAATAGCGCACTAACATATGAGGACTTGTAAGTCATATTTTCAGTTATTCCATTTACATGTTTGTTTGTATTTATATAAACAATTATTTTTTTAAATTATAATTGATAGTTGATAGGTTTCATTACAATATTGTTTCTTTATTTTATTTTTTGTTTATTTTATTTTAATTATAGTTGTTGAGCTCATATAAGCTCAAATTTAGGAGGAATAAATTTATATATATAGTGGATTTTATTTTTGCATGCCTATACAAGACGTAATTTTTATTATATTTTACAACTAGTCAACATCTCTTTCGCAGTATATAATTCAGTATCCTTATTATATATGATAGCTAGGAGACTTCCCTATAACTAATAGTTCTATATTTTACACCTGATCTATTTCGTTTTCGTAGTAGATAAAGTAAAATCTAATTACACAGAAAAAAGTTTGAACATAAATAGTATGAAAAAAGTTCATAATCTATTGTTCATATACTTTATTAATTTATAAATAAAAACCAGGAATTATTTCATACGCAGTATGAATTTTGTTTTTAATAGATAAATTTATGAAATCAAAGTTGCTTTGAAAAAAATTTTCAACTTTTTTGCCAACAAATTCTAAAATGCTTTTCTATTTATATAAAGTAAAAATACAATTATTTTCAAATAGTCTGTTTGGCAGAAAGGAAAGAGTTGTGCCTAGTACAACAGACTATACAAGTTTAATACTGAATTTTTAAAAATACTTTGAATTAATTTATGTAAAAGTTCCTAACTGGAATGAAAATAATTTGGAAAAAAATGATCATGTTAGATTCATAGCATTTATGAAAAAATTCCTTGGATATAAGTAATATTTTTTTCTGTGTACAAATGTACATTTTTTTTGTTAATTCAAGTGGAAGATTTACAAAGAAGTCTTTTGAAAATATGTTGTTTTTCAATTTTATACCTAAAGTTTTTAATTCTGATAACATGTACATATAAAGTTAACGATGATGATTTGCCAGCTCTTGATATTTTTGAAGCAACTTGATGCCAATGTTTATAATAACAAATTTTTTGATACCGCTACTTTGATATAAAATTCAGTTTATATACATACTTACATGTCGTCATATAAAATGAAAAAGGGACTATTTTCATTTTTAAAAATTTTGCAGGAGATAAAAAACTTAATAACAAGCAAAGTATTGTGATTTCAAAAACTGGTTTTTCAGTATAGTATCATTAATTTAGAATTCATTAATGATACTACCCAGAAAAAATCATTTTTATAATCATAAAAGTTTGCTTTTTTTAATATTATGATATGCCCTTTTTAATTTTTAATATTATGATATGCCCTTTTGCATTTTATATGAAGATATGTACTTATGTACATACGTAACAGTATTTTATTAGTGTTATTTTTTTAATATATATTTTATGAAATAAAAATATTCAAGAAACTAGAAAAATATTTTGGGGGGAGTTTCAGAAAAATGTTTAAAATTTAGGGTGTTTTCGCTTTATTCAGGTAAGGATATTAATATATATATATAATATATATATATATATATATATATATATATATATATATATATATATATATATATATATATATATATATATATATATATATATATATATATATATATATATATATATATATATATATATATATATATATATATATATATATATATATATATATATATATATATATATATATATATATATATATATATATATATATATATATATATATATATATATATATATATATATATATATATATATATATATATATATATATATATATATATATATATATATATATATATATATATATATATATATATATATATATATATATATATATATATATATATATATATATATATATATATATATATATATATATATATATATATATATATATATATATATATATATATATATATATATATATATATATATATATATATATATATATATATATATATATATATATATATATATATATATATATATATATATAATATATATATATATATATATATATATATATATATATATATATATATATATATATATATATATATATATATATATATATATATATATATATATATATATATATATATATATATATATATATATATATATATATATATATATATATATATATATATATATATATATATATATATATATATATATATATATATATATATATATATATATATATATATATATATATATATATATATATATATATATATATATATATATATATATATATATATATATATATATATATATATATATATATATATATATATATATATATATATATATAATATATATATATATATATATATATATATATATATATATATATATATATATATATATATATATATATATATATATATATATATATATATATATATATATATATATATATATATATATATATATATATATATATATATATATATATATATATATATATATATATATATATATATATATATATATATATATATATATATATATATATATATATATATATATATATATATATATATATATATATATATATATATATATATATATATATATATATATATATATATATATATATATATATATATATATATGTATATATATGTATGTACCTCGGAGGTTAACTGCACTATATTTTAGTTAACTTGTTACATAGTGCAAGTTTTAATGTTGTAAAATTTATTGAACATCATTGAAAATCGTTTTTTATTTCTGCTGCCATCCTTAGTTTTGACGTCATTAATACATGTTACAGGGTATTCCCGGAAAGGTCTAGATATATATATATATATATATATATATATATATATATATATGTATATATATATATATATATATATATATATATATATATATATATATATATATATATATATATATATATATATATATATATATATATATATACATATATATATATATATATATATATATATATATATATATATATATATATATATATATATATATATATATATATATATATATATATATATATATAATATATATATATATATATATATATATATATATATATATATATATATATATATATATATATATATATATATATATATATATATATATATATATATATATATATATATATATATATATATATATATATATATATATATATATATATATATATATATATATATATATATATATATATATATATATATATATATATAATTCCAAAAAAAAAACCTTGTATTTATATTATATAAAATACAACTGTTCGTTGCCAGAATGCTGATTTTATCTTATTTTTTATGATTTTTTAACCAAAATATGATATGATGATTTTTTCCCCCAAATGATATTTTTTCTCGCAAATTATAATGTTCTTATACTGTTTATATGTATATCGTCAAAGAAAATGCAAAAAGCCACATCGGACATATTACACGTTTTACAAGGGAAGGATGAAACCTGTTTAAATGAAAAAAATATATTGACAATTATAATTAAAAAAAGGCCCACAAATTTATATTTTTATTGCGAAATTTTGCATGAATTGCCCATATATTTTTTATTTCAACAAGTTTTATGACTCTTCTGTAAAACTTTTAAAATGTTAGATAGGACTTTCTGAATTTTCTGACGATATATAAATAGTTATTGAAACATATCATGCCTTACTTTTTGTAGTTGTTTGGATCAATTAATATATAATTTTCAAACGTTTTTAATATAAAAGTTTATTGAAGTGCATTCATCAGCTTTGAAAGATGATTTTCAATGATAAAACTATCAATCATGTTCGATGATAAAAATTTTTGTGGGATGTACAAAGTTTATTGGGCTAAATTCAAATAATTTTTAAATTTGTTTCTATCATGTACAGGTTTTTTTTAATGAGTATGACTAATATTTCAAATAGCTACGTCAGTATATTTCACCCTAACTCAATAACGAATTATTCGATTTGAATAAATAAGCCAATCATGCATACTATTTTTTTATATTTCCAACTGTTTTGGAGTTCTTCAGAAATTATCGGCGAAATTTTTTTTGCAAAATTAATTGTTCGTTTTCAAAAACTCATAAAAGAAATTAAAACTACAAAAACTTTAAATTGTTATCATTAGTCTGACAGGTAGGATAACTAGAAATAAAATAAGCCTTAAATCATGAAAATCGATGGCAAATGTTGATTTTATTCGCAATTAAGTGAAGGTGGTCAGTTCATAAAAGTCACAATTTTCATTCAAAGGAAAAATTTAAATTTGTGTGTGTATTAGTTCCCTCAACTAATTGTGAATAAAATCGACATTTAATTTCGTGTTAATGGTTTATGGCTTATTATATTCCTAATATACCTACAAAGCTTCTCTCTTCATTTTTTCATGACTTTTTGAAATGAAAAAAAATTTTCTTTGGTCGAGTGGTCTAAGCGGAAGAGAACTCTGAAGAGATTAGCGGGAGCTATCGAAACTTGTCAGTTCAACCCTCGGTGCAGTCAAATTTTTTTTGTCTACATGTTTCACATTTATCTATAAATAAAAATAAAATTTAATTGAAAAATTAAATTAAAGCCGAGCTCAAGCCAAAATAATTAAATTTCTTTGGATATAAACCCATATACATACATACAGTTCGACTAAAGCTCATAACTAAATTGAAAAAAAATTCACTTTGCATGAAAAACGCATTTTTCGCCGCTAGTTTCTGAATCACTCCGAAGTAGATGGAAATTAAAAAGAATTAGATATAAATGACTTAAAGATAATTTTATTCTGCATTTTTTATTTATTGAAATTGGAAAAACCATTCTCAAGTTAGGGTAAACTATACTGATGTACTTATTGAAAATCTTAGTCATGTTCATTAAAAAATCTGTACGTAATAGAAAAAAACTGAAAACGGATTTATGCATTAAAGTTTGTATATTCCACATATTTTTATATAAAAGATGAAAAATGTTTTTTTGTATACCAGTGCATATAGTTGTGTTTTCCGAGTTTTTTTCGCGGTGGAAATGGTTTTGTCGCATTTTTATATGTTATTACAGCAATGGCGATATTTTATATACTTCTCTGATCGCTGCCGGTTTTCAAACATTTTCACGAATTTTTTACAAGTATCTTTTTAATATTGGTTGCCAAAAAAGCAGTAACTCTCCTATCTAGAATATGACATGAAGGAAATCATATAATCTAAAAAAACGCGTTTTTGTTTGCTGTAAAAGTCTCATTGTTCAGCTTTGGAATAAAAGTTTGTGATGATTTTTTATATCCAAATATGATTATTCCGCCAAATGATGATTTTCATCGAAAAGCTTCTGGCAACGTTGGTTCGAACAACTGTCATTTATCCGATTACTCTTAAAATGTCACAAAATACTCATGACTGACATCACTATAGACACTTCTTATTTTACATTCAATCGCGAACGGATAAAGTCGGCCATTGTTATACATACTCCAGCAGAAAAAAATAGTTGTATGGAAAAAAGTTTTATGTGTATAATTTTAAGTGTTTTCTTAATAAAACAGAAAAATTATCAATAAAATGCAAAGTGTTGTGATAAAAGTGCATAAGTAGAAAAGAATATTGACGAAAAATGAAAAGCAAAATTCCAAGCCAGCATCTAGCAGTAGCCATTAAAGGCAGCCGTTGTAGCAGAAGCAGCGGCAGCAGTAAAATTTATTAGAAATTCTTCACAAACAAAATAAGGGAGACGTAGAAGAAAATAACAATCAAAGGATAGAAGGTAAATATGTATATTTTTGTATCTAACTACATACGTGTAATATGCATGGCATGAAAGGAGATAATTCAGTTTTAGATAAATATGTACATTAATACATTGTGTGCATGTAAATATGTATGTATTTAAAACGAAGTAAGCATATCCTGTGATCAGCAATCACTACCAATCAAGCGATTGCTCCAGCAGAATTACTGAGTAGATTGACTGTGTAGGCTTGCTGCTACTTTTATTTATTCAATAGACTATTCCAATTGCCAATACATTTAATTGGACTCAATACTACATTATAGATACTTGTAAGATATAAAAATACAACTCTGAAGTAGCTGCTTTTTTAGCATTGACTACTTAAAATACAGTAAATACTTGGTACCCACTTGCCAATACTTTGGGTTTTTAATGACTGTACCAGCATGCTGGTATCGTGTATGTACATACATATACATATATTTAAAAATTGGCTCATTTAGTTGAAGTTATCAAAGAGTAGATATTGAACTAGAATTGTACGATTATGGATTCAATAGAACAAATATTTTGGGGAGAATTCCTTGAATTATACGAGTCAATGCCGTGTTTGTGGAGAATTAAGAGCCCAGAGTATTCTAATCGCGAGCTAAAAAGCAAATGTTACGCAAAAATGGTAGAAAGAATGAAAGAAATAGATCCAGATGCCAATAGAGAAAAAGTAGTTAAAAAAATTAATGTCTTCCGAACTAATTATAAGCGCGCTTTGAAAAAAATAAAAGATAGTGAGGAGTCCGGTGCGGAAAACCCCTATGAAACTAAGTTGTGGTATTTTGACAGACTTAAATTTTTGGAAGATGAGGAGTGCTCTAGAAAACGGGAAGGTACCAAGGATCCTAAAATCAATTTCAAAGTGAATACTATTTGCAATATTGTATAAGTATGTTTGTGTATGTTATATTGTATATTTTGTTGTATAAAACAGAACGAATCTGGCGATGACCCATTAGCGTTACCTTGTGAATTTGCGCCGCCAGCACCTAAAAGGCGGAAAGTTACTCCCATAAAGAATATCCCAATGGTGGACCAGTTATCAAAAGTAGATGTCCAAAAATTAAGAAAAAGTGATGATGCCACATCTATTTTAGCAGAAGGATGGGCAACACAATATGAGGAATTGTCGAAAACACAAAAAATTTTTACAAGAACAATATTTGCAGACGTTCTTTTTCACGGGAGTCTAGATAAACTTACTGAAGAAATAGTTGAAAATGTACACAAAGCTTTAAAAGGAGCTTCGATTCTGACAGATACTTCGCATATATAATTCCTGGTTAAACTATATCCCTATTAATATCGCATATCTGGCACCCTGTTTTTAATGAAAATATTGTACAAGTCTGCTGTTTTGTTAGGGCCAAATGGTCGATTCTATTGTGCGGACCTAATCACGTGATGTTGCAAGCCCACTGACCGGGTATGTTCTTCATGTTTGACTGTACTCATAACATGATAGCACAAACACTTGATTGGGCCAGCGTGTTAATAATACCTCCTTAGTATTTTTAAATTACCGATGTATGCAAAAAATATTCGTGTGGAGTTTTGACAAAACAACAAGTATAATTTTCATAATTTTTAGCAGAGAAAAAGTACTTTACAACTGTATGTGTTTAAAGTAAAGTGTTAAAACTGAAAATTAAATAACAAATTTTTATCAGAATATTTTTTGTTTGAAATTGGTTGTTGATTAGTTTGCAAAATGATATTTCAAATTTAAAAGTTTTTGTTTTGTCAAACGGTTCACAGACTTGAATTATATTTGTTTATTTTATAATATGTGAGAATACTTGATTCAGAATGTAAAAATAACTATTTTTTCTGTAATATCAGAAAGCATCTTCATCATTATATGTATATATGCACGCACATTAGGGTGAGCGTCGATGTATGAATGAAACAAAAAAAAAATCGAATCCATTTCGAATACATACTTCAAGAATGTTGTATTTACCTCAAAAATTCTTTTAAAATGTTTTTCGACATCATTCTATCACGGCTAGAAGTTAGTGTAATTTTGTGAAATTTATTTTAATTTGTTTCATTAATATAGAAAAAGTTTTAGGCTACACCTAAAAACAATTTAGTGCCGAATGAAAGAAGCTTAAAACCGAGGAGATCTGACAAAATATAAGAAAGTTATAAGCCATTAACTGAAAAAGACGATTGCATCGTAATGGAGCAATTTTGGCTGAAAGAATAGAAATATGTATATATATTCAACTGTATAAAATTTATTTTATTCCGATTAACCGTTCTAGGAATTTTCGGCAATGAACAAAAAAGGAAAACTAAAAAAAATTTCTTATTTTTCGCGAATATCGCCAAAAAAGCAGATTAAGGAAAATAATTGAATTTCATATTCGTGTTCAGCGACCTCAAATTATCTTAGAATATTTTTTTATTTTAGTAATGACAAAAATTGGCCTTCATCTAAGTTTGTCTGAAATCTGACCTTTTATTTATAACAATTGTGGATATTTTGAATATAATGAGTTACAACAAAAAAAAAAATAATAAATAAAAAATCTTTTATGGTGTTTCAGAAATTGATCGATTTGATCTAATTTTCAAAATCTTGATGCCGTGGTAGAGGGCTAAAGGTAGATCCCAATATTTTGTTCCTTGTTTATCCCATGTATCGGAGAATAAAAACGATTTATTTATTTATTTCTATTTATACCGATATTAAAATATTGATAAAATAGATAAATAAATAAGACTTACATACTTACTTATTAAAAATTATGTAGTACATAATGTATGTACCAGTTTTATATAGACATGTATTTAAGAAATTTGAAAACAGTATTGTCAGGATTAAAAAAAACACACACAAGCTTAATAAAACTGAAATATTAAAAGAGCAAATAAATGTAAATAAAATATTACAGTCAGACCCATGATATAAAAAACCATAATACTTATATCATGTTGTCAAACGAACGATAACACTGGAATTCTAAACGAAAAACAAGTGACTTCATTCCCAATGACTAGATGTTTTATTTATTTAGTAAGTAAATAAATAAAAACAAAATAAGCTGTTAGTGGGATGCAAATCAGATATTTTTTCGACATCATGATACGGGCTGGGATGTTAATCTTTATTAACTCTTGACTGCTTGCTTTACTATTTTAAAGTTTTTAAACTGTCCTTCATATTAAAAAATTTTCAGCCATTTAAAAGTATCGAACTTAGCAAAAAATATATTTTTCTAATATATAGTTCAAGAAATATCTTTATTTTACTTTCCGGTATGTGATGGAAATCGATTTTGAAAACTTTAAATGCCATTTTTAATACACTTTGCATCCAATTTTTATAGTTTTCTTTTTTATAATTTTCTTTTTTATAATTTTCTCTTTTCTTTTTAATAAAGAAATATCTGTATAATATTTGTGGTAAAGTTCTTTTTTATAAAGAAGTAAAAAAATCCTTTTAAAATAGCTTCGTTTTCGAAATCGATTTCCGTCACATACCTGTTTAATTTTTTTTAAATATTTAAAATAATAATATTAAACTTTTTTTTTTTTACTTTAATTATGAAAGTTTTATTTGTTTTTATGTTTAGTTTGTTTTTCTTATTAAGTTGAAGAATATAACCATAAACGGTTTTTGAAGAATTTATGTAAATCTATCTAAAATCAACTTGCTGCTAAGTGTTTGTCGTTTCTTTATTTAAGTTTAACTGCAGCCGATGGATGCAATCGTCTGTATTCTAGATGTAAATAACTTAAAATTTAATAAAATAAATCAATTGATTTCTAAAAATTAATTTTTTGAAATTTATTTGTGGTACAAATGGGCTTATTTTTTTAAGTTTCTTCGGGAGAGCAGTTTAAAGTCTCAAGAACTCGCTTCCAATCAGGCGTTGGTTTATTTCTTGTCAGCATTTTTACAGCGGTCTTAAAAAAATTAGAAATAAAAAAAATTGATAGCAAGTAGATGTATACACTGATGGACTAGGTCGCTCAACAAACTCAACTTGTGCAACGTTTCATTTTGTATAATGCCCTCAATCTTTTGCAAATTTGTACTGGAATTTACTGAAATGCATTCGTTTACACATAACTTTGCAAAAGAGGCCATCAATTGAGAAAGTAAAGTGACAGCTGTTTGATGTAAATCGGAAGAAGTCTAGTTTAGCCAAGTGTGCCCGAAATGAATAAAAAATAGCCTAGGTTATAGAAAATTGAATGCGGTCAATATTGGTGTAATTTAAAAGCTTTTGAGAATATATTTACTGTCGCGTGGACATACTTTCATTTTTGAAGATAAAGGTACCAGCTTGTAGACTACTTTTTTTTCTGCCTAGTTGGCCTTAAGCCGGGTTTAAGGGGTTTCTCCTCTATGTATGTCAAATAGTGGCTTCGCTGAGTAAAGATTTTCTGCATAGCCGGCCTTTGGCCGGGGTTACGACTTGTCTTCTCTATGTATGTCGAATAGTATCTTCGCTAAGTAAAGATATTCTGCCTAGGCGTCCTTGCAGGGCTCAGCGTTTTCTCCTTTATGTACATATACCGCGACCTCATTTCTGGTTTAGCTCATATACCAAAAAGTCGGAATTAGAGATGGGCGCGTGTCGTGTTTTTTTGTTCGTCTTTCGAAAATTTTGGGCGTGCGTGTTTCGTACGTGTTGGACATCCGGGGTTCGTGTCGTGTTAGAAGATCTCGACACGCGCCCATCTCTAGTCGGAATGGAGAAAAACTACAAAGAAGATTTACATGAAGTTTTCTCAAAATATAGCCGATAGAATTTTTTCTTTTTGGCTTACCGACCATTTTAAAAAAAATTAAGTTAAGTATGGGCTGTATATATTTTGGTTATCCTCTTTCAGAATCCGATATATGTTTCGCGAAATTGTTTCTGGTTTCTGAGATATCAAGCACTCATTGTGCTCGATATCATCAATTTTGATACATTTTTTGTAAAAAAATTGTTTAAATAAAAAAATAAACAGAAATCAAGTAAAATACCAAGTTTCATCAATATTTACTTTGTATTCCATATAAATGTCTTTTCTAATAATATTTAGAGTGACTTTTTAAGAACGAGATTAGAGATTAAGTTAAATTTAATATGTCTATTAATCTTTGAGTCGACCTTTTTTAAAATCTATTTTTAATAGTTTAGCGCCCAATGTTGGTGGTTTAATCCTAATCAAGCAAAAAAATTAAAAATTTGAATCAACTTAAGGAGTATGTACAGATATTAAATTAAAATTAATCTCTAATCTCGCTCTTAAAAACGCATTATTATACGCTTATTTTCAATAAACAGTAGGATATTTCATCTCAATAACAAGTTACTCAATACACAGCAGTTAGTATACACATGCAGCACAAAAAGCTAATTTTTACAAATAAAATAAAAAAGTGGATAATGCAGCGCAAAACAAGATTTTTTAATTTAGTAGATTTTTTAATTTAGTGGTAAAAGATATGCACCCCTATCGTGAATACTTTTTCCCTCGAAATTTTTTTCATTTTTTTATTTTATTCACTCTTGAGAAAATTTAATTTAACACCTAATACGATTTGATTGAATTAGGCTGCTTGCAATTTCTTGGGTACTCCAAGAGATTGGATGCAGCTACCAAACCTGGACGGATAATTGGATTTTGATTAGATTCCTCATGGAAGGAAAAAATAATTCCAATATTAGCACTGTATTTTTTTAATTTTAAACAAAAATTTCTTTGATTTTTAATTTAATTTATTAAGCTTCTTTACTTTTTTACATTCAGTGAGAACTGATAGCGGGAAAAAATGTTCACGGTAACTTCACGGGAGCAATTTTCCCTCGAAGGGAAATGAAAATTTCATGGGAACAAAAATTTCACTTGTACCTAAGTACCTTAGTATTAATCAATGATGCTAAGGATGACGTTCTAAACGAGCAATTATACAGGAGTTTAGTGGAAAAGTAAACAAACGGACCTAATATAGAAATTGGTAATTTTATGTTATCTTGTTCTTAGTTGATATTTGATATAAAATAAGAATTTATTTAACAACGTTATTGGATAATTGTTATTTTAGAGATGGGTCATCTAATTTGCTTGAATTTGTGAAAATAAATCGAAACTTCTGAAATATTCGTAACTCTTATGACACATCCGTATGAAAGTGAATCTTTTTCGAAGGTTTTGGTGTCCTGACATTCACTTCTGAACAATTTTGATCATTTATCTTTCGATCCGTATCTCTATTTTTTGCGAAATCACGTTCTTAATGTTTTCTGGTAGTCAGCTTCTAAATCACTCTTCGTTTTTTGTATGTCTTTTTATTTTGCTGGGTCTTAACAAACTAGAATCATCTTAACTCTACGTCTAGACCTAACATGAATTGCTTTTATAACTTGAAGTTATGACTGTGCTGTTAAAAAAAAATGCACTAAACAATTATGTTATAACTTGAAAACTTGAGAAGTCTACACTTAAGTCAGCAACTGGCCAGCCAGTCCAACCCAATTTTTCTTCTGTAAAATAACATAATACGTACATATGTATGTATGTATGTATATGTTTTCCCACAAATGTTTAATCAACGATGTTCTTTTTTTTCTCATTTTTTTTAGAAAATACTATTCGATTATTGGAGACAATAGCATTTTTAAAAATTTATTAAGATTATTAATAAATTAATAAAAGTTTTAAAAAGGCTATTTCTTAGAATATAATTTACAAGAATAACCTTTGGAAAATACTTTCAACTATGGTCTCTACACGTCAAATGTCCACTAGTAGCAGTGGTGGTGGAGGTGGAGGATGTGGCGGCGTTGCAAATGGTACAACAAATTCCATATTGAATACCTCCATGTCAGAGGAGTCGAATTCTCTACGTCCTTCAGTGGTTACAAGACAATCGAATACAACGGGTGTTGTCAGCAATATATCATCTTCAATTCCTCTTACAATAGCAACAACAGCGGCCTCCTCAGCAGCAGTCTCAGCTAGTTGTGTACGACAAACGCAGGCGTTTAAGACTTATGGAATTGTTTCAAATTCTCTTGCAACTGGTTGCAATCAAGAGCCAAGGAATAATATTAATTTATTAGATTTACCCGAGGAGCTGTTGTCTCATATATTGTCATTTATTGGCTATAAAAAGATTGGCCAATTGCGTGTGGTAAGTAAAGACAAAATATATTTTTTTTAATATTATTTTATTTAAAACTAGCAGTTGATCAATGCTTCTTTCTTAGCGGAAAAAAGTTTCGAAGATCTTTCGTAAAAGTATCCTTAATAAAATGTACTTTTCCATAGAGTAGCTTTTTACAAAAAAGTATAATTTAAAAAAAATACTGTAACGACGTAAAAGTAATTTTGTTCTATATTACATATGGAATAAAAGTGTTCGGAATTGTCATAGCATCATTGTTATAAATAATAATTTGCAACAACAATGCTTTGATAATTCCGCATATTTTCATTCCGCATGGAATATAGAACACACCCGAATATCAGTTAAAATTCATGTGTTTTAAGGAACCTACATTTCAAACTTTATAAAAAAATTTCTATTACAAAGTAGGTAAAACAAGGTAACACCGCTTTCGTTTGCATTCTCCAGCTGTCAAACAAATTCCACGTATACATTTTTTTATTTTGGTTTTATATGTAGGTTGACAGTGTAACATAATACCTGGTTTGAGTGTACCCCGGTTGTAATAGATTTGAATAGAATGACGACGTAGTTTAACCTTTCTGATACATATTTTGAAAACCTAAATTTTTTCCAAATTAATTTTGTACTTTTTAAAATACATATTCACCCTTATCGTGAATAAAATCTCACTTAAGATTTCTCCCCTTTCCCTGAAATTTCGATCGCAAACTTTGGATTGTTGTTGTGTTTGTGTGCTGTTTTCTACACTTTTCACCATTTTCTGTTCATGGGAAAAAGTTCACGTGTACAAAATGTTCGCTTTTTATTCACGATAGGGCTGAATACTTATCAAAGTTATGTAGGAAAAAGTACCAAAATGAAGCCTAATTTTTATCCTTTATTTGTTCGAATTTCCAGAAATCGCCAAAGCGCATTTCAAAGTTTATTAGTACGTTAGAAGCTAAATGTGGTAAAAAAGAACCAAAAATACTTTTTCGCCCCCTTAATTTTTCGTTTGCATCATAAATTAAGAAGGCGAATTTGTACCAGGTGGCCTCGACAGCTCCGGCCCAAGGCGAATTCATAGTAGGTGCCCTCGACAGATCAGGTGATCATTTTTTTGCTTATTTTCTCCGCTTGTATTTTTGATCTAGTTCGGATGTCGGATGCTTTGTTGACATACTTAAGTGACATTGTAGGGAACTCCGAAAAGTTTCAAGTTGTATCCTTATTAATTTCCCGGAATACCGGGAATATCTTTTTTATTTCCCGCTCTCCCGATAAACAAAAAAGCCCGGTAATAAAAAACCCTACTAGTGATATTAACAAGATCTAAAAGGGCTAAGATTTAAGAATTTATTTTTTCTAAAACATATTACATTAAATATTAGTTTAATATTAAAACTAAAACAATATTAAAAATTCCGTACCTACTAAAGTATTTCTCAAAGATTATGCTATTACTTAAATTTGTAGATTTAAAAATATTTTTCTTTTGTATTTAAAATAATTTTCAAATTAAATACATAATTGAATTCTGGATTTCTTCACATATCTCTATCTCGCTCTCTCTCTCTCTCTCTTTCTAGGTTTCGCACAAAATGAATGATGTTTGTATGCATATTTTGAATTCCACCTTTTCCAAATTGATTACAAAAACATATAATCGATTTCAAGTCATAAAGGCAAATATGCCAAGACGTGAATCAGCCAGACGTAATCATCCGCTTGCTTGCGAGTGTGATATTATTGAAACGTGCTATATGCGTTTATCGCTATTACAAATGACATTTGGTAAACATATCGAACGGGGCCATTGTTGTTTCTTTCCGGGAGCAGTAAGCTAAAAGAAATTTTAAAAATAAACAGAATATTAAATCAAGTTTTTCTAAAACTTTTAGATATTGGATGAGGTTTATACTATATTAAATTATATTAAAAATAGTTCTTGTTTGGAGAGACCATATCGCGTAACCGATGAACTTTTTGATTTATCGACAATGGCCATGGAATATTTTCGCGATCGTATCGAGCCGACATTGCCGGGGATTGCTTATTTTAGCAAAGATTTTTTCAAACTACCAACTACAACGAAAAGACGTAAGCTTTAAAACAAACTTTCATACAAAATAATATTTTTCTATAATTTTTATGCCATAATTTCCATTTTATTTTAGCTTTGGTTATAGCTTCAGATTTGTCACCAGATAGTCCTGCTAGTTTACCTTCACCACCTCAAAGTAATATGGTTTTACGTAAAGGCATACGAAAAATCAAACAAGGAATGAAAATCTACAATAATCAATTATCAGTTTTACGCAGTGAATTGCGAACTTGCAAACGTAAATCTGTTGAACAGGGTAAACAAATTGCCGAACAGCAAAAGTTGTTAGCTGAACAGCGTAAACAGACCGTGGAGTATGCCAGTCGTTTGGATGAAAATGATAAAAAGAATGAAGAATTATCACGTAAATTTTCAACATTACTGCAGGTAAAATGATTTCCTTAAAAGCTTTCTTTATGAAAAGAAAGTTTCGTGCTTTAAAATTTAACTTTTTAAATTGAGTTACAAATAGTGAATTTTACAAAAAATTTTTAAACCTAGTAGACGAATCATAAAAAAATATAAACATTTCATTGAAATAATACTAATGATACATAAGTGACGAAGAATTCCACAAAGAAAGAAAAATAAACGATAATATTTTTCCAATTCAACTAAATAGATTCATAACACAGACTAATATAAAATAATGTTACAATAAAGGTATTCACGTCACCAATTTATTCTTGCGAAAGTGCAAAGTTTATATTGAAAACATAAAAACTATACAGAAAATAATTTCGCACTTCGCACTAAACATGAGCAAGTGCGTAAATTCTGTGCAAAATAGCTTGGTTATGGCCGCAGGGCTAGATTATCGGTGTTAAATAAATGAAATGAAACAAATGCTCAACGTCAGTTCAATTGCGTTTGCCAACCTAAGTCTAGCTTCTGTTGAATCTGTGTGTCTTTGACACTGTAGGTCCCAAACGGCTAGATCGATTTTACTTTAGTAAATTTTGCTTGAAAGGTGACTTAATCTAAAATCTTCTAACCTATGTATGAAGATAATTGTTCCAGCGTTTTTGAAGTTTATCTATTTAATTATTTTGGCTTGAGTTCGGTTTTAATTTAAATTTTCAATTAAATTATATTTTTCTTTAGACATAAATGTGAAGCATACAGACAAAGAAAATTTGACTGCACGGAGGGTTGAACTGACGTTTCGAGATACACCCTTATAAACCCATACAGTTCGACTAAAACTCATAACTTAATTGCTAAACTCTAAAGGCACCTATCAAAAGGATGCACATATTCAAATAAACTGAGCAAACAAACATTCACACACGAGTAATTGTAATTATCAATGATAATTCATACTAGAATAGATAAATAACAAAGAAGTTAACACAAGACATACACCCCTATCGTGAACACTTTTTGAATGATTTTTTCACTTGGATTTTTTCCCTTTTCCCCTGCTTTTGTTCACTTTAGCAAGCGAAATGGATAAAAACTTCATGTAATTGCTAGTTTATCCTTTCAATTAATTATTAAAGCTTATAATAATTTATTTTAGGACAAATTCAGTAAATAGTGTTCATTTGTCTTAATACTAACACATTTATCTTAACACTGCCACCTTGCAACACCTTCCCGGCACACATGAACTAAGTTTCGCGATGATGGAATAGCAAATGATTTTTCCGCGTCTGTAGAGAATTATTCATCGCGTCCAAAATATATATAAAACCAGTTTTACTTACTCTTGAGAAATTTTTATTTAGCACCAAAAGGCTATTTGATTAAATTAGGCTGCCTGCAATGTCTCGGGTACTCCAAGGCATTGGGTGCATCTACACTGAAAATAATCCATGCAACATTTTACGAAAAAAACTTTCGTAGTGACTTTTTTCGTAAAATATACGAAACTTTCGTATATATTACGAAAAAACATTGAGGCAATATTTTTTTAAATTTACGAAAGTAACGAATACCTTTCGTAAACATTTTTCCTTGTTAAAAAATATATTTGAAATAAAAAAATAAATTAAAATATTTTTTTATAAATTGACGTATTTTTCAGATGTAAGTAAATAAAACTAGTTTTTAGCTCTAATAAAATAAGTAGAGATTGGCTCAGTGTGTAGAGTACATGATTTGAAATATGAAGATTGCGAGTTCGTGCCCCGGTTGAGCCATACTTTTCTTTTACTTTTTGATTATTTTCGTACATTTCGTATATTTTACGAAAGAATTTCGTGGTGCGAAATTACGAAATATTTCGTAATATGTACGAGCGTTTTCGTCCATATGTTGCATGGAATTTTTTCAGTGTAGCAATCCCGGGCGAACAATTCGGTTTTGTTTAGATTCCTTATGGAATAAAAAGATAATTCCCATTCTTAGCACTGCATTTTTTTATTATTTAACAAAAACTTCTTTGATTTTTAATTTATTTAATAAAATAAATTAAACATCAACGAAATTTTTGTTAAAGAATAAAAAAATGCTGTGCTAAGAATTGGAATTATCTTTTTATTCCACGAGGAATCTAAAACAAAATCGAATTATTCGTCCAGGATTGCTAGATGCATTCAATGCCTTGGAGTAGCCGAGCCATTGCAGGCAGCCTAATTCAATCAAATAGTCTTTTGCTGTTAAATTAAATTTTCTCAAGAGTAAGTAAAACTGGGTTTTTATATATATTTTTTTACGCGGTAAATGATTCTCTACAGACGCGGAAAAATTAATTGCTATTCCATTATCGCGAAACTTAGTTCATGTGTGCCGGGAAGGTGTTGCATGGAGGTATTGTCAAGATAAATGTGTTAGCATTAAGCTAAATGAACAATATTTACTGAATTTGTCCTGAAAATAAATATTTTTAAGCTTTAATAATTAATTGGAAGGATAAAATAGCAATTTCATGATGTATTTATGCATGCTAAAATAAAGTGAACAAAAACAGGGGAAAATCGAAAAAATCCACGTGAAAAAATCATTCATGATAAGGGGAATTTTTCGATTTTTTATTCATGATCGCAAAAGAAGGGAAAGGGAAAACATTTCGAGGGAAAAAATATTCACGATAGGGGTGATTTATTTTAATGCTAACTCCTTGCAACACTTTTCTATCACACATGAAGTAAGTTTTGAGGTGATGGAATAGCAAATGCTTTTTCCGCGTCTGTAGATCACTCATCCATCGTGTCCAAAATATATAAAACTTTACTTAAGCTATAAACACTTAGACGACAGCAGGCTACCGACTACAATCTGTCAAAATTAAAATACACACGTTTATATGAAAACAATCTACATTAAGTTCATTCTACATTAAGTTCATTTTTATTTGCAACGACCACTGATTTATTTCCAACATGTCGTTTATTATACATATAATCATATAATATTCATCATATGATATGATTGGTTGCTCCACTATCGATGTACCAATTAATAGAATTGCTGCCTTCTCTCTCTCTCTCTCTCTCTCTCTTTGTATTCATCAGAATTTGCTACTTGCAGGCTTTTGCTCGATACAATCAATGTTGATCCTCCTTTCTTTTCAAAAAATTTATTTAACTTACCATTGTTATTTTTCTTTTGACAATTTCTGGATATATGACCAAATTCTTTACAGTTAAAGCATTGAATTTGCTTTTTCTTCTTGACAAGATTTTTCATGTAGAACACAGCTTCCTTTTCCTTGTTTTCTCTACACAGAAAAAAGTGTGAACATAAATAGTATGAAAAAATTTCATAATTTATTGTTCATATATTTTATTAATTTATAAATAGAAAACAGGAATTATTTCATTCGCAGTATGAATTTAGTTTATAATCAGGGGTGTCATAGAAACCAATATTGTCAGAATTGGTTTTAAAACCGACAAGAAAAAATGCTTTGGTGTCATAGAAACCAATGTTATTGGTTTTATATTGGTTTTATTTACATTCGAAATACACAAAACCAACTTGGTTTCGTGACACCAAATGAAACCAATATTGGTTTTCAAAACCGACAATTAGCAAAACCAATATTGGTTTCTATGACACCCCTGAATAAATTTATTTATGAAATCCAAACAATTTTCAACTTTTTTGTCAACAAATTCCAAAATGTTTGTTGTAGTTATATAAAGTAAAAATATAGTTTGTTTCAAATAGTCTGTTGGCAGAAACGAAGGAGTTGTGCCTAGTACAACAGGCTATACAAGTTCAATACTGAATTTTTTAAAATATATTTATACAGAAATATGAATTAATTTAGGTAAAAATTACTAACTTCAATGAAAAAAAAAATGGAAAAAAAATTTCATGTTAGATTCATAGCATTTATGAAAAAATTCCTTGGATATAAGTAATATATTTTTCTGTGTATCAAATTTAGTATCTTGCAGAAGAACATTTTTCACCGTATCAACTTTTAATTTCTCCTTTGAGTTTTCTATAGCCATAACGAGTGGTTTAAAATCATCCGTGAGTCCGGCTAACATCAAAGATGCCGTTAGTTCATTATGTAAATTTAAACCTGCATTTTTTACTTTCAATGCAGTTATAACTAACAGCCAATTCACACGATGAAATTTTGGACGTCATTTTGTGGACGTCACTTTTTATTTTAAGCGAACGGTGCACAGTGGAAAATCGTAGAGTAAGACCAGCCCATTAATTCATTTTTAAAAAGGTTCGAATTACACCAACATTTTTTTTATCGAAAAGCTAAGATGTCGAACTTAATAATTTGAGGAAAATATTTGATGTTTGGTCAATAGCAATACTCGGAAATAAAGACCGTATTCACATCTTTTTACGACAACGATTTATAACTATAAAAATAAAACGTATTGCAGAGCATATTTTTAATATAATTCACATTACAATTAAGGAGTTATATACCTTATTGGAAAGGTGATTTAATGTAGATTCCGATTTTATAAATAGCGGATCAGGTTTTAGTGAAAACGTTTGAAATTTTAGCTTCTGAATGATGTAATGTTGTTTTGGCTGCATGTAAAAACTTCGGTAAGGCTTTTAATTAGGAGCTCTGCTTAGCTCTGCGCTCATATGTAAAAAATTGTAAAGCTTAATATATTAGTAAAATACTATAAAAATATTAGCTGCGTATTCCTGCCTAAACAGAAGTTACATTCAATAATGTTAAAAAACTCAGTTATTTAGATAATTGAACAAATGATTTTTGTTAAAGTAGCTTTGCATTGTTATGTCGTTTTTTTTGCTAGATAAAAAAAAATAAAAAAATTTAGCAAAAAATAAAAATCCCGTTATATAAAAAAGTTGACTAGTAGGCTATTGATGGAAAGTTTAAGAATTGTCACAATTAATATATGTTTTTTGGTTATACTAGGGGAAATCACTCTTGCAGCTCTAGGATATATGCTACCATATGCAACACAACAAGAACAAAATATAAGAAACTTACATTTCCTACACAGTAGCAGATATGCAATACTAAAAACTGTAGAAAACTTGCCTAGCATATATGCAATTAGCAAAATTATTCAGAGAGACTCTCTGAGAGTGTATAAAACATACACATGAAAATAAAAGACAAACTAATAGTAGCTCTGCTTATTTACTTTTTCAAAAATCCAGTGAATAATAGTAAAAGCTCTTGGGTAGTATGTATTTCCTACATGTTTCAAGAAGACACTCATTCTTTGTAGCAGAAAATGATAGCTTATATCCTAGAGGTGCAAATATGCTACCAAGAGTGATTTCCGCTACAGTGTTTTTTTTGTGAAGAGATTATTAAAAATCAGTATTACATTAATTACAAATGAATAATTTTAAGTGTTCAGTGCGTCAAATAATTGATACATATATTGAAAGTGGGAGAAATACACAAAGTATTAACTTTTTTGTTGAAAAAAATTATCAACTTTCTGAAGAAAATATAAAATATATAGTGAATAATATAAAAAAAACTGTCATACCAAGTTTTAATAATCGGAGTGGTTAAATGGAGACTTTTGCAGAACTTTGCCAGCAATAGTGAAACCTTCAATATGTACGGCGAATCGAGGAAAACCCTGTAACTCTTATGAAACATCATCAAAATCATCAAAGAAACGTAAAAATACTTCTCTATGTAAAGATAATGGGTTCCAACATATTTATGGCGCTTATATCCAAGACTTGCGATCGATGGGAGAATTAGAAGAGGCAAAAATTATTGAACTGCTAAGATCTTCTTCTAAGCTTGAAAAGGAGATTCTTAAAAACCTGGAAGATTCCGAAAAGGGTTAATCTTTCGATGAATTAGAGGCGTTAAGTATATTTATTGATCTTGACCTGACAAAAGCACAATACATATACTTAAGAAATCTTATGATGGAAAAAATATACTGTTCTTCCTAAATACTATAAAATTCAGGAAACAAAAAAAAGTTTCTGCCTTCCACCAGCTTTACTAGAAGTAACAAATACTTATGCTAGAGTTAAGTCTTTACAAGATCTGTTAGATCACACTTCAACCAGGATTTTAATGATTGATGCTGTGGATAATAAAAGCTTAATAAACCTAACTCTCTACTGTAAATGGGGTTGTGATGGCTCGTCAGGTCAATCAGAATATAAACAAGCGCATCCAGAGGAATCTTATCTAATTACTGATACAAATCCTATTTATAACATCTTTAGTACCAATTAAACTTGTAAGCGAAGAAACAGGTGATATTATTTGGGAAAATCAGGTCTGCTCATCTGTTCGATATTGTCGCCCCATCTCCATAGAACTTTGCAAAGAGACACCAGCAAAAACTAGAGAAGTGGTAGATAATATTGAAACTCAAATAAAGTTATTGCCACCAACTATTATTTCAAAGAACAACAAAAATGTAGCCGTAAACCATAAACTGTTTCTTACAATGATTGATGGTAAAGTAGCACAAGTTTTAACAAATACTCCATCAAGTGCATCATGTACCATATGCAAAGCGACACCTACTCAAATGAATAACTTAGAGAGAGTAGCTGCGAGACCAGAAGATGAAAATGCTTTTAAGTATGGTTTATCGACCCTCCACGCGTGGATAAGATGTATGGAAATGATTCTGCACATTGGTTATAATAGTGAATTCCAAAATCATAAAGCAATAAAGAAGTTTAAAAAAGCTAATATACAAAAACGTTTTTGTGAGGAGTTGGGATTAATTATTGATAAGCCAAGACAAGGAAGTGGTAACAGCAATGATGGTAATACCGCTAAAAGATTTTTTTTTAATTTTTCACGATCTGCTGATATAACTGGAATAGACGAAAAATTAATAAAAAGGTTTCACATCATTCTTCAAGCTTTATCGTCTGATTTAATAACAGACCCTGGAAAATTTGGCGAATATGCAATGGAAACAGCAAGATTGTATATAAAAAAATACAACTGGTATCATATGCCATCATCTGTCCACAAAATATTGATACATGGGGAAAGAATTATAAAACATTTTGCAGTGTTGCCTATTGGTCAGCTGTCCGAAGACGTACAAGAGTCGCGCAATAAAGACTACAAAAATTATCGTTTACATCACTCTCGAAAATGTTCGCGATCAGCCACTAACGAAGATGTTTTCAACAGACTTCTTTACACCTCTGATCCATATGTAACAAGTATAAGAAAACCATCCGCCAAACTTGCAAAAGATTTGGATGAAGCTACGCTTAAACTGATGAAGTAACTACAAAAATGTCACTGTTAAAGTATTACTTAAATATTTAAAGTTACACTATACCTATCAATATGTAAATTTAATTTTATAAAATCAAAACCCAGTTAAAAATGGGAAAAGTGCAAATCAATAAAATTATATTAAGTTAGGTGTGGTTAAAGTTACATCACATAAAATAAAAACATTACAAATGTTAATATAATAAAAAAAATTTATTTCAAGTTAAAGTTACTATTTTGTACCAAATACATATTCAAGTCTTCTCTATATACAAAAAATAAAATTCTTACCTTTATTGTGCAATAAGTTCTGGTTTAATTTGGCTCATATTTTATAGAATAATAGCAAATACATTTAAGATTATTCGTGCAAAATTTCAGAACTCTATCTCTAAAAACAAAAAAGTTACAGATTTTTGATCCGATGACTAAAATTTTCCACTGTGTTGTGTAGAGAAGAAAGCGGGGTAGAAAAAACCTCGATTTCTGTTTTCATGTTTTTTTTCTCAATTCCTCTTGAACTTTTTTTAATTCGATTAGTATTATCTCTCATTTTTTCTCTCTCTTGTGAATGAGTAAATAGAGCGAAATTTGAGAGTAATATATAAAAATGACATGCAACTAAAAATCACCGTATGAACGCAAAAGGTTTTTCGTAGCAACTTCAAAAGGGAATTGAGAGAAATAGACGTCATAAATTTCACGGCGTGAATTGGGTGTAACTCATTCACATAATCGTGTACAGAACCATAATGTTGTAGCTTCATGTTGACTAAGTTGCTTTAGCAATTCAACTTTTCTAGTGAGTCCAGTATCCTCATAAGCATCCATTAAATAATACCATGCTTCCTTAGCAGTTGTCGCTGTTGCAATATGACCATAATTGCTGGGATCGACCATTAGCGTAATTTCTGCCAATGCACATTTATTCAAAATAGCATCGCCTTCATCAACCCAATTTTTAAAATTTTCCAGCAATTTTTGATGATCAGGCATGATTTCGTCTGCCTCTTCCAGATGTTGAAATTCTCACGTCCTCTTTCTTAAACGCTCCAACGAAAAACCACCGGGAAGATTAGCCATTTCACTTCTAAATTATTTTATTTTATAATTTGTAAAATAATTATCATTCGCGTGTCATGCAGCCCATAACCTGGATAAGTTTATTGAATGAACAGGAAAAACGAACTAACATATAATTTATAATAATGAAAATTATTGACATATAAAATTATGTTTTATGAAAAACAAGTATGATTGTTTTTCAACAACAAGTTATAAACTACAAACAAACATTTACATTAATTTCTCAACAAAGGGAAAACATTTCGGGGGAAAAGTATTCACGATAGGGGTGATTGTTTCATCATGAACGACAATAATTTAGAGAAAGAGAAGAAGTCGGAAGTTATTTTTATTCGGCATAAATTCAATAATTGAATTAATGTAAATTCAAATTATTTTTAAGAGCGGAATATTAGAATATCTAATCAGACTAGCAGAACGGATTAGTACTACTAATTTTGACAGCCGCTACGCTGTCATCATCAGCGCTATTTGTTCGCTTTTACTATGTTTGATCGTGGATACTAGTACTAATGAAACATCAGCTATTTAACCAAATTTTATTAGGAAATAGAATATGAGTTATCTTATTCCTTTTATCAATATGGTGAGCCGAAATCTAAGCTTCTGATTCTTTGTTCCAATTTTTCCAACTCTTATTTTTATTTTTGGGTTTGCTTGTACGTAAGCTCCGCCGGTTTGCTAGTCTGATTAGATATTCTAATATTCCACTCTTAAAAATAATTTGAATTATTATAAATAATAATTACGTACAAATAGAAAAAGAAGAATTTTTGGGTGCCAAAATCAGTACTTTTTTATGTATATAAATCAGAGCCAGGCAAAGAGAAAACTAAATAAATGAGACAAAATTTTTTGTTTAAGTGTGGGTGTTTAATTGCATTGTTAATAATAGTAGGGATGGGATGTGAAAAAAATATCGATATATTTTTAAATATCTATCGATAAAAAATAACGATATTTCGATATATTTTCAAGGATTATTATGTACAAAAAATCCCACAATTTTTTACAAATAATACACAAAAAGTGCTTTTCTTAGAAATAATTAACCTGAAAGGAAAAATTCCCCTTATCATGAATGATGTTTTTCACGTGGAATTTTTCCCTTTTCCCCTGTTTTTGTTCACTTTATTTTAGCAGGCGAACTGGATTCCAATTAATAATAAAAAATAAAAATGTTTTTTAGGACAAAATCAGTAAATAGCGTTCATTTATTTTAATTTTAGCTATGCCAAGCCGGCTAAAAACATTAACTAAAAAAATTAGCCGGTTAACCGGCTTAGCCAAATTAGCCGACTTAGCTGGTTTAGCCGGCTTAACCAGCTTAGCTGGAATAATCAGCTTAGCTGTTTTAGCCGGCTTAGCTAGTTTAGCTGACTTAATCAGCTAAACAGTTAATTTTGTTTCTGTTGTTTGACGATTTATAATAAATAACCATATATGCCCGGCAGAACATGACCGTCCGAAGTTGGCCGACCGTATGTGATTCGCCGTATACTATCGGCAGGTAACCAGCCGAAGGCGATAGCAGCTTCGTTCCTATCCGGTGCTCTATAGCACCGTACGTTTTTAGAGTTCCGTACACCAAAAGTGTCAATGAACCCTATTGTTTTCGTTATCTGTCCGTCTGTCACTGGCTGTGTTCTCGAGAACCGTAAGAGCTACGGACCTGTATTTTCACAGAATATGTAAAATTTTTGCCGCTACAACAACAAACAAAAATCGCTAAACCCAAAAAATCACCAAAACTAAAAAAAAAATGAAAAAAACCTAAAAAGTCGTCAAAACAAAAAAAACTGCCAAAACTTGAAAAAAATCGCTTCAACTAAAAATATCGTCAAAAAACGAAAATATTGCCAAAAATGCAAAAAAAACGCTAAAACTGAAAAAAAATCGCTAAAACAAAAAAAAAATCCAAAACTGAAAAAAATCGCCAAAACAAAACAAAAATTGCCAAAATTGAAAAAGATCGATTTTGGAAATTTTAAGCGATTTTTCAGTTTTCGCGATTTTTTTCGGTTTTGGCGATTTTTTTAGTTTAACGATTTTTTTCGGTTTTTGGCGATTTTTTCGGTTTTGGAGATTTTTTTAGTTTCTGCTATTTTTTCAGTGTTGCGATTTTCTTAGTTTAGGCGATTTTTTCAGTTTTGGCGATTTTTTTTCAGTTTTGGAGATTTTTTTGTTTTAGCAATTTTTTTCTGTTGGGATTTTTTTTTTTTCATTTTTAACTTGGCGTATTTTTTTTGCGATTTTTATAGTTTTTTGACGATATTTTTTTTTTGCCGTTTTTTTTGTCTTGACCACTTTTTCGGCTTTTTTTTGGAAAAAAGCCGAAAAAGTGATTTTTTTGGGTTTTAGCGATTTTTGTTTGTTGTTGTTGCGGCCAGTTTTACATATTCGGTGATAATTTCCGGTCCGTAGCTCTTACGGACAGCGTAACGAAAACAATAGGGTTCCTTGACACTTTTGATGTACGGAACTCTAAGAACGTACGGTGCTATAGGGCACCGGGTAGGAACGTAGCTCCTATCGCCTTCAGCCTACCACCCTTCGCATTCACAAGGCCTACTTAGGCCTGTCGGCTTCAGCCTGTCACCTTCGGCTGGTCACCTGCCGATCGTATACGGCGAATCACATTCGGTCGGCCAACTTCGGACGGTCATGTTCTGCCGGTCATATTTTATGTTATGTTGTTATAAATCGTAAAACAACAGAAACAAAATTAGCTGTCTATCTGATTAAGCCAGCTAAGTCGGCTAAACCAGCTAAGCCGGCTAAAACAGCTAAGTCGGCTAAATTAGCTAAGCTGGCTAAATTAGCTAAGCCGATTAAGCCGGTTAAGCCGGCTAAATGACATAAGCTGGCCGGTTAACTGGCTAATTTTCTTAGCTTACCTTTTAGCCTAAATTGTACGCCCTAATTTAAACACATTTATTTTCTAACACCTTTCTACCACACATGAACGAAGTTTTGAGGTGATGGAATAGCAAATACTTTTTCCGCGTCTGTAGAGAATCACTCATCGCGTCCAAGGTTAGGTTAGGTTGGGAAGGGTAGTGCTATGCCGCACATCCACTCGGAGACCCAGATGGATCCATTGTGATTCCCTTCTATTCATACCCCCTATTAAAACCCAGAAAAGGAGCATCCTGATATCCGCCATTCAACCATCTTATTCCCATAATGAAGCCCCCGATGTCCTCAAGTTCACACTTCGCGATATCACTATGGTTTCATGGAAACGTCTGCCAAGCCACCTAAGCCTGTGTCGTTGCAGCCTCGGGCAATGCCAGATAACATGCTCAATAGTTTCTCGTTTCTCCTCATCATCGCACATCCTACAAAAATCTGCAGTGCCAATCTCCCAAATGCTGGTCCTCGTCCTGACCGAGCAGTGACCAGTCAATGCGCCTATTAAGACCCCTATCAGCTTCCTATTCATGCTCAGTAACAGTTCGGATCTGCCTAAGTCAAGCTTTGGCCACATGGCCCTCGAGACTCTACAATCCTCCCTGCTCCTTAGAACCCATGAGTTATGGGGACACCCCCGCTAAAACTGATCTCATTTAGGATTGCTGTGTGACCTGTTACTCCTGTCCTTACCAACCCACCCTGCCTCTAGTAGTCTAAGGAGACTCCTTGCTGCCGTTCTCATTACAAAATCCTCTATGGGAAGCAGATGAAGAATGACATCCAAGGCAGCTTGAGGTGTGCTCCTCTGGGCTCCTGTAATGCTCAGAGGGGCGCACCTCTGCACCTTAGCAAGTAATCTCCTATGACTCTTTCCTCAACGCCTCCCACCACACCACACAGCCATAGGAAACAACCGGCCTGACAACAGTTGTGTAAATCCAGTTTACCACCTTCGGTTGCAGACCCCAGTTCCTTCCAACGGAGTTCCTGCATGCGTAGTAGGCATTTAAACCTTTCTTTAGCCTTTCTTGAGTGTTCCTCATCCATGAAAGTTTACTATCCAAGATGACACCCAAGTATTTGTGGCGTGCCCCTAGTCGCCAATTTCCTCAGGTTCACGCCTCCCATACGTGAGTTGATAATTCTGCTGCTAAGCATGAGTTATCCACTCCACCAGAAAGTTGCTAATACCGAGAAGCTCTAACGACTCCCTAATAGCCTCTATACTAATATTGTTAAAGGTTCCTTCAATATCCAGGAACGCAGCCAAGATATAATCTTTATGCTGCAATCCCCGCTCAATAACACTAACCACATCATGAAGCGCGCTCTCCACAGACCTGCCTTTTAAATAGGCATGCTGAGCACCACTGATGACGCGCGTATCAATCGTGTTCCTAGGATGCAGGTCGATCAGTCGCTTCAGTGTCTTCAAAAGAAAAGACGAAAGACTGATCGGCCTGAAGTCCTTCGGCTTTGAGTGGCTCGTCTTACCCGCCTTGGGTATGAAGATGACCCTAACCTCTCTCCAGCCTTCGTGTATAAACCTTCTAAACAAGCATATCCTGAAGATTTTCACCAGAGAGATTAGTACGCGCTCCGGGACATTCTGCAGCATGGCCGGAAAAACACCATCGGGTCCCGGTGACTTATAGGGCCCAAAAGTGTTTATTGCCCATGCTGCCCTTTCCAATGTCACTATGTCGTCTACTGTCTCACCTAACTGTGGTACCGCCAATGAGTCGAACCTAACCCCAGCCGCTACCTCGTTCCTTACTTCTCTACAGCCAGGAAAGTGTGTATCCATAAGCACAGATAAGGTCTCAGAGCTGGATTCCGTCCATGAGCCATCCACTCTTTGAATATGCCCAGGGGCCTTAGGGTCCCTGGTCAGTACTCGCCGAAACCTCGATAGCTCATTGACGGAATCGATCTCCTCACAGTATTTCCTCCATGAGGCCCTTTTCGCCCTCTTTAGATCTCCCTTGTACCTGTTGTACAACACTTTATGGCTGTTCCAGTCCTCCATCCTGCCCGTGAGTTTCGCCCTATTGAACAGCCTCCTTACCGAGGACCGCGGATCCCTCAGATCCTTGGTCCACCACGAAGGCTGCTCCCTATTACCTGGATAAACCAATGGACAGGATAGCTCATAACTTTCTATGCAGTTCTTAGTGAAATACTCCATCTCCTTTTCAACTCCCCTTTGTGTCTCTACACCGCGCAGAGTGTCCTTGCTCTAATGTCAACGGTGGCCCTGTAGGTATCCCAATCTGTCCTTCTTGGATTCCTATATGGGTCACGCCTTGATCCTGCAAAGTTTAAACTGAAGGATATCCTACTGTGGTCTGTTCCAGTTCTCTACAAGGCTCCTATGTCTGTTAGTCAGTGTTATATCTACAACCTCTGCCCTATCCCTATTCCTGAACGTGGGGACATTGCCCCTGTTACAAATAAACATATTGCAGGAAGTTATAAAATCAAACACTGACTCACCTCTTTTGTTAATGTTGCTGCTTCCCCACTGACTATGGTGTGCATTTGCGTCACAGCCGAGTACGAGTGCAACACCCCTTGTCCTCGTATACTCCGTCAGCTCCAGCACGCCAGACCCGGCGGGTCTACAGCATCATAGGGCATGTAGACCGAGGCAAGCACAAATCCCTGCTTCCCCATGGCCTCTCCAGTGACGACCGTAATGTCTCCATGGTTGAAAGAATTAAACAAAGTTAAATCTAGCTCCTTCCTTGCTAAAACGCAAGTCCTAACCTTGTCCCCCGTGATCGGGACATACAATATGTAGCCCGTGACTCTTAGTCCACAACCCCTATTTTTATTAATCCAGGCTTCCTGGACAAGAGTCACGTCTACCTGCGATCTGTTGAGGAATACTGTTAGCTCGGCCGAGGCTGCCTCGCTATGGTGCAGGTTTATCTGCACCACCCGCAGCCTTTTTGGGATCATCAGATTTAGGGTATCTAAATCGACAGTCCCAAAGCCGAACTTCACAACGCCCCCCAACAGCCGCAGTCTCTTAAGAGACTCCTGATACACGGCGAAGCGAAGATCTTTACCCACGCTCTCTTTACAGTCCATTGAAGCCAAGGGCTTCCACTGGTCTGTCCTGAGAGGTGAGTTCTGAGCTGCCAGCACTGACAGAATGGTTTCCACCGATCTAACGGGTGGTGGGAACCATGCTGTCACCACTGTCCTAATAGGCAGAGCAGAAGCCAGAATCACCTCCAGTCTAGCCTCCGGCCGAAAGTCGCCACACCTGCCAACCACGGATTTTAGGAAATCAAAAGATTTCTTATTACCGCAGTTGACCAGTTTGACGCCCCTCGTCCAGTCCGCGCCATGGCATTGCAATTCCTCCTCCTTCTCCGCTCCCGCTAGACCTATTTCGTCTATGAGCCTACCTTCCACCAGCTGCCATAGCTCAGGATTGATCCTCCATCCAGATCATTCTGATCTATGACAGCTGCCAGAAGATCACCCTCCTGGCTCGTCGACTTTTTTATCTTTTTTGAGGTGGAGGGCTGCTCTTCCCCAGATTTCGCCCTCTTCGGGACCTCCTTATGGGGGTCCTTCAGCGGGCCAGCTGAGTCGATCGATGCCCTTCACCTTCTTTCCTGGCTGTGCCCCGTCGGCCACTACGATCGAAGACCTGATCGCCTTGGCAAACAGGACACTGCTAAGTTCCTTGGTGGTTGCCCTACCTTTGGAGCTGGGTGTGCTTGTTGATACCACCCGAACACTCTTGCGAGATGCATCCTGGGTTGTATCGACCATCACATCCTTCTCCAGAGGAGATGGTCTCCCCAGGAGAACACTGACAAGACCATAAATTCGTTCGAATTTTCTCACGTCCTGTCTGTGCTTCCTGACAAGGTGTCTCTCCTTTGCCGTAAACAGCTTAGGATCCCTCTTGGCCATTTTCTCCAGAAAGTTAAGAGATCTCCCAGTGCCATTCTTGGCCTAGTTTGGTCGGGCAACCCGCATTACCTGGTAAGGCGTCCTGTCGGATCATTTTACTGGAGGTAGATGGTTGACCCCCGCATCCGTCGGGTCACTGCCCTGCCCAGCCCAGGGTCCGAGAGCTGCCCCGCTGAGTCCCGACGGCGAGCGGAAATCATTGTGATCTCCGCCTCGTCGTCAAAACCCAGAGACAGATCTCCCAGTCCCTGAATGGCCCCTGCAGATGAGTCATCCGACAGACCGATGAGTCCCTCTACCTCCTCCAGTTTATTTCTCGTGCAGGAGAGTCAGCAGCCTGTCACCCCCGACGCATCGTCCGTAGAGTCCACGTCAACGTCCTTAGATTTTTTAAAAGAAGAGTATATTGTTCCCACGAGTATGCCAGTAATGAGAAAGACCGTCCGCGCAGTGACGGCGTGCGCAGACTAGGCAAGAGGTCTACAACCAACCCGTGCCATAGGCGTTGGAGGGGGCGACTGTTAGGAACTAATTTTCTTTATACACTAAATTAGCCATTCAGATCATCGGCACAGCCCCCAAAACCACCTTGACCTTAAAAAGTATGTCTATGCCTTAGTACCATACGACTAGTAGTTATAACCACGTACCAGACACCTGTTGTAATTGGATAACCTTTTGTATGCAGATCTTTAAGGTCGATGCCCTTGATTCACCGATTAATCGGCTCTGGTATCGGCCAATAATCGGTGTTCGGTATTAATTTGGCGGAATTTTGCCGAGCCGAACTTTTTTAAGATAATTATATATATAACAAATTTAATCAACAAGTGAAATTTATGTTCCTAATTCAATCAAATAGTCTTTTGGCGTTAAATTAAATTTTCTCAAGAGTGAATAAAACCGGGTTTTTTATATATTTTGGACGCGATGCCATCACCTTGGATAGCTATCTTGTCGTGATGTGGTGGCTTAAGTGCAAACTGTGGTGACTGTCCTGGCTTTAGGTAACCAAAGGACTCGTCATATGGCTATCTGAATCAAGGGCATCGACCTTAAAGATCTGCATACAAAAGGTTATCCAATTACAACAGGTGTCTGGTACGTGGTTATAACTACTAGTCGTATGGTACTAAGGCATAGACATACTTTTTAAGGTCAAGGTGGTTTGGGGGCTGTGCCGATGATCTGAATGGCTAATTTAGTGTATAAAGAAAATTAGTTCCTAACAGTCGCCCCCTCCAACGCCTATGGCACGGGTTGGTTGTAGACCTCTTGCCTAGTCTGCGCACGCCGTCACTGGGCGGACGGTCTTTCTCATTACTGGCATACTCGTGGGAACAATATACTCTTCTTTTAAAAAATCTAAGGACGTTGACGTGGACTCTACGGACGATGCGTCGGGGGTGACAGGCTGCTGACTCTCCTGCACGAGAAATAAAGTGGAGGAGGTAGAGGGACTCATCGGTCTGTCGGATGACTCATCTGCAGGGGCCATTCAGGGACTGGGAGATCTGTCTCTGGGTTTTGACGACGAGGCGGAGATCACAATGATTTCCGCTCGCCGTCGGGACTCAGCGGGGCAGCTCTCGGACCCTGGGCTGGGCAGGGCAGTGACCCGACGGATGCGGGGGTCAACCATCTACCTCCAGTAAAATGATCCGACAGGACGCCTTACCAGGTAATGCGGGTTGTCCGACCAAACTAGGCCAAGAATGGCACTGGGAGATCTCTTAACTTTCTGGAGAAAATGGCCAAGAGGGATCCTAAGCTGTTTACGGCAAAGGAGAGACACCTTGTCAGGAAGCACAGACAGGACGTGAGAAAATTCGAACGAATTTATGGTCTTGTCAGTGTTCTCCTGGGGAGACCATCTCCTCTGGAGAAGGATGTGATGGTCGATACAACCCAGGATGCATCTCGCAAGAGTGTTCGGGAGGTATCAACAAGCACACCCAGCTCCAAAGGTAGGGCAACCACCAAGGAACCTAGCAGTGTCCTGTTTGCCAAGGCGATCAGGTCTTCGATCGTAGTGGCCGACGGGGCACATCCAGGAAAGAAGGTGAAGGGCATCGATCGACTCAGCTGGCCCGCTGAAGGACCCCCATAAGGAGGTCCCGAAGAGGGCGAAATCTGGGGAAGAGCAGCCCTCCACCTCAAAAAAGATAAAAAAGTCGACGAGCCAGGAGGGTGATCTTCTGGCAGCTGTCATAGATCAGAATGATCTGGATGGAGGATCAATCCTGAGCTATGGCAGCTGGTGGAAGGTAGGCTCATAGACGAAATAGGTCTAGCGGGAGCGGAGAAGGAGGAGGAATTGCAATGCCATGGCGCGGACTGGACGAGGGGCGTCAAACTGGTCAACTGCGGTAATAAGAAATCTTTTGATTTCCTAAAATCCGTGGTTGGCAGGTGTGGCGACTTTCGGCCGGAGGCTAGACTGGAGGTGATTCTGGCTTCTGCTCTGCCTATTAGGACAGTGGTGACAGCATGGTTCCCACCACCCGTTAGATCGGTGGAAACCATTCTGTCAGTGCTGGCAGCTCAGAACTCACCTCTCAGGACAGACCAGTGGAAGCCCTTGGCTTCAATGGACTGTAAAGAGAGCGTGGGTAAAGATCTTCGCTTCGCCGTGTATCAGGAGTCTCTTAAGAGACTGCGGCTGTTGGGGGGCGTTGTGAAGTTCGGCTTTGGGACTGTCAGATTTAGATACCCTAAATCTGATGATCCCAAAAAGGCTGCGGGTGGTGCAGATAAACCTGCACCATAGCGAGGCAGCCTCGGCCGAGCTAACAGTATTCCTCAACAGATCGCAGGTAGACGTGACTCTTGTCCAGGAAGCCTAGATTAATAAAAATAGGGGTTGTGGACTAAGAGTCACGGGCTACATATTGTATGTCCCGATCACGGGGGACAAGGTTAGGACTTGCGTTTTAGCAAGGAAGGAGCTAGATTTAACTTTGTTTAATTCTTTCAACCATGGAGACATTACGGTCGTCACTGGAGAGGCCATGGGGAAGCAGGGATTTGTGCTTGCCTCGGTCTACATGCCCTATGATGCTGTAGACCCGCCGGGTCTGGCGTGCTGGAGCTGACGGAGTATACGAGGACAAGGGGTGTTGCACTCGTACTCGGCTGTGACGCAAATGCACACCATAGTCAGTGGGGAAGCAGCAACATTAACAAAAGAGGTGAGTCAGTGTTTGATTTTATAACTTCCTGCAATATGTTTATTTGTAACAGGGGCAATGTCCCCACGTTCAGGAATAGGGATAGGGCAGAGGTTATAGATATAACACTGACTAACAGACATAGGAGCCTTGTAGAGAACTGGAACAGACCACAGTAGGATATCCTTCAGTTTAAACTTTGCAGGATCAAGGCGTGACCCATATAGGAATCCAAGAAGGACAGATTGGGATACCTACAGGGCCACCGTTGACATTAGAGCAAGGACACTCTGCGCGGTGTAGAGACACAAAGGGGAGTTGAAAAGGAGATGGAGTATTTCACTAAGAACTGCATAGAAAGTTATGAGCTATCCTGTCCATTGGTTTATCCAGGTAATAGGGAGCAGCCTTCGTGGTGGACCAAGGATCTGAGGGATCCGCGGTCCTCGGTAAGGAGGCTGTTCAATAGGGCGAAACTCACGGGCAGGATGGAGGACTGGAACAGCCATAAAGTGTTGTACAACAGGTACAAGGGAGATCTAAAGAGGGCGAAAAGGGCCTCATGGAGGAAATACTGTGAGGAGAACGATTCCGTCAATGAGCTATCGAGGTTTCGGCGAGTACTGGCCAGGGACCCTGAGGCCCCTGGGCATATTCAAAGAGTGGATGGCTCATGGACGGAATCCAGCTCTGAGACCTTATCTGTGCTTATGGATACACACTTTCCTGGCTGTAGAGAAGTAAGGAACGAGGTAGCGGCTGGGGTTAGGTTCGACTCATTGGCGGTACCACAGCTAGGTGAGACAGTAGACGACATAGTGACATTGGAAAGGGCAGCATGTACAATAAACACTTTTGGGCCCTATAAGTCACCGGGACCCGATGGTGTTTTTCCGGCCATGCTGCAGAATGTCCCGGAGCGCGTACTAATCTCTCTGGTGAAAATCTTCAGGATATGCTTGTTTAGAAGGTTTATACACGAAGGCTGGAGAGAGGTTAGGGTCATCTTCATACCCAAGGCGGGTAAGACGAGCCACTCAAAGCCGAAGGACTTCAGGCCGATCAGTCTTTCGTCTTTTCTTTTGAAGACACTGAAGCGACTGATCGACCTGCATCCTAGGAACACGATTGATACGCGCGTCATCAGTGGTGCTCAGCATGCCTATTTAAAAGGCAGGTCTGTGGAGAGCGCGCTTCATGATGTGGTTAGTGTTATTGAGCGGGGATTGCAGCATAAAGATTATATCTTGGCTGCGTTCCTGGATATTGAAGGAACCTTTAACAATATTAGTATAGAGGCTATTAGGGAGTCGTTAGAGCTTCTCGGTATTAGCAACTTTCTGGTGGAGTGGATAACTCATGCTTAGCAGCAGAATTATCAACTCACGTATGGGAGGCGTGAACCTGAGGAAATTGGCGACTAGGGGCACGCCACAAATACTTGGGTGTCATCTTGGATAGTAAACTTTCATGGATGAGGAACACTCAAGAAAGGCTAAAGAAAGGTTTAAATGCCTACTACGCATGCAGGAACTCCGTTGGAAGGAACTGGGGTCTGCAACCGAAGGTGGTAAACTGGATTTACACAACTGTTGTCAGGCCGGTTGTTTCCTATGGCTGTGTGGTGTGGTGGGAGGCGTTGAGGAAAGAGTCATAGGAGATTACTTGCTAAGGTGCAGAGGTGCGCCCCTCTGAGCATTACAGGAGTCCAGAGGAGCACACCTCAAGCTGCCTTGGATGTCATTCTTCATCTGCTTCCCATAGAGGATTTTGTAATGAGAACGGCAGCAAGGAGTCTCCTAAGACTACTAGAGGCAGGGTGGGTTGGTAAGGACAGGAGTAACAGGTCACACAGCAATCCTAAATGAGATCAGTTTTAGCGGGGGTGTCCCCATAACTCATGGGTTCTAAGGAGCAGGGAGGATTGTAGAGTCTCGAGGGCCATGTGGCCAAAGCTTGACTTAGGCAGATCCGAACTGTTACTGAGCATGAATAGGAAGCTGATAGGGGTCTTAATAGGCGCATTGACTGGTCACTGCTCGGTCAGGACGAGGACCAGCATTTGGGAGATTGGCACTGCAGATTTTTGTAGGATGTGCGATGATGAGGAGAAACGAGAAACTATTGAGCATGTTATCTGGCATTGCCCGAGGCTGCAACGACACAGGCTTAGGTGGCTTGGCAGACGTTTCCATGAAACCATAGTGATATCGCGAAGTGTGAACTTGAGGACATCGGGGGCTTCATTATGGGAATAAGATGGTTGAATGGCGGATATCAGGATGCTCCTTTTCTGGGTTTTAATAGGGGGTATGAATAGAAGGGAATCACAATGGATCCATCTGGGTCTCCGAGTGGATGTGCGGCATAGCACTACCCTTCCCAACCTAACCTAACCTTGGACGCGATGAGTGATTCTCTACAGACGCGGAAAAAGTATTTGCTATTCCATCACCTCAAAACTTCGTTCATGTGTGGTAGAAAGGTGTTAGAAAATAAATGTGTTTAAATTAGGGCGTACAATTTAGGCTAAAAAGTAAGCTAAGAAAATTAGCCAGTTAACCGGCCAGCTTATGTCATTTAGCCGGCTTAACCGAATTAGCCGGCTTAGCTAATTTAGCCAGCTTAGCTAATTTAGCCGACTTAGCTGTTTTAGCCGGCTTAGCTGGTTTAGCCGACTTAGCTGGTTTAGCTGGCTTAATCAGATAGACAGCTAATTTTGTTTCTGTTGTTTTACGATTTATAACAACATAACATAAAATATGACCGGCAGAACATGACCGTCCGAAGTTGGCCGACCGAATGTGATTCGCCGTATACGATCGGCAGGTGACCAGCCGAAGGTGGCAGTCTGAAGCCGACAGGCCTAAGTAGGCCTTGTGAATGCGAAGGGTGGTAGGCTGAAGGCGATAGGAGCTACGTTCCTACCCGGTGCCCTATAGCACCGTACGTTCTTAGAGTTCCGTACATCAAAAGTGTCAAGGAACCCTATTGTTTTCGTTACGCTGTCCGTAAGAGCTACGGACCGGAAATTATCACCGAATATGTAAAACTGGCCGCAACAACAACAAACAAAAATCGCTAAAACCCAAAAAATCACTTTTTCGGCTTTTTTCCAAAAAAAAAAAAAAATACCGAAAAAGTAGTCAAGACAAAAAACGGCAAAAGTTAAAAAAACGGCAAAAATAAAAATATCGTCAAAAAACTATAAAAATCGCAAAAAAAAAATACGCCAAGTTAAAAATGAAAAAAAAAAAAATCCCAACAGAAAAAAAATCGCTAAAACAAAAAAATCTCCAAAACTGAAAAAAAAATCGCCAAAACTGAAAAAATCGCCTAAACTAAGAAAATCGCAACACTGAAAAAATAGCAGAAACTAAAAAAATCTCCAAAACCGAAAAAATCGCCAAAAACCGAAAAAAATCGTTAAAACTAAAAAAATCGCCAAAACCGAAAAAAATCGCGAAAACTTAAAAATCGCTTAAAATTTCCAAAATCGATCTTTTTCAATTTTGGCGATTTTTTTCAGTTTTGGATTTTTTTTGTTTTGGCGATTTTTTTTTTCAGTTTTAGCGTTTTTTTTTTGCATTTTTTGGCAATATTTTCGTTTTTTGACGATATTTTTAGTTGAAGCGATTTTTTTTAAGTTTTGGCAGTTTTTTTTTGTTTTGACGACTTTCGGTTTTTTTTCATTTTTTTTAGTTTTGGTGATTTTTTGGGTTTAGCGATTTTTGTTTGTTGTTCTAGCGGCAAAAATTTTACATATTCTGTGAAAATACAGGTCCGTAGCTCTTACGGTTCTCGAGAACACAGCCAGTGACAGACGGACAGATAACGAAAACAATAGGGTTCATTGACACTTTTGGTGTACGGAACTCTAAAAACGTACGGTGCTATAGAGCACCGGATAGGAACGAAGCTGCTATCGCCTTCGGCTGGTTACCTGCCGATACTATACGGCGAATCACATACGGTCGGCCAACTTCGGACGGTCATGTTCTGCCGGACATATATTGTTATTTATTATAAATCGTCAAACAACAGAAACAAAATTAACTGTTTAGCTGATTAAGTCAGCTAAACTAGCTAAGCCGGCTAAAACAGCTAAGCTGATTATTCCAGCTAAGCTGGTTAAGCCGGCTAAACCAGCTAAGTCGGCTAATTTGGCTAAGCCAGCTAAGCCGGTTAACCGGCTAATTTTTTTAGTTAATGTTTTTAGCCGGCTTGGCATAGCTAAAATTAAAATAAATGAACGCTATTTACTGATTTTGTCCTAACTTTCATTTCTTTTTTTTTAAAGGAACTTAACAAATGCAAAACCGAATTACAATATTGGCGCTCCAAAAGTCCGGCCATGCCGATGTGCACATCATGTGGTCACAAAGTAACACCTACCTTACCGCCCGAAGACTATCAAGCTCTAATTAATCAGGGAGTTAAACCAGAAGACATTATACTTAATTTAAGCGATGATACAGATGTTGAAAGTGATGTCAGCATAAATGACAGTGGCTGTAATAATATAAGGAATGAATTTGTATTTCCCGATGAGGCAACCACCGCCAAATTATTGGCTGTTAATACTGCTACTAAAAACCTTAAACGTCAGCATACAATAATGGAAGTAGGAGCAACAACAAAAGCAACAACAACGTCCAATATACAAAATACAAAATTATCAGAAAACAACGAAAAGGAGTTAACAGAAATTTTCGATTTCAATGAGGCTTCAACCAGTTCTAGTGCTTTTATAGCAACAGCTGGCTATTCTACACGATTATTTTATGGCTCACCAAATAGCACAATAAGAACAATAACTACCACAGCACTACCACACAAAAGTGTTATTGTATCACCACAATCCCAACTTAAACGTATTGTAAATAGTGAAAATCTAAAAAATTGTGGAGATAATCAACAACTATTGCAGGCATTAAATGAGCCAGCAGATATTAATAATACCGCTAATATTGTAATTAATAATATTGCTGAGACATTGCTAAGTGTGGGGGGTAGTGGTGGTATTTGTTCAAATAATTCAGCCTCTGCAATTGAGGATGTTAACAATCTACAAGCCATTTCATCTCATGAAACCAAGAAAGCACGTAGAGTACAAAAAACTACTAGATGTTTAAATAACTCTGGTAATAAACGTAAATAATAAACAAAAATGTAATTAACTAAAAAATAAAAAATTTTCAATTAAAAAAAAAAAAAAAAACTTTTTAAGAATTTCTCCAAATGTCCCTTAACCTATTTTTCCCCTTCTTGGCTCCCCTACTAATTTTAGAACACAAAATATATATACATACATATTATAAATATAAAATAGTAATAAATTTCTAATACCTTAATAAATAAATATATTTGAGAAGATATATACTAAAAAGATAAAAATGCAACAAAAGAAAAGAAAATAATTTGATAATCTATTTTTAAAACAAAATTATAAAACAAGAAATAACAAGCAACTCAGTAAACAAATTATAGACGATATAATTAATTCAATCTATTACAAAATAAATAAAAGAAGAAACACTCCTAGAAATGTATATGAAAGAATCTTTGAAATTTTCAAACACACACACTAAAGTACACAAAGAAATAAAAATAAAAAGGAAAAAGAAGTAAGCTCCCATAAATCTCTTGGATTTTTTTCAAAGGAACTTTTTACATATACATACAAACTATAAAATAAACCCAAATCGCAAACGAAAATTCCTTGAGAGTGTTTTCACTTTTCCCTTTTCTCCTATTATGAATAAAAATTCCGTCGGAAAAAATTGGACGGGGGAAAAAAGTAGCTATTCTCAATGCATTTGAACTTCGTTTTCCCCGGAATTTTTCACTTGTAAAACAGAAGGGAGTTTGCATAAAAACCTATGTAATATTTAAATAAAACAAAATTTCTATCAATAAAAAAATGTTTATTGTTCTTGTAGGTCGAATACCACAAATAAAGCACAAACACCACATTTTTTTAACTTTAATCGATCCATTGCTTTTGGTTTCCATAAATGCAGCAAACAGTAACTTGCACTATTTTATTCTTCTGCAGCACCAATATCCTTCACAAATGCTTGTCATTACTTTTTTATTCACTTTTTTAATTAATTTTACTTTAAATTTAATTAAAACATCAATTTTATTTATTTTTGGACACAAAAACACTGAAAAAATAAATGTCAATAGGCAAAACAGCCGCCATTGTTATTCAATGATGCCACTGTTTCATATTTTTGTTCCCGAAAAGTTTGTGCTTGGAGTAATTTTTTCTCGAGAAAAGTGTTTTCCGGGGGAAAGAAATTCCTAGGGAATATTCATGATTGGGCTGATAGATTTTTCGAGCTTGCGGAAATTTTAACATATGAAGGCACCTCGGCGTATACTTAATATTTTATAAAAAAATAAAAAATAATGATACTCATACGCCATCGTATATTGAGACAAACACTGCACAGTGGCTCCAATTGGAAAAAAAGAATAATAAATCTGTATCTTTGGAACTTGCTATCCAATTACAAAACGATGTAATTGAAAATCATAGAGGACAACACGAGCTTTAAAAATTTTGAAATTTTTAACATCCTGTTGAAACACACGTTGAGCTACTGGGTGTCAAAGTTGATTACATCGGAGATGAAAAACCTTTTCGGCCTCATAACTTACAAATATTATCCGATTTTTACAAACTTTAACTTGGTGTAAAGCTTATAAGCAGATAAAGAAAATATAGTTTATTTCATTAAAATATCTGTAATATTTTTAAAGATATTTGGCTTTGAATTTAAAAATTTTGGATTTTAGCCTTGACTTTGTTCTTCTCTTAATTCGTTAATATCGCCGGTAATAGCAAAGCCAGAAATTCCAAGAAAATATTTTATGATTGTTAACACAATCCCTGATAACATATAAAAAAATTTTTTAGGTATCTCAATTCATCTAGTCGTGAAAAGGAATCAAAGTCAAGACATTGAAATGAGAGTGAAAAATGGCAAAATTTTTACAAAAATAGAGCTTAAATGATGGCTTTTTATTTTTAATGCTTCAAAAGAATAGAACCTGAAAAAAATGACTGCAGTTGAAATTTTAAGTTGATTGAAGAATGCATGCATTGGACGAAATGATGAATTTATCTACGAAATTCTAAATTAATCGATTAAGGAAAAAAACGGCCATTGAGTGTTTTAGATTTCTCTACAAATCTATTTATTAAAAAATTTAAACGGTATATTAAATGGCAACTTTTTTATGATTATTTTTTTTAATATGCAAAAGGTTACGTATAACAAAACAAAACAAAAACAAATTTTAGTTTTTTTTTATTGTTGTTTCATTCCGTAATTCGCTAAAGCTAAATCTCGATCGCTAAAATGCTGAGCAAAACACTAAAATTTCGACGGATTAAATTTTTAAGACATTGTCTAATTTAGCAATAGACTTTGCAAAATTGTATTCGTAACCAAAAATTGATAAATCGACTTTATACATTTTTAGCGATAGAGATTTAGATTTAGCGAGTTACAGAAAATAAGGGGGCTGGAAGTCATTTTGCTCAATACATACATTTCACAAGCACTTTTAAATTCAAAAATAGTTTCCCTTTTTTTTGCACAAAAAAATTAATTACAAATGCAATAGATTAAAAAAAATTAATCGAAAAATATTTTAGTAAAGAAACAGAAATCAAATAAAAAGTTTAAAAAATCCCCAATGCAATAAAACAAAAAAAAAATTCTTCAATTTTTTTTCATTTTCAGTTTTGAAAACTCCCAACAAAATAAATAGGCCTGCCACACTCGCTCTAATCGGAATGATTTACAATTTTGTACCAACAATTTGGATACATTTAGTTGTTTGCTTTTCTCTTAAAATTTGTCTTTTCAGAATTTCTTCGACAATTTCCCAGCCAATTACAAAAATAACTTTCATTTGGAATAGAATTATGTGGCAGGGGGTGGAATATAGAGATACTCATATTCTATTTCGTCATAAAATTTGGCTAAATAGCTGATGTTTCCTTAATACTACTAGTATCTACGATCAAACGTGGTAAAAGTCAACAAAAGACGCTGATGATGACAGTGTAGCGGGTGTCGAAATTAGTAGTACTAATCCGTTCTGCTAGTCTGATTAGATATTCTAATATTCCACTCTTAAAAATAATTTGAATTTACATTAATTCAATTATTGAACTTAAGCCGAATAATAATAAACTTCCGACTTGAACTTATTTCAGTTCGAATAATAGGCCCCTATAATGATGATTCACAACTAAATTGATAGTTGAGTCGTAGTTGTCAAATTCTTATTACGAATTACAACTTTCATCAAAGTGAGACAACTGGTTTTTATAAGTTGTGTTTTGGTTTCTATTTCGACTATTGTGTTACTTTTGCTTACTTTTAAAATGGCGATTTTAGGCGCCAATTTATCCCACTTGTCAACCAATATTGTTGCCATATCCATAAAACATAAAATACCAAGAAAAATAGTAAGGCCAAAATTAAAAATATTTTGTGTACTATGTTTTCAAAAAACAGAGATTATAGAAGCGAAAATTCACCCCTATCGCGAATAAGTATTCCCATGAAAAAATTCCCAAATTTTCTGATTTGCTATCGTGAATGTTTCCCATAGCAAAGTTTTTGGGAGCGAATTCACAAACTTAAAAAATGTGGCATCGCCAATGTTTACTCCCGTGAATAATTTTACAAAATAAGTTCACAACAAGTGTCGATGGGAACGAGAAGGGAACATGTAAGTTGTAATTTGTATTTAAGCTAGGAATGTATTAAATTAGTTTTTTATTTTATTAAAAGACCACAAGTATTAATAAATAGCGAATTAATTGTCTGTTGGAAAAGATGTGCGCTAGCCAAAGTACCAGCCATCTTGCTGCTAGCAGGCAAATTTTCCTCTAACGATTAATCGCGTATATATCCTCGCTGCAATATCTTCCAGCACCACAAAACCCAGTTAAACTTTATTAATTTCTTTAAAATGTATATTTTCCTTTTACAAGTATGTATGTACACAAATTATTTATAAAGCACTGATAAATAAATCACAATAGAAACTATTACTCCCAAATAATTCACAATAGATACTTTTACTCCCAAAATATTCGCGATACTGGTTTGTTGGGAATGGGAATAAAGGTTTGCTCCCAAACAACTTATTCCCATAACATTCGCGATAGGAGTGGTTATTTCGAAGACAATTAAAATTAGTTGTGAATCATAATACAAAAAAAATGGTTGAGTTGGGTCGTAACATTGACAACTCAACCTAGTTGAGTTGTGAATCATAACAGGAGCCATAATTACGTACAAATATTCATTTTATTAATTTCTATTACTGAACTCTTGCGTTAGTGTAGAATAAACACTAAAAAACTGATTCAGATTTTTCCCTCTCCCATATTTGTTTATTCCCCGGCTTTTTAGAATAGGAGGATTTTCCCGGGAACAAATGAATGGGAAGAGAAAAACTCCCCGGGAAAATTCACAATAGAGCTGATTGTTAAAAATATACATTCAATATTGCAAGACACATCCGAGGGTGCAAAAGTACCTCCAGGCGCCCTTAGAAGGCTCCAAAAAATGACGTAGACTACGCCAAAACTAAAAAAAATCGCTAAACGAAAAGAATGCAAAGAAAAAATGCCGAACTAAAAAAACAGTATGTAATAAAAAATTGCTAAAATGAAAAAAGCGGTAAAGCAAAAAAAAAACACCAAAATGGAAAAAAATCGCCCAAACAAATAACGATAAAACAAAAAAACCGCGAAATTAAAAATAAAGCCAAAACAAAATAAAATGCCGAAAACAAAATAAAATCGAAAAAAAAGCGCTGAAACTAAAAAAGCAACAAAATGAAAAAAATCACCACAAGTTAAAAAATCGGCAAAAAACGAAAAAATCACCAAAACGAAAAAAAATCCCCAAATCAAAAAAAAAAACGCCAAAACTAAAAAAAAAAACAAAATTAAAAAATAGCCAAAACGAAAAAACGTCACAATGAAAAAATAACGCTAAAAAGAAAAAAGCCCCAAAACAAAAAAATCGCCAAAGAAGGAAAAAATTCGTCAACACCAAAAAAAAACCCCCCAAAATCAAAACCGCCGAAATGGAAAAAGTGATGTACATATGTATGTATATGGTATTCGTACGGAACCCTTCGTGTGCGAGTCAAAGTCGCACTGTACTGAATGTATTCACACTTATTATATTTGGCGTCGGCAACATCGTCGTCAATTTTGAGTCAACATCGCTTTAACATAACGTCAATACTAATTTGGTATTCCCTAACAGTCTTATGACGACGTTGACTGTTTATCGATAGTAGTAAGTAATTAAATACAACAGACATATCTAATATTTAAGCCAGCTGATTCATTTTGTTCACTTTTTTCGGTAAGTGTTTTTGAATAAATAAAAACTTTGTGCATACATTAAAATAAAACGTTTTTTCTTTTCGATTCGGATTTTATTGACGAAGAAAATAAAAAAAAAATTAATAGTGGAAATAAGACTTTTCGTCACGACTACGACACTCGTAATATGGCTGAATCTCTCACGACTTTCAGCCTTTCTCCGCATTTTATACAGTATTCTAAAGATGTCAGAATTTCCTGTATTTGCTACTACTTAAATATGAAATAACTCTTAAGCTTGCCTTTTCCATGTAACTAATTAATTTTAGAAAAATTTGCTACATTTTTATCCTCGAGTGTAAAAATGCGTATTCTTATTTATGGCACAAATGATTAAGTTGTAAGTTTATATTCTATTTGTAGTACTTTGTGTGATCTTATTTGTGTTGCATACAGACATTATAATTTAAAGAAATAAAATGAGTGGTTATTTATACACATATCGACCCCTTAGCGCCAAGTGATCGTAAGCGACAAAAATTAAATATTTCCGGAGAGGGGTTTTTTATTGTATTTAAACATGATTTATATTCATAAACTGTCGCTTACGATTAAATTGCACAGTATTTCAAAAGCCATCAACAATTTGGAAATTTTAATGATTTTAAAATATGGGTAGGCTCATAAAATTTTGATTTCAATAAAAAATTAGTTTTTTACTAAATTTCGCTTACAATCATTTGGCGCTAAGGGGTCGATATGTACATATATACATATCGTTACCTAAAATGCAAAATAACGTAACATAATTTTTCACAATTTTACAAAAGAAGCAAAAAAAGAAACGCTGTAAAATGAAATTTATTTGAGATATCAAAAAATTTTATTTGTAGAGCTTTTTTCAATCAAAAACACGATTGCACTTATTTTGATAATACGTTATTTTGCATTTTAGCTAACTATATTTATTTTGAAATGTTTTTATTTAGTGTAATTGAGGCATGAAAATGCATTTTCAAAATATTTAAAATTTGATAGTGTAAATAAAATTGTGATATGAAAAGAAATTTTATTTTTAAAAGGAATACAAAGTTATGAAAATCTTATGGAGGGTAATAGTCCGTTGAAGAAAATATTTGATGAAATAAGCGTACTTGAAAGTTTTTTTTTTTAATTTATTATTCAATGTTACATAAAAAATATGAAATGACTGAAAGGAATTAATTAACGCACTAATTATTTTGATAAAATTCCTATTGCATTGAATGGATGGATGGATGCTTCAGTAATATTTCCACTCTATTTCACCTTAACTTGAGAACGGTATGCCCGATTTCGATCAACAAAACGGCAAAATATGCATGACAAAATTGCCAAATTTTTGGCTAAAATATTTACCATATGAGTTATAGACCAAGTACCATAATAATCCGTATGGGTGAAATTTTTATTTCATTCAGCCCAATCATGAATATTCCCTAGGAATTTCTTTCCCACGGAAAACACTTTTCTCGAGAATAAATTCTTCCAATCATAAACGCCGAGGGAACAAAAATATGAAACAGTGGCATCATTGAATATAAATGGCGGCTGTTTTGCCTGTTGACATTTATTTATTCATTATTTTTGTGGCAAAAATAAATAAAATTTATGTTTTACTTAAATTTAAAATAAAATTAAATAAATAAGTGAATAAATAATTCTTGCAAAAAAAACCGACTACAAAATAGGCGTGGCACCGCCCCCATATTTTATCATTATGTACTTTTACGAGAATTTGTTGTGTGTGCGAAGAATCGGATAAGTAGAAGTAGCTTAAATCAATATTTACATTTCATGGGCGTGGCACTGCCCACTTTTCTAACTGCAATGTTGTATAGTAACGATAACTAAATATTTATGCAAAGTTTCATAAGAATCGGCGAGTAGAAGTAGTTAAAATGATAATTTACTTTTCATGGGCGTGGCACTGCCCACTTTGTTGATCCTGATATAGTATTTAAACAGAAGCTTAATGTGGGTGTAAAGTTTCATAAGAATCAGTTGAGAAGAAGTATTTCAAAACGAAAGTGTATGTACTTTGTATGGGCGTGACCCGCCCACTTTTCAAAGGGACCAATCTGGAAGTACATCCTTTTGAATAGAGAAAAAAAATCCGAAGTTGGTTCATAAATGGCGGAGTTTTGAGGCAACATACATGAAAAAAAAATCCGAAATCGGTTTATAAATGGCGGAGTTTTGAGGGAACATACATAAAAAAAAAATACATGAATTGATAAACTTTCTCCTTTTTATGAAGTCGGTTAAAAATGAATAACATATCTGTGCCTAGCATTTGTGAAAGAAAGTGGTGCTGTAGAAGAAAAAAATCGTGCAAGTTACTCTTTGCTGCATTTTTGGAAACCACAAGCAATGGATCAATTAAAGTTAAAAAAATGTTGTGTTTGTGCTTTATTTGTGGTATTTGACCTACAAGAACAATGGAATACTTTGTTATTGTTTATTTAAATATTACTTCGATTTTTATGCAAACTCCCATCTGTTTTGCAAGTGAAAAATTTCGGGGGGAAAAACGAAGCTCAAATGCATTGAGAATACATAGCAACTTTTTTCCCCATCGAATTTTTTCCGAGGGAATTTTTATCCATAATAGGAGAAAAGGGAAAAGTGAAAAAACTAGCACGGAATTTTTGTTTGTGATTCGGATGATTGTCACCCTAGTATGTATATACATTAGGGTATCATTCGGTTAATCATTAATCGCTTAACCGGTTAATTACTACCCGAATAACTGATCGGTTAATTTAAAGTTGGCTATTTTCGATTAACGGTTAAATCGGTACTCGATTAACCAAATATCCAACGTAAAAAAAATTTAATTTTTTTTTGTAGTATTATAAAATATTTTTTCCGTGTTTAATTATTTGTTTTATGGCGCTATGGTCTGCTGGAAAGCCATGGTAACAGCGTCCAATCGCTATCGATTTGAGAAAGTCATGCGCAACATGGCAATGCTAATTACAGGGGCTTTACGCTCCACGCCTAACAAGGCTCTTTTCGCTATGCTTAATTGGTTACCAGTAGATCTGTTAACCAAAAATCTTGCCTTGAACACAGCAGTGCGTCTGTACGCTACAAATGCATTGAACCACAGACGCTGGGGTCATGCTAGTATCATCGACTCTTGGGATAATTTGCCTGAGTTAGTTTATTATACCTCCCCGAGACCATCATTCTCTAGGGCCTTCAGTTTCTCTACCTCGGAGGAAATGAGGTCCACTGAAGGGTCTCCTCCCCTCGTAGAGCACTTCGATGTCTACACGGATATAGATTCATATTGAATATAAAATATTTGTTGGGTTTTGTATAAGTTTCTAAGCCTACTACACTTATTTTCTTTTGGGATTTTCAAAAATATTATCGTTTGTAAATTCTCAAATGGTTTTTGAAAGTCTGTGCATAAAATAGGAGGTTTGTAACTGTTCAAAGTTGTGGTTGAAGTCTACTGACGATTTGGTAAAAGCGCCAATGAAATGCATATAGACAATTGCTTAATAACCATCAACAAATAAATTTCATTTAAAATATAATTATGACAATATGTCGAATAATAAATTTCTTAAAGGTTTAATATATATTTATGATTTATTTTTCGCTTGATTTAGTCCAAGAATTGTTATGTTCTTGTTTTTTTTTTACTCATAACCTCAAAATAATAAATAATTTATGGATTTTTGTTGGTTGAAATTACTTGATTTATGAAAAATTTTTTATTAATAAGTGAACCGATTAGTACCGAAATTAACCGATTAAGACAAAACCTCGATTAATTAATCGAGCGATTTACCGATTAAAACAAAAGCCCAATTAAATGAATACCCTAATATACACAGCCCAATTATGAATAACAATTCCCCCGGGGAGATTTTTCCCTATTTCCTATTCCCCTATTCTAAATAAAATCTCCGCGGGAAAATTTTCCCTTTTTCCATTCCTCCTATTCTAAATTACAATTTCCCCGGGAAAAAACTCCCAGGGAAAAAAGAAAGTATCCTAAATATGAGCGAGAGGGAGAATTTCTTGGAAGTTTTTTCCCCAAACATTTTGAAGGGAACTACTGCAAAAATTTGGAATTCAAATTACAAAAAATGTTGTGAAACAATTGTATAAGCATTTATTTAGGACAACAACTTTAAATAAACACCGGAATGTTATATTTCTCTCTTGTTTTAGGCATTTTTATCCACGCCGTGTAAACATGCGCTTCAAAAACATGAACCACTTCTGCCTTCGGAAGAAAGTTTTGAAACACACTCAATTTTGCACGCCTCCTTTACTCTACGTCTCCACCTAACTTGAAATGCTGTTTTAACTTGAAGTTATGACTGCGTTGTTAAAACAATTGCACTAACAACTATGTTATAACCTGAAAAAAGCATTAACTTGAGCGGTCTACACTTAACATTAACTTGAAGTTAATGTTAAGTTAAGTTAGTGGTAGACTGCAAATTAAGTTCACATAATAGGTATATAGTAGATTTACAATTTCCTTTTTACACATAATCATAAATGCATCTGGCACTGGCCCAGTTTTCGCTTCACTTCCTCAGCATAAAGCTCTTCCGAGAGCTTCTGAATGACTACACTGTACATTTTACTTTTTATTTAAACAAAAACAAATATTTATATTAACACACAATCTTATTATCAATGAAAACATAAATTTTTTAAATAATTTCTATTACTGAACTCTTGGGTTATTGCAGAATAAAATGTAAACACTAAACAGCTGGTCCATATTTTCCCTCTACCTTATTTGTTTATTCCCCGGTTTTTTAGAATAGGATTTTCCCCGGGAACAAATTAATGAGAAGAGAAAAAACTTCCCGTGTAAATTTATAATTGGTCTGACATTGGATTGGTTTTGAATTCGTCAAATATTTGCTCAGTTTGCTCTTACCTTTAGTTAAATTGTAGCGTTTTAAAAACATTAATTTTTTTTTATAAAAAATATTTAAGAACTTTACATTTTCAAAAGCTTTCAAAATAATGTTTAAAATTAGCAAACTTTAATTTTTGTTTATATTTAGTTATTGATTTAATTTTCTTTTTCACTTTAACAGAATTGTAAAATATTGAAATTTTATTTGATTTTTTCTTTGCTCTCAAATATCTCAACAAATGTTTTTTTTTTTGTAAAACAACTAACAACAGAAAGGCAACAATTGAATTTAAAAATACATATTTTTAATGGGAAATAATTTTTCTAATTGAAAGTAATACAGTCGTCGAACAATTTATTAGGAATACCTTAAAAAATAGAGATTGAAAACAAAAGAAAAATAAAAAAATAAAAAAGATTCGATTAACGAATTACAATTTCATATAAAACTTAATAAAACAAATTTCGCAAAAAGTACAACAATAGGAATTGGGAAGAAAAATGTTCTTATGAAAACATCCAATAAAAATATTATTTGAGATATTCTCTCAATTTTATGTTTAAAAAAGTTTTTATTTCTTGCGAGTTAAGCCTGCATTTCATTTGTGCTTTACCAAATCATCAGTAGACTTAAACCATATTTTTGAAAAGTTTCAAACCTTTTACCTTATTTACAAACTTTAAAAAGTCATAAGATAAGCGTGGTAGAGTGGTTACAATTGGAAAAAATGGTAATAAATCTGTTTCTTTTAAACCTGAGATCCGATTACAAAACGATGTATGTAAAAATCATAGAGGAGGACCGGACCCTAAGCTTTAAGAATGTTGAAATTTGGAACACCTTCTTGAAACATACGTTGAGCCACAGGGTATCAAAGTTGACTATCTCGGGCATGAAAAACTTGCCGGCCCACAGTGCTGTGTCCCATAGACAAAAATAAAAAATGCATAGTATTGAAACCTAACAAATTGGGTATCATTTTAAAGGTAATTGTCCATTTAAGACAAATACAAGACATTTTTGCTTGAAAATGTTTCTGGACGGTGCTACGACACTTTAAAGTTGGGTTATTTTAATGCAAAAGTGATCGCCTACATATTTGTCGTTGGAGCCCCTATGGCTCGAATAACCTTTCGATACGCGTCGAGTAAGCAAATCACCGCATACGATATGAATCGAATCGTAATTTTCTAGCCAATTGTAATAGATTTACGAGCATATGTTTTCCAAATGTAAACAAAGGAAAAGAAACAAGTAACTTAAACAAAAATTGTTTGCGAAAAAAATAGTTTTTAAAATAAAACTAAAGTGTTTTAAAATTGAATCGTTCATTTTTGTTTATTTATTGTCACCAAACAAGGAATGTGATACGGATTTGGGAAGGAAATAAGAGATAAAAAGCACTGTGCGGCGTAATAACTTTTACAAATATTATCCGATTTCATTGAATTTAAACATGGTGTAAAGTTTATAAATAGCTAAAGAAAAATCTGTTTCTTTTATGAAGATGGCCGATTTCATAAACGCCACAATGCATTGCAGTGCTGTAAAGTTGTATGCGCTTTATTGTTGTAAACAATGTAAAGTCGCATCACTGCAATGCATTGTGGCGTTTACGAAGTCGACCGATATCTTTAATATTGTCAAAAACCTACATTTTAAAATTCAAAGCCAAACATCTTTGACAATATTAGAGATATCCTAATAAAATAAACTGCATTTGCTTTATCTATTTAAAAACTTTCCACCAAATTTAAATTCATTAAAATCGGATATAATTTGTAAAAGTTATGAGACACATAAATTTTTTCATGACTGATGTAAACTTTGATAGCCTGTAGCTTAACGTGTGCTGCAACAGGGTGGTTCAAATTTCAACATTCTTAAAGCTTAGGTCCTCCTTTATGAGTTTTACATATATCGTTTTGTAATCGGATCGCATGTTTCAAAGATACAGATTTATTACTCATTTTTTCCAATTGGAACCACTGTGCAGCCTTCCACGTCTCGCATACATATAATGTTAACATTTTCTGTTTAAGGCAAATCTTTATTTCATATATAAGCAACAATTCTAGACTCAATAAGAAAACTTAACAATGCATTGCAATGTTTGAAAAAAAAATATTTTTTCTCCACTGTGTCAATTTTTATTACCCTGCACTATATAATAGAAACAGACCGAAGAAGAAGTAAATACAACTAAAATAAGTTTTTTGCCTTTTTGGCTTTCGGCTTCGTATTAATGAAACACTAAAATCATTTAGTCTTTTTGGCCCAACTTCAAAACACAGCAACGCCAAAAAACAAAAAACAAAAATTATCGTTTAATTGATTGCGTACATTTACACATATCGATCGAGGGAAATTCTAAATATTTGAAAATAAAAGTTAATCGAAAAAATGCAAAATTTTAGTGAAAATGTGAAATTTGAATTTAATGAAAAATTTGGAAGGTAAAGCAAAAAGTTTTTTAAGTGCAATATGTATAATTTTGTTTCTGGAAAGCTCTGTTTCTAAAAACTAATCGCGTTTCGCCCTTTTACATCATGTCAAGGTTGATCGGGTGAAAATAATTCCTTAGATCATTGAGAAGCACGTTGACGAAGGAAAATAATTGCAACAAGAAGTTTTATATATATTTGGGGAAAATAAAATCTGAAAATCCTAAATTTTATTGAAAATGTGAATTAAAATAACAAATATTTGGGAAAGTAAAATTTTAAATGCATTGTTTTTTTAATTAATTTCTTTTGACATTGATCTCGGTGAAAATAATGCGTTCGATAATGTGCATGCATTTTTCTTAATTGTAAATTGCGTTAGAAATAAAATGTAATTTAAAAAAATTTAGTTTGAAGTGTTTAAAAAAAAAGTTCAAAATTGGAAGAAAAGTGAGAGGATAAAAAACCAAACGCTAATAAGATAGTGTGGCGACTGTCGAAAACAGTGACTGTTACATTTTGCTATAATGCTTTGCTAGAAATAATTAGCTGTCTTAAGGAAAATAATTTAAGTGGACGAAATGAAGGCTTATTTATTCACTTAGGTACACTCAGTTCTACAACAAATTCAGCAATACAAAAACTTTTCTTTTCGTTTATTTTTATTTATTGTGTCTTCAATAAGAATTGAACTAACAATAAGTATTCAAATCTTAACATTAAAATTTTAAGGATTTTTATCAAATGAAATACAGCTCTAAGACTGATAGTATGAATTGATTAAAAGTAGATGATATTCAACTCTTGACTGCAAAGCCACCGACTTTGGTCGAGTGGTCTAAGCGGTAAAGAACTCTGATGAGATTAGCGGGAGCTATCGAAACGTGAGTTCAACCCTTCGCGCAGTCAACATTTTCTTTGTCTACCTACATGCTTCACATTTATCTCTAAATAAAAATATAATTTAATTGAAAAATTAAATTAAAGCCGAACTCAATCAACCCAAAAATAATGAAATTTCTTTGGATATGAACCCATACAGTTCGACTAAACTCATAACTTAATTGCAAAAATTTTAAGTTATAAGTCTAGCCAATGCTAGACAAAAAAATAGTTGTTTCTGCGGTTGCTTATTATCAGTGTTGTCAACTTTGACATTTAAAAAAACACTAAAACCGAGAAAAAAACGCTTAATTTTTGAAAAAAAGCAGCAAATTTAAAAACTGTATTTGCATCTTTGTTTTATTTATAATAAAAAAACATTAAAAAGATTTTGAAATTGTTGATAGCACTGTAAGCCAATGAAAAAGTACTTTTAAAAATAACTTCCAGTATACGCAATTATAAAAATGCATTGTTTTTAGATTTCATGTATCTGATTTCTTTGTTCCGCCATAACTTATCGGGAATAAAAGTTCACGTGAAATGTGTTCCCTTTCCCTGAAATTGTGATTGCCAATGCTGCACTGTTGTTGTGTTAGTGTACTATTTTGTTAGTTTTTTTTCACAATTTTTTTATTCATGGAAAACTTTTCACGTGAACAAAATGTTCGCCTCTTATTCCCGATAAGGGTGATTATTAGTTTCTTCAGTTCCGGCAATCAAATGAAGGCCTTAAAGAAAGAGCACATTCCAAAATTATACTATGATGAATTTTATATTTACGATTTAATCTGACGAATAACTAAATGATTGACTTATCACTTGCTTTTTAATTACACTATGTAACAAAATGAAACTGTTGTCATGACCTTTAACCCCCTTAAAATGAATTCCAGATGTAAACTTACTTTCAAAACGACGATACGTGTATATATTGTTTTGGTGGCCTGTACCAGAATTAGTCGTTAAAACCTTATTTAAAAAAAATTGATTTTGTTGTACAGTGTAAATATTCGCAATTTTTGCAAAAATCTGATGATTTTACTTTATTATGGGTAAAATCAATATTTATCCATCGATTTGGGAAGGATGCGAGATGGAATAAGTGAAGCTCAGAATTTGATGCCGGATTAAAAAAGTCACCAAAGGCAAAATTGAAGCCGTAGGCACAAGCCATGAATAACGATATGAAATATGTTATGATCGGACTACAAACGGCGACGTAGTGTACAAAAAACTAAAAGGGCGGTATTCAGAGGCGTGTCAAAAAATTAAAAAAATATATATTTTGGAATTGTTTTCAATTAATCTTTAATCCTAGGGGGTGATTGGATCAACTTTTTTTTCTTGTATGGAAGCCGAACCACTTTAATCCACTAGTCAAAATGAACTTGTTTGCACAGCCCGCACTGTTTGTTTCAAATTTACTAATACATACATATTGCAGAAACTCATCAGCGCTAAAATTTACAAGGCATTCACTAAACAGGTCTTTTTGAAGGCCTTCAAAGATGTGAAATAAGATCCAAAACCAATTATTTTCTGCCTTCTCAGGATGGCCTTTTATAAGGCCTCTACTCCCGTATCTAAAAGATCCGATACACATTCGTTCTCTCTTCTTTTAGAAGAAGGAAAGTGGAAGGAGTATTCTATTTTTAGATTTTTTGTTTGGTTGAAATAAAAAATGTACATTAGAAATAAGTTATTTCAAATAACAAAAACATTCTCGTATTCTTTTTTCGCAAATAATTTGTATATAAAACTGAAATTTACGTACAAGAGGCATCATACATGCTGCTATTATGCCGTTTATGTTGGAGCTGATTAACTATCCTTATTCTGCCGAAACTATATTATGTCCAACTTTTTCTTAATAAACTTTAGTCTCATATCGCACACTAAATCATAAACAGTCACAACTCAAAAAATCACAAATGTTCAAGAGAGACAAAAAACTGTTTTGAGAAACATGGTTAGAATTTTATAATTAAATTGAGTTTCACAGTAAAGAAGAGTTAAAATAAAGAAGTTAAAAGAAGGAGTTAAAATAAAGTTTTTGTAGTTTTGTCTTGTAGTTTTGAAAATAAGGGGTAATTTTGAGTTGTGACTCTATAGTTGAAATTTTTATCAAATTATTTCATAAAAGAAAGTCACTTCTGAAAATAATACAGGCGATTGTATTCACTTTTTAGGGTTCCCCGTACACCAAAAGTGTAAAGGCCCCCTATTGTTTTCGCTACGATGTCCGTCTGTCACAGGCTGTTTTCTCGAGAACCATAAGAGCTACGGACCTGAAATTTTCACAAAACATGTAAAACTTTAGCCACTACAACAACAAATATATATGACAGTTAATAATTAAAGGGTGTTCTAAAGCGAGCAACGAAAAATGTTGAAATACTAATGTAATATACAGACACTTATATATGGACACTTAAAATTTTCAAAGTTAGTGTTAATTGGTGTAGTCTGTAGTCTGGTGTAGACTATAGCAATTAACACTGATATTTAAAACAATAAAAAATAAAGGGTGTTCTATCAGTTATTGTAATTTTGACTATGTAATTTAGGCAATTTGATGTATCTTGGAAACCGTAAAAAACGCTAAAACTAAAAAATTCCAAAATTAAAAATATGTCCAAAAGGACAAATCGCCAAAATGAAAAAAGTGCTTAAAGAAAAAAAAGCAAACAATTTAAAAAAATACAAAAACGCAAAAGATCACCAAAACTAAAAAGATCTACAAAAAACTAAAAGAAAAGTAAAAAAACCGACAAAAGGCATCAAAACGAAAAAAAGCACTAAAACCTAAAAAAATCGCTAAAACTAAAAATATCGCCAAAAAAATTAAAAAAATCACCAAAACGAAAAAAGCACCAAAACAAAAAAAAAAGCGCCGAAACTAAAAAAATCACCAAAAACCGAAAAAGCCCCAAATACCGAAAAAAACTTCAAAACTGAAAAAAGCGCCAAAACGAAAAAATCGCTAAATCTAAAAATATCGTCAAAAAACGCCAAAATCAAAAAATCGCCAAAACTAAAAAAATCGGCAAAAAACAACAAAAATTAAAAAAAAGAAAAAAAAAATGATAAAAATGAAAAAGCGCCAAAAACAAAAAAAAATCGTCGAAACCAATAAAATCGCCAAATCAACAAAAAAAAACTAAAAATAAAAAAAAATAATATTGAACGAAAAAGCAAAACGAAAAAATTTTTAAAATGAGAAGAAAGGGCAAAAATGAAATGGGATATGTGTATTTGAACGGAACCCTTCGTGTGCGGGCCAAAGTCACACTTTACTGAATTTATTTCAGTTAATGAAACACAACTCCAAATGATGCATCAGGAAACTTAGCACTTTTTTCATCAAAAGCGTTACAACTCGAAATAATACTGTTTAGTTGAAAGAAAACTACTCAATTGCTCATAAGCGCTCTGTCATAACTAAAATAGCAATTAACATAGACATAAGGGTATTTTTCCACTTAAAGAAAAGTGTGATGAAAAAGAAATGTTCGTTGTCGTTAGAGATTTGTTCTGTGAATTGATTTGTGTAATAAAAACGATTTTGAAAATTGTTGACTTGTGACTTTTTATGATTTAGTGTGCGATAACATTCAATATCAATAACATTAAACTTTATGTCAAACAGCAAACATACCTGGGTATGTTTGAGTTTTAAAAGCGATATATTTTGATATCCTTAACAAAAGTGTTCCTCGCCACATTCCAATGTTTCGGTGGAATTGGACGGCTTAGTCCAGAGATATGGCAAATTTACGAACTAAGAAACAGTACAACAAAAAAAGTAATAAAACAAAAAAATTCGCGTACAAAATGTATGTCGAAAAGTGACCATATCTCTGACATAAGCTGTCAAATTCCACTCGAACACTGGAATAAGGCCAAGAATACTTGTTTATTAAGGATATTATGAAATTTCAGATCGATATGGTTGCTACTTTTTAAACACAAAACATACCCAGGTATGCTGCTGCTGACGTACGTATAATTTTTCTGCTGTTGACATTAAGGTTAAATTAAAATACCACCGAAGAAAATAGATGATAACTTCAAAACGGCCGGTACCGATTTTCTTCAAACATAGGTTAGGACATTTGAGATCAAGTCACCTTTCAAACAAAAACAAATTAAATTAAAAACGATCCAGCCGTTTGGGAGCTACAGCGAGAAAAGAGATGATAACTTTTAAACGCCTGATCCGATTTTCTTCCAACATAGCTAAGAACACTCTCGATCAAGTCACCTTTCAAATAAATAAAAAAAAAAATTAAATAAATAAATCAAAATCGGTCCAGCCGCTTCGGGTCTACGGTGACGCAGACAGACACATAGTACAAAGTTATAACACCCCTATAACACCCAGATAAAAAAATATACCTCCATTTCACTTTCAACAGACCTTCCTAAACCCAGCCTTCCATCAGGTCTGCCACGTATGGCCTGCAAAATAGGCCTGCTAAGGAATGCCTTCAATCAAGCCTACTGCGTAAGGGGTCGAGGAGAGGCTTGATCCGCAATGCCATCGCGTGTAAAAAATGTTTGAATATGTAATGGGACTGGTAGTACTAGTGCCTGCTAAATATAAATAAGGCCTTATAGAAGGCTTCTTTAGTGCCACCTTTTACCGCATGATCATGGTCATATTACATACATAAATAAAAGTGGTACGTTTCTTTATCGTTTTCGATTTTTCATGAAATATTAAGAAAGAAAATATTTAAATTTTTTCAAAAAATAAAAAATAAACGTACTTTTGAATCCAAATTGATTATTAGGATAAGGTTCGTAACGTTTAATTCAGAAAGAATTGAGCTTGATTAATATTCCAAGGAAAAAAAATCAGAAGAATGGGAATGAAGAAAAACAAACTAATGGCAACACTGGGAAATCACACTTTAATATCAAGTTGAAAGTGATTTAATTCTCGTATTCAATTTTCACGAAAAAGTTGTATATATAAGAATTGAAATCACATTCAACAGAGCCACCTGACAAATGGTGATAAGCAAAACACACATGATCACTGATGATGGAAGTGTAGCAGCTTCTGAAAGTGGCGCTACTCTGTTCTGCTGTGTACGTTGAAAAATTAAGTTGATATTAATTTTTTCCTTGTTCCTTGGACTATTAATCATGCCCAATTCTTTCTGAATTAAACGTTATGATCCTTCGCCTAATAATCAATTTGGATTCACAAGCAAATATTTCAGTCTAAATAACTCGAAAACCATTGAGTATATAAAAAATTATATCGAGATAACTTAAAGGTAATTGAATTTCAAATTTGTTAGTATATTTCTAAACAAAATTGCACAATTCGTTCTCAAGTTATGATAAAATCAGTAAAGCAGCCTCTTAAAAAATCTAATTTTATAAAAAAAAGTTATCTTTAAGAAATTTATTATTTGACTTTAAAGTCTACTGATGAGTTTTAAGCACCAACGAAATGCTGCATATAGACAATTGCTTAAACTCCAGCAAATAAATTTCATTTAAAAAAGTTATCCATAGAATTTTAAAATTCGGGTGTTTTTGGTAGTTAGAGAATCATAAGAATCAAAAAAAAAATACAGTGTTTATGTTTGTAGTTTTTCGTGTTGTATAGTGTTGTTATGAAATCACTCTCAAGCGTTTCAAATTTAAGAAAGTAGAGAAATCAAACCCTTGTGTTAGCTAGATTATGACTCAAGATTCTAGATTTTTTTTCTTCTGACAAAGAATAACAACAACCTTTTCTTTATAGACATTTAGTAGCTGCCATTGATATTGAACCTGGTGACATTTTAATCGAAGAGCAGCCATTATTGATCACTACACATTGGGAATGTGATCAAATGAAATGTGCCAAATGCTGCGAGGACTCTTTTGTTATGTGCAAGTAAGTTTTATTTGAATTCTTGAAAAAAAAATCTCTAATACTTTTTCATCAACACCAGGAACTGTCAATTTTTCCCTCTTTGTATAGATTGTACTGAACACGATCGTTTTGAGTGTGAATTTTTCCAAAAGCAAGCGAAAAATATTTCAAAAAATCTTCTTATAAATAATTATGCAATTAATTCTTTGCTACAGCTGTTGCTACTTCATGAGAATCCAGCTACAACGGCCGAATGTAAAGATTTATTGCCACATAATTTTAAATTAAATGAATATCGTGACAGTGATATGTGGCAAGATCATGAGGAGAATATTGTACAACCGTTAATACAATCCGGTTTTATGGATACACTGAGCAGAGCCAAAGACTCAAATTGTTTGGATACAGATTTTTTGCATAAACTGTGTATAATAATTGATGCAAATGCTTTTGAGGTTTCGAGTAAAATTAGCGGAGATTCACTGAAAGGGATTTATGTACATGCAGCAAAAATGCCACATCATTGTGTTCCGAATGCGGCAACTTCAATTGATGATGAATATAACATGAGAATATATGCTGGAGTGCCCATAAGAGTAGGCGAAATTATATATAATTCGTTTACGAATCCTTTGATGGTAAGAAGAAAATTAAATGCTCGAAAGATATTTAATTATACTGAAAACAATATGATTCGAAAACCTTTTCAGGGATTTTACTTAAAACATTCATAAGCATTTATTAACAAAGTTAACATTTTTCATGTTTATGTGTGTGTGAGTGGAAAAAAAGAACGCACGGTGTCATGGGACTCCGAGTCCCCTACGGCCTACTCCCTATTGGCGTAGGCCATCATATTACTCATACGTAATAGACTTTTGCCCTAATAATATTGGATATCCGTATTTTCTTCACATATATATTTTTTTGGAATTAAAAATGCATAAAAAATTCCCATTTAATTCCCGTTAACATTTTTTAAACATAAGCGGATTACTAAATTTTTTAATAAATAGTCAAGAAATAAAAATGAAAAAATGGAAGTTAGTACAGTTTTCATGCATATAAATGAGCGGAGCGAATTTCCTTACCAAAAAAAGAAAAAAAAATGTGGGGCTGAAATGCAAGCCAAATCTTTCAAACAAAAAAAATTGTTTTGAAAATTGCATGGGGGAAAGAATTTTGAAAATCGGTTGACAAATGACAGAATTATGCATGGGGGAAGCTAATTTTCCCCTTCGATTTTCGAAAAAAATTATGGGACCAAACTTGAAAATCGGTCGACAAAAGAGTTAGCATGGGGGAAGCAAATTTCCCCCCTCCGATTTTCGGGGGAAAATAATATGGGACCAAACTACAGGCAAAGCCTTTCAAAGAAAAAAAAGAATTTTGAAAATCCGTTGACAAATGATAGAGTTATGCCTGTGCAAACATTAAAAAAATATACACGAATTGATAACCTTCTTCTTTTTTGAAGTCGGTTAAAAATGTCACTTATATTGATGAAACCAAGTAAATGAAGATAGTAATTTTAACCTCCAGATGGAAAAAGAAGACAATTCGTTAGCAAAAAAACAACTATCGCCTGCAAGATACTTAGGCGATACTTCTCAGATACACCTTCATTTAGCAAGGGAACCAACCATTACCCAAGACACGACCCTGGGCCAAGGATTCCAAAAAAATTTGGACAGAAATCTCCAAAATTCCAGAACTTCCCCGGAAAACAACGGCAACACCAAAACACTGAGTTTTTACGGAATTAAATGATCGCGTTTGCCTTCGTTTTTAGTTGACGTTACATGTATTTCTCCTCAATTCCAGAAGCTCCCCGGGTTCCGAAAAACTAGGACAAAAATCTCCCAAAAATCCTAGAAGTTCCCCAGATTCACAAAAACTAGGGCACAAATTTTCCCTAAGTCTCAGAACTTCCCCGAAAAACAACGGTAGCACCGAAAAACGCGAAAATACCAAAAAAAATTACACAGTTTCCCTTGGAGTTTTTTCCCGGGGAAATTGTAATTTACAATAGGAGGAATGGGAAAAGAAAAAAATTTCCGGGAAAGATTTTATTTAGAATAGGGGAATAGGGGATACTGTATGCGATTTTTTTTTGTTGCAAAATTGAGTGTTTGAAAATGTTTTTCCTATATTAATTTATTTTAAAATTTCAGGGCACTATTCAACGACAACATCACCTTCGTATGACCCGACATTTCGAATGCTGTTGTAGCCGCTGTCAAGATCCCACAGAGATGGGTACTCACATGAGTTCGATTAAATGCAAGCAATGTCCTGAAGGCTACGCCATCTGTCGCGTTGGTAAATGGCTATGCGAACAGTGTGATGCAGCTATTGATCCCATACAAATACAAAAACTACTCACTGAGCTCTCCGCAGAAATGAGCAAGGCCAACGGTGATATAATTGCTTATGAGGAATTATTGTTAAAATATGCAGCTGATTTTCATCCAAATCATTTTCTAATGATTGATTTGAAACAAAATATTGCAACCATTTTAAGAGGAATTCTAATGAATCCCATGTGCAACCCGGGTAAAGAAGTTTTAGAGCGACGCTTAGACTTGTGCGAAGAAATATTACCAGTGGTAAAGTTGGTTATACCGGGCTATTCGAAATTGTATGCAATTGCTTTATATGAATATTTGTTATCGTTTTTGGAGTTGTCTGATTTGGATTTTCGTTGTAAGGAAATCAGCAAGGAGGTTTATTACGTGAGTTCATTGCTCCTAAGAAAATTTGGTGTATTTTTAAAATGATTAACATTTTTTTTTCTAGAAAAAATTAGAAATGGCTAAAGAAATTGCCGCTGAGGCCAAAAATTTATTGTCATTTGAACCAGCAAATTCGCCGGAGGGACATTTGGTGCGACGCATTTCCATACAACAGGAACAAATAGAAGAGAATTTACATAAAATTGTTGCCAAATAAATTTACTAAAGTCATTCTAGTTAATATTTGAATAAAATGTGGAAATAAATTAAAATTTTAAAGAATTAAAAGAAATTGTAAAATATTGGCAGTTATCACGTTTGTCTTCGTCGTAGTCGAAATTAAAAGACTCCAATGTAAAACATATAGAGAACCATGACACATTTTACAGATTTCGTCACGACTACGACAACCATAATAAGGCTGATTGTTTTGGCATGTATGCAGATGGAATAGAAGTTTAGCCAGTTACATGAATTTTTCTTGGTTATTCTTAATAGAATCATTTAGTTGCACTATTTGGGTTCAAGATCAGAAATTAGGGGATGGTTTTTAGCACAAAGATCCACTATAACTGTTAGTTAACTGTAGGTTAAACAATATATATTGTTTTTCAAATAAAGATTGTATATTTTAGGGCCATTATTAGTTAAAGGCTGGACTTTGTCGGACAGATAAATAGTTTATCTCTATTACAACTTTACTTTAACTGAAAGTGAGCGATAAGGCAAAGGTAAGTTAAAGTAAATTTGTAATAATGATAAAGACTGCCTTCCTAAACGCCTGTATGCAACGTCAAAGCAGTGTTTAAATCGATCTAATATTCTTTACAACACTGCAAATCAAATGCATGCATTGTCTTTTATTTGCAGTTCAGCTGCAAAACAGATGACTTTAGGAATGCAAAACTTTGTCATTTGGAAATACGTGACATTGTTGAACTTCAAAGCAACATGCGTTTATAAAGGCAGCCAAAATATTTATTCGTCCGACAAAATCCTGCCTTTAGCTATTGCCAAGTTGTAATATTGGCCCTTAATGTGATTATTACGAACTAATTTTCCTTTTTAATCCAAAATAATTATATAGGCTAAGGTTTGTAATGTTAGACCCCGAAACAATTACACATGAACAGTATTTCCAAGTTTTTCAATGCTGTTTTCGGAAGCCTTTACACTTCCATCATCAGTGCTCATCTGTATCTTGCTTATCACGAGGTGTTAGGTGGCTCTGTTTAATGTGATTGCAATTCTTATATATAGAAACTTTTCGCGAAATTTTAATACGACAATTAAATCAAATAAATTGATGTTAATCTGAGAATTAAATTAAATAAATTGAGTAAAGTACTACTTTGACTTTCACGCGAAAAATACAACCTTTTTCGTTTTGGTGATTTTTTTTTGTTTTTTCGATTTTTTTCGTTTTGGTGCTTTTTTCGTTTAGCACTTTTTTCGTTGTTGGCTATTTTTTAATTTTTGGGTTTTTTAGTTTTAAGGTTTTTTGTTTTGGCGATTTTTTTTGTTTTGGGGCTTTTTTCGTTTCAGCGCTTTTTTATTTTTGCTGCTTTTTTTCGTTTTGGTGCTTTTTTTCTTTTAGCACTTTTCCTTTTTTGCGATGTTTTTCGTTTTGGCTATTTTCTAACTCTGGGGCTTTTTAGTTTTGATGTTATTTTTTTGTTTTGGCGATTTTTTTCGTCTTAACGATTTTTTCGCCTATGCGATTTTTTCGTTTTGGTACTTTTATTCATTTATTTATTCTATTTGATAGCCTGTGTAACAAGACTAATGTCTTAAAGACAACACGGGGTTACATAGATATTAAATTTGTTCACATTTAGGAATGTTTTTCGTTTCAGCACTTTTTTTATTTTTGGCGTTTTTTTTCGCTTCAGCGCTTTTTTCGTTTTATCACTTTTTGCCTTTTTGGCGATTTTTTCCCTTTTTGAAAATTTTTTTCGTTTTTGGCTAATTTTGAATTTTGGGGTTCTTTTAGTATTGACGTTTTTTTTGTTTTGGCGATTTTTTCGTCTTGGAGATTTTTTTTCGTTTCAGCGCTTTTTTTAATTTTGGTTGTTTTTTCGTTTGGTGTATTTTCTAACTTTGAGTTGTTACTTTGGAGATTTTTTTCATTTTAGTGCTTTTTCCATTTTCGCGATTTTTTTTTGTTTTGGCAATTTTTTTTATTTGGTGTTTTTTACTTTAAGATTTTTTTGTTTTGATGATTTTTTTCGTTTTGACGATTTTTTCGTTTTGACGATTTTTTCGATTTTTGTGCAATGAGAACTAAGACTTTTAAATTTGCCAAAATATTGGGCCACCTTCTAACATAATCTACACATAGACGATATTATTGTGAAATATGAATTATTGCACAATTATATTGCTAGTGTATTCCCTGCTTTAGTTTAGGAAAATACCATTGCTCCTATTTTTTAAAAGTATGTACCTACATATAATCTTAAAAAAAAACTATAAAATAATTTGAAAAATGGCGGAAAAAGTGCTACATGCCGAACACTTTTTTAATGGTAAAAGGGTTTGAAAAAGGCTATATCTAGGCATTATATATGATAAATTAGCTAGAAATGCAATAAATGTGGTATTTATACAGCGATAATTTTTGCCATTATAAACCACTATGCGCAGCAGAGAACACTGCATTTTGCTACAATAATTTTTAATAGCTTGTCAGCGAAATATAAATTCATATTCGAGTAAGTGCATATAGCTTTTTATATGTGTTTACGTATGAATGAATGTATATGTATGTATGCATCTAGGGAAAATTACACACATATGTAAGTATAAAATGGAATATGCACTTACATATTTGTAAGTACAGTTTGTCAAGAACAACTTTACAATTTAAAAGAAAGCCATTTCTAAATTTAACTTAAAAATATGTATTTTCAAATCAAACAAAACAACGAACATGTTTGATTTATACCGTATTTACACTACGCAACTTTGTTGCATGCAACTTTGTTGCATGCAACTTCTTTTTTTCAGTGAGAAAGACAGAGAAGAAATACAATATGTATACATTTCTATTTCAACACTCTCACTTAAAAAGAAAATTGCATGCAACAAAGTTGCATAGTGTAAATATGGTATTAATTTCATTTCACGTTATTTAAATAATTTTGAGATGAAATTAAACAAAAATTTTATTTTCCAAAATAAGCAAAAAAAATATTTTGTACCTTTTTTGGATAATTACACAGAAATCGGCAGCAATGGCTTAATATCAGATAGCTCTGGAGAAAGCAAAAAAAATTAGGGCATGGAATATTTAGAATAGATAACACTATGCAGCAAATTGAAACGTTTATCACGACCTTTCACCACCACTATAATTTTTTTATGTAGTTTCTTCTACCCTTAACTTTTTTTAACGTCCTAAAATTTATAGATAAAATATTAAAAAAAATTTTACGTAACGTTCAATACATTTTTATACGAATTCAATATTTTTATACGAATTCAATAATTCGACTGTTTTTGTAGTTAGGGGACCATAACACTAAAAAAAATATAGTGATACTCCTTGGAGTTTTTCTTGTTGCATAGTGTAATCAGAGATGGTCAATGACGTATTATGTGTGTGTTTCTCATTTCAAATGCTTTTTTCGTGTCCGTTGAAAGAATAGTAAATTACTTCATAAAATAAACGCATACATTTAAGCATGCTTTAGCATCATTTAATAGATTGCAAATAAATGTATATAGTTTTCTTTTGTGTAAGACTATCCATTATGGGTTAAAAACGAAGAATGAAAATACTGTTCATACTCTCTTCATACAAAATGGCGTGTCCGTAATGCATGCTGTTGATTTTCTACATTAAGAAACTATAAGTTTTTTCAAAAACTCATAGTTTCTTTTATAACGATTTTAAAATATTTGCATTTGCTTCTCTTATTTCATACATAAAATTTTTGAAAAATACTAGAAATTATATATTTTTTCAAATTGTTGTTGTCCGCAGTCTTGTGTATTGAGCATTACGCTTTTTTTAGTACGCTTTATTGCTCAGTTTAATTATTAAAATTGTATTAACAATATACACTAAAATAACAGCGTAGGTTAAATAGAATAATATTTCAAATCAATCATCGTTTTTATACAAACAATGTATTGAGTGTTACCAATATTTTTTAGTTTAATTGAAATTTTTTAGTGAATAACTAAGGAGCTTTTGTTAAAATATATCGAAGATTATACACCTGAATTGTATTGAATTCAAAACATAGTATGTGTTCTGAAAAAATATAGAATTTGTATAAAAATATATTGAGTGTTACATAAAATATTTTGTATAAATATAGTTTATCTATAAATTTTAGGACGTTAAAAAAAAGTTAACAGCAGCTGAAAGGTAGAAACGATATAAAGAACATTATCTGTTTAAAAATTTTTGATTTTCTTTACCAAAATGTTGCTTCTACCGCACTGTGAGTTGAAATATTTTCGAAGAATGTATCAGATAGTAGGTCGTATTTTGCTACGAATAATTATTTGAATTTGACATAACTTTTAACATTGTTGGTCAATTTTATTAAAATTAGTCTTTTTTGAAAGAAAAGTTTGCCTGCTTTTTACTCTTGTATAAATATTTGTAAATAATTTTTTAAAGGATACAAATTTTTAGCCCCCAACCAAAAAAAGGGGTGTTATAAGTTTGTAGTGTGTGTCTCTGTATCTGTGTGTCTCTACAAGTCCACGTACAGACCAAACGGCTGAACCGATTTTGATTTAGTTTTTTCTGTTTGAAAGGTGACTTGATCGAGAGTTAGCTATGTTTGAAGAAAATCGGTCCAGCCATTTAGAAGATATCACATCTCTTCTAGATGTATTCTGTTGAATCTGTGTGTCTTTGACGCCGTAGCTCCCAAACAGGTCAATCGATTTTAATTTAGTAAATTTGGTTTGAAAGGTGACTTGATTCAAAATCTTCTAGCCTATGTTTGAAAAAAATTGGTCCAACCGTTTTGAAGTTATCATCTACATATTTTCTTCGGGGGTTTTTAAAATTTTCAATTTAATGTTATTTATTATTTTTCCATGTGAACCCAAGTCTAAATTAAAAAAGTGGTCATAACTTTTAATTTCGTCCAGCTATTATTATAATTATTTGTTTTTAGAGAGTAGACGTATAGTGCTTTCAAACCCTATACTAATTTTTTGTGGTGTATTTTTTCGCAAAAATTATTCCTGGAACAACCACGAATGCAAATGTAACGCTCAAGACACAAAAATGTTTAAAAATCGAAAAATATAATTTTATTTCTGGCTCCATTGAATGAGGCAAAAACTGTAATATAAATCCTACCTTCTCATATTTCTGCTAGTTATATTCCACTATGGTCGGAAATCGCAAAGTTGCGGCAAAAAATATTTCCCTTCAAGGTTACGTCACCAAATTTTGTATGCAGACTTCCACTACCACAATATAGAATTAAAAAAAATGTGGATTGTTTAAAAATCTAAAGATGAAAAATTTAATTTTTGCCCTAAAATTTGGAAATTCGGCCGTAGTGCATTGATAAGCAAAAAAAAACTAAAGAATGTACACTTAAATAAGAATCACCTGCATATAAAAGGTAAAAATAGATACTTTTTATAAAAAGGTTAAGTTACTACTTTATAAAAAGGTACTTTTTTACAAGAAGGTACTTTTCTATAACAAGGTAATTTTTTATATAAAGGTACTTTTTTAAAGAGGTGATTTTTTTTTATAAAAATGTACTTTTTTATAAAGAGGTGATTTTTTATAAAAAGGTGATGTTTTATGAAAAGCTACTTTATTACAAAAATGTACTTTTTTATAAAAGGGAAGTTTCTTATAAAAAGGTACTTTTTTATAAAAAAGTACTTTTTTATAAAAAGGTACTTTTTTATAAAAAGGTACTTTTTTTATAAAAAGGTAATTTTTTATAAAAACGTACTTTTTTATAAAAAGGTACTTTTTTATAAAAAGGTACTTTTTTATAAAAAGGTACTTTTTTATAAAAAGGTACTTTTTTACAAGAAGGTACTTTTCTATAACAAGGTAATTTTTTATAAAAAGGTACTTTTTTATAAAAAGTACTTTTTTAAAGAGGTAATTTTTTATAAAAAGGTACTTTTTTATAAAAAGGTACTTTTTTATAAAAAGGTACTTTTTTTTAAAAAGGTACTTTGTTATAGAGGTGATTTTTTATAAAAAGGTACTTTTTTATAAAAAGGTGATTTTTTTATGAAAAGCAACTTTTTTATGAAAAGCAACTTTTTTACAAAAACGTACTTTTTTATAAAAGGCAAGTTTTTTATAAAAAGGTACTTTTTTATAGAAAGGTACTTTTTATAAAAAGGTACTTTTTTATAAAAAGGTACTTTTTTATAAAAAGGTACTTTTTTATAAAAAGGTACTTTTTTATAAAAAGGTACTTTCTTATAAAAAGGTACTTTTTTATAAAAGGTACTTTCATATTCTATTTCATTAAATAAATTGGTTAAATATTTGATATTCCTTCTCGATGAAAAATTTCAAGATGTCTTTTTATTTTCGTTGTAACAAGTTCATAATTGATATGCCATCCATACTCAAAGTTCGATAGCCATAGATGATCGAACTCCGAATGCAACTCATAATATTTAAGAGCCTGTGTCTTTCATTTTCTTTTAAATATCAAGATACTGATTTTCCATTGCTTGCAACTTTAAAGTTAAGTTATTTAGTTCTGCATGAGATTTTGGCATAACATTTTTTGGGGTACTTTATGGTGGTATAGTTAGTATTAATTTCGTCTTATCACAAAATTGGGACTTAGGAGATGTTTACAAATTATGTAAAAACATTTTTTTTTGATTCGAAACTTTTTGGTTTCAAAAGTTTTTTTCCGTTTTGAAGATTTTTTCTTGACAAACTGTGCATATTTCTGGCTTAATGTCTGCTACAATATCGGTAAAAATTTTAAGAGACACAAATTTTGAAAATAAATCATTATGCACATTTTGAATACTCAACACACTTGATACGCATTAATAACGCGGTAAAATATATTTAAAATTTATTAACAAGAAAAAAAAAGTTGGAAAAAATGGACGACATTTTTAAGAAAAATTGCAAAATAGAAAGTAATGAAAAATTGGGGAGGTAAAAAGATAAGAGTTTTTACAATATATATTTATAGTATAACTAAAAACTAAGAAATAAAATTGCAATAGATATGTACAAGCTAAACATGACCTAACTGCGGGAGATTGTCTGCTAATGGAGCAGCCCTCTTTGCTAATGGCTTCCAATGGCGAAATCAGATGTCAAAATTGTTTTAAACTAACCCAAAGCTACTGCAAGTAAGTTGAATATGAAATATGGACTATACCTAAACCTTTACATCGAAAATCTTTACAGAGTCTGCCTTATAACACCATTATGCGATCTATGTAAACAGCACTATGAATATGACTGTCATAAATTAGCATCCATGTCTGGTCTAGATATGAATATTTTTAAAAAACATCCAGATACTTGTGGCATTTTAAAATTTCTTTTACTACAAGATAATCCTGAGACCCAACACCATTTCAATATCATTTTACAGGCTGAATGTCACGTGGAGAAACGTCGTAATACGAAAATTTGGCATTATTACGAGACAAATGTAGCACAACCAATTTTGCAGTCGAAAGTTTTGAAATATTTATCTAATGGTCGGGATATAAATGAGGAATTCTTACAGCGTTTATGTGCTTTAATCGATGTTAATAGTTTTGAGATACGTGCACCAGATGCGGGTTCGATGAAGGGAGTTTATATTAAAGGTGCTCTCTTATCTCATGACTGTATGGCCAATACTTGTATCGCTATAGATGACAAATACTGTATGAAAATTTATGCGAATAGAGCCATAAAGTCTGGTGAAATTGTGACAAATTGTTATACAAATATTTTGTTGGTAAGTCAAGAAAATAAAGGAAAGTGGGATTTGTTGAAGATTCAGTAGTATGTGCGTTGATCAGGATTCGGATTTTAATGAAAAAAAAATTAATAAGTTTTAAGCGCTTAAATATATAACTTAAAATCGACTCCAAAATCTAATCAGCTTTTAACATTAAATAAATTCAGTAGTGCGATTTTGACTCGCATACGAAAGGTTCTGTACGAATACCGTATACATTTTTTACCGCTTTGGCGATGTTTTTTGTTTTTGCGGACTTTAAAATTTTTCCGTGTTTTTTCATTTTAAGTTTTTTCGTGTTTCGGCGTTTTTATTTTTGGCGATTTTTTTTTGTTTTGATGCTTTTTTTGGTTTTTTTTTTTTTGATTTAACGATTTTTTCATTTTGCTGCTTTTTTGTTTTAGCGTTTTTTTTTCATTTTTGCGATTTTTTTCGTTTTAGTAATTTTTTATTATCTTTTTAGTTCGACGTTTTTTATTTTAGCTATCTTTTCGTTTTGCGGCTTTTTTTCGTTTCGCCTTTTTTTTTAATTTTGGAGATTTTTATTTTAGTTTTGATGTTTTTTTGTTTGGCGATTTTTTTATTTTTGGTGACTTTCTCTGTTTTGATGTTTTTTTCGTTTTTATGAATTTTTCATTTTGACGCTTTTTTCGTTTCGGCTACTTTTTTTTTATTTCGCAATTTTTTCGTTTTAGCGATTTTTTCGTTTTTTGACGATGTTTTTAGTTTTTATGGTTTTTTCGATTTGGTGCTTTTTTCTTTTTAGCGTTTTTTGTTTGTTTTGGCGACTTTTTTTGTTTTGACAATTTTTTAATTCTGTGTTTTTTAGCTTTAGCGTTTTTTGTTTGATTGTTTTCAAAATATTTCATTTTAATGCTTTTTTTGTTTTAGCTTTTTTTTGATATTTGCGATATTTTTCGTTTTAGTAATTTTTTCTTATTAGTTTTGTTCGGCGTTTTTTTATTTTACATTCTTTTCGTTTTGCGATGTTTTTGTTTTTTTTTTTGCGATTTTTTGTTTTCAGCGTTTTTTAGTTTTGGCGATTTTTTCCATTTTAATTTTTTTAGTTTTGACGTTTTTTTATGTTTTGGCGATTTTTTTAATTTTGTCGATGTTTTCTGTTTTGATGCTTTTTTCGTTTTTACGATTTTTTCATTTTGACGATTTTTTTCCGTTTTGGATACTTTTTTATTTTGGGGTTTTTTTTTATTCGGCAATCTTTTCGTTTTACCGATTTTTTTTAGTTTTTTGACGATTTGTTTAGTTTTGCTGATTTTTTCGTTTTCAGCGATTTTTTTGTTTTTGCGATTTTTTTTTAATTTTTTAATTCTGAGGTTTTTTAGTTATAGCGTTTTTTAATTGATTTTAAAATTTTCCATTTCGAAGTTTTTTTTACTTTTTTTCATTTTTGTAATTTTGTTTCGTTTTAGTAATTTTTTCGGGTTTTTTTTGTTTGTTTTGGCATTGCTTTCGTTTTGCGATTCGTTTTTTTGGCGATTTTTTTCGTTTCAACGTTTTTTTTTCAGTTTGGCGATTCTTTTCGTTTTGTAAATTTTTGTAACTTTCGGATCTTTTAGTTTTGATGTTTTTTTTGTGTTGGCGGGTTTTTTTTGTTTTGCCAATTTTTTTCGTTTTGGTGATTAACTTTTCGGCTTGTTGGTTGCATTACTTGAAAGGATACCCTATAATTATTAATTTACCCTTTAGTTCTTAATTTTGTTTGTTTCAAGTGTCTCATTACACAGACCTGCGAATTAATTTTTTTTCATCAGCCTTTGCGGCGCTATATAAACCGAACGCGTAGACCGATTTTCACGATTCTTACGGCAATCGATTCGTCTTAGTCCGGGGAGTGTCACTAAAGATATGACAGTAGTCAAAACTCAATATGGCGGCCAGCAGACGCCATTTCGTTTATACGAAAAAAAAATGTCGGCGAACTATATCAAAAATGGTATCAATTAGGGATGTAACGATACGCCGTTTTGCCGATCCGATACCGATCGATATTTAAAAATAAATATCGCCGATACCGATTCCGATACCGATACGAATATTGAAATTGAGTTCAATATTCGATCAACATATTTAGATCAACAAAACTCAAGTGCAATTTTTTTATTATACAAAATTACATTGTAAGAGAGAATATTTAAAATTGATTTTAACCCAGTATAAAAAATTGGAAGTAATTCTTAAGGAGCTACATTTTCTTTGCTTCCAAAAAATCTATATTTAAAATATGCGGATAATTAGTAGAAAAGCAAGAAAAAATTTTTAATTCCTTTATAATTTTAAAAAATACTCGCCATGCTTTTTAAAAAGTCGATTTTTTAAAGGACATTTATCAACTAATATTCTTCTAAATAACTTAATAGCTTAATTATTAAAAGTCTTCTAAGTTTACATTTATTCACCTAAATTTACATGAAAATAAAGTTTTGAGTTTAACTTCGCCTAAAAAAAATTGTAAAAATGGGTAACTTTTATCCTTTTTCCTTGAGGAAAAATCATTATAGAACACCGAAAAAGAAATTTGTCCTAGCATCGCTTTCAATTCGGTGATTGTTAATCGAAAAACAGAACTTCTTGCAATGGCAAGGATATGTAAAACTAATTAGAAATTGTCCAAATTCGCAAAACTTCCGGATCGCGAATTCTACATTTTCATGACTTCTTTGAAGTGTCTTTTTGCTGAAATAAGATTTAAAAAACAACGACTTGAATTTGAATTCATGGTAAAATTAACAAAAAATAAATAATTTTTTTACAAAATAACAGCATCAAATATTATTAGTTTTTAAAATTGATATTAATAAGATTTTAAAAATAACGAACTGAATTTTATTCATGGTAAAATTGAATAAAAATAAATTATTTGTTAAAAAAAACTCTGAAAAAAATTTTTAAAGTATCGGCGTATCGACAGTAAAATATCGCCGATACCGATGTATCGGAAAATCTGAAGTATCGCCGATATATCGGTATCGGTATCGGTATTCGTTACATCCCTAGTATCAATCGACAGGTATTTGAAAATCATCTTTAGGTTTCTCATATGATTTTTAATTTCGAATGACCATTTAGAATCTGCGACGGTTTAAAGTTGTTTTCTATTATTTTTTACGCAGTCGGGTTTTTTGATTTTTTAAATTGATGTCTTTAATACACTTTTCGTCCAATTTTTTTATAATTTTTGTGATAAAATTCTTTTCAATAAAGATATATTTTTATAATCAGCCGTGTCACAGATTCCGTTCGGATTGGTTTTGATTCCGTAGTTGTCATTTCGAAAATGTAAGTTTTTGGTGCTTTGGATTCCGTTTATTTTGTATTTCGTTTTTACAATGATAAAGTTTTTATACCTCGAGGCGTTTGCTTACTCTAGTTTTTAGATGGAAAGCACACATTAAGCTTTTTATTAACATGGAAAGCTCATGACCTATTATTTATTTGATGCTCCTAAAAGTATGCATGTTTTTTAATATTTACTGCAAATGAAATCAGTAGAAAAGTGTTTTTCAATTCCACTTTGAAATTTAAAAGTGGTTTGATTACGAAGAAAGTTTTCGTTTTTCGTTTTCTGAAGAAGCAATTTACGCAATTGAAACCACTTCCGATCGGAATGGTATTCTGTGACATAGCTGAAAATTTCTAGTAAAATTATTTTCAAATTAAGAAAAATTCTTAAAAAACACCTTTGAAAATTGCTTCGATTTCGAAATCCATTTCCATCACATACCTGACTGAATGTGTATAAATTCTTTTTTTCAATTTTAATTTGTTTATTTGACTACTTATTTTTTAGCTTCCAGTAAGTCAAATAATAGCTAGTTAATTGCTGTGACATTGTAAATATATTTGTAAGGGCTACCCCTTATTTCTTGGACTTCTCAAACAAAAATAAGTATATATCGAGTCAAATTTTAAGTACATAGTTACGACTTAAATCCCCATATACTTTTTTGCCTACCAGTAAGCAAAGTTTTTGTTGGGATGCTTTTTTTACGTTTGCTTAAACCTCTTCCACTATAAGCAAATATGCAACAGCAGCAGTACTTATTTCATTTATTTGTTTATTTTTATAATAAAAAACACACTAATATTTAATATTTTCAATGAAAACACTTTATATTTTTCAAAAAAATACAATTGTAAACAATTATACAGATGTAAATCACAGCTGATTCGAATGTCGGTTTTATTTACATTCGAAAATAACAAAACCGACTTGGTTTCATGACACCAATATTGGTTTGCAAAACCGACAATTAGCAAAACCGACTTGGATTCTATGACACCCCCGAATAATATTAAAAAAAACCTATTTTTGGATTTTTATCTTCTTTTTTTTTAAGAATACAGCTGAGCGCAAAAAAGTTCTCTTAGAAGGGAAATATTTCCACTGCACCTGTAAACGTTGTGAAGATCCCACAGAATTGGGATCTCATATGTCTACTTTAATATGTACTGACTGTCACAAGGGCTACATGATTAGAGTAGTTCAAAATAATGAAGAAGAAAAATGGCAATGTTTAGAATGCAAACATCAAGAGTTATCGCATGATATAGACAAAATGCTTAAAGTGTTACACAATGAAGAGGAGTTACAAAAACCTAAAAGTCTACCAGAATTAGAGATGCAACTGGAAAAGTTGAAGAAACTATTGCATCCTCAACATTATTTGATAATTGATGTAAAACAAAATATTGCATCAGCTTTAAGAGCCATAATCAATGATATAAGCTGTTGTCCGGGCCGTAAAGTTTACGAACGTAAAATAGATTTGTGCAAAGATATACTGAAGGTATTGGAAATTATAGCACCGGGTATATCACGACTCAAAGCCATTGTTGTATATGAATCGGCCAGCACATGGGCAGAATATAATCGCATGCGTTATCAGCAAAAAGAATTGTATAAAAAAGATTTACGGGTGGGTTTGTATTGTTATTTACAAATAAATTTAATTGTTATAATTAATTTTGTTTTTTTTTTTTTGCACTAGGAATTATTACAAGAATCAGAGTCAATGTTACGGGAAGCGATACGTATGTTATTGTATGAGCCCAAGGAAACTCCCGAAGGTAATTTAGTAGTTTCCATGATAGAGGAGTTGAGACACTTGCAAACCGATGTAAAAATGTTAAAATAAAATGTAACGTACTGCATGTCTATTAGAATAAATGTTTTGTGATATAAAAGTTGCATCATTTAAATGTTATTTCATTGTTACATATTTGTTTTAGAGGCAGAGTAAAAGATGCAGCGTTTCCCAAATGAAATAAAAAAGAAGAGAAAAATAAATCAGTATACTAAAAAAAAAATTAATTGTTTATGTTGTGTTTAGGCCTAAACGGAACCCAAGATGACTGAACGCTGATGAAATGCGTTGTGGCATAAAAAATACGTATTCCATTCTGCTGGGGTAGACTTGTATAGTCCACAAAGTCTGCTTTAGTACCGCCAAGCTTGTTTAATTTGAAAGTGAACAAAATTTTATCAAAAACTATCAAAAACTATATACTGAAATCAGGCGCGTATACAAGGGGCGAAAGGGGATATTCCCCCACCCCCCAAAAAAACGCGTAAATTTCTATAGTTGCTAAAAGAAGTTTGGAAAAATAGTATGTTTTACTTAGAACTTCCTCCCCAAAAGGGAGAGTACCGAAATCTTTCCCTTAAAACCCTGCTTCTGGTAGGCGGATATTTTTGCTGGGAGAGTAGCGATACTTTCGGAAGCCGCTGCACGTATCGTCAGTGCTCACGTGTATTTTGCTTATCACCACTTGTCAGGTGGCTCTGTTGAATGTGATTTCAATTCGTATATATACAACTTTTTCGTGAAAATTGAAAACGAGAATTAAATCACTTTCAACTCGATATTAAAGTGCACTTTCCCCAGTATTGCAATTGGAAAGACATTGTCGCTCATACTGTTGTCAAAAGTGTTTAATAGAGGACAACATGGAAGAACTTGTCGCTCAGATTGTTATGAATGACGATTCACTTAAATGTCGATTAGGATATCTAATCGACAAGACAATTCGTACAAGAATCGTATATCACAATGTCGTGCAAGGCAGTCTTGCCAACTGTGGTATATATTTTTAACTTCCCGCAATCAGAGATAGAAAGTTACTGAGTTCACGCCGATTTTGAAAATCGAGTGTTCACCAGATCTCGATGTTTTGTTTTGAGGCCATGGGAGTATATTCTGACGATTTTTACAATTATGTCCGTATGAATGTATGTGTGTGTGTGTTAGAGATGCCAATCAGGACTGGTGTTTTTGAAAATCCCGGGTTTCGGAATTTAGATATATAATCCCGAAACCCTGAACCGGGATTTTCGGGATTTCTTAATCCCGACATACGAGTTCATTCTACGAATACATTTGATTACACTTTACAGCCCTCTAACTTAAATGCTCTGTTTTGAACTTTTTTCGACTTAACATTCTCTAGCATGACATTTCAAATAATATTCAATTTAAAAGCTCACATCAAAAAATGTATCGGGATTTGGAAATCCCGAAAACCCCGGGATTAAAAATTTCAAAATCCCGGGATTTTCCCCGTTTGGCATCTCTAGTGTGTGTGTATGTACATAAACCTCTCATAATTTAAGAACGGCTTAACCGATCGGCATTACTTAGATTTCGTGATATAATGAACCGATTTGGTTCGGTAGATTTTCCAAACTATAGATTTTCTAAACTATTACACCGATCGAGTCCAAAACCTAATCAGCTCTTAAACTCATTAAACTACGTCGGCATCTGCAAATTTGATTGAAATCAGTTGAATGGTTCGAGAGGTATCGTTGGCGAAAATTTTGGGAAAAAATGCATGATGTTGTTGGCTTGCCTGAAACTAGTCTCGAACTCAAGACCTCAGGGTTTGTAGTCAAACGCGCTAACTACTCAGCTAAATGTTCGAAAAAACTTTAAACAACTTTAAAAATTCTTGTCAAATCGGGTTTTAAAATGCATTTACTTTTTTGGACTTGAAAATCTGCGATGAATACCGTAAATTTTATATAAATCGGCTAAGTGGCTCGGGAGATATAGTGTGCATATCTCTATAGTTAGTTAATGCTCGTAATCCAGCAGAAAAGTGGTGCAGGGAAAGCTCTGCCTCCCATACAAAATAATCATTAATTATTGCATATTTGGAAATACTGTGCAATAGTGAGCGGGTCTCCAAAGTTGGTGTGAATTACTTAATAGTTAATGCGCGCAATCGAGCAGAAGTATAGTGGAAAGAAAATTAAAATACAAATTTTCAGAATATTTAATGATAAAAGAAACTTTGGCATTTTAGAGACACTTGTATCAGGAACATGTGTCCTTTTTAAACAACACCTGTTAAGAGGAGACTAAAACCTTCCGAATGACATCAAAAATTATTAAGATCCGATAACATGCTCTCAAGTTATTCAATCTTCAATATGACAAACTTTTCTTAAAAATGGCAGAGATTCCCAAGTTTAGACTGCTACAAAATAGAAACCATAAGAGATATCGAAATAATTATTTTGTAATGTGATGGGTACACAAGAGTAAAATTTCATTAAAATCGGAGATGATAAAAATCCACAACGTGCCGAAAATTTTTTAAATTACTCAATACACTTATATTGTTACTACCTCTTTCAACAGTTTGGTGCTCTCTGTACTAATTAACGTAATATCACTGGTGTAAGTGAACGTACTATTTCGCTAAAAGACAAATGAAACTTAATTGTCTGTGAATAAAATACACAAATTTAATGCAATTTAAAATGAAACTTAAAAACAAATTCATTTGGCCAAAAATAATACTTGCGTGCAAAATGTATACAATAAAAACAAAACGAAAAAATAGATTGATTGAAAAGAGCTTATGCTGCCGAAAAAAAAAACAATTGAAAAAATTACACTATGCAACAAAATGAAACGTTTGTCATGACCTTTGATCACCAATATACTTTTTTTTAATGTCTTATAGTCCCCTTTAAGACAATGTTATTTTAAATCTCTTAATCGGGTTTCTATGAACCTTTTCGTAGTATAGTTGAAGTAATAAATAAAGAAAAAGTCAAACCACCTAACGCTGCCAATCTAACAATTACAGCCCCAACCAAGCAACACCTCTCTTTGTGGTCCAAGGAAGTTTGTAATTTTTACTATCTTCGGTTTGGGTGCATATTTTTCATTTTGTTTTGTAGCCGAATATCGAATATTTAAAACATTTTATTTCAAATATTTATCTGACAGACAAAGTATACTTACTCATACATGAATATGTGGCAAAAACCCTTTATTAGAACTCCCTGAAGCCTTTTAAAATGTTATGATTTTGCTTATTAACAAGCATAAACATAAAATATCAATAATAAATGTCAATGTATTTTAATAAAACTTTAATATTTTACTTAGAAAGTAAAATATTAAATTGGGGAAAAGCTCGTTACTAAATTAAAATTAATTGTAAATCAATAATTCTCCAAAAAAATTTTTAATTATTAACATACATAGTTGTATTTAATATAACAAATAATTACCATATTTTTACTATTACCAAAATCCCGGGATTTTCGCGTTAAAATCCCGGGAATCGGCATTTAATTTCTTACAATAATCCCGGGATTTCACTATTCGGTATTTCGGAACTTGCTTACCTAATTAATATACCGACTACACAAACAAACACTAAAATTTAAACAAAATAAAAACTAAAGGGCATTCTATCAATTAATTTAATTTTGACTATGTAATTTTGACAATTAGCTTTATCTTGGAAACCATAAAGGGCATAATACACAATCAATCAGCTTGATGTCAGATTCGTGTACGTGTGCTTGACGAAAAATAAAAACCAAGTAGATTTTCCATCAAGCGTCGTCGGTGTCACTAATACTAACGAAATTTCACACATCCAATCCATGCTTGTCAAGTATGTTGACTGTGTATATTGCCCTTAAGAGGCACTCTTGCAATTTTCATAGCTAGTGCAGCATTTTGAAGGCCACAGTAGCAAATGCTAAAATAAACTAACTAGAAACTAAAGGGTATTCTTTCTATAAGGTTGTGTAATTTTGAAATTTATCTGTATCTTCTCAAACAAAACTAAAAATATCGTAAAAAACGAAAGTCACAAGAACTAAAAAAACGAGAAAAAGATCACCAAAAAATCGCCAAACGAAAAAAATCCCCAAAACGGGGAAAATGCCAAAACTAAAAAAGTCACCAAAACGAAAAAAGCTCCAAAACTAAAAAAGGTAAGAAAAAGGGTAAGTTTTTGCCATTTTCGATTTTTCACATATTTTAGAAAAAATAAACATTCAAAAAATCCCAGCATTGAGAATATCGATGATATTCCACGCTGGTAAGACTGAAATGAAAAAGCTTAGAATAGTTGAGCATTCTAAGAAAAGACACCTAGTGAAGTTCCACACATTTAGAAAAAGTTAATTAATAGGTGCGACTCGCCACAAGATGGCGACAGTCTGTTAATTGAGCTTACTAAAATTAGTAGGATTTTCGCTACAGTGTTGTTGCCACTGTCAGTGGTAGTGTACGGAAAAGGACTCTGACGAATAGACTTGGTAGTCACGAAACAGCTGTCAGTTCAACCCTCCGTACATCCAAATTTTTCTTTGAATGTTCAATATTCGAACCATACAGTTCGACTAAAAATTCATAATTTTAGAAAAAGTAAAAAAAAATCCATAGAATTTAAAATTTCGACTGTTGTTGTAGTTATGAGATCATCATAGCACATAAAAAAATATAGTGGTACTCCTTGGCATTTTTCTTGTTGCATAGTGTAATTAGAAAGACGGCCAAAAAGTATCCCTACATTAAAACATTTAGAATAATTAAGTTTATTTTATTGAGCTTAAGATCAGTGTTTTATAAGAAATTCAATTAATTTATTTAATATAATTTTTTATAAAACACTGATCTTAAGCTCAATAAAATAAACTTAATAACATTAAAAGATCAAAAACAGAAAACAAAAATACCAAAAACAAAAAAAAAACGACAACACTAAAAAAATTTTAAGATTTAAAAAAGCCAAAACGAAAAAAATAGCCAAAATAAAAAAGCGCTAAAACACAATAATCGCCAAAACTAAAAAAATCGTCCAAAAACGAAAAAAGTCGCAAAGCAAAGAGAATGTCATAGCAAAACACAAAAAGCCGAACTAAAAAAGCAATGATAAACCAATTACTGAAAAAGCGCTAAAACAAAAAAAAAAAAAAAACAAAAAAAAAACACAATAATGAAAAAAACGTCAAAACAAAAAAAATCCAAAACTGAAGAATAGCCAAAACAACAAATCGTTAAAAACGAAGAAAAAACGCTGAAACGAAAAAAAGCACTAAAACGAAAAAAATCATCAAAACTAAAAAATCACCAAAATACGAAAAAATCTTCAATATGTAAAAAATCGCCAAATAAAAAAAACGCCAAAAGTAAAAAAAAACCAAAATTAAAAAAAGCGCAAAAATGAAAAAAGCACCAAAACTAAAAAAATAAAACAAAAAAAAACACGCTAAAATTAAAAAGTCGCAAAAAAAATCGTCAAAAAGGAAAAATTTTTATATGATATTCGTACGGAATCCTTCGTAAGCGAGTCAAAGTTGCTCTTTACTGAATTTATTATTACTTCTTACTTAGATGAAGGGTACGGTACATAAGAAACGTCATAGACGAATACAGCCTTAGAATACTTGCCTTAGTTCTGCTTAACACAGCAGCGAAATTGTCGTATTCTAATTAATTATTTCAAAAGAAGACAATTTCATTACATTTTTGTAACACTAACGGTCTAGTTGACACCTGCTGAAACAGTAGTGGAATAATACAAAATAAATAAATATATAATTACAGTTATAAAAGTTATAGGAGAGAGAGAGAGAGTGTTAAAAAGAAAGAAATCTAAAATATGACGGAAGATTTTAGTAATAAGTGTCATATTCAAGAAAATCCTGAAATTGGCAGGTGATGATTTTAGTTACGTAAGAAAACAAAAAGTGAAATAATAAAAGGATTTTTTTTAGATATGTCAAGGCCTCAGAATGTATAAAAGCCGGTGAAACGTTATTGCTGGAAAAGCCCATATTAATTTTAGCAGCCGTTGGCGATAAACGTTGTTGTAATTGTTTTAAATATGCTCAAAACTATTGTGGGTAAGTTTTGATACTGGAAATATCATCCATCTTTCTAGATTTAAAGTGAAAAATTCAAATTTTGTGAATCCAAATTGTTTATTAGGCTAAGGTTCGTAACGTTATATTCAGAAAGAATTGGGCATGATTAATATTCCAAGGAATAAGGGAAAAATTAACATTAACTTAATTTTTCTACGTACACAGCAGAATAGAGTAGCGCCACTTTCGGAAGCCGCTTCCATCGTCAGTGCTCACGTGTATTTTGCTTATCACCACTTGCCAGGTGGCTCTGTTGAATGTGATTTTTACAACTTTTTCGTGAAAATTGAATACGAGAATTAAATCACTCTCAAGCTGATATTAACTGCACTTTCCCAGCGTTGCCATCGGTTTATTTTTCTTCATTTCCATTTTTCTGATTTTTGTTCTACTCAAGACAAACTTTTTTGGTTTGAATTTATACTTAAGTATATATGAACATGCCAATTTGGATTCACAAAGCAAATACGTTCGAAACAATCATATTAATAATACAAAATTTTATTTTGTTACTCCAAAACTCTTTTTTGAACGTTCATCAGTGGCTCGATATATGCATAACACAACAGTTTCAAGAAGAAAGAGTGTTTAAAATTGGGTTGAAGTGAAAAATATGACTCCAGTCGTGTAATGGCGCCACACAGTGGTTCCAATTAGAAAACAATGGTAATAACTCTGTATCTTTGAAACTTGTGATCGCATGACAAAACGAAGTATGTAAAAAATATAGAGGACATAAGCTTTACAAAAAATATTGGAAAAGTGACCACCCTGTTGAAGCACACGGTGAGCTACAGGGTGTTAAGTTTGGCTACCTCGTGCATGAAAAACCTGGCTGGCTCTCATAGCTTTTACAAATATTGTGCGATTTTAATAAATTTAAACTTGTTGTAATGCTTATGAAAGTTTAGACTTTGATTAGTTTTCATGACTATATGATTGTGTTAAAAATCATAAAATATTATTTTGAACATTTTGGCTATACTATTACCAAAGATATTCACGAAATAGGGAACAAAGTCGAAGTCAAAAACAAAAAATTTTAAATTCATGGCCAAATATCTTTGAAAATATTAAAGATATTTTAATGAAATAAGCTGTATTTTGTTTATGTATTTATAAACTTTACACCAAAAGTAAACTCATTAAGTTCGAATAATATTTGCAAAAGTTATGAGGCCAACAAGATTTTTCATGCCCGAGGTAGTCAACTTTGTGTTTTAACAGGGTGGTCCAAATTTCAACATTCTTAAAGCTTAAGTCCTCCTCTATGATTTTTACATAGATCGTTATGTAATCGGATCGGAAAAAACATTGAGCTGCACATCCAAAATTCTGAGATGGATATACACCAAGATAGTGAGACCTATCATCACTTATGGTGCAGTTGCCTGGTCGGACAGGGTCAGGCTAGCTACGACCAGAGATCGGTTAGAGAAATTACAGAGGCTAGCGTGCCTCTGCATAACAGGGGCAATGAGGACGTGTCCTACGGCGGCTATGGAAGTCCTCATTGAACTCACACCTCTGACGATTGTGATAGAGACTGCTGCCAGGGAAAAGTAATCAACATCGCGGGGAAAAGCACAAGCAGGGACTGTCTAATTAGCCAATGGGAACAATCATCCCTGGCAAGAAGATTTCTCCTGCTTGCGCAATCCTCTGATGTGATGGATAAAGTGTATGACTTCGACAAGAGGTTTGAGACTGTCCTGGCCAATAGAAGGAAATGGGGGGGAAATGACACCCCGATATTCGTTTGGAACTGGCACCATCAGGTGGTACACTGATGGTTCCAGAACGCCGGCAGGCTCTGGTGTGGGAGTTATAGGACCAAGTATTAACTACCATGAATCCTTGGGAAAATCTCCTACAATTTTTCAATCGGAAGTTTATGCCATTGAGAGATGCGCACAATTTAATCTTGACAGGGGCTACCGAGGGAGAGAAACAGCCATCTGCTCGGATAGTCAGGCTGCCATCAAAGCACTCAGCTCATATGAATTTACCTCTAAGTTAGCTTGGGAATGCCGCATTAAGCTAAATCAGCTAAGCATCATGAATAATGTCACACTCTGCTGGGTTCCTGGACACGCCGGGGTAGTAGGAAACGAAAATGGCAGATAAATTGGCCAGGAGGAGGGCAAGTACACCCATGATCGGTCCAGAACCGTTTTGCGGACTTGGGACTGGACAAAGCCCGGGAAGATATATCGATGGAGATCAAGAGGACTAGAGAACATCTCTGGCTCAATCTCCCTGGATTGAGGCATGCAAAGCTAATGATTGGAACATAAAACCAAAACCGTTTCATAGCTCTCATGTCCCTGAGTAAAAACAATCTAAGAATGCTCACAGGCCATTGCAGACTGAGAAAACACCTCAACAGACTTAGCATTGAGAGCAACAACCTGAGCAGATTCTGTGATTACGACGATGAAACTCCAGAGCATATTCTAAAGGAGTGCGAAGCGTTATGCCACAGAAGATATAGCCAATTGGGCAAACACCTATTGGAGGATTGGGAACTGCCAACACTCGATCCACTTACAATCTTGAGATTCCTCAGGAGATTGGGTCTAGATGAGGTGCTCTAGCACATGGCAGGGGATACAATAGATCTACTTAGGTCGCAGTGTCCTGTGTTTCCCGTTTACCCTTAATTCATTCAATCGGATAGCAAGTTTCAAAGATACGCATTTATTAACCTTTTTCTTCTAATTATAACCACGCTGTGCCGTTTTCGAAAGCGTAAGTAAGTGCCTAATTGCAATCGGAACTGCTGCTGATAAACCCCTTCAAAGGACAGGGCGACGAATTAAACCAAATAAAAATATTAAGAACGATTTAGTTTTTCCAGGTCATTACTGGCTCTTCCTGCTAATTTCCAACTCAAAGTGCTAATTAAAAATAAGAAATTTTCGCCAACGATATTTCTCGAACCACTTAGACGCTTTGGGTCAAATTTCGCAGAAATATACCAAGTCTAACCAGTTCATATTCACACGATATCCAAGTTAAGGCATATTCTTTGGAGTACCGCGAATTTTGTTACGATCCGTTTCGTCGTTCAAAGCCAGCAGTAAAACAAAGAAAACCTTTCAAAAGGCTTTTTATAAGCCGGAGAAAGACGTTGAAATGAAAGCCTACACACTGAAAGGATTTCGCTTCATAAATCCAGTGAAACAATTTCGTTAGATTTTTTCACAATTCTAATGAAATATTTCACAGTTCTAATGAAATTTCACGAATATTGAGAAAGAATTTCATTCGCATGGCTTCGTTAGCTTTCATATTAGGTTAGAAAATTTCACTGGATCTATGACAACAACGTTTTGTAATTTTATATGTTTGTTGTTGTACTCTTTCTTATTATTATTCACTCATAGACACATTATCTTGACAGCCCTGTTGGCTGAAGTGGTTAAGACGTTCCCTATAAAGCGAATGATAAAAATCATGAGTCTGAGTTCGATACTGTGTGAGCGTTCGTCAACATTACAAATTTTTCTGATGTGCATTAGCGTCTATCGTACGTATTTGTAGCATGGAACTGGTTAATAAATTAAAATAGCCAATAAAAGAGATAAGCTTATGAGGCTACTAGGTAATGTAGTAATTGCAATAAAACAATGAAATAATTTCATTACAATTATGACAGAATATCATTAAAATATTGACAGAATTTCATTAAAATTATGAAATAGTTTCATTAAAATAATGAAAAAATTTCATTAAAACGATGAAATAATTTCACTAAAATAATGAAATATGTTCATTGGCTTAGCAATATTATTACAATGGATAAATGAAATTATTTTATAGTTACATTTAATGAAATTTGCATTAAAATAATTTTAACGAAACTTGTTTCACGTTGGTTGAGTTTTAATGAAGTTTTTCATTGGGATTAATGTCGAAATTCACAGAATTTACGAACAAAATTATTTCAGTGTAAAAGGTCTTTAAATGACACTATCGCTCAACGAGCTAAACTTTGTCTTACCTACTCGACTTATGCTGTTACGGTTTGTGACCACAGAATTCTTTCGCTCGGTTTGTTATTAAGCCTTCAATTTTATATCAATTATTTTATATCAATCTATTGGTCATAAAGAGCACGTGAATCCAAAAAATCGGTGAGATGCCCTGCAATACATAATTATATGACATTTTACTACCAATTTACCTGTCGAAAATCTCAATTGAAATAAATTTTCATAATTGAGTTATGAATTTTAGTCGAACTGTATATAAATACATATATTTTTTTTTTTTGCAATTCCAGTAAATGTCACATATCACCCTTGTGTTTCGATTGTACGCAGCATAGTGAATTTGATTGTAGCACTTTAACTGCCATGACCGATTTGAAATATGAAGACCTGAAAAAATATCCCGCTGCGTACGGTATAATTAAATGTCTTTTATTATCGGAAAATCCAGAGGGCAAAGAAAACTTCAATAATATTCTTCAATTGATGTCCCATTTGGAAAAGAGGCGTAACACCCCGATATGGCAAGAACGGAATAAGAAAATTATACAACCGATTTTGAAATCGAATATAAAAAATTATTTACAATTGGCTGATAAAATCGATGAGGAATTTTTGCAACATTTATGCGGCATCTTGGATGTAAATACTTATGAAATTAGAGCACCAGATATGGCCTCAATGAGTGCATTGTACTTGAAAGGTTCTCTATTGGCTCATCATTGTTGTCCCAATGCTAATGTTGCCATTGATGATTTGTATCGTATAAAGATTTATGCCAATCGTGATATTGACAAGGAGGAAATGGTTACAAATTGTTATACAAATGTTTTATTGGTAGGTAAACAAAATATATATACGAGGCTAGCCTCAAAAGTTTTTTGTAAAAAAATTTTTAATATTTTTTCTCTAAAATTGCAGGGCACTGAAGAGAGACGCCATATTCTAAAAGAGGGCAAATATTTTCTATGTACTTGCACACGTTGTGATGATCCCACTGAACTGGGCTCTCATATGAGCAGTTTTATTTGTGCCCCTTGTGCTGGTCGCAACAAAGAGGGCTACATTGTTAAACAGTCTAATAAGAAATGGCAATGTTTAAATTGCAATCATGCCCTGCGCTTAGATCAAGTTGAAACAATTATAGATAAAGCCAAAGAAGAAGTATTCCATGCTCAAGAAGATTTACGGCGCTACGAAATACTTTTGGCCAAACTTAGCACTATTTTGCATAGAAATCATTATATTATGGTGGACATAAAGCAAAATATTGCCAATATATTACGTTCGATTATAATGAATAGCTTGCAAAGGCCTGGTCGTCGTATCTACGAGAGAAAAGTACGTTTGTGCCAGGAATTGGTCATGATCTTGCACACCATACAGCCGGGTATTTCTAGACTTAAAGCAATAGCCTTGTATGAGTTAGCAAGTGCTTCGGCTGAATTGTATCGTTTGCGTTTTGGTGAAAAAGAACTAAACGAAGAGGAGCTACAAAACTATTTGAAACAATGTGAGGCAATGTTTAAGGAGTCTATACGTATGCTGCTGTATGAGCCGCCACAAACACCGGAAGGTGAATTAGTGAAAAGTATGATGGGGCAATTAAAAGATTTAAAGAACGATATACAAATGCTGGGGAAATCAGTGGAGCCAAAAGTTTAAAAAAATAATAATAAAGTTTATGAAAAAAAAAATTGAAAAAAAAGTTTGTCTAAATTAAAATTTAAAACCTAAAATCCGACGACTACGAAGGAAATGCTCACTAGTTATATATCGTTATGATTGTTTTTTACTTACGGGGTGGCATCATCGAAAGAATCTCTCTGGGTATTTGCCAGGAGTGCGAAACTTGATTACGCTAAGCCACCCCGTACACTGACTCAAACGTTTCCCGTGTAACTGCCGCAAGGCTTGCCGTTACGGGGTGAGAAAGGTACTAGATCCGATCTAAGCTACATATATTGATTCTTCTGGGAATCTCTTGTAAGCTACGAAGTTCTAATTGAATAAATCTCACAAAATTACATGCAAATATTCAGTTTTATAAAGGTGCCCTAAAACTTCTCTAAATATGCCATTTCATTTTCAAATCGTAGACAGATGAAGAAAACATATTCGGCAGCTTCCACGACATTACCACTACAACTCGGATAAAACGGAACACTGTCATGTCCGAAACGGTACAAGTAAAACCTAGAACCATCATGTCCAATCAAAAAATAGAAAAATCTCGTAATTATAAAAATGTTTTTGTCTATAACTTTTTAGTTGTACAATTTACAGCAAAAATGTGTTTAGTAGAATTGTAGAAAATATTATTATCTAAAAGAAAGCTCTTAACAAAATTTTCATATTCCTTATAGTTTACGATATAATCCGAGAAAACTACTAGTCACTTCCTTACTTTCAAAATAGCGGGCGTTCCCTACCTCCCCCGTCCCCGAACACTCAAACTTAAGCTCACGAACACATATGTAACTAAATACGTGAAAAAATTTCTATCGTATATGAAATGCAAAGTGAAATGCTTATCTTTTTTTTTACTATTAAAATACAAAGGAAAATGTAAGATTTAAGAATATAAAAAATCCCCAAATCCCTCCCCACGAAAATCTGTCTCAAAACTAAAGTTGAAATCTTCAATTTGGGAACAAATCCCATCATCTGGCTACACTGCGTACGATGATCAGGGGATCATTTCCATTGTTTCTCCAAAGAGCCAGACAAATACTAGGGGGAAAACTTTTCTGCAGACATAAATAAGAAGTCACTAGAAATATGAGCAGAAGTATAGTTTTAAAGCTGTTTTTGCCAGCTTTAAAACGGTCCAATTGTCATGCCTGCGCTCATACGAGTACATACAATGACATATTATATAGCCGAACTAATACTAGTCTTTACCACACATTTCGTTACTTATGCCTTAATTCATAAAAAAAATTTTCTGACTTATAACTGATTAATAAAACAAATTTTCATACAAAACTTCGTTTTATAAGTCTCTTATTAATCAAAAAATTTTTTGTGAATTAGGTTGTTAGAAAGAAAATAAGTAATTTTTGTAGGCCCTGGCATCTTGCTCTATAGTCTTTAGAAGCACTTCCGAATCATTAAAAATTGGAACTGATACGATCTTTTATAAGGAATGTTATATAGATTTTCGGAACGAAGTTCCTTATGGCACGTTGTGCATATAATATGCAGCATATAAATGTTTTCTATGATGGAGGCTAAAATAATAGTTTAAATGAAAAATACGTGTAACAAATACTGGTAAGAAATACGAGCAACGCCAATTCAAAACGAAGGTTAAATTTCTTTAAAACCCATTGTTCCCGCTTTGGTATTTTCGCGGATTTCGGTGTTGCCGTCGTTTTTCGGGAAGTTCTAAGATTTTGGGGATATTTTTGTCTTAGTTTTTGGGATTCCAATGAACTTCTGGGATTTTGTTGTGATTATTGTCCTAGTTTTTGGGAATCCTCGGACCAGTTCTGGGTCTGGGCTATTGGTTGGTTGAAACAGGCGCGAAGGTTAAATTTCTTAAAAACTCATTGCTGCCGCTTTGATATTTTCGCGGTTTTCGGTGTTGCCGTCGTTTTCCGGGTAAGTTTTAAAATTTTTGGGATATTCTTGTCTTACTTTTTGAAATTCCAAAGAACTTCTGCTATTTTGGGGAGATATTTGTCCAAGTTTTTGGGAATTCGGAGAACTTTTGGCATTTTGGGGAGATTTTTGTCCAAGTTTTTGGGAATCCTTGAACCAGTTTTGTGTCTTGGCTAATGGTTGGTGCACTTGCTAAGTGAAAATGCCTCGGCTATACACCAGGTGTCTCGGCTAAATACTTGAGAATTATCGCTTAACCATCGACTAAGTATCTTCCAGAGGCGATAGTTGTTGTTTGCGGTCGTTTTTCGGCGAAGTTCTAAGATTTTGGGGATATTTTTGTCTTAGTTTTTGGGATTCCAATGAACTTCTGGGATTTTGTTGTGATTATTGTCCTAGTTTTTGGGAATCCTCGGACCAGTTCTGGGTCTGGGCTATTGGTTGGTTGAAACAGGCGCGAAGGTTAAATTTCTTAAAAACTCATTGCTGCCGCTTTGGTATTTTCGCGGTTTTCGGTGTTGCCGTCGTTTTCCGGGTAAGTTTTAATATTTTTGGGATATTCTTGTCTTACTTTTTGAGATTCTAAAGAACTTCTGGGATTTTGGGGAGATATTTGTCCAAGTTTTTGGGAATTCGGAGAACTTTTGCCATTTTGGGGAGATTTTTGTACAAGTTTATGGGAATCCTTGAACCAGTTTTGTGTCTTGGCTAAATACTTGAGAATTATCGCCTAAGTATCGCTTAACCACCGCCTAAGTATCTTCCAGAGGCGATAGTTGTTGTTTGCCGTCGTTTTTCGGCTAAGTTCTAAGATTTTGGGGATATTTTTGTCTTAGTTTTTGGGATTCCAATGAACTTCTGGGATTTTGTTGTGATTATTGTCCTAGTTTTTGGGAATCCTCGGACCAGTTCTGGGCCTGGGCTATTGGTTGGTTGAAACAGGCGCGAAGGTTAAATTTCTTAAAAACTCATTGCTGCCGCTTTGGTATTTTCGCGGTTTTCGGTGTTGCCGTCGTTTTCGGGTAAGTTTTAAGATTTTTGGGATATTCTTGTCTTACTTTTTGAGATTCTAAAGAACTTCTGGGATTTTGGGGAGATATTTGTCCAAGTTTTTGGGAATTCGGAGAACTTCTGGCATTTTGGGGAGATTTTTGTCCAAGTTTTTGGGAAGCCTTGAACCAGTTTTGTGTCTTGGCCAATGGTTGGTGCCCTTGCTAAATGAAGGTGCCTTGGCTATACACCAGGTGTCCCGGCTAAGTACTTGAGAAGTATCGCTTAAGCATCGCCTAATTATCTTCCAGAGGCGATAGTTGTTGTTTGCTGACGAATTATCTTCTGTCCGAAGGTTTTCAACCGAAGGTGGCCTGCCGATAGTAGCAGGCCGAAGCTGCACATTGGTTCCAATTGGAAAAAAAATAATTCTGTATCTTTGAAAATTGCGCTCCGATTACAAAACGATGTATATAAGAATCATAGAGGACCTAAGTTTTAAGAATGTCAAATGTGGATCACCCTGTTAAAATACACGTTGAGCTACAGGGTGTAAAAGTTGACTACCTCGGGCAGGAAAAACCTTGTCGGCCTCATAATTTTTACAAATATTATCCGATTTTAATGAATTTAAACTTGGGGTACATTTTATAAATATATAGAGAAAATGCAGTTTATTTCATTAAAGTATCTATGATATTTTCAAAGATATTTGGCTTTGAATTTTAAAATTTTGGTTTTTTGCCTCAACTTTGGTTCTCTATTTCGTCAATATCTCCGTTAATAGCATAGCCAAATTTTCCAAAAAAATATTTTATAATTTTTAGCACAATCTTTGATAACACGCCGAAATTTTTTTTTATTTTTTTAGTTCATGTAGCCGTTAAAAGGAATTAAAGTCAAGACTTTGAAATGAGAGTTGAAAATGGCTAAATTTTACCACACAATATTTTGTCCTACACTTTTAAGTTTCTTATGGTCCACCAATATTGATGAAACACAATCGTTGAAAAGGTATTTCTCCCTAAATATGCTCAATATATTATTTTTCCTAAAAGACCGGTTACAAAGAACCCCGGTTATGAACCAAGTGGTCGAATTTCGACCACCGGGCGGGGTCCTAGCAGAGCTTAATTGTTCGACGTTTTTCTCAAAAAATGTTCAAAACAATATTTTTTTTATTTTCAATATTTCAAAAGAACACGCTTCCAAAATGAATGCATTTGAAATTTGAAGTCGATTAAGCTTGCACGCTACATCTAGCACTGGAAAATTGTGAATTTGTCTACGAAATTCTATTTTAATCGAGTTTTTGAAATTTCTCTTCAAATATGTTAGATATATTTAATGAATTAATCTGCTTTAAAACTGTACTAAAATTAATTTTTTAATTTTAATTTCTTTACTATTTATGTTTAAAAAATTTGCACGATATATTAAACGGGCAATTTTTATGAATTTTTAATTAAAATTTTTAATTAAATTAAAAAATATGCGAAGAAAATTCGGATATACAATATTTTTAGGGCAAATATCTATTATGTATGAGAAATATGATGGCCTACGCCGATAGGAACGCCGAACACTGGACCACATTTGACAAAAAAGGAATTTACGATATTTTTAACGAAATGTTGATTTTTTTTTGTTAAGCCAATCGAAAGAACTAATTAATACAATCCACATTTATTTTTCCAAAAATTTATATTTAACAATATATAATCAGCCTGATCACAAACAAAAATTCCGTGCGAGTTTTTTCACTTTTCCCTTTTCTCCAATTATGAATAAAAATTCCCTCGCAAAAAATTCGATGGGGAAAAAAAGTAGCTATACTCAATCCATTTGAACTTCGTTTTCCCCCGGAATTTTTCACTTGCAAAACAAAAGAGAGTTTGCATAAAAATCGATGTAATATTTAAATAAAACAAAATTTCTATCAATAAACAAATATTTTATTGTTCTTGTAGGTCGAATACCACAAATAAAGCACAAACACAAAATTTTTTTAACTTTAATCGATCCATTGCTTTTGGTTTCCATAAATGCAGCAAAGAGCAACTTGCACTATTTTATTCTTCTGCAGCACCAATATCCTTCACAAGTGCTCGTACAGCTATGTTATTATTTTTTTATTCACTTTTTTAATTAATTTTACTTTAAATTTAATTAAAACATCAATTTTATTTATTTTTGAACACAAAAACACTGAAAAAATAAATGTCAATAGGCATAACAGCCGCCATTGTTATTCAATGATGCCACTGTTTCATATTTTTGTTCCCGAAAAGTTTATTATTGGAGGAATTTATTCTCGAGAAAAGTGTTTTTCGGGAAAAAGAATTTCCTAGGGAATATTCATGATTGGGCTGAATGACAAATGTGTATTTTTACTATGGAACGAAAACTAAGTTGCTCTGGTACTACAAGTCCGGCAGAGATCTAGTCTTCTCATTTCAAAAATTCTTCTCTATGAGTGTTTAGATATCAAAAAGTGAAAAAATCACATCGAAGTAGGTGCCGGTTTGTCTGTTATGACAGCTTGAAGATAGGCACTTTTTCCATATTTTTAAGTATTGAGCATTATTATTGGTACAGGGAAATAAAATAATCAACTGAATAAGATTCTGATTAACTAATTACGATTACTAATTTTGTTCTTTTATGTTTCTAATGACCCAATTATGAAATTGAGATCATAAATTAGTCAAATAGTCCTCGGCTATCTGGTATTTTTTTTACTACTTTCCTCAAAAGCATCAATAAATGCAAGTTAGTAGATACGGAGTTCATTTCAGACTTAGTAATGAAATTACACAGTACTCAAAAGTATAGAAAAAAGAGCCTATCGTCAGGCTGTCATAACTTACAAATCGGCACCTACTTCGATGTGATTTTTTCACTTTATGATATCTAAACACTCATAGAGTAGAACTTTTGGAATGAGAAGACTGGATCTGTGCCGGACTTGTGGCACCAGAGTAACTCAGTTTTCGTTCCATAGTAAAGAAACGCCTTTTTCATTTTATTTCGTTAAATACAAATTTTTTTAAAATCTGGTTCACTGTGCGCCGGTGTTTTTTTTATTTCCCCTTATTCCGTAACTATTTGTCGACGTCACGTCAAGACAATACCAAAAAAATTGGCACTAGTCTACTCGCTGCCGATAAAGATTTACTACTATTAACAGTCTCTTCGCATTCTCTATGTCTTAGTTAATAGTCAGTGGCTGTCAGAATAATAATTTGCTGTCGATGACGATTAGAAATGTGCCATTTTTTTGGTATTGTCTTGACGTGACTTTGATTTTGCAGGGTAATAAAACTTCAATTTCTCAAGCCAGCGAGTTTTCTCGTTTTTAAATTCAACAGATTCTTCAAATAATATAAGAAAAAACTAAAACTGACACTTACCTTAAATATTTACAGCATGAACAAATTATTACTACTTCCGTTGCTTTTCCTTTCATTACAGCAAAATTTCGTCAAATAGTTTAATTAATTCTCTAGCTACCGTAAAACGTTCCAAACAAATATTATCCGGACAATCCACACATTTATTTAATAGCTGCCATAATATGGAATTTGCCGAATTGAATTCGTGCGGTATGCGATAAAGAAATCCCTTCGATTGTTTTTTATATAAATCTTCTCGTAAGAATTGGCACACTAAGAATATATTTATATCGCTTATATTATAGGAAGCGATATCATCGGCTGAATAGGCAAAACAACCGGGACATTCCAGGTAAATATGTTTATGTACAAAGGATTTATCATATTTAGCCTCTGTAGAATCCACTATGAAAATAGTATCCAAATCGATAAAATATATTTTATTATTAACTCTATTGTAAACTATATTATCTGCCGTCAAATCGGTTATATAGAAACGATAATTCTCAAAACCCTGGGAAAACGTTATAGCTGCCTCCAACAATTGTTTTGAAATTTCCAATTTAGTTAAAAAATCCGCTTTAAAGAAATAATATAAATCCTCGCCCGCATATTGTTGGTACAAGGTAAAACCACACAACGCATAGGTCTGGGGTACGGGAAAGTTTCGTGAGTACAAAATGGGATATATTAAAGGTTGGATGTTGTTCAGCAAATAATTCCATATGGCGATTTTCGATAAATTCTTATGATATTCTTGCAGATTTTTTACGAAATTATTTATCGTTTTTAAAGGTGCATATTGTACGCCCTGTAAATTCTCTTGTTGTTGTAAAAAGTCTCGCCTCAATCGATCTATATTATTAGAGTTACTTTCCAATGCTTTATGCCGCTTAAATAAATATTTTGTTATAAGTTTTTCATCAGAGTTTATCAGTTTTATCACTTGATTATTTCGTTTGAATGACATTTCAGGTAAAAGTTGCAATAGCTGCCTAATTGAAAATTCCTTATCTGGTTGAAGTTGCTCAAAAAATTTTGAGCAATTTTTTATTTGAGCTTCAAAACATTTGTGACAATATTGGAGATCTCTTTCGAAATGTTTTTTATGTAAAATTGAATGTTTAGCGGTATGGTCTTTCGTATCCAGGGTATTAAGAACTATTATTAACAGAAATATAAAGCGCGTGTGAGAAAATTGGCGTTGCATATGTTTGGAGCAAAATATGACTGAAAATAAAAAAAAAAAGAAAAATACATAACATCAAAGTCTGGTTTGGGGGTAATGATTACATTTTGTAAATGATTACATGTTCAAATACACATTACATGTAATTTGTAATTGGTACACTGCAATTACAATTACTTGTAATGTGTAATTGTCGGCAGAGCCATTACAATTACATGTAATTGTAATTGAGGTATGAACAATTACATGTAATGGGTACTTGATATACCAGCAATTACAAATTATTTTAATTGTAATTGAAGATTATCAACTACAACATAAAGAGCTAATAATTACTTTAACAATAAAAATTACTATAAATGTATTTCATTACAAATAAAGTCTATTATTTATTAAATTCAAAAAATCATTCCAGAAAATGTAAAATTTTTAATGCTCAACGTATCTATAAAATTAACTGGAAATAGCTAGGGCTCTAAAAGAGGATAAAAGCTAGAAAAATTACTTACATCGCAAAAATGAAAACAGTGCGAAAAATTTTAAAGCGCTGCTAAAAATACATTTGAAAACTAGCCCTAAAATTGCTTAAAAATAGCTAAAATTATAAGGAATGTGAAAAGCTTGGCAAAAATCACACAAATTATGAAAATTCGCAAGAACTTGCTAACATCGAAACAAATAATAAAGTTTGATATGGATTAAAAACTGTTAAAAGTCCAAGAACTGGTAAAAAATCTCTATTAGCGCGAAAATAGCGAAAATTCGCGAAAAATAAAAAATTGCAAACAAGCCCTAAATTTATTAAAAAGCCGTAAATTTATTAAAAACATAGAAAAGTCTTATAGTGACTAAAAATCGATAAAACTGTAATAAAGCCAAAACCGGCAGTTTTTCGCGAATTTTCGCAAAATAGTGATTTTTAGCCAGTTCTTGGATTTATTACAGTTTTACCGATTTTTAATCACTCTCAGACTTCTCTATGTTTTCAATGTTAACAAGTTTTTGCGACGGCTGGTCTCGAAACATGTACGTTAAACACTCCGCGCAGTCAAATATTTTTTGTCTAAATAAAAATATAATTTAATTGAAAAATTAAACTAAAATCATACTCAAGCCAAAATAATTAAAGTACCTTTTTAATAAAGTACCTTTTAAAAAAAGCACATTTTTAAAAAAAGTACCTCTTAAAAAATTACCTTTTAAAAAAAGTACCTTTTAAAAAAAGTACCTTTTAAAAAAAGTACCTTTTAAAAAAAGTACCTTTTAAAAAAAGTACCTTTTAAAAAAGTACCTATTAAAAAAGGTACCTTTTAAAAAAAGTATCTTTTAAAAAAAGTACCTTTTAAAAAAAGTACCTGTTAAAAAAGTACCTTTTAAAAAAAGTACCTTTTAAAAAAAGTACCTTTTAAAAAAAGTACCTTTTAAAAAGTACATTTTAAAAGAAGTACCTTTTAAAAAAAGTACCTTGTAAAAAAAATTATCTTTTAAAAAAGTACCTTTTAAAAAAAGTACCTTTTAAAAAAAGAAGCTTTTAAAAAAAGTAGCTTTTAAAAAAAGTACCTTTTAAAAAAATGTATCTTTTAAAAAAGTACCTTTTAAAAAAAGTACCTTTTAAAAAAAGTACCTTTTAAAAAAAGTACCTTTAAAAAAAGTACCTTTTGAAAAAAGTACCTTTTAAAAAAAGTTCCTTTTAAAAAAAGTACCTTTTAAAAAAAGTACCTTTTAAAAAAAGTACCTTTTAAAAAAAGTACCTTTTAAAAAAAGTACCTTTTAAAAAAAGTTCCTTTTAAAAAAAGTACCTTTTAAAAAAAGTACCTTTTAAAAAAAATTCCTTTTAAAAAAAGTACCTTTTAAAAAAAGTACCTTTTAAAAAAAGTACCTTTAAAAAAAGTACCTTTTAAAAAAAGTACCTTTTAAAAAAAAATACCTTTTAAAAAAAGTACCTTTTAAAAAAAAGTACCTTTTAAAAAAAATACCTTTTAAAAAAGTACCTTTTAAAAAAAGGTAACTTTTAAAAAAAGTACATTTTAAAACAAGTACTTTTTAAACTAAAGAACATTTTAAAAAAAGTACCTTTCAAAAAAAGTATCTTTTAAAAAAGTTCCTTTTTAAAAACAGTAACTTTTTAAAAAAGTACCTTCTTAATAAAGTACCTATTTAAAAAAGTACCTTTTTAATAAAATACCTATTTAAAAAAGTACCTTTTTAAAAAAATAACTTTTTAATAAAATACCTATTTTAAAAAAGTACCTTTTTAGAAAAAAGTACCTCTTTAATAAGTACATTTTTAAAAAAGCACCTTTTTAAGAAAGTACCTTTTTAAAAAGGTACCTTTTAAAGTAAGTACCTTTTAAGAAAAGTACATTAAAAATAGTACCTTATAAAAAGTACCTTTAAAAAATGACCTATAGAGCTGCATCATTAGATTTTTGAAAACAACAAACAAAAATACCTCTATGCGCAATCTACGAGGCGGCCTTGATATTCAAAATATCGCGGTATTGTGTTGGATAGTGTGATAGACAAAAATTTATATGAAAAGCACTCAGTTTTTTTAAAGATTTCCATACAAATTTTTTACTCAAGTCGCTTGTTTGCATTGTGGAAACAGCACATAAGCCTCTTTTGGCTATTTTTTATTTAAATTTAAATTTCTCCAGCTCTGGAAAGCAAAAACACCTGATAGTTTGTTTATTAAAGAAGAACTATCGTCGTAATCTTTTTATTCTATAAATAACTAGAGTCTTTAATAAACTTCTGGTCAGATTAAAATGGAAATGTGTTTAAATACCTATTGCAGAAGATTCCTTTTGAAATAAAGGCTGCTACTGTTGTTGTAGCCGTTTTTTGTTGCTTCATTTAATATTGGCACAACAAGTTGAAGATACAAAACAAAAAAACTAAATAAAAAATGAAAAATGTTATACCAAACAAGACGGAGGAATGAATATATTTTGTGGCCGGATGGGTTGATTGGTGTTTAGTAGAATAAAACAGGTTCAAGGTTTTAAAAGAATTTGCAAGAAGATGGTAAGGAAAAAATTAATAGGACTTTAAAATTTATAAGATTTGAAAATCTTACAATGAAGACAGATGAGGTGGTGGTGCTTGAAAGGGTAGAAGTGAAAAATGAGCTTTAAATGTTAAGATCAAGCTTTTTATACTTTTCAATCATAATAAAAACTAAAGCAGCTGTTTTGGATGAAAAGAAATTGTAAAATTTTTATGATATTCTGAATAAATAAAATGTATACATATCGTCATATAAAACGTAAAACCATGTAACTACATTTTTTTAAATTTAACAGGAGAAGGAAAACAATATATGAAATAGTACAATTTATAATAGACAATAATTGATTAAATCCCCGATTTTTTAATTTTTGTATGTATGTATATATTTGAAGTATTTAATTCTCTTTATCTCTTTTTTTGAACAGCGATTAGTAAACAGGTGAGAAAAAGTAGCCAGACTACTATGAATTCTATATTACACAGAAAAAATTATCACCAAAAATTTTTCGAACAAAAGTTTGTCCAAAATAAAATTTCATTTTCAGTAAATGTTCTTTACTGAATCAGTGAATTTTTTAATTTTATTTAGAACGCAAATACCAAAAAAAAACAACAACAAAAACCAGTTTTATGTGTCGTAAAAAAGCAATCCTGATGACATATAAATAAATAACAACAACAATGATAACAAGTTTGTTTACTGTAGATTTCTAAGTGAATCAATTCGTTAATGTTGTTCAATTAATTCTCTTTCATTTCTTTAGACTCTTTAGTTAAACATACAGAGTTGAACATATTTAACAAAGTGAAATTTCATAAATGCTTAATGGATAATGATGTCATTATTTAAAACTTTAAAATATTTTCAAAAGAAAAAAATTGTTTAATGGCTTATACAAAAAGTTTGTTTGATATAAAATATTAAAAAATAAAACTCAGTAAATATTTTTGTTTGATTCAGTAAATTATTTTGTTAGGAATTTGTAATAATGTTTGGACTAACATTTTTTTTATAAATTTTTACAAAAATATTGTTTGATATATTACAGAAAAACCAGTAGATATTTTTGATTGATTTAGTAAATTATTTTGTTTAGAATTTCTTAATATATTTATTTGTTAACATTTTTAGACAAAATATTTTATACATTTAAGCAATTTGTTCATTGAAAATATACCCGGTTTTATTTTCAATGAAATTGTTGAAACATTTTTGTCTGTATTTACAAATTTGTTTGTATGTTCGTTTCTAGACAAAATATTTACTAATTCATTGAATTTCTTTACTAAAAATTAAATTTAGTTTTTTTGTGTTACACAGTACATTTCCGATTTTTAATAATAAAATTACCTTGATTCACACAGAAAAAATTACACTTCATTACCATAAAGATGGACAAAAGAATGAATTCTTTCGGCATAGTGTGACAGACTTAACATCATAAATCCATATGCTAAGGGGCCATTGACACATTACGTAACGCTAGGGGAGGGCTTAAAGATTTTTTACGGATTAGATACTTTATACTGAAATTTTTTTAAAAATGGCTTATTAATAACATAAATCAGTAGAAAGATAATAATTTGAACTTCCAGATGATAAGAGGAAGACAATTTTAAAAGCGTCAGCACCTAATATGTTCACACCTGCGTCTTAATTGAGGCAATTAAGTTTTAAAATGAGTTATCGATTTTGGTGCTCACACATATGCAATTGAGCTGACTGCATTAGCATTTGAAGGCATATCTAATAGGTGGAACACTAGCAGAGCTGACTAATACTGTTGTTATCTTATTTTCGCAACATGCGAATTTTCAATTTTTTGGTTTGTTTTTAGGTATTTTTGAAAGTTTTACATTTATTTCAATTTTATTTAAATTGGCTGTGTAGGCGAGTAACGAATAGCTAGTCAGCTGTTCTAGTGAGTTCACCTTTTAGATACGCCTTGCATTGTACTGAATTTTGTCTTCAGACTAAACACACTTATGAAGTCTGTTCAGTAGATGCTACTCAATTTATGAAACAATTAAATACTAATTGCTCCATTAATTAATAAAGTTCTTGTATAGCAAATAGAGCTCAATTAAGGGCTTAATTGTGTAAATTTCCTAATTGCGCAATTAAGGCGCATGTCTGAACATGGCATAAGCCAACTATCAGTTGGAAGATAGTAAGACTTATCGCCAATAGTTGGCAGAGACATCTTCAGCTATTACAGCCACGAACCACTTAGCCAAATCATAAGCTATTTAGCAAAGACATAAACCATATTAAAGATTCTCAAAAACTAGACCAAAAATCCCCAATATCCCAGGAGCTCCCCGGCACTTATCCGGAAGATTAAGGCAACACTGAAAATCTAGAAACTCCGCAACGGTAACACCATTATGTTATGTTTTGCTGTGTCATGTCAAAAAATTTCATATCATTTACAAGAATTGATACACATAAAAAACATATAAAGTGATACTCCTTGGCATTTTTCTTGTTGCATAGTGTTATTTAGAACAAAGGAAGCAGACCTTTGTTGAAGAACCTGGACAGACTGAGCATACCTCAGCTGGTAAAATATTTTTACTACAAATACTGATTAACTGCCTTTTGCTTAAGCGCACTTTTGACTTAACTGCACAAAATTATAAATTTGAGTCATTATTCTTTAAAATCCTATACAAATTCATTTTTTAAGTGCACTTTTTATACCTGCACTTTTAAGATAAGTGCCTTAAATTTTTGGCATTTCAAAACTAGTTTCATACCAAAAATCAATCTTAGCTCCATTTTGACTAAAGTGCATAAAATGTTTGTTTTCTGTGATTATTCTTCAAAATACTTTTTTAAGTGCACTTTGTATACCTGCTCATCTAACATATTTTTTGCAGTTTTAAATAATTTTCATATAAAAAATCAAAGTTAACCACACACACTAAATAATTGTGTTTACGTCCATATTAAGGCAGGTAAATGCATTTAAGCTAACAGCATTTTTTACTTATCTGCACTAAAAATCGTGAAAACTTGATTGTGCAGCTAAATCAAAATTACTGTATTAGTTTCTTACTATTAGTCCTCTATAACATTTTGGCTATTACCGGTTAATGCTTTGGTGATGGAATTCACAAAAACGAAATAAATAACTAAATGTAACAGCACTGAAAACGTCTAGATTTTCTTATGAAAACTTATAGCCGAATTCAGTATCTCGGTAAGGCGTTACGTCTATTATTTTTTTGTTTGAGTTTTAAGAATCTTGTCTTGGATACCAGTAATTGCAAATAAGGTATTGCCCAGTCAAAAACCATAATAGCTTAGACAATTATTTGGCCCGAATTTTTTGTTCAACTTATAACTATTCTAATGTGACAATTCAAACAATTATTTTATTGGACGAAATAATTTGTCATTTTCAAAGACAACAACCTAAAAATGTTTTAAACTATTTAGCGAATACAAAAATAAGAACTCAACCTGAAATTAGACGGAAAACGCGCAAAACCGATATAGTGAATTGGGCTATTAATTGGCAATATATATCTTTAAAATGTAATACACTGCCTGTTCAGAGGATCCGATACGGGAATGCATTGGAAACGGAATTCCAATCCAATTCCAATTGTGAATGCGTTCATGAAAACGTAACGAAATTTCTTTGTTCAAAAAGTGTTTATTTTCGTTCAAAATTCAAAATATCGTTTACTAAGTTGCTTATTTAATAATTAGAGGCTAGGAAAAATTAGTTCTACCTGATAAATGCATATATTAAAGGGCTCCTGAACTCCAATTCATGAACAATTAAATCCGTTTCTCAACGGAAATTTCGCAAATCCAAGTACAAACGGATTTCATGAACGCAATCAACCGGTTTTGTAGAGAAATCGATACAAAACCAGTCCGTATTGGATTCTATGAACAGGCAGAAAATCACGAAATTTTTTACAATTTTCGTAACCGAATCGTGTAAAAAAATATTATCTGGCATCACCAGAAAATTTCAATATTATAAGCAGCGTTGCCAGAAGCTTTTCGAAGAAAATCATAATTTGACAAAATAAAAATCATATTTTGATATAAAAAATCATCACAAATTTGTATTACTAAGTTGAACAACAAGAATCTTTTTAATATTTGGCAACCAATATTAAAAAGACTTTTGTACATTTTAAAATTGTATATAATCGTAAAAATTTGTGAAACAGTTTAAAAATCGGGAGCAATCAGCGAAGTATATAAAATATCGCCATGACTGTAAGAACATATGAAAATGCGACGAAATAACTTCCACCGCGAAAAAAGAACTCGAAAAAGACAACTATATGCACTCGTATGCAAAAAAAATAAATTTTTTTTGTGCCTTTAAATAAAAATATGTGTAATATACAAACTTTAATGCACAAATCCGTGCTCAGTTTATTTCCTATCACTTACAGATTTTTTAATGGGCATGACTAATCTTTTACCTAACTCGAGAATGGTTTGTCCAATTTGAAGAAATAATGCACCAAAATATACAGAATAAAATTACCTTTAAGTCATTCATATTTATTATTTTATTTTCAACTGTTTTGGAGTTATTCAGAAATCGTGTTTCATGCAAAATTAAACTCTTATTCGTTTTGAAAAATTTAAGAGGGAAGCTACGTAGGTATATTAGGAATGTAATAAACTAAAAACCTTTAAAATCGACAGACAAATTTTGATTTTATTTACAATTAGGTGAGGGAACACACACATATTGATCATGATTCATCGCTTATTTTATGTCTAGCTAGCTGTCAGAATAATGATACAAATTTCAAATATTTGTAGTTTTAATTTCTTTTATGAGTTTTTGACAACAATAAAATTGATTATTAAAAAAAAAATAATAAGCCGGTAATTTCTGAATAACTCCGAAATAGTTGGAAATATAAAAAATTAATATGCATGACTTAAAGTGATCCAAACATCTACAAAACGTAAGGCATGATATCTTTCAATAACTATTTATATATGTATCATCACAGAAAATGCAGAAAGCCCTATCTAACATTTTAAATGAAAAATATATTGACAATTGGTGCAAAATTTCACAATAATTTATATAAATTTGTTGTGGCCTTTTTTACTTATATTGTAAAATTTTGCACTAGTTGTAAATATACTTTTCATTTAAACAAGATTCATCCTTCTCCTGTAAGACTTTTAAAATGTGAAATGGGGCCTTTGCATTTTCTGTGACGATATACATACATATGAAAAGTATAAAAAATCATCATTTGCGAAAAAATAAGTCATCATTTGGGGAATAATATCATCAAATCATATTCTGGTTTAAAAATCATCAAAAATATGATAAAATCATCATTCTGGCAACGCTGATTATAAGAGAGAGAAAATTCTAAGAGTAGATAAGAGAAAATTTTTTGTTGTTCTTCAGATTATGGAATAATTGATCAAAAAATAATAAAATTTAGCAAAGTTGTAATCAGTTGAGCGCAAAGAGTTGACGGTAAAAGAACGTAAATGTGCGAAAAAAGGTTCACTCAATAAAATAAACAATTCAAGTTAGAACGTTAGTCAGTGGTGCTCGATTTATTACACAAGATATCGGTCAAGTTCAAAAAACTTATACGATTTAATACAACAACAAAAAATTACACAAAACACTTCAAATATTCCATACAAATATGAGAAAATTCAAACAATTGTGTCGTTTTGTTTTGTAAGATTGACAAAAAAGAAAAAACATTTAATTTAATTTATTTGCGCAATAAGTTATTTATACCATATTTGACCATATAATTAAAAGGCAAACAAAAAATTTTGCTTAAATAAATGTTCAAATAGAAAAAACAAATAAAAAAAACATTGAGAGATAAAATAATCTTACAACGACAATATATAGCAAATAAAATATTACAAAATCTGGCGTTATAAAAGATCAAGTTAAAACAAAAGTATACTTCAATAACTACGAATTTCTAACAACAAAAAAACCTTAGAATTAATTATACGGTAAGAAATTGAATACGAGTATTTAAATTAAGGGAAGGAAGCATCTAATTAATGATACAAACAAATACATGTTCGTTTTTCGTATAGGAAAAGATTTATTTATTCTAGGAAGATACACATAAAACACATGTTGTTCTTATTCAAAAGAATTATGTACTCTGGGAAAATAACTAAATAACACTGTGTAACAAAATTAAATGTTTTCAAGACAACTGATAACACTATGCAATGAAATCAATATTTATTTAAACCTTATTTTATTTTAAGTATATTTGGCTTTACGATTATTTTATAAAAGTGATAAGTTTTTGCCGTTTTCGATTTTTTATAAATTAAAAAAAAACACAGCATCAAAGCGCACAAATCAGTTTATTTAAAAATCAAATTTATTTATCACTACGTTACCTGGTTCGAAAAATATGGCCTTTTAAACATTGAGAAAAAATTAGGTTGTAATTCTTTATTGATTTTTATATCAAATTTATTGGCGTATTGAAACGATAATGATGGAAGTTTTCGGACAAAGTAACTTTTTTTTTATAAAGTGTTATATCAGCTATTTTAAACGGCTTACTTTATATATTTGCTATTTTAGTTAAGGCTTAGACGCGTAAATACAGAAAGAAAATTTTTTTTTTTAATTTTCTAAATCTTTGTAGAGATACAAAAAAAAGTATACCCGAGAGTCTCTGAAAATTTAGTCTGATCTTAATGTAGATATTATAGAGTAATATTGTTCGAAAAATTAGCTGCGGAGACTTGCGTATGCGACTTTTACATCAGTTTTTCTAACTATATACCTTTTTCAAATGTTTCTACTTGTTTGTACTTCTATATGATTTTGTTGGAATTTGCTTCCGAAACCACTTGTTATTCAATTAAAATACCAATGAAGTAGTCGTTTTAAATTTTAAGATCAATTTTTAATGCATTTTGAAATTTGAACGCACTTTTAATTCTTTTTTAATGCATTTTGAATTTTTTAAATTGCTCGTATATAGCAACATATAGCGCCCAATGTATTAAAAATAGCTAATTTATTTACAGACTTTATAGGCTACAGTTTTTGTGGATCAGACTATTAGTTTGGAAGATATAAGCTTTCCGACGACTAAATAGTTTTATCGGTAGCATTGGTCTTATGTAACAAAATATAGCGTCCACAGTGCTAAAAATTGCTGTCGAATTTTTACAAAATTTATAGCCTACAACCTTAGCTACAACCTATCTATATACACGTTTGTGGATCAAGCTATTATTAGTTTGGAAGATATGGGTTTTTCGAAAACTTAAGTATTATATTGGTAAAATTGGTCTTATACAGTAACACATAGCGCCCACTGTGTTAAAACAGGTGACTAATTTTGTACGGACCTTAAAGCCTATAATTCATCCATACATTTTTTGTCGATAAAACTAATAATTTGGAAGTTATAAACTGTCCGACAACTAAAGAATTTTATCGGTAAAATTGGTCTTATATAATAACATATTGCGCCCACAGTTTTAAAAATAGCTGTCTAATTTTTACAGAATTTATAGCCCACATCCTTGCCTATAACTCATCTATACATATTTGTAGATCAGACTCTTAGTTTGGAAGATATGGATCTTCCGAAGACTTAAGACTTTTATTGGTAAAATCATTATTATCTAATAACATATAGCGCCCACTGTGTTAAAAATAGCTCATTTATTAACAGGCCTTATAACCTACAACCTTTTCAGGCATACGTTTTTTGTGGATCAGACTATTAGTTTGGAAGATAAAAGCTTTCCGACGACTAAAGGGCTTTATTGTTAAAATTGGTCTTATATAACAACATATAGCGCCCACTGTGTTAATAATAGCTACCTACCTTTTAACACACCTTGTGGTCTACATCCTTCCCTATAATTCATCCAGACATTTTTTGTGGATCAGACTATTCGTTTGGAAGATATGATTTTACCGCCGCTAGATTGGGCTTTTTTCCCAGTGTGCTGCGGTCTGAATAATTCCGAAACCGTTGAGTATATAAAACAATGATGTTACATCGGCTTAAATGTAACCAAATTAATTATTAGGCTAAGGTTCGTAATCAATTTGAATTCACAAGCAAATACGTTCGATATAATCGGCTTAAAAGTAATTTTATTCCAAGTTTTTTTGTGTTTTTTGTAAATAAATTGGAGTAAACCTTCCCAAGTTATGATGGAATCGGTGTAGTAGTCCCTGGAAAAATCAAAAATTTTAGAAAAAAATTAAAAAAAGAAACATATCCATAGAATTTTAAATTGAGACTATTTTTGTACTTAGGGGACCATAACATACCAAATAAATATAGCTGTGATCGAAGGTCATGACAAAAGTTTCATTTTGTTGCATAGTGTAACCACTATATTTTTTTTATTAGTTATATTCCTTATTTACAAATATAGTAGAAATTTAAAACTCTATAGAGAAGTTTTTTTTAACTTTTTTACAAATATTTGTTTTTTTTTTCTTTGAAGTGGCTGCTAGCTGGCTCCATTTTTTTCCATCATAACTTGAGAAATACTTGTACAATTTTATTAAAATATATATCAAACAGCTTTAATTTTAATTACCTTTAAGTTATTTTAATATAATTTTTTATACTCAACAGTTTCGAAAATATTTGCATCAAAAAATTAATTTTTTTTCGTTTTTTAAATTCATAAAAAATCGAAACCGAAAAAAAATGTATCTACCATTTTTATTATTGAGCCATTAATTTGCGTATACCTCGAATGAAATAAGGCATTTCCCATGAAAATCGGTAAATAAATGTTGATTTTTGTTGTTGCCCCATAGATTTTGTCATAACTTGAGAACGCCTCATCCAATTTTGTTAAAATATACTTTAAACATTTTTATTTTTAGTCGTCTTCAACTTATTATAACATTTTTTATATCCGCAACGGTTTCGTACTTTGCACAGTGGAATAACAAACAATTTCTGCGCAATATCATGTTCTCTTATTCAACAAAAAATTTAAATGTTAATAACATTTTAGCATTTAGATTATTTCGAGTAAATTGCGAAAAACCACAAAAAAATCTCGAAAAACTACAGTTTTAGGCAATTTACTTGATATTTTTAGAGCGTACAAGACAACTGGGCCTCAGTTTCGGCTTCGGCCCATCGAAATACATGTAGTTAGATGGGTCTGTGTCTGGGTTTTTTTGTGAGCCGCTATAATTATTTAGCACGGTTTAGCAAGTTTTCCCGTGTTAGCGCCTTTATTTCATTTCATGGATTTTTTTCCGATTTTGCGATTTTTTCTATTTGGCAACTTTTTTTCCCCGTTTGGAATATTCTTCTCGCGATTTTCGCCGATTTTTTTTCGTTTTGTTAATTTCTTTTTGTTTTAACGATTTTTACAGTTCTGGCAAAATTTTTTGTCTTGATGATTTTTTGCATCTTGACGATATTTGCCTTTTAAGAGATTATTCCATTCGTTTCAACGATTTTTTTCCCGTTTTGGCGATTTGACCCCATTTGGCGATTTTTTTGTTTTGGCGTTTTTTTTTTGTTTCAGCGTTCTTTCCGTTCTGTTGATTTTTTTTTCCTTTCTGGTAAGTCTTTTCGTTTTAGCGATATTTTCACGTATTGGTGTTCTTTTTTTTTTTTTTTGTTTTGGCGATTCTTCTGTTTTGGTGACTTTTTTGTATTGGCTATTTTTTTCGTTTTGGCGACTATTTCAATTTTGGCAGATCTTTTTGGCAATTTTTTTCGTCTTGACGATATTTTTCATTTAGCAGTTTTTTCGCTTTAGAGAGTTGTTTCCGTTTTGACGAAAAAAAACTTCTCGATTTATTTTTAGGTTTTGCGATATTTACTTTTTTCTGTTTTTGGCGATTTTTCCCCAGTGTAATCAATAGACGAATGATATTTGAAAAAAATACAATTTCATATAAAGGAAATGTTTATTTTTAAGGCACTTTTTTAACCTTCAATAATATTTATTTTTGGTACATATAAAATATAAAAAAAACTCAATTATTTTTAATACATAGTACCAGGGCAACCAAAAATATAAAAAATCATATTCTGAGATAGTTATTTATATATTTTAGAGCTTTTAAGCCATTTTGCATCGATTTGATAAATTACTATAATATTTTTTGCAAATTTGGTCTTTAGCGGCATGACATGTTTTACTTTTAACAGCTTATTTCTTATTAACTATATTTTTTTAGAAAATATTTTCTTTTTTCCCACCATTTTCATTGTTTTTAATATGATTTTAGATTAATGTTATAAATGTCATTAATAACGTGTGTACACTGAAAGAATTTCGCTTCATAAGCCCAATGAAACAATTTCGTTATATTTTTTACAATTCTAATGAAATATTTCACAGTTCCAATGAAATTTCACGAATATTGTGAAAGAATCTCATTGGAATTGTTTCGTTAGCTTTTATGTTTCGTTAGAAAATTTCATTGGATTTATGACAAAAAACATTTTGTACTTTTAAATGTTTGTTGTTGTTGTACTCTTTCTTATTATTATTCACTCACAGACACATTGTCTTGACAGCGCTGTTGGCTGAAGTGGTTAAGACGTTGACTATAAAGCGAATGATGAGCATCATGAGTCTGAGTTCGATACTGTGAGCGGTCATCAACATTACAAATTTTTCTGATGTGCATTAGCGTCTATCGTACGTATTTGTAGCATGGGACTGGTTAATAAATTAAAATAGTCAATAAAAGAGATAAGCTTATGAGGCTACTAGGTAATGTAATAATTGCAATCAAACAATGAAATAATTTCATTACAATAGTGACAGAATATCATTAAAATAATGACAGAATTTCATTAAAATTATGCAATAGTTTCATTAATTTAATGAAACAATTTCATTCAAATGATGAAATAATTTCACCAATATAATAAAATATGTTCATTAGCTTAGCGAGCTTATTACAATGGATAAATCAAATTATTTCATACATTTAATGAAATTTTCATTAAAATAATTTTAACGAAACTTGTTTCATTAATTCAATGAAGCGTGACGTTGGTTGAGTTTTAATGAAGTTTTTCATTAGATTAATGTTGAAATTCACCGAATTTTTTAACAAAATTCTTTCAGTGTATGTATGACTTTTTGGAGAGCCAAAAGGGGTTCCTTCATTCTTAAAATTTTTTCAACTACAGGCAAAATTCCTATCAGAATATAGAAACGCAATAATATTTAATTTTTTGTTCAATCTATCGAAATATGCGTCTATTCACATATTTTTAGGGTGTATTTTTTGTTTGCCCTGATAATTACATATTTAAAAGGATAATTTGACTTTTTTTTGATAAGAATACTTTAAAAATAAACTAGCTATGTGTATACTATTATAATTGATGAGTTAAATTACTTTCAAATCGAAAATAAAGATAAACATGAACAAAAAAAAAAACACTCCAAAGTAGAGAGACGAACAGACAAAAAGTCAAAAACTAAAAATTTAAACAAAGGTGTCAATCTGACAATGCACATTGGGGCCAAAGGTGATCATTTCATGGATTAATTAAAAAAATTCAAGTACCGTGAAAGCTAAAAGTGCATAAAATTGTACATCACTGGGCGAAAAATAAATGTCAAACAGGTAACGAGGTTTGTGTAGTGACGCGTTGAAATTAAATATTGTGAGAGAAAACTAAATCCTATGTACCTCAAGTAATTTTGAAAATTTTATAAATCTAAGCATGCAACCATCAAGTTCAGGTATTTATACAAATGTTTTGCTTTAATTTGTAATACAAATTATTTGTGCAAGCACTTTTATTTTTAATATTTATATTGGAGATAAAAAAAAATTGAGAAAAGTGAACATAAATTTTGTGTCATAAAGTTATTGTCATAAAGTTATTAATTGGTCGCAATTAAGCAGAATTTGATTTTTAAGGTTGAACAAATGAGCGCTATTTTAGAAAAATTTTATGCTGCGCATTGTTGCGCCTCTGAAGCTATGTACGAACTAATAATAGTCTCACGCGTTGAGTTTACCTATAAAAAGCGCTTCACAAATTCTGCTAACACTTTTATTGCTGTTATTGTTGTCATTGTTTTATGTGTCTTTATTCGGGATGTGCAAATGCAGTGATTTGTTACGGGTGACTCACGTGTGATCGTGGTTACATTTATAAATGATCACGCGTGAGCGTGATTTTAAAATAAAATGTCAAGCGTGATTTTAAAAATTTTATTCTCATACACTCACGAAACAAATCTATTTAAAAAAAAAATCTACATATATTTTTTTATATGTACCCACCATACATTTTTTGGATAATTCATATCCGAAGTCATTCAATGGCAGGCAATTCAACAGGAGCGTGCCTAAATAACAAAATATCATGTTCTCCCCTTCTTATACCCCCAAGATATTGTTGGAACTTACAGTTTGTTCTAAGAATTCCCTTCATCAAATTTAGCGAGCCTCTCTATTGTAGTTCTGCAGATATAGGAGCATTAATAATTACTTTGTATGGGAGGTATGCGTCTCCTCGTCCTATATCTCCAACATTTTGTTGGAACTTGCAGTTTGTCCTAAGAGTGACCAACATCAAATTTGGATATCCTCACTATTGTATTTAGTTGTGCAGATGTGGGAAAATTAATAATTACATACTTCGTATGGAGTTAAACCCCTCCTATACCTCCAGCATTTTGTTGGAAATTGTATTTTATTCTAAGAGTAACCTCACTCTTGTAGTTCTGCAAATATAGGAAAATGGGGGTACCAATTCTAAAATTTATAGAGTCTCACTATTGTAGTTGTGGCGATATGAATAGATCGGCGAAAAAAATACTTTTGGCCCCACTGTGCGATGTACACTTTCATGCGAAATAAAAATTGTCCAAATCGTGAGGCAAGGAAAACATAAAAAAACTCAAACAAATTATTTTGCTTTTTATTTCTATAAACACCAACTTTTTTATTAAAAGTTGAAATAAATCACGACTTTGTATATTTGAAATAATATTTTATATGATCGTTAAATATTAGTGCTAATGAATAGAAAAAACCTAAACAAAACTTCGAAAAACTCTTACCAATGAAAGGTGAACAGACTTTTATTTTAACAGCAATTTGGCCAGCCAGTGTTTCTGCTCGGTTAAATTTTTTCCGCTTTAAAAGCTCTACACTCAAAAAATGTTAACATTAACTGAATGTGGTTCATTTCAGAAGTTTTCTATAAAAGTTTTATTTTTAACTTTTTACGTATGTTGTTCGAAATCAATATATTTAGTTATTTTAATTTTGTCATAAGTAAAACTAAAATTATTAACTTTAAGAATTAGTTTTTCAGTTTTTCGTTTTACGTTTTTTTACATACAGAAAAACATAAATCGAAAAACTGAAAAACCAATTCTGGAAGTTAATAATTTTAGTTTTACTTATGACAAAATTAAAATAACTCAATATATTGATTGCAAGGAAAATTAGTACTGTTTGGTTGTTTGTTTTCCGAACAACATACGTAAAAAGTTAAAAATAAAACTTCTTTGAGAAATTACTAACTTTTCATTTATTTTTAACTTTATAGAAAACTTATGAAATAATCCACATTAATGTTAAATTTTTTTGAGTGCAGAATAAATAAGAGCTGTTGATATTATAACTTTTAAAATGAAGAAGTTTGGATGATTATCTTAAAAAAGTATATTGAGAAGGAACGTTGTCAGGCATACGGGGGGCGTAAAACGTTGAGTTCGCATATTCTATATTCCAAAGTCAAAAGTAAGTCTTAATTTTAATTTAAATGTAAAGAAAGTACGATGATAGAATTTTCTAAACTAGAGCATGTGCCATCAGTTTTATCAATAAGTATAGAATGAGATACATTTTTTAGCAACAGTATGTATGTGTCAGCCGAAAAACTTGTTTCAGAAACTTCAAAATTAAACGAGTTGTTAAATTAAAAAGTCAAATCCGAGTCTTTAAATTAAAAAACATAAATTTTTTGTTTTATTAATCGAGATTAAGAAATCCAGAAAATCCCGAACCCTGGTTCGAAATTTCCGGATTCTATTTCTAAATCCCCAAGCCCGGGATTTTCAAAAACCGTGACTGGTTCCCTAATAGCAGTCAAATTGAATGGTTCATCATATAAAAATCATATGGATGGTCAAAGGAAGCTGGCAAGCTTTCTCCTACAAACATTGACAACGTTAATTATGTATGTCTGGTCACCTTGGTAATTAATACCCTCGTATCACTGTTATTGATTGTTGTTACTAAAAAAAGTTTGAGAGCAGTAGAAAGAGAATATAAATAACACTATGCAACAACATGAAACGTTTGTTATGACCTTTGATCACCACTATATTTTTTTTTATGTGTTATGGTCCCCAACTACAAAACAAACAGTCAATGGTTTCAGAATTATTCAGACCGCAATAATGAAATATATTTTTTTTTAATGCGAAATTGGAAAATTTTTATTTTTTAAAAATTTTGAAAAAATCGCAAATGGCAAAAACTTACCATTTTTATTAACTGGTCATAAAGCCACATATGGGCATTGGCATGAAAATGACAACCACGACTGAAAAAATGAAAAACCTTAAAACTTTTTTTAAGATATAGTAAAGAGGAAAAAACACTCAAAATTTACTATACGGAGGTATTTATACCTTACTACAATTTTTAAATATCAAAAATAACAGCTTAAACTGAATAATATCTCTTTGACTAATTTTAAGAAATTGCAATAAAATATTTTCTCTTATCTAGCGATTAAAGTTAGTTATTTGTAACATTGGAATTTTATTTTAAAATTAATGTTCCAACCAGTGATGCCAATTTAGCCATTTTCTGGCTAAATTTACCCATTTTCTAGCTAAATTTAGTCATTTTTCATCCGGTTTAGCCAGAAGAAAAGTTAATTTAGCCATTAACCATTTTTTTTAGCCACTCTTATTTTAATCTACCCATTTTTTAGCCATTTTTTTACAAGAAATTTTTTACCGATTTTTCATAAAATTCAAACTCGCAACAAATGAACACTTATTTACTACCAAAAAGCACAACAAAGCAATATGTTATTGTTTTCGCACGCATGAGAAGACAACAAACTTTGGAGATGAAAAAAAATGTATTTTGTTTTGTTTACATTCATATTCGTTCATCCATTCAGAAGTTATACACAACAAAGTTTTTAAAAATTGGCAAAAAATCACCGAAAAGTGTTTCGTTTATAAAAATAAAAATCTTTGTTGACCGCAATAATATCTAATGGCAATCGATAGGAGGCAAAAATAGAAAGTTATACCCAACAAGCTTTTTAAAAAATTTCAAAAATCGGTGAGCGCAATAAGAGCTAATGGCAATCGAATAATAGCTAATGGCTACCGATAGGGGGCAAAAATACAATTGAAAAACAGAGGTTGTGGCATTCAGAAGTTATACCCAGCAAACTTTTCAAAATTGGCAAACATCACCGAAAACTGTTTCGTTGTGAGCGCAATAATGGCTAATGAATGACAGTTGATAGGTGGCAAAAATACAATTCAGAAACAGGGGTTGCCACTATCTGAAATACTTGCATTAATAATCTATACCCAACAAACAAAAATGGCTGCAAAAGATTCTGCTAATAAAAAGAAAAAAACTTCGGTGAGCGCATAGGCTTCTATTTACTTAAAAAAATCTTTCCAATTTGATGTAAAATATAATATATGAATTACTTTCTTACTTTTGTTTAATACTCATGATTTTTGCATTCGGTCTCGCTTAGCCTTTTTTTTATGATAGCTTTAAGTAATTTTTAGCCATTTTTTTGACTGGCATCCCTGGTTCCAACATAAAAGAACAAGGTTCGTGAGGAAAGATAAAAGATAGAGTTCGATTAGCTGTATATTTTTTATTTTCTTTGTACGCTATTTTAATGTCACGTACGTAGTGCAAGAACCTTATTTGTCTACGTCATTTGAGTTTGACCGGTCGCAACTGTTTCAAAATAAAAGTTTAAAGCAAAATAGTTGTCACAAACAAATAATATTGATCGACATTTCTTCAGTTTAGTGTAATAAAAATTTTATAATCATTTAAAGTTCGTCACGTACGCTATTGTAGTACTACAGATGCAACTAAATGCAAATGAAAAATGGCAAAATTTTCATCAAATGATAGTCAACATATAAATGATTGATGATGATGAGCTGCGTATTCATTAAGCGAAACAATTTCAAATTAATTAGTATGTACTAGGGTATTCATTCGGTTAACCGGTTAATTACTACCCGATTAACTGACCGGTTAATTTAAAATTGGCCATTTTCGATTAACGGTTTTTTGTAATAAAATTGGACAATCCTTTTCCAAGTTATAATAAAATCGAACAGCCTTTTCAAAACTCGATTTTTTGCAAAAATTAGGCAATTTCACTTTATTGTGCATAAAATCAATAATTACCCATATATTTCCGTGAAATAAAGCTTATTTTATTTGTGTTATATGTAGCTTTACGGTCAGTGAATAAATATTGTTTCGTAATTTTCGATTTTTTTTTTTTTGTAAATTTCTAAACAAAATAAATATATTTTAAATGAAATTTATTTGTTGATGGTTATTAAGCAATTGTCTATATGCATTTCATTGGCGCTTTTACCAAATCGTCAGTAGACTTCAACCACAACTTTGAAAAGTTACAAACCTCTTATATCATGCACAGACTTTCAAAAACCATTTAAGAATTTACAAATGATAATATTTTCGAAAATCACAAAAGAATAAGAAATTTAAAATAAAATATGTCAAATAATAAATTTCTTTAAAAAAACATCTATAGAATTTAAAAGATCGACTGATTTTCCAGTTAGGGGACCATAACACATCAACAAAAATATAGTGTTACTCCTTGGCATTTTTCTTGTAGCATAGTGTAATCAATGTTTAATTTTTCTTTGTTAATCGTTTTCAAACATGAGGTTTAATTTTTGATTAAACGTAAATAAATATGAACATATGTATGTATGTATGTATGTATGTATGTATGTAGATAAATCTGTATGTATGTATGTAGATACATCTGTATGTACGCATATAAATTTTTATGTACTAGAACATAGAATATATGCCCACAATTTTTTTTAAATATTTATAACTTATTTTTACAAATATAATAACTAAGGTTTTCTGTTATTTAAAACTTTATTTATTATTTTGATTTACATATTTTCAAATAAAAGTGTTTTATCATCATGATTTTAAATTTGCCGGTTAATGTAAAAAACTAGTATATGATATAAAAAAATTTATGTGTGTACAGGCGCAGGTCCCGGGGAGGGGCAAAAGGTACATTACCCCTCCCAAAAGGAATAAAATATAACTAAATTCTGTGTTGTTTTTCAAAGAAATGTATCAAAATGGGTTGTTTAAAAATTCCCCTCCAAAAAGGTGAAGCTAGATCCGCTCCTGCAGTATGTATATATGCATAAACAAAAACATTACATATTTACATACTCGTGGTATCAATAAATATCATTTAAAACTTAATTCTAAAATAAATAAATGTAGGAAATATTAAACCTATAATTATGCGAGTGCAGTCCAAAAATAATTTTACATTTACTTAACCCTTTCACTACCATTGAAATGGAACTTTTTTTATTTATATCGATTTTATTGATTAAGAATGATATAGGTAATTTTTAAATATTCGCTGGACAGTAAATTTGAAGCAAAATCATGGTAAATTTTTCAAAAATAGATATAAAATTTTGAAACGATTATTTTGTTGTACGAAATTTGTTTCAGAACACAGATTCGTTTAGACTATCGGATTTGTTGCCAATCGAATTTTGGCAGTTGCATAAGTAATGTTATTTTAAAACTTCAAAGATTTCATAAAATCTTAGAATCGATCCACGATAACTCAGGCATTTTTTACTTGATCAACGCCAACTAGCCACTTTAACAGAGCCACCCTTTGACTCTGGATTGCGATTGGAAGCTCAATGTAATCGTTACTTAGTCATAACAAAAGCATGGATACGATCAGTTGATCTAATCAATTTAAGAATTGGCAGAATTATATCTTTATTACAATTATGCTCTTATTGTAATGAGCATAGATTGTTTTTTCGATTCATAGAAAATTGATAGCGTAAGTTGAAATATAGTCTATTCCCAACCAATCTTTCTTCTTTTAAAGCGAATAAAATATTATGAATTAGATTTTAGTACCAATTAATTAGTGATTGGTATTTGCAACTAAAAAAATTTTTCTTTCTAAATTTACTTTACTATTTATCGGTTATTGCAACTAACCAGTGGTTAATTTTATTATCATTGATACACCTAACCGATTAAAAGGTTCGCATTAGCGATTATTTATTATTGTAATATAACTTATTTTTCAATAAGATTTCTATGGTAGTTGGTGCAACTGACGAAATTTGATTGGCAACGAATTCGGTTGTCTCAACGAATCTGTTTTCTCTGTGTACATATAGTTTTTGTTATAGATTTTCTAAAAAACGAATCCAGAAAATTCCCGTACAAATTTCCCGGAATTTTTTTCCCCGAAAATGTGCGCGATGCCGGGAATTTTTTCCCGGGAAATACCGAATGAAAAATACTTATCGAAACGCATGTCCCTAGAAATTTTCAAACCCTTATCATAAAAATCAGCCAAATAAAAACGAAAGTAAAGAGACTTTACTTCAGTGACTGGAAGTATTTTAATTAGTTTTTTCTCTCTCATGTATCATTAAAAATAACCCTTCTTGGCAGACGGGTAAAAATATATTGTTACATGATGTTGCATTTCACTTAATGATACATAGAGGTTTGCCATTCCGCTTGTAATTTCCACAATATTAATTGCGATCCTACAAACTATATACAGTATATTGTATAGAGAATAGATAGAAAATTTTGCCTCTCGGTCCTATGTTGAAACGCCGATCATGAAAGCCCTAGATAACATACGTTCCTAAATTATGTGTCAATCTGCAATAATATGTTCGAAGTTTTATGCTTATAATAGTCAGTAAAATCGGTGTATGAATTACTAAGATATAGCCAAAAGTCCAGTTCTTATGCTTCCTCATACTTTTGTTGTGACTTAAGGTACGTTTACACTTGACAAATATTTGCCCAAAAAACGTAATCACTACTTTTGCTAAGGGTTAGTGTGATTTAACTTGGGTTTTATATCACAACATATAGTTATTTGTCCTGCAATTTTAATAAATGCGAAACAATATTTAAAAAAATATTGGAATTAAAAGAAATAAAATTTTAGCTTGTCTGTTGTGACCGTACCTTTATAGATCTGGAAAGCTGAACCAGAACAAAAATCGATAAAATGGAAAAAAATCGCTAGAACAAAAATAAATCGACAAAACGGGAACAACGTCGCCGGAACTGAAAAAAAATTCTAAAACGGAAAAATCACTGAAAAGGGGAAAAATCACAGAAAAGGGGCGAAAAATAGGCAAAATGGGGGAAAAACGGTAAAAAGTCGTCGAAACGGAAAAAAAATTTAAAACGGAAAAAAATTGCAAAAAAAAGGCAATAAGTCGTAAGAACAAACAAAAATCGCCTAAATGAAGAAAAATCGCTAAAAGGAAAAGTCAGCAAATCGAAAAAAATATTGCCAAAATAGGAACAAATCGTTAAAACGAAAATAAATCCTGAACACGATGGAAAAGGTCAGAAAAAGGTCTGAAATAGGAAAATCGTCAAAACGAAAAAGCAGGGTCTAAAACCGAACCCGAACCTGAACCCAAACGGGTTCAGGTTCGCTATTTATAAAGACTATATAACGACCAAAGCAAATTCATACCAGGTGGCAGCACCCCGAAAGCTGACTATTTTTTACAATTTTTAAAAGTGCCGATTGGTTGCCAACATTTTTTGCTTTTTCTTGTTCTAGGTATTTCTAATAATTTCTTATTTGAAGTATATTTTCTTATGTCAATGCGGTACGTACGTAGCGTTAAAAAAAGTTTTTTTGAAAGCTAAATAAGTTAAATTTAATTAAATTAAAAAAAAGAATATACGGCCCTGTTCGGTAAACCGAATCCGAGTAAATTTCTCGGTTTCCAAAAATAAATAATGCCCCCGTTGATGTATTTTAAATCGTATATAGTAAATTAATTTCAGATATGATATTTTAAGCTCTAAAAAAATATGAAATTGCAGAAAAGTATGAAAAAAGTTTGCATTAGTGGATTTAATTTTTCTAAATCGAGCGGTTTTGAAACGACTCGATTTACAGAACAGGCAGGATAGTATTTAAGCGTATAAACGTGAATGTAAAATTGATTTATGTATTTTATTAATAATTGCGCGATTTTAAATTTTGGTTTTAAGCCCGAACCCGAACCCTGAACCGAACCCGAACCCTGAACCGAACCTGAACCAATCTTTTTCATGGTTTCAGTCCCTGGAAAAAAGGCCAAAAAGGAAAAATGATTGCTGAAGTGGACCAAATAATTATAAAAGGCTTATAAAGCAAATTTCCATTTAAAATTTACTTTATAAACTTTTGATAAGTATAATTAATAAGACCGTAATTGGATATTTTTGCAATTTATCAAATGTGTTGTATATTCCACGAAGCATCTTTCATGTATGTATGCATTAATATACTTTTTTGATTTGGTAAAGGGTATGAAGGGTATATACGATTCTGTATAGCCGAATATAGCAACTCTAACTTGTTTTTTCCCCCATTCGTTTTGTATACAAATTCGTTTCGTATACAAATGAGTTAATTCACGTGTTAAACAAAGTTTCATTAGAAGGAAAAAATAGAGAGAAATAAAATAAATGTGACCTTAACATTTCAACCAAGTAAAATTACATATTTTGAACTTGAATTGTAAATGTTCATATACACATACAAACATACATACGTATTGTACATTTCATTTGTTCATCTGTATATAAGAAATTAATAATTATTTTTAATTGCATATTAATAAGGAAATGCATATCATGATATTAAATTTGTTTACATTGACTTTTGTGACAGTTATTTCGGCAGTTGTCGGCTATTGCACGCCTCATAAACGAAGCGTTGAGGTGGGTACTACTCTCATTTCACGCGAAACTACTGTTTTTCAAACTTAAAATGGCTCTATTATTATCATATATTGCACTTGTAAAAAATATATACACACACATATTAAGAAAAAATACTATTTTTAAAGCTCATGACATTTTTAATGTCATTTTGGCTGAAAAGTTCTTTCAAATCGACTGATTTATTCGAGAGATACCGTTGTCGAAAATTTTCGAAGTACTTTTTTATTTACTCTGAAAATTCCTGTCAACTGTATTTTCCAGATTCGGTAATTTTTAAAAAATTTGAAAACTGTTCCTAATGCCGCAAATTTGATTGAAATCGGTTTGTTCGTCGACGAAAATAGTTTTTTTCTTGCGAAAAGTGTTTTTAGGGTTACATACACCAACAGTGAAAAGGAAGCCTATTCTTTTCGCTACGCTGTCCGTCAGTCTGTCTGTCACAGGCTTCTATCTCGAGAACCGTAAGCGGCACGGACCTAAAATTTTCACAGAATATGTGTAAATATGGCCGCTACAACAACAAATACCAAAAGTTTATAAAAGTTACAAATTAAAGAGTGTTCTAAAGCGATCAACGAAACATGTTGAAATGTAGTATACAGACACTTGATATATACACTTGCCATTTTTCAAAGTTAGTGTATTATTCTACAGACTACACCAATAAATACTCAAATTAAAACAAAATAAAAACTAGAGGGTATTCTTTCAGTTAATGTAATTTTGACTATGTAATTTTGATAATTAGCTGTATCTTGCAAAGCATTAGAGGCAAACTGTTGAAATTTTCACAGCTAGTGCAGCATTTAAAAAGGCAACAGTAACGAATACTAAAAACAAACTAATATTTAAAGGGTATTCTATCAGGTAATGTAATTTTGAAATTAAGCTGTATCTTATGAAAAGTAATAATTAAACAGTTGAAATAAACAAAATTAATAATGCAAGGAACCAGCCGAAAAGTAAACCGACAAAACGAAAAAAATTCTCAAAACAAAAAAAACCAAAAAAGTCCCCATAATTAAAAAAAAAATACCCAAAACAAAAAAAATCGCTAAAATGAAAAAAAAAAATTGCAAAAACGGAAAAGAATCACTAAAACAAAAAAACGCGAAAAGTAAAAATAACTAAAACAAAAAATATCTAAAACGAAAAAATCGCAAAAATGAAAAAAATTGATGAAACAAAAAAAAAAAAAACAAAAACGAAAAAATCGCCCAAAACTAAAAATTTTTTCAATACTAAAAAAATTAGTAAAACAAAAAAAAATATGCCAAAACTAAAAAACTAAATTAAAATAAAATAAATTAGATTAAACGAAAAAATCGCTAAAATGAAAAAGCACCAAAATGAAAAATCGCAAAAACTAAAAAAATTGGAAAAAAACAAAACCGAAAACGAAAAAGTCCCCAAAACAAATCAAAATCGCAAAAACGAAAAACGTATACATATGCATATGTAAAGGGTGGGCAAATTTGAGGTTAGGATGTCAAATGATGAAATGTCAAGAATTGTGCTGTCATCCATCCTTTGGCATTTATTAAGAGAAAACTTGGGAAAGCTACACTATTGAGCATAATTAAAATTATGAAAATTTACTATCAAAATGGTGAAAATTTTACTGTACCACTTCGTCAAATTCGAGCAGCTTTTCCTCGTAATCAGACTCCTTTAGTTCTTGGATGAGCTGAACTTTATAAGCGCGAAGATGAAGATCTTTATGCAAACTGTTGCCCAAAGTACGTCTGGTGATAAGCAATTGTTGCGAACGTCAACGATTTGGTGTACCAAACTCATTCGAAATGATACAGTAAAATTTTTACCATTTTGATAGTCTATTTTCACAATTAAAATTTTTTGTTCAAGAGTGTAGCGTGTCATGGTTAAAATTTCGCAAGTCTTCACTAAATAAATTGCCAAAGGATGACAGCTCAATTCTTGATATTTCATCATTTGACAGCCTATTTACTTCCTAACCTCAAATTTGCCCAGCCTTTATATGGAATGCATACGGAAACTTTCGTGCGCGAGCCAAAGTCGAACTTTACTGAATTTATTTAATGAATTTCTGTCAAATTTGGGTCGGTTTCTTGACTCCAGATACAGACATACATAGGGTCTTAACTTCAAATTCGGCTTTTTTTTAAATTGAATACAGATTTTTAACAAACAAATTCAGAATTTTCCAAATCAAATAGAGTATATTTTACAAATCCAATTCAGAATTTTTCAAACTAAATTCGGCATTTTAAAAATCAAAACCAGGCTTTTTGATATGAAGTTTTTTTTCGAAAAAGGCTGATTTTGATTTTTAAAATGCCGAACTTGCTTTGAAAAATGCTGAATTTGATTTGTAAAATACTCAATTTGATTAAGAAAATTTTGAATTTGTTTTTTAAAATCCTGAATTTGATTTGGAAATGGCCGAATTTGTAGTTAAAAGCCTAACAATTTTGTATTTACCTTAACTACTCCAAAAAAATCCATGTCAAATTGATTTTTGGTCTGATTATCGTAAATTTGATCAGAATCGGTTGAGTATTTTCAGTGCAATCGTTGTAAAATATTTTCGAAATATTTTAAATATTTCCAAGCGCTTGAATTTTTTTCTTTCGAATTTTGCATTTTTAGGTTTTTCTATTTTCCACAATATTTTTGTTTTTTGTTTTTTTTTTCTTATTTTACCACGCCCTTAGAGTTTTCCAATTTGGCTCAAATTTTTATGTACACCCAAACAAAAAATTGTTTTTTGGAAATTATACTTAATTTTTGAAAATTTCATCAAATTTGATTTTTGACCACTTGAGGTTACTAGTTAAAGTTATCATGAGTTATTATGAGTGTAGTTTTTGCAGATTTTGTAAAATTTGAATTATGTCCATGTACGAGAGTTAATTGATTTGGCTAAATTTTTTTTTACCACGTAAGTTTTAGACCAACTACCATAATAATCCGCCCGGGTTATTTTCTTTTCATTGCCACTCTAATGTACATACATTACAAAAATTTCAAATCCGGAACTCATTTTCAAATAACACCTGGACTTTTTAAAAAAAATTAAAAATATACTTTTTTGTTTATTCATTTTTAAGTGCTATTTTTAAGCAATCTTAAAAGTTAATTAGTATTTACAAAAAAAATTAAAAATGTTATATTTGTACATGTTTTTCAGAAATACTTTAGATATTTTTAAAATTTATTTAAAGTTTATTCATCTCTTGGAAATATTCGTAAGAGACTTTAATTAAATAGTTTCTCAAACAAAACAAAGTCTATGAATATTCACATATTTGAATTTTATTTAGATATTTTTGATATTAATAGTTTTTTTATATAAAACAAAAAACTTTCTCCAAATTTTTTTTACCTTTTGATCCAAATTTTATCATTTCTCTTTTGCAGATGGCAGCAACTTTAACAGCAATAAATTTAAAAAATGATTTCCTCATAGAAGGTTTGCAAAAATCAAGCCAACAACAACAAACGCTAAGTCGACGTTATGAACAACTGTTGACTACGGAAAAATATTATGATTGTGTATTTGTGGTGGGTGCGGCGGGCAAAGTTAAGTGCCATAAATTAATATTGGCCTCTGCCAGCCCGGTATTTGAAGCCATGTTCTATGGACCCATTTGCGAACTGGAAAAGTTTGTAGAGATCTTGGATATGAGTTTGGAAATATTTCAACTCATGATTTTGTATATTTACAAGGGATCTATAGATTTTCAACATCTTACGCTGGAGGAGACCATAGAATTGTATTATGGCGCTGAGAAATATTTACTAAATGATTTAAAGGCCGAATGTTTAGAGAATATACAAATGAAATTGAGATTTTCCAATATTTTGGCTTCATTGGAATTGAGTATTTGTTTAGATCTCAATAGTCTGTTAAATATTTGCATGAATTTCTTTACCCGCTGCTGTTTGTGTGAGGCTCAATTTGTCACACATTTAAAGACGCATTACTATCATGTGTCCAAGGATTGTATCAAGACTATAATAAATTTGTGCAAAGGAGAAATTCCAACACAAAACCTTTTGTGGTTCATCTACGAATGGTGTCAGCAGGAATGTATTGAGATGGGCTTAAAATCAACTGAATGCACAGCCATTATAGAAGATCTAAATCTGGCAGAACCTGTTGTAGCGCCCCTAGAAGTGGAGAATAGTTTGAAGCCTCAATATATTCAAACAATAGAAAGATGCTATTATAAAGCTTGCCGTCCCTTTAACATTAATTATGATAATTTCGAATGGTTGACTTGTATAAAATCGAATCGTTTTATTTCATTACAAGGCCTTACCTTACAAAGTCGTCTAACGCCTCATTTAGCACGCATACATGTACCTGCCGATTATTTGGAGAATTTGTGCATAGAAATAACTGCACCAAACTATGACGACAGCCTAATGTGGTCCTATGAGGTTAACAAACATTTAACAAAATATAATTGTGATTTAAGTATAAAATGGCCCAAGGGTATAGTATTATCGCCCGATATAGAATATCAAATTAAGCTGATTTGGAGACCGGATCAAAGTCAGGGTGCTGAATATCCCTGTAGTTTATTTTCATCCCTGGTAGATGGTATACAATTTAGAGACTTGGACACGCATAGTGGCAGTTTGATTAAAAGTTTACATTTTATAAATTTAGTTTAATATAAAGTTTAAATTTTAGATTACGGAAATGCGTTTTTATGTATAATAATTTATTTAACACTTAGTTTATATTTAACTAATTTTTTTTTATATTATAACAACAACAACAATAAAAAATGAAATAACATAAAATAAAAAGTTCATTAAACTTTATTATAAAAAGATGATGAGTTTGATTTTGAGAAATGTTTGTGATTTTTGTTTTCATCAAAAACCAGTTTATTTGTTTTAAGTTATTTTGAAAAAAGAGAAATCAATCAGAAAAAAATTAAATTTCTAACAACGCACAATGGCATGAAGTAAAAGAAAACGTGATAATAAATATAATGCGCATTTACTATTTTTAGTTTTATATTTTTAAAACAAAGAAAAATATCATCATTTCCGATCCCTGGTTTTTTTATATCAATTTATTAGAATATTAATCATAACAGATTACACTATGCAACAAAATAAAACTATTGTCATGACCTTTGATAACCACAAAATTTTTTTGATGTGTTGTTATGGTCTCCCCTAACTACAAAAACGTTTTTTTTTAATATTTCAAGAGGCCACTACACCGATTTCATCCTAACTTGGGAAGGGTTGGTCCGATTTGATTACAAAAAAAAACACTAAAAAATACTTGGATTAAAATTACCTTTAAGCCGCTGTCACATAATTTTTTAATATACTCACTGGTTTCGGAATTATTCATGCCGCAATGATGAAAATTGTATTTTTTTATGCAAAACTGGAAAATTTTTATTTTTTTTTAAATTTATAACAGTATAATAGTAAAATTTATTTAAGGTATAATAAGATGTGTTCAGAACTTTTATGTAAAACACCACGAGGAATTGTTTGAACAATTCAACCCGCTATAATGCCGGTGAAGGGTAGTTTTTGGCCCTTATTTATTTAGGGACCAAAAACACCCATACCGCGAAGAGCTAGAGGGTTGAATTGTTCCACAAAAATGTTAACCATGATGTTTTTCATAAAAGTGTTCAGCACATATTATGTATACGTTAAAGGTAAGACCTACAAGATATGCCGAGTCAGTATAACTATGTGGAAAAGGTGGGGATATTTAGCTGCCCCTAAGATTAATCGCAGATGTAAACTTTCGAAACGCCGATACATGTATATATATTTTTTTGTGGCCAGTACCAGAATTAGACGTTAGAACATTGTTATTTAAAAAAAACATGATTCCGTTGTATAGCGTAAATATTCGCAAAAATTACGTGAATCACTTTATTATGAATAATATCAATATTTATCCATCGATTTTAATGAAATAAACCTTATTTTATTTTAATGATTACACTGTGTGTAATTTTTTAAGTCATGGAAATATAACCATATACGGACACCACTACGTGATAATAGACCAAAAAAAACCCGTGTCTCCCAGTTTTGCCCCAAGTCATGCACTTTTTTATGGGCCCCCAACGATTTGAGGCCTCGGTATCATTTTTGCAAAATGATCATTTTCTCAGGCTCATATCTTGCAAACCGTTCGGAATTTTGATTTACTCTCTGAGGCAAAGTTGTAGTTCGTGTCATAAAGAATAAAAATAGTGAACATATAAAACCAAAAAAAACCCCATCTTCAAGATCAAAATAGCAAAAAACGTAAAAAAATCGTTTTTTTACCTTTTTCCCCCTCTTCAGGTCCATAGGTTAAAGATTCATGGAAACAATCAACTACAAAAATTTACTTAAGATCTCAATAAACAACCTTCTTGAACTTATGAACTTCCTAGGAATGATTCTTACTTAACACCGTTTAGGTAGCGCTTATATAGACGCAAAAGTAAAAAAACGATTTTTTTAAGTTTTTTGCAATTTTGACCTTGAAGATGAAGTTTTTTTGATTTTATCGGGTATGTTCTGTATTTCATGTGGAATTAAAATGTGTGGAATTATCAAAGCATTGTTGTTATAAATATTAATTTACAACAACAATGCTTTGATAATTCCGCACATTTTAATTCCACGTGAAATACAGAACATGGCCGTATATGTTCACAATTTTTGTTATTTATGACAAGAGCTACGACTTTGCCTCAGGGAGTAAATCAAAATTCCGAACGGTAATACAATTTGGCAACCGCTTTCCCAAGTTATGATAAAGACGGTGGAACAGCCTCTTCAAAACCGATTTTTTTTTTTTTTGCAAAAATCAGGTAAATTCACTTTATTGTCTGTCAAGAAAATCAATATTTATCAATAGATTTTCATGAAATAAAGCTTATTTTCTTTGTAGTATATGTGGATAAAAATAGAAAAAAATGTTCCCATTTTCGGTTTTTTATATATTTAAAAAAAATTTAAAAAATTTTTCAATTTTGCATAAAAAATATTTTTTCATCATTGCGGTGGTAATAATTCAGTAACTATTTAGTATATGTATAAAAAATGTTAGAACGGCTTAAAGGTAATTTTATTTCAAGTTCTTATGTGGTCTTTATAATAAAATTGGACAGACCTTTCCACGGTATGATAAAATCAGTGGCGACAAAGAATAAAACTTCACGATCTTACAAATTAGTCGCATGCGATACAATTCATATTTTTTTAATATTTTCGTAAGAATAAATCTGTGGCTTGGTGCTAAAAGGGTCAATGTCAAAATATTTACTTTTGAGAAAAAGGCAATTTAAATTTAGGTTTTATCGGCCATGTCACAGAGTTCAATTCCGTTCGGAAACGGAATTCAACCTATCCCATTTTTGTTTTTGTAGCAGCTGGTGTCTAAAAAAGAAAACTAAAATACGCATGTTTTTCAGGTGTGTACTGACTATTGGCGGCGCTACTATGCTGCGGCATGTTCCAGCTAGGGCTTGACATATTAGGGTGGATTGAATTCTGTTTCCAACGGAAATGAACTCTGTGGCATTGCCGTATATATGAATTCATAGTGACATTGGCTAGCAAAACGCTTATGAAGCTGTTCTGGGTTACGGATTAAATTTAATTGTATGGGATTTAGAGAAACACTTTACCTTGATTTTTTATAAAGTTTATGGTCAAACTGGGTATAATGGCGTTTAGCGGGATACCAAATCCAAAAGAAATTTACTTTCTTACGCAGTATCTTTTGGACTTGTTACTCGGTTAAATGTATTTCTACCCCGTTCGACCCATATTAGTCACAAATTGAAGAATTGTTGTAGAGCACATTAAAAATTTCAATTTTAGAGGTCATCAACTTAATCAAATATTTTTTAATATGCGCAACGGTTTTGTATTTTCGAACAGAGTTTGCATTTTATAGAGATTTCCCACATTTAAGGCTTCGGGGCCTGACAAAAGTAGTTTCATACCGCAACCGTTCTGCGAATGGTTGCAGTTTTTGTTGATTTCGCTTTAAAACTTAAAAACTTAATAAAACTACGACCACTGTTACTTCAAAGAGTGGCATGGTTTAATGCATTCTTAAAACTAACAATATATATTTTCTTCTTATATGCCAATGTTACAAATAAACGACCAGTTGAACATTTTTGAGCACAAAAATTGTCGCATTATGAAAATTTATATGCCCAAAACTCTAAAAACGTGAATATTAGATAAATTTTGTTTATAATATAAATTCCTTTCTTAAAATAACGTTCTTAAAAGGAAAATGATTGGTGCTGTCGCAGAATCTTTCACAATTACTTTTAACAATTTTTCCCCCACTTCCAACGAAAACTTCATTTCAAAAGCACTAAATATTAAACCGATGACATTAAATTACTGTTATTAACACAAAGTGAACGCTTTTTAAATAAAATTCACTAAATTAAAATCTAAACTTACCCATTTTGTTTCTGATGAACACAAGCGAACTAAACAATTAACTAGACTATCGTTTTACTGTGAATCACCGATGTAAGCAAGTAACATATGGCCATGGTGAAATAAGTATACAGGTGGCAGCATATCGTCAGCTGATTATTTTTTGCTCTGCTAGTTTTGTGCATAATCCACGTCCAGCACGTATATATTTTTGACAAGCATCATCTACTTTTTTTGTTGTATTTGTTTCCTTTATGCGGTCACCTGTACTTTTTTCACCATGCATATGGCATTGCAAAGGAGTTGCCAGTTGGAACAACTTTTATGGCCAGTGCTGCATACTTTCTTAAATATCTTTAAAATCCCACATAGATTAAAGGCGCTTTATACATACTATCTGTTTTACATATGACTTGTCAGCTTTGCGAACCACATGTACTTTGCTTGTGTCAAAATTGTCCATTTACAGATGATTTTCAAGTTTTGCTTTCACACGTACATGTATAATCACATTGACATAGCCTCTAAGTGACGCCAACACATACTTGTTAACTCAAAACAGCTGATGTCAGATGAAAATAGAAAACACTCCAATTGAAAATTTTGTCATTGTTTATATTATTTTGTCGCTTGACTTTATTTCTGTAAATTTCAGTTGAAAATGTTTCAAAAGGTTCACACGGCATGTATAGCTTTTGCAGTGGGAAATTTGACAAGTCAGATTTAAAACACAGATAATATAAGACCACTGTAATTGAAAATTATGTCGCTTGACTTTAGCTCTGTAAATTTCAGATGAAAGTGTTTCCAAAGGTTCACACGGCATGTATAGCTTTTGCAGAAGGAAATTTGAGAAGTCAGATTTAAAGCACAGATAGTATAAAAGCAATAAATATCTCAACGCAACACAGCGTCTTGAAAATGTCAAATCTGTAAAACACAAACATAAGCACTAGTGATGTTACGAATATTTATATTCGTATCGCCGATTATTTGCCATTCATGACATTCGTATTCGTCTAATTCAAGCGAATATATTGGAACGTTTCAAAATATACATAAAGTCTGAATAAGCATTAGAAAAATGAAACAAAATATATTATTTTTTTACATAATTACACATAAAACATGTAGATGTTGGCCTATAAATCGCAAATATAAACTTCGTTTAAGTGTACCACGCCACATTTACTAGATAACGCTACATTTGTATTTTCCAACGTATACTTCTCTTTCAAGTGTCATTCAGAGTCAGAAGCTGCTTCGATCAAAGTAACTGATAATATGTTTGAAACGCTACTAAATTACGCGTCGAATGGTTGCTAATCGGCTTTGATCGGATAGAAAATCCCTGAGTTATACTGGATCAAAATTAAAATTTTATAGAATTTTCAACGTTTTTCATAAACTTTTGTAATTTGGAAGGCAATTTTGTACCACAAATAATAAAAAACTGGGCGTTTTTTATTATTTTATATAATTTAATTGGGTTTTCACCCAATTTCTGTCCATTATGGCTTAGAATTTTCTTAATCGAATAAACTATTCAATAAAATTATAAAACTGAGGATTTTTTTATTTGTGGTACAAACTCTTCCGAAAGTACAAAAATTGTTGAAAAACATTAAAAATTTCATATAATCTTAACTATAGCTCCGGCATTTTTATTTCGATCAAAAAATTTGAAGCGTAAGTTTAGTAGCCTTTTTAACAAGATATCATTAACTTTTATGGAACCAGCTTTTGAAATAATTACCGTTTGAGGAAAAAAACTTAAAAAAATATTATTTCGCATGCCCATGTAATTAAAGCAGCAAAGGTAATCTGTTCACATACTTCAATGCCTATTTCCCAGCTAAACATCGTTTCTTTTCGATCCCTCAAAAATTTCAATAAATCTTAACATATGGCAGCACCTCTTTTATGTGACAACACCAAATTATAGTGGCAATATTTATGCTATGCATATCACACGCATACACTTGCGAGTACACATTATTTCCTGTCAAAAATTCTTATTGGAAATTCAATATTTACTAACATCCGCTGGAGACAGTTCAACTTTTCTTTTAGAAATTAAATAACATTGTTATCTAACCGTTGAAAAGGATACAACTAAATATTTTTTTTAATAATACTAAGAAGAAAATAATTAGCCGTGCATTGTTTTAAATTGAATAAAAGTTAAACTTAACAAAATGAATTTTCATGTACCAAATTTCAATATGAAAAATTTAGTCAAAGAAGCTGGCAGTACATTTTCAAGAGTAGTTCAGGTACGTAGACGTCTACGTCTGTGTGTGCGTAAATGGGTATGGGAATGTTTTGATATTTTTAAAGGGGGCATTTTTTTAATTATGTACATACATACATATATATTAAATAACTTTTATATGCTGTTTATCCTTGATTGATTTTCTCAAGTTGTTTTTTTTTATTGGCATTTACATACAAATATTTTAATTACATACAAACAGCTTACAGAAGAACGTTTTGGTACAACTGAACGCACAGAATATGATTCAGAATTTCAAAATTTGGCTGAACGTGCGGATGTCACAAAAACTTGGACAGAGAAAATTGTTAAGGATGTTGAATCTGTACTGGTGCCAAATCCACAAAATCGTGTGGAGGATTTTATTTTTGAAAAAATTGATAAAACAAAACCTCAACGCTTGAGTAATCTCGAATATTTGGCTTTGGATATGTTAGAGGCTGGTGCAGATTTTGGCCAGGATTTACCTTACGGTCAAGCATTAATTAAAGTTGGACAGGCCGAGCAAAGGCTAGGTAAATGTGAAAGAGATTTTATCGCTTCATCTAGTATATGTTTTACTACACCTTTACGTAAATTTTTGGATGGTGAAATGAAAACTATAACCAAGGAGAGGAGTGTTTTGGAAACCAAACGGTAAGTAGTAAAACATATTTCCTTTTAATTAATTAGTATGTCCGTTATACCAAATAATTTGTTCAATATAAATATGTATGTAGCTTTTAAAATGAGAAACTTTGGACTTTAAATGGAAAACAAAGTTAAAAACTGTTATCTCTTCTTGTGGATATTGTTTGTTGAAGACTTTGAGCTTTAGCTGCGAAAGTAAGAGCAAATCGAATTAAATTTTTTAGGGCTGCACATGAGTATGGCCGATTTCATAAACGCCACAATGCATTGCAGTAATGCAAAGTTGTATGTGCTTTGTTGTTGTAAACTATGTAAAGTCGCATTAGTGCAATGCATTGTGGCGTTTATGAAGTCGGCCTATCTTATGAAATGGATTACCATGACTCATGCGTGCCATTGGGTGCGCCCAAAAATTCAATATATTTGTAATATTGTGACAACAGTGCAGCAGCATTATCAATTGCTTGCATAAATCAACCTTTGACCTTAACTCACATAATAAATTGAGGAATAATTCAAACTAAGCAAGCTATCATGCCGCAAGCTTTCTTCATTATGATTGAAAGAGGAGTTTAAATAGTATTTATATTTTATCACCGATTTCATTCGTGACTTTTTCTATTTGTATTAATTGATTAATCTCGATGAGGCTCATTTTGAGATATTTGAAATTTTTTTAATTTATGTGTATATTTTCAATTCATCTCAATTTCTTTCCTTTACAAATAAAGAAGATTTTAATGACTGTAAAAATAAAATAAACAAATACCGATTTACTATTTATTTAAATAATTAACAAATAATAATTACTCTCAATTGAAATTGTTTGCCACTACAATGGCGCGGCATTTTTTATTTGTCATTAAGTGTTTTCAAACAGTCTGGTAAGCAGATATCTTCAATGTTTCCGGTGGATGTAAGAAATTTCCATTTCCGATATTTTAAATTTCAGAGGTGCTATTTCAATAAGTTGTGTACATGTTGGCAGCTCGGTGATGCTATGATAATTTTAGCACTAGATGGCACTTAATTTGATATACAGTAGTCCCGATTTTTTGTCATCGCAAGTGACCAGTAATTTTTTACGAATTATAGGGGGTTTCTATAAAAAAGGACGAATTTATGGGGTCTTCCAGTTTATGTATTTAGAAGAATCTCTCATTGCGCAAGAAAGAATAAGCAGAACTTTATACGCGTTAATTTTTATTTATATATATAAATATATCAAAACAAGATTTAGTTCTTAGTTTTTCTTGCGTTGCATTTTGAATTTTAAGAGGTTATTGACAATAAATTACGATTAATAAGATATTAAAAGCGGATCTTGTATTGAAAAAATAGGCTTTATAGATGGGACCGAAATTGTTGAATTTTTACGCTTTACCCTACGTTCTCACGAGCCATCGACTTGAATATGACATGAACATGACGCCGGCAGATCAACTGTAAAAAATCATCAACTTCTTTGTTGTGGTGAATACGTGCGATGTCCATGTTCTGCCTTGTCAATGTATTTTGTGGTAGTGCAATAGGGATGGAATATTTGACAAATGTTGTTCTATCTCTTTTTTTTTCTACTGAAATTGGTTGTTGACGGCGAATCTCATGGCGAACATTGATGCTCAGCCATATGTTCGGGCATCGATGTCATAGCATGAACGAAACAAGGACATGAGCTGTCTACATTATGCCAGCCATACACTACACAAGTTCAGTGCTCAAGACTGGCACTGTGTAAACGAAACTTGTGATACACACTATACAAGTAAACTGCGCAGTTTTTTATTTTAAAGCTACAGCGAAGAAGACAACATGTGCAAATACAGCGCTATGTGATTGCTTGCTATATAAATAAAAAGAAAACAAAGACACAAAATTTGCTTTTTTTATTAATTTTTTTCGTAGCTTCGAATTTTATGATTCTCTTGCTTTCAATATGCCATAATGCAAACGATTCTCCGTATAATTCTACAAACTTTGTCCAGAACATTTTTTTTGCGCAAATTTTTTGTTTTTAACTATTCAAAAATCGCTACACAACTGAGCGTTTGCAGCATACACTACACAAGTTCACTCTACAGTTTTAGAAACTTGAGCAAATATCAAAATAGTTTTGATTTTTACTCAGTTCACTGCGTAAATAGCACAACCACCGCTATACACTACACAAACGCACTGTACAGTGCCAGACTTGTGCACTGAACTTGTGTAGTGTATGGCCGGCATTAGCTATATGCGATGTCCGACATGATGTTCATACCAAGTTCATGGCTAACCCCCAGTTAACACGACTTTTTCAAGTGACCGCTTTTTTACGAATTATAGCGATTTTCGACTTGTAGGGGTACAAATCATCACGATTCTACTCTACATAATAAGTAAAGCAATCCTTCGAATTATATTGTATCGATTTATGTTGTTTCAATTTATGTTAGTAAAATTCTTCCATATCAATTATTTTTGGGCTATTTTCGTTTAGTGTTATTTAAAAATATGCACAATTCACGACACTGTAAAGTAAGATACAGACTACCGGACATGAATGAGTTTTGCTTAATTTTTAGCTTGCTTGATAGTGTGGCCATTAAATTCGTCAGCCAACAGTTAACCGCAAACAATTTTTGCGGTTGAGTGACAGTCATCGGCAATAATGGTTTTTGACTAATTGTGTATACCAAAAAGTGCGAGTCAAGAGTTATTTGGTGTAGCATGAACTACACAACTTGGACTCGGAAGATGATTTTTTTAAGGAATTCATATACTTTTATAAAATGCAAGGTTGTCTTTGTGAGATGTTAAGATCGTACGACGAGTTGTTAATAACAACAAAATTAAAAATTTTCATTATACAGAATTTTTGTTATTAACAAAGCGCATCTAACTTTCTTATTTTCCATGTTTGTGTGTCAAATTTTCATGAACGTTAGTCTGGTCAGGCAGAAGTATCCTTCAAAGCTGATGAATTTTTGACTGTCACTCAAGTTTGCTAGGCTGTACCACGTTTCAGAGAAAACATCAAACTTTAGGCGTTAGGTGATCAGTTAAAAGTATTCTTTTGTTTATATAAGTTTTGAAAAATGAAACAAACCACAATTTCTATTTTTTAAATAATTTCGCATTGCGAGATAACGTTTGTCAATATTTTTTAAAGTTTAGCAAGAAAATGAGCAATCATTTTCTTGTACATTCACCAGGTGGTGCCTAAGAGAGCTTTTAATACCTTATTTCGGGAAGGAGGCGAGGCCATCTAACACTATCGGCCATGTCACACATTCAGATCGGAATGGTTTTAATTCCGTACTTCCATTTCGATCGTTTTTGTTTTGCTGTTTTCAGATTCCGTGTATTTTGTATTTCGATTTTACAATGAGGCTTTTGTTTACTCTTGTTTTTTCAAGCAAAGCTCATATTAAGCTTTTTATTAACATCAAAAGCTTTTTATTTGACGCTCCTAAAAATATGCACGTATTTTAGTATTTAAAAGTGGTTTGATTACGAAGAAAATTTTCGTTTTCTGAAGAAGCAACTTACGGAATTGAAAAAACTTCCGATCGGAATGGTATTCTGTGACATGGCTGTATATCTAGGATTTTATGGTAGGATACACCTGCTTTCCTTAGCCCAGGAAAAGAAAAGCGACACCGACAAATTTTGAGTCTGATAGCTTCCAGCTACGTTCTTTCAGGAAGCCTGTAATGGTGGTCAGATATTGCGTTCTTTTGGCGCTTATGTCAGAGATGTTTGTACGGTATGATATCGCACCTGTTCATCAAAAGTAACACAACTCAAAAAATTATATTTTCCACTTTTTTGAAGGAAACAGTGTATGATTACCATATCTAACCACTGTAAAAATGTTGGTATTGTATTATTTTATTGAAATATTATTGAGTTTCCTTTACAACGGTATATTTGTTTATAACAATAATTCCATTATATTGGCGCAATTAGTTTTTTGCCTCTATTGAAAACTTGTAAATTTTGAGTTGTGTTACTTTTGATGAACAGGTGCGATATAATAGTGTCGTTATCGGCATATGACATCATCAGGGGTGAGAGTTTTTGCAAGATAAATATTGAAGAGTATCGGTAGCTGTATCCCTCCTTGCGATACACCCATTTTAATCTTGCGGTAACTTGATTTTCGCCCTCTGAACTCAACAAGTGCTTGCCTTCCATTGATATGCATAGTTAGCAATTCAGCATTTCATATCGTTGGGAAGGGAGAATCGCATATCATTAATCAGAAGCGAGTGATCAATCGTGTCAAATGCCTTGGATAGGTCCACTGTCGTCACTGTTGTGCGTTGAGACGATCTATGCTGATTAAGGCCATTAGTGATCTGGGTAGCTATCAAATTCAAAGTCGTCGTGATGCTGTGGGCTTACCTAAAACCATGTTGGTGTGTGGCGAGAGGGAAATGATCCTTCAGTAATTCAAACAGCAACAGAGCTTCTAAAATCTTTTCTAGAGCTGATAGGAGAAAAACTCGAAAGTAGAAGTCCTCTTGGATAGCGGTTTTGTCGGGTTTCAGAATAAGAATGATCCTTGCAACTTTCCAGACATCTGGAATAATCAATTGGCGAACAGAGTGATCTAGAAGGCGTGTAAGGAAGTGCAGTGCTACTTCCATACACGTTTATTTAATATAAACATTGAGGGTTCCACATTGCAGATTATGTTCCCAATTTCACTGGGGGCGCATGAGTGGGACTTAGACTCGCGCTTCAGTATCTTGGTTCGCCGGACCAATGCAGCAAGATTTTCGACAAATTGTCGGCTCAATAGAGTGCCACATTTTTTTTACATCTGCATGTTGTTAAAATCAATAGGTGCGAGATTTTTTTGCTACCCCAGATGGGAAATTTGATCGTATGTTGTGTATTCTTCCTGGTATCCGTTGATGCCATGATGTAAATATCTATGACAAAAGTATATTTAGCCAGAAGAATATTGCAATGATGACGCAAAACTAAAGGCTAGATTTAGAGGTTATGTTGCAATGATACGTATTTTATGTTCTTATCTCTTTTTTTTTTGCAATTAGAACTGTAATTCATAAACTTTTATTTCATTCACATAAATTTTGATTCTTTACACGGCAAATTGCATTAACAACAATTTGTAGCAAATTTTTTATATAAATTAAGCCAAAAACAATATTTGTTTATATTTTCATTACGAAGTTGCCAGATATTTGAATCAAACACGGCATAAATCGAGGTATTACCGTATTCGTTGTATATCCGCTTTAAATATTGATTTAAAATCCAGTTTCGCACCAACATGAATGTAAAGTCCTGTGTAGGGAAAATATAAAAATGTTCTTCACAAAAAATTTTTTAAATACTTGCATTTCAATATAAGTTTTTTTAAATGTTTTTCTTTCAAGCCTTGATTTGGATGCCTCTAAAAAGCGCGTTACCAAGGCTCGTAGTATGCTGGGCCAGCAAGCAGTAAGTATGCTTTCAAATACTTTCATATGCATAAGATTCTTCTAAAATAAATTTATTAACACTTTAACAGAAGGATGGCGTTACACCGGAAGCCGTTCTGGAAGAGGTGACATTATTTATATTTTTTGTTTATAAAACTAAATTAGCGGTATTTTTACGTTCTAGGCTGAACGAGATCTACGTGTAGCACAATCGGAATTCGATCGACAATCGGAAATCACAAAATCTTTATTAGAGGGCATAAGCACTTCTCAGGCTTCACATTTAAGACATTTGCATGCCTTTATTGAAACCCAAGTACGTTATTATAAACATTGCACCGATGTTATGGATCAATTGCAGTTGGATTTGGCCAAGTAAGTGGAAATTTTAGCTGCACTAGAGTTCAAAGAAACATTTTAATACATACTATCATATTTATATGTATAACTTAAGTTAAATTGTCCTATTAGATATAACCAATGTTATAACCACAGCACTGTAGAAGTCATAAAATGCACCTTATAAATAGTAGACATGCACTTAAATTAACTATCAATATTTATGTCATACATATTCTAAAGTTAAATTTATTAAATTCAATAAAACGTTAAATATACAAACAACAAAAAAAAAACAAATTCCAAACTTGGTTTGCAGACTTAAGCCAGAAAAGCCACGCCTACGCATTAATAGTGAAGATATAGATACAGGGCCTCCCAATGCAAACCAAAACTTAAACATTCAAAATTCAACTATTCTTACTACCAACAATTCTAAAACTATTACTGCTACTACTAATAATAATCCAACACAATTTAGTAATACGAAAATTGTATCAGTTGCTGTGGCTGCCAGTGAAACTGCCAATGCTGCTAAATCTTTAGCGTCTTATTGTCAATACGATAGTGTAGATTTAGATAATTTAGAGTCCATAGATATCACAACAAATCCCTTTAGCATGCCAGCAACGAGCAGCGAAAAGAGTCCCTCGACCATTTTAGATGAATGTGATTTAAAATATGATACCACGGCAATAACATCTATATAAGTAGAGCTTTATAAGATTCAATTATGTATGGATTTAGCTATAAAGAAATATATGATTTAGGAGAAAATTGAAATACTAAAGAGATGCTTCTGCTATGATTATTTTGCTTAGTCTTTTTTCAAATCTATAGAAAATAGTTGTTTAATAAAAATTTTATAATATATTGCACACTGTTTTTTTTAGGTTTATTAAAAGACAATCTGAATAGAGAATCAGTCCAATCACTAATATTCCCTAGGAATTTCTTTCCCACGGAAAACACTTTTTTCGATAAAAAATTTCTCCAATTATAAATTCCGTGGGAACAGAAATATGAAAAAGTGGCGTCATTGAACTTCCATGGCGGCTGTTTTGATTGTTGATATTTATTTATACTTTTCTTTGTGTGCAAAAATAAGTAAAATTGCTGTTTTTCAAGAAATTTAAAGAAAAAGTAAATAAATAAGTAAATAAAAAATATATATCACATAAAAATTGGTGCTGTAGAAGAAAAACAAAAAGGTGGAAATGTCCCTTTGGTGTCTTTATGGGAATCGCTAGCAATCAGGGGTGTCATAAAAACCAATCTTATCGGAATTGGATTTGAAACCGATAAAAAAAAATACTTTGGTGTAACACCAGGTAGTTAAAAGAGAATTTGCCGTGGAGAATTTATATTTGGGCTGTCAAAAAGCTGATGCATTAACACAGTTGACAGTTCAAATATGGAAAAGAATTCGTAGTCAGCTGAGCTCTCGAGGCCACCTGGTATTAATTCGCCTTGCAAATGAGCAAAGCATAAAACAGCTGATTCGAATATCGGTTTTATGTGCATTCGAAAATAACAAAACCGACTTGTTTTCATGACACCAAATGAAACCAATATCGATTTGCAAAACCGACAATTAGCAAAACCGACTTGGATTCTATGACACCCCTGAATAGCTTACATTAAAGTGAAAAAATTTGTGTTTGCGCTTTATTTGTGGTCTTCGACCTACAAGAACAATAAAATAGTTTTTTTATATAAATGTATTTTATGCAAACTCTCTTCTGTTTTGCAAGTGGAAATTTTCATGGAAAAAGCGAAATTCAAATGCTATTTTTTTCCCCTATCGATTTTTTTCCTAGGTAATTTTTATTCATAATAGGAGAAAAGGGAACAAGTGATTAAACTCTAGAGTTGTAAAATTTCGATACTTTTGAATACTCGATACTACTCAATACTTTAAATGTTGTGTTGAATTGATGAATGAAATTAAATAAAAAATCAAAAACTGCAATCACAAACGTGAAAATTATAGTTTATTAACTTTTTACCATTGAAATATACATTTTTATTATGTTTTATAAGGTTTTAATTAAATAAAAGTTATATTGATAATTCAGTAATTTCTTTTGCTTTAAATTACAAATTTTTTTAATCAGTTTCATACATACTTTTCAATCTATTTTGCTGGAAAACACCGCTCTCAAAGTATTGAGTAGCTACTTTTTAGCATCGAGTACTCAAAAAAAAAACTACCGGTATTTATTACTCGATACCCAAATACTCAATACTTTTACAACTCTATTAAACTCGCACGGAATTTTTATTTGTGATTGAGCTGAATAACTATGTATGTAAATTAGGATGGAGCGAAACATTTTATCTTTAATTTGAATTTTCCTGTATTACGGATGAATCGATGCTCTATAGTCTGGAACACACGAAAAAAAAATCTTTAGCTTCCTCGGTTATATTCGTGAGGTGGCACATAGGACTTGCATTCTTGAATCAAGCCATTTTTGAAGTAAAGATATTTTGATTCTGGCCCAACAGACAGATATTGAGGCTTCAGTACACTTTGAGTCCATTAGGCCCATTGTAATGCCCAGAAGTTCTAGAACTTTTCGCAAAGCCTAACAGGCTAGCCAGTGGCGCGTCGCTGTGACAGTCCAGCTCCTGCAGAAAACTATTGCTTAGATCTCTAAGCTTGCGCTCCTGCAGTCCTGCAGTCACATCTTCTCTGCGACTGCCTTTCTGGACTGACTCTTCTTCGTCGAATCAGCTCCTGAATTGACCATCATAGAGAAAGCCTAGACGTTCCGACATACGTCCGATCGCACAATGCCCCGTAATGACTCCAACCAGGAGTGCAAGCGACTTTATTCCAAGTGTTAGGAACTGCTTGGTCCTAACTCTACTAAGTGAGGGCCAAAGAGTCGTAGATACTATAAAAGTAGTAATTCTAGACCACCTGGGTGCCGTCTTCCTTAGCGCCCAATATCCCTTTGTGAGTCTGATGTGTCCTTTGATTTCACCACCTTTGAATTAAGGGCCCCAATTGCGGCCAAACTATCTACAAAAATGTCTGTAATACTGGGGTTTGAGACGAGTCCGTCAATTCTCTTCGCAGCTTCGGTTATGGAATGTCTCCGTCTGGAATACGGTGGAGGTGTCGGGTCACCTGAGAGAGAGAGACCGAAAGGTCAATATCCTCAGAGAATACCCCCCATCGAACACTAGTGTCCATTTTAGAGCCACCCGAAATATCTATTAGAGATCTCGACTGAAAAGGATTTGTCAAAGTTCATGACAGGAGCCATGTAGTCCATTTGTCTCCTGCTTTTGAGCATGATCCTTGTCCTGTCTGTGATTAAGCGGCACAGTGGTTTATATTTCTAGCTTTTGGAATGAATACCATGGTCATCTCTCTCAACTGATTGGGAATGTACCTTGAAAATGGATATCAACCATTGTATAGTTATCTTTACCGATTTCTGCAGTAACGTCGGCAATATGTCATCTGGTTCCGCTGACTTGAAGAGCTTGAAAGAAGCCCAGACCAACACAGGATGTCTGTTTGCCCCATCATTGCAGTCCGGGAAGTGAGTTTTCTTGAGTCAATCCCAAATATCCGCGCTACTTTCAGTAAAGGTCCCGCCCGGAGAGTAGCTGCTTTATGCGCGAAGCCTCAGAGGTACCCTTTAAGTCGCCACAGAAACATTGCCCCGCTGAAATGCTGAATTTTCCTTGAAGATTTCCGCTGTGGATGCATAATACGCGTCTCTCAGTGTCCTGGACCAAATGGGTTGAGGATTCTTCCAGGATCCGGAACTAGGAAAATTGATTGTGGGAAGGAGGATAAAGGGAGTAGTATTTGTGGATATTCGATTTGAACTTTCCCACAGTGAATGTGACCGGAAAGACCTCTGCTGTGAGTTTATTCTACATACGAACTGTTCGGCTAAAATACGAATTCTCTCTGTAATGCGTAGTGCGTGTGGTTCACTGTCAGATCGATCACAAAAGGATGTGCTCTTAATGAAGAACGTGTTGTACGCAAAAAAAGATCGCGTTTCGGAAACAAGCTCCCTGATTTCATTAGAGCAAATTCCATTGTAGTAGCGGTAATACAGTGAAACACACCCCACACTGCGTCGATGGTCCGGTGAGTCAATAAAGTTGGCCATCCTACTGTCATCGATAAGCTTCTTCGCCCTCACCTATAGGCGGTCGAGTAGCTTCAAAATATACTTTGAAGCACCGGCACATACATGAGAATTATAGTCCATTGTCGGTCGGATATAGGTGGTATAAATATTAAGGAGATCAGATGGAGTGAAGTATCTCTTGCAGCATCTTAAGAAATCAACGCACTTGAATGCTTCTTTTGAGACTTGAAAAATTTGATCGTTCCATCGAACATCATATTGGATTTTCATGCCAAAAACATTAACAGCTTCTGATTCCTTAACATTTAGACTATCCATAATTACAAACGAAGCATGTCCGTAAGCATATAAAAATGGGTCTTACGAGCATTAAAATCAACCCTATTCGCATGACCACCTTTGGAGATTGTTATAAGATTGTTATGTAATCTTATGTGTGATAATGGAGGAACGAATGTTTTTTAATCTTTGATTCTATCCAAATACAGGGAGTTTGACCCGCTGTTCGTCTGGTTTTGCTTTCGAGCCTTGGTAGGCATTTCAGTTTTGCCACACATGAAGAAAATTTGTATTCTCCATGGAGATGGATTTCTCTTTTCGTTCTTCTCTCATATATGCATGGAGATTTGTATTCTCCATGGAGATGGATTTCTCTTTTCGTTCGTTATAATTCTCTCATAGATGCTGACTTTTTTCCTGCGGTAGCTGTTTTACACGACTATGAACATGTTCAGTAATCGGCGAGAGTTTAAGAAGGGGGGAATTTTCCATCCACTTTCCCTTACATTTATGTATTTCCACCAGATTAAAATTATTACGAATGACAAAGAATCTTTCCCATGTCATAAAAAAACCTCTACTCGGGCTATTTTCAGGATGCCCGTGATTCGTTTACTTCGTATTATTTGAAATAATACAGTTTTAATTTCATTTGTACACTCATAACTATGTTTTCGTAAAATCGTCCGTTAGATTTATGTCTGTGTATTGAAATATCAGAAAGATATTCCGTCTTCAAACAGACTTCCTTTTTCTGATATTAGCTGAAAAGTAATGTCTCGACGTACTGGATCTAAGCCGAACCAGTTTTATGCGTCCATTCTTCATACGGATAACCCGTAGTGTAGTCGATAGGTTGCTAGACTATTAACCGGGAGATGGCAAATTCGATTCCTGCCAATAACTGAGTGTTTCCACAGAAGAGCCCAAAAGGCTTATGTAGTGCGTATGTCCGTTTGTAAAAAAAAGGTTAGACAGTTAGCTTTCCCTCAATTGGTTCCGAGGTTTGCTCTCTTTGTGTTACATCTTGTGTTGGCGCGCTGCAGGTAGCGAGCATTTGCATCGGACCCTATAATGACTGAACTACGAGCTTGATTTGCAGCTGTGACCGTATTACGGATTAAATGGTTGGATGGTGGTTCCATGTGGTCATGTTACTCTGTGTTCATCATTATGCCGTTTGCATTCAATAATTTTTAGCATGTGACATTGAAATTAAGAAATTTGCCGTTATGAGTTAACAGGTCCTGAATCAATACGATGTCTATTGCAACGGATGCTGCTTCAGAATGGTGAAGGTTTACATTTTCTGAGTCGGAGTCCAGAAGATTGTCTTCGTCCATTTAAATGAAATATCCTTTGCCTTTCCATCCTCCACTGCAACCATGTTATTTACTAATGCTCTATATACTCAATACCGTTAATATTTTCCGTTGGCGCACATCGTAATTGATGGGAATAACATCAATTGATTGAATTTTTCTTTATTTATGGGAAAAACTATATTTTTATACAATTTCTTCCAGTGATGCATATGCTTCGTTTAGAACAAATGTATTACTTTATGAGTTTTACGTAACTAAAGCTAATAAGTTGACTAACTGTAATAATTTTAGCAAGTAGCTTTCCCAATTCTTCTGGAATAATCGACTTTTTGTATGTAATCCGATTTATTAAACAAACAAAACAAATGTATGGCTGACTTCCAAAATGTATCAATACAAAGTTTGTATACAGTTCTGCTGCGGTATTTAGATCGTGTACATTTGCAAAGTTGCTAAACATTGCATCAACCTTGAAACCGATGCCCTGATTGCTCTTTAGTGGCGTTTCTAATACCTGTCGATGGCATTTTGAAAAGGTATGCATTGTCAATGTTTTGTACTGCGACGTTATGAAACATTATACCTTGCTCGAATAGAAAGCAACTGATGTTTTGGAAGTCAGACTATAACTGCCATATATTTTCCTGAATTATAAAACAGTGTGCAAAGTAGTTAAAAGAAATAACTATATTTATATAAAACTTGTTATTAGTATTTTTTAAGCTCCACAGTTAAACTCTTTAATCAAGAATATAATATATTTATAAATTATATATATATTATATAAACTAATATTTATATACTAAATAAAATATTTTTTTTAAATAAATGCTTTGTTAATTAATGATTAAATATGGTTAAAACTTAAAACAACTAAATATTTCTAGCATTTTGTAAAAAAATAACCCACAAAAAATCATTACTTTTTCATACACTCAAATCTTTCCCAAAATATCAAAAACTTAACACAATGATAAACTCAAACCAAAAATCCTTAAATGTTGACAAATCGAACAATAAACAAACAAACGAAACAAAAATACCAACCAATCTGACAAAACAAAATAATAATAACAAAGTTTGGGAGGCCCTACACCTTATCAGCCGATTGAAATGGATCTACATCAGACAGCCGGTGGTATGGAACAAGGTGGAAATCCTTTTGCAAGATCTAATAATAAAACAAAAATGAATAATGCGCCCATAAGTGTGAATGCGGATCAAATGAAGAGAGCACGAATTTTGTGTGACTACGATGCCAAAGATCACACGGAACTTACATTGAGCGCAAATGAGGTAAAATTTGTCACAGCTGTCAAAATCAATTCTTATTAGATTTACAGGTTTTTATAAGGTCTTTTTTCAGGAAACTATTTTCTATGGTTATTTTATTAAGCTTAGGCTCAAATACATTCGCATTAAATTAATACTCTGCTTAGGACCAATTTTTGTCTTCGTATTGGGACTTTCACAAGCATTTTTGATAAAATTCTTACGTTTTAGGCGTGAGTTGCAAGGGTAAAAGAAGCGAGTACATCCTCTCATGTACTCTTGAAATTTGTTTTGATTTCTCATTCGCATTCACATCGTATATACTACATTCATGCAAATGAAATAAACATTTCAGCAATATGACTTGAGCTGTGTGAAAGCCTAAAAAAGTTGCAAAACGAAAATAAAAAATTTTAATCTTTTTTACTTGGATAGTGTAAATTGGGACTACACGCGGTGAAACGATTTTTCAGCCCTCAACCTTTAGGTGTTTAACGTCAAAGCTTATATTTTACTACCCCATATCCGAAATAATAGAACAACGAATATATGTTAAGAAAGGCTTCTCGGAGCTGAAAGCTGAAAGAAGTTTAAACCCTTAAGGGATCGATCAGGGATCTATTTCGACCAGTGATCTATTTTCTATATACAATCCCTGATTTTAACAGAGTATGTTTGGCTTCTTCTTTGTCGGCTGATTTTGTTCTTATTGGTGGAGGATGATTCTGTGGCTGGTTGCTCGTGAGGTCTCACTTTTAACTCTTTCCAAATATATACAATGTATATTATATACAGACAATCCAGTGCTGCCAAGTACAAAAAGTTGCCAGCCAAAAGTCACACCTCTTAAAGTGTTCATTATTTCACGTGTTGTATTGCATGAAGTGCCTTCTCGGTGGAACTACTTGTCCACTAGCTTCTACATTTTGATTTAAAAAAATCTCGAAGTCTTTGAATGAACGCCGTGCAATTGCAAATTGCACCTATTTTGAATGTTATGCAGAACGTAACCAGAGTTAGTGGATCGTAGACAACGGTTGAAGAACCTAAAGTGGTAAATGGTAAAGTTCTATTTGCTAGCACAGTCGGGTTTAAAGGACCATAAACGCTTATGCAATAGTAATTATTGTGAACCGTATAGTTAAAGCTAGCAGCGGATGAAAACTATCATGGAAAAGGAACACGCAGGAAAGCCCTAAGGAAGTGATCAATGCCTACTATGCGTCCATGAACTCCATAGGAAGGAATTGAGGGCTGCAACCGAAGTTGGTAAGCAGGATGCACACATCGGTTGCCAGGCCGGTTCTTACTTATAGATGTGCGGTATTGTGAATATTCAGTGTTATTCAATAGGAGTCATTGCAAATTAATTGCTAACGTCCAGAGGTGTACGTCACTCGCTACCGCAGGTGCCTTAAGGAGCACTCCTAAGGCTGCCTTAGACGTTACCGTTTATCTACTTCCCAAAAAAGGAACAAGAACGGCGGCAGGGAATTTGCTTAGGCTTTTAGAGGCGGGTTTGGTGAGGACAAGATTAGCAGGTCTCAGAAGAATCTTAAATGGGATTAGTTTCAATAGACAGGTATTCATAGCGGCTTGGTTCATGGATTTCAAGATCGTTGTAATTGATTTTAGCAGAACATTCTCATTAATAATTGCGGATAGGGTTTTGCGTTGAACCTGATAGGCTCTACGATGGTTGTGCGGTCTTCACAGACGGTTCAAGGAACAGGCACGGGCGCTGGCGTCTTTATTTTGGGAGCAGACGTTCTGAAGTCTTTCAGTCGCCTGAACAAATGTAGTTTGTTCCAGGCTGAGATCCTAGCGACTCTAAAGGCCATGGAAGATCGTTGTAATTGATTTTAGCAGAACATTCTCATTAATAATTCCGGATAGGGACTTTTGGGTTGAACCTGGCCGAAAATGAAGGCGAGGAAGTAGCTGCCTACGTTACCGCTTAGTTATGGTTAAATATACATATTGTCAGACTATGCTGGAGTAATGTTGGGTGAAATGAAGCTGCCGACGTATTAGGTCGATTGGCCACTTCTTTAGAGAGCTCAATAATTGGATAGTACCAATCGTTCCTCGGCGATTAGGGAGGATTGTAGTCTCGAGGTATATGTGGCCAAAACTTAACTTAGGAAGATCCGAACCACAACGATATATGAATAGCAAGGTTCTGAGTCTTGATAGACGCGTTGACTGGTCAGTGATCGATTAGAGTTAGAACCAGCATTTAGGAAACAGGCACTCCCAATTTCTGTAGCCTGTGCGAGGATGTAGAGGAGATAGAAACTATCGACTATATAGCCTGTCATTGCCCGAGACTGCAAAGATATAGGCTTAAATGGTTGCGCAGACGTTTTCATGAGAGTATTAGTGATATCACGAAGAGCAAACTTGAGGATATTAGTGGCTTCATCATGGGAATTAGTTGGCTTAATGACAGGTAATAAGATTTCTGGGCACAAGCGGGTATATACATTGCAGAAGGGAATCACAATGAATCACTTTGGGTCTTACGAGTGGAAGTGTGTATCTTCATTACCCTTCCTAACCTAACCTTGTGAACCGTAGACAACTAACAGAATGAAATATATTTCCGCTTTAAAAATTCTGAACCTGTAAATCTGATTAGTGATGAAATTGAAGATAAATATTAATATTTATTTTATAAATATTTTCTTTGTTTAAAGGTTATTTTGGTAGCTGAATGTTCACCTATAAATACCGATTACATGTATGGCAAACAAGGCTTATTAAAGGGTTTAGTGCCACGAGCTTTTCTCGAAATGCTGGATGATGATGAGGAGGAGACAGCTGTTGGTGGAGGCGATGATGATCAAGCTATAAGCGGTGATAGTGATTATTAAATGTTTTAGACCAAAGCATTAAGGCAGTATTTTAAACAACTAGATATTCGTATGTATATTATAGTAAACTACCCGAGCAGTTAATTAATTATGAAGGAAATTTCTAAAATAACATTTATATAATTACCTTCTGAGGTATACATATACACATTCGGAATTTGAACTATTTTTCGTTAAAATATTCCAAGAATAAGTTTTCTTTTTCTCGTAAACTGTAATGAAAAATATACTAATTGAACGCCAATATTTAAAAATCAATGATATTAAAAACAACAAATACCAGACAAAATATAAAAAGATTTATAAATTTTAATATAAAAACGTATAACTTTGCTTTCAATTAAAACATTCACATCACATCAATTTTTCAATGGATTCATGAATGCTGCTCAATAAATTTGTCAAGTTCTTCATTAGATTAAAGCAAGTATTAAACAGAGATCGAGCCACTCGACAGTCATAGCGAGAGAGAGAGAGAGAAAGCGAGAAGAGGGGAATAATGCCCTTAAAATGCGGTCAGTGAGTAAAGTTGTGTCGTTCCGCAACGACCTAGTTCCATTGAATGATTTTCTAATTGGAACTGCATTGATATTTTCAAAGATTCGGATTCTATCGTTCCTCATTCCGTAATTGCAAAACGTCTTGAGGAATCAATAATTTAGTTTGATCGATATAAAAAGTCAACACGATTTTATATTATGTTTTTATATATGATATTTGATACAAGTGCGAACAAATCGTTGGCTCATCAAGACGGTGTGTTACACTTGTTTCGTTCACTCATTTCTCTTTTCTTAGGAGCAACAGAGAAGTTCTCTCATTCCTCGCTCATTCACTGTTCAAAGTAAAAAACAGGAACGATAAACGAAAGGAGCGACCTAGTTCCTTTAAGTTTTCCGATCGGTCGGATCGATTCCACAAAAGGAATGATTTTGCCCAACTCTACAAGTGAGGAAACAGCATAATTAGAACTGAATCCGTTGTCGACAAACCACATCCAAGTAGAAGATGACCAAAGCTTGTTTATTTATTAGCTAATGCCATTATTACAACTTGGCGTTAGATTAAGTTAGAATTTTATCGGATAGATGAACATTTTTTCATTATTACAAGTTTACTTTAACCTGAAAGCGAGCGATAAGCTAAAGACAAGTTCATTCAACTTTTATCGTGAGGTTTAGTCATTTCAAGTTGCCACACTTAAGTTGTCATACTTTCTGCTTTGCCATTCAAAACAAGCCACTAAATGCTGTGGTATGGCCATACTTTCAAAAGTAGTCGGTAAAAGGGAAAAATTTTTAAATGTTTAAAGATTAGTTTATCGCTCACTTTTGCTAATGGTTCCTCTACTTTATCGCCAAGTTGTAATAATGATGTCAACACAAGCACATGCAAATAACTTGCAAAACAAACACTTTCTCACAACTTATACAGACAACTCAGACATATAGGCTGACTTCCTAAACGGATGTTGCTTTCTAGTGCAACAATCTCACACATTCCTAACCGCCAAATGCATTTATTTACACAAGGTGCATCAATAATTTCTACAACAATATAAAATTTATTATAGAAGCTAAAATAATCAAAAAACTTTGAACGCAGATAGCTTAAGGCTGAGGTACATAATACGGTGTAACGCTGTAACGCGTTTAGTGCTTTTTTCAACTTTAGACACTTTAAAAGCGGAAACTTACACATCACTCGTTAGAGGCATTTTTCTTATAAAATTTCTAGCCTTTGATGGTTGGTTTTTGTTTTTTTCTTTCCCTTTTATGTTTCTTTTTTAAGTTCTAATTCGATTTGCTCCCATAGCTTGAAAAAAAATTGTTTAATAGTTTTATTTTCATTACACAAAAATGTAATCATCTGCATGTGGCAACACTAGCCGTCAGATGGCGCTTAACGCGAGAAAAGGTTGAAAGTTTGCTTTATTTAAACACACGATTTCAACTTTTTTGACAAGTCTTTAATACGTTGCCGCGCGCAACGCGTGTTATGTAACCCCACCTTTATGAAGGATATGTCAAACACCATATATGTATATAGAAGGAAGGAAGTATGAAGGAAGTGATGATATTATGATCATTTCCTGAACATCCACTAAGTTTGACGTTTAATCCGACTGGTCAGCTGTGCTAGTAATGCCACCTTGTTTATGCGCATTGGATTTAGAGTTTTACAGAACTTGTCTGCAACTTCAGAAAAACCGCTGGCAAATAAATCGACGGCAGAAACTTTATTATATTTCATGATTTTCTCCTGTTCTTATTTTTCCTATGAAAAATTTATGAAATTTTATGAAACTTTTTTGAGAATTTGTGCCTAAAAATTAAAGCATAAGAAAAAAGAAAACGCTGTCAAAGTAAACTAGATTTTATTTCTCAACTAACTCGTCTCGACTCAGTTCTGTGTCACCATTTAAGCTGTTATTTTTCAAAGTGGCATAAGCCCATTTAAAATAAAATAGTTAGGGATAATTTTAATCATAAACAGATTATAGAACTCAGGTCTGATATAATAATTATATCGAAGGTGTTGCTTAAAAAGGGACAGTTTACTGTGTGAAAGTTCGAAAAGTTAAGTAAACAATTTTAAGTTTATAATTTATCATTCCCAACAACTGGACCGATTTTCTCATAAGATCACTTAAAATCAAATCACGTTAAAAAAAATCAAAATTGGTTCAGCCGTTTAGATGCTACCATGATATAAAAAAACTTATACCATGGGCGCTACTATGGGACAGACCTCCATTTTTGTGTCGGGGCCAAGGCATTACTACGGCAGCTGACTATTTTTTGCTCGTGTTGTTTGGACCAAATCCATAAATAAAAAATTGTAAATAAGTTTTGTTTACATCTTTAATATGATCTTTAAAATATATGCGGTCCAAGCGAATTGAATACGGCGAACAGAATTCACCACTGACATCACCTTGTACGGATTCGGCTTGATCGGGGCTTAAAAAGCATTACAAAAACTGAAGTTCAAGACAGTTGGAAAAGTTCATCAAGACTAACATCTACAGTGAACTATTTTGTTAGAAGCATTTTAGACAGGTAATTAAACTTTACAAATAGAATTGATTTCGATTATAAACTTTGTTCCGTATCTAGACACAGAAAGTTTAGTTTAAACATTTTTTTCTGCATATTGTTGACGTTTAAACAGAAGAAAACAATTTCTTGTATTTAAACGTCAAATCATAGCTGCAAGAAATTACGATTTTTTACGATATGTCAAAAAACGATATGACATACTGTGTTGGCTTTCTCAGTGTTGTCATACAATAAAAAACTTACGATATGACAACACAGTATGTAATATAGTTTTTGTCATATCGTAAAAATCGTAATTTCTGGCAGCTACGCGTCAAATACAAAATTGCACCCAACTTCAGGTAAAAACTACGAACGAATTAGCGAGTATGTACAAGAAAACGTCTTTACTCCCTATACGTCATTTTCTTTTCCCTTTTCGTCTATAAACTCAAGACTATGAAAAATAAACTTTCCTTGTTTATAAGGTGTCTTATGGCTAAGTAAGATCATGCTAACAGATGGCACATTTTATCTCATGAAACCCATGATCAAAATGCATGTACAAATGTATAAAAACAGCGAAAGCAAAGTTGTACACCTAATATTTAGTTTAAAAATCACAAAATAATAAAAATACATACATATACCTTATAATGAGTACAATAATTTATCATATAGTTGAAAAGCAACATAAAATAGCAAAGGAAAAAGCTAACAACAAATTAAGTTTTTAATGTTTAGTGAAAGTATTAAATTAAAAAATTAAAAATAAAATATATCTATTAACATAAAAATAAATGTGTTTGCGTAATTGATAATTCGTCATAAATTGTACAAGTTATTAGTGAATTGTACTGGATTGCTGCGAGTTTACTTTTAAATACGAGCGATTTTTTACTATTTAACCAAAAGTTACTGGATAATTATTACTGAAAAAGTACGCAAGCACACCTAATATAAATACATACATACTTATATTTATGATTTATTTATTATTTAAGCTTTTTCTAGTGCAATTAAGACAGTCAATTAAATTTTAAGTCAAGCAAAAATTTCAATTAACTCTATTATAAAATTACCCGCTTAAACCAAAATCTAAAATTTTAATTCACAAACTGTTAAAATTTTATTCCATTTACAAAATCTTATTATGAATTTTAATATAATTAAAAAATACTGCATTAATTACAAGAAAAACAAAATTAATTCCCTTCGTAATAATAAAAGAAAAAAACAACGAATTAGGTTTTGGAATCTGTATTCCAAATATATTTAATATACAATATTTGCTTCTTTTACTTTCTGTGTTAATTTTAAATCTATATTAAAAATAAATATACTCGTAAAAACAAATTACTAAATAAAAAAAAAACCCTCTTAAAGATTTTATTTAAACAGGAGTTTTCTTATACCCCTCATACACGACATGTTTTTTTACATGCGAGTTGTCAAATTTCCCACTGTAAAATACATACATGTCCTAACCAAGGCGAATTCATACCAGGTGGCAGCCTAACAGCAGCTGATTATTTTTTACTCTACTCATATTTTAGCCAAGAAATGTCAAAAAACATTGTCGGTGTGTTCTTCTTACTTTGTGTGAGTGTTTTTTCTTACTTTGTGTGTGCGTTTTCTTGCTTTAGTTCTTTATGTTTTTGCTTTTCTTCGTGTTTTTTGACATTTCTTGGCGATTTACACAAACAAAAATGCACGTTGTTTTTGTATTGTTGTAATTGTCGCCCTAGTGCCGCCACCTGGTATAAATTCGCCTTGGTCCTAACATAACTGCTCTGGCTTGTGTTTGAATATCAATTTGCAAACATGTGTCCGAACACTGACATTTCCTGTTCACACACGTCATTTTGTATATTAGCAACAGATTTTGACAATTGAAAACACAAAAATTTCCAAACGTATGTCTCGTCAAGAGCCGGTGTTAGGGTAGTGTTTTTTCGACGAAAAAACGGCGAACAAACCACAAGCGTTTTGTCAAAAAGAATTAAAATGAGTGAAGCCAACAGGTTGATGAAGGCACATTTACACCAGGTAGTCGCAAAGGAATTAGCCTTGAAAATATCTATTTACATTTCAAACAAAATATTGCCTAATTTTCTTAACAGTGATAAAGTAAACATAAAATGAACAATGTTGCAAGCACATTACACAATATTCCTGATTGTGCAATAAAAATCAAAAGCCTTTTGATTTTGTACATTATATTGTGCAACCTTCTAATATGATATACTCATTGGCAATATTATTGTACAATATAAAAAAATTGCACAATTATATTGCTAGTGTGGGGCGGGGCGCCTTAGGGGAGAAAATATGGCACGCTTTTTATTGTCGATGAAGTTCAAAAATAAAGTAGACAAAACATTATATAAACGTCAAATTAATTAAGAAAATTCGAGCATACCCAACAAAAAAAAAAAACGACGAACTGGTTCGATTTAGATGAAACATGCATAATTTTAATATTAGCGTGTCATTCGAGATCATCTGTTTGTGTGGGAATTTAAATAAATTGATCTCAATTAAAATTAATAAATTGAACTCATGCAAGTTCCCTGATTCGAATATGTTTTTTCATGTAAATATAAAACAAAAGAAAACTAAAATCATATTGCCGCAGCTGGGATACGAACCATGCTCTTCCGACTTTAACACGTGCTGTCTTCAACTGAGTCATTATTTTCTTATTTAATGTTGGAATTAAAAATTGTTTTAATGAAAATGTGTCAATATGAGGCTTAAATTCCGTTTTTGCATGCCTTTTTCGTGGATACTTAATGCAATATTATTAGCTAGTAAAGTTGCATGTGTTTTTAGTGAGTTCAAAAACTATAGCTTTATTAACGATTTACGACGACAATCAGAATGCATTCAAATGAACAAGTGCTCAAGAAATCATGAAAACAATATTTGATTTCGAATGCGTTTCATTTTTGATTCCGTGTATGTGTGGCACCGTAGTTCCCAAACGGTTAGATCGTTTTTAATTTAGTTTCTTTAGTTGGAAAGGTGACGATCTATAATTTTCCAACCTATATTTGAAAAAAAATCGGCCCAGCCGCTTTGAAGTTATCATACATTTTCTTCGGCGGTTTTTTAAATTTTTGATTAAATGTTATTTATCATGTACTATTTTATTAAGAAAATTCAAATCCAACCAATTTTCTTTCTTCGTTATCAAAATTAATTTCATTTAATACTTGTGTATCAAAAACTTATGTGTTTAAAAGGTTTTTTTTTTCTTGTTTGGCCAATTAACAACCTGTAGTATATGTTGTAGATCGTATAAATGTTGCTGGTAATTTCCAAATAAACATTTATTTAGAAACATGTTTATGTGAAAATTTCCAACAAAATTTTTTACGATCTACAACACTTACAACAAATTGTTAATTGAGCAATTATTTATAAATCCATGTTTTAAATGCATTTGAAAAATTGGTGGTCACAGATTCGGAGTTAAGCAGAATATTTTCATTTCGCTTTTTCCTACCTGATTAATATGATTTTTTTTTCTCTTAAGGTGTTGTAATCCACAAATCAGTAATCGGAATCATAATCAGAAGATGCAGGATAATAGAAACCTGTATAAAAGGAAACAATTAATTGTAAAATAGTATGTAATGAAACTTAGGGCCTATCCCACGATGTCGACAAGTCGATGTCGTTCTCTTATTTATATCGAAAACAAAAACAAATTTAAATTTTTTATTATTGTTTTCAATATAAATAAGCCTGAAAACATACCAAATACGACAAAACGTTATTGTGTTATACGTCAAACATACTCGTATGATTATAACGCACATCAAAAAAAATTTGGTGTGTGTCGTCTCATAAGAACTAATGTTCTGTTGTCGTATAAGTCACAAAAAACAGTTTTGTCGTATTCGATGTGGGTTCAGCCTAAGAGAACGAAATTGACTTGTCGACATCGTGGGACAGGCCCTTAATTTTTATTATAATTCGTGTCCGACCGATTTTGATTTAGCCAATAATCAGTTTTAACAAAGGCCTTACTTTTCTGTAAATTTGTTTAATAATTAAATTATTTCTTCCATAACAATTTTTTTTTTACAAATTAATCGTTTTTTAAAATTAAAATTATTGATCTTAAACACAAACTTAAATAAACAAAGTTCTGATTTGGGCAATTGTTGCAAATTTATTCGAGCTTTGTGGTCGCCATAGGTTTTACAAAAATACATTCGATCGGACACTAATTATAAAACAAGTGTTACTTGAAAACATCAAGGAGTTTTCCATATTTATACCTTCATAATAATAATCCACACCATAATCATAATAATTCATATCAGAATCATAATTCATATCAGAATCATAATTCATATCAGAATCATAATTCATATCAGAATCATAAACTGCATCATCATCATCAAATTCATCTGTATAAAATGAAATTGTTTATTATAAATGTATAAACTTTAGCCCCCATATTCATAAAATATAAAGTTGAATTAAACGTTACAAACTTTAACCTAACAATCAATTCGGACTCACAAGCATATACGTTCGAAATAATCATATTAATAAACAATTAATTAGCTACTGACTTGAGCTTTTCACATGTTTACATAACTTAAGTATAAAATCAAACCAAGAAAGTTTGTCTTAAGTAGAACAAGAATTCAGAAAAATGGGAATGAAGAAAAATAAACCAATGGCGACACTGGGAAAGTGCAGTTTAATATCAACTTAAGTGATTTAATTCTCATATTCAATTTTCACGAAAAAGTTGTATATCGTCACCTAAAACCCAAACTTTCCTATCAGGAGGTATAGTTTGGTTATTTATTTGTATAGGTGGACAGGTTTCTTTGCACAATGTAAAAGTAATGTGTAGACATTTTTGTTCGTTAATTTTTATCCGCCATTGTTTTAGCCATTGTTGTTGAATTTTGTATATGATTGAATGAATGAGTGCATGCATTTTGTATATATTTGTAATATTTTAGGAGTTATGTTAGTTAGGGCTCTTGGCTTCCTGTTTTTCTGAAACCAAAAGCCCTATCTTCACTGAAAGTGTATGAAAAGTAATGTTTTAATACTAAAAATAAATTTTTTCACACCGCTCTATCTTGCGAACCGTAAAAGGAAGACACTTGAAATTTTTACACGGTTTGCATGACTATGGCCGCTTTAACAGCTAAAATAAAAGTTCAAAATTAAAATAAAAGTACTATAATTTTAACATCTTGAAAACCGTAATATTCACAGGCAGGTACTTGAAATTGTCACATGTTATATTTTACTATGCCCGCTTTAATAATAAATACTAAAAATTAAATAAAACCTAAGGGTGGAGGTACATACCACGCGTTGCGCGGCAACGCTTTTCTCACTTTTCGAACTTTTAACGCTTTAAGAATGGCAAGTTACACACCACGCTTTTGATGCTCTTCTGCTTATACAATTTCAAGCCTTTGCCGGCTATATTTTGTCTTGCCTTTAAGTTTTATTTTTCTTTATATATTTAATGCAGTTTCCATCCATTTTTTAATAAAAAAAATTAATTTCTAATAATTTATTTCCATTAAACAAACATTTTAGCATATGAATCTGGCAGCACTACCTGTCATTTTGTATACGACGCGAGAAAGTTGAAGAATGTTCAACTTTTTGCGAGTTACGCGCGTCGCAAACTTCTCTTTGTATCATACCTTATGGAAACACACTATTTCAACTTTTTGACAGAAGTCTGTAACGCATTAGCGTATTTAAGGCATGCTATGTACCTTCACCTTAATATTTAAAGGATGTCCCAAAGGAAGTAGTGTAATTTTGACATTGGGCTGTATCTTGTGAACCATAATAGCTATACAGTTGAAATTGTCAGAGGATGTGTACGGCTATGGCTGCTATAGGAAAATAAAATAAAATTAAAAATTAAATGGGGAATAGAAAAATAATGCAATTAATCAGCTCTTTTTGGTGTTCTATTTTCTCGATAAAATCGCCATTTTAGTTCCGAGAACTCAGATTTTTTTTTTGTGGTGATGTATTTTGATGAAATGCATCTGAATTTATGTCCGTTTAGGTGACGATATATAAGAATTGAAATCACATTCAACAGAGACGATACAATCAAGTTGATGTTAATTTTGTCGTTGTTCCTTGGAATATTAATTATGGCCAAATCTTTTTGAATTAAACGTTACGAACTTTATTTAAAATCTATTTTAAGAAAATTTTGTATGAAAAATTTTAAATAAAATACATTTCAAACTCATTTAAAATTTTATGAATATGGTAAAGTATAGTAAATTAATTATAGATATGATATTTTAACTAGGAATGTAATGACACGGCTTCTTTACCGATACGATACCGATACTCAAAAAGAAATATCGGCGATACCGATACGCATATTGAAGGCAAAAAAAAAAACACCATAGCGTTAGATATTAAAATTGATTGATTGATTAGATATATAAAATAGATATTAGTAAGATTTCAAAACCAACGAATTTAATTTGAATTCATGGTAAAATTAACAAAAAATAAATTATTTGTTCAAAAAGACTAAAACAATTTATCGACAGTAAAATATCGCCGATACCGATTTATCGGCAAGCCAGAAGTATCGCCGATATATCAGTATCGGTTACTCCCTAATTTTAAGCTTTAGAAAATAGAAAACTAAAAAAGTCGGAGAAAATTTTGCTATTAGTGAATTTAATTTTTTTAAATCGGTCGTTTTTAAATCGACTCGATTTACAGAACAGGCAGGATAGTAAAATTTTAAAATCCGATTTTGTAGGATATTTAAGCAATAATTTGTCTTCGTATAAAAATTAGTTTAATTGGTTTTTATATAAATATTTACGTATATAAATTTGTCTAATTCACACACTACTGGAGGAGTTGTCGGCGATTTCTAGTGTCCGACTGTACTTTTTCAAAACGAAAACGGACATTAAACCGAACTTTTTTTAATCGAAATACCAACTTCAAATTATGTGATTTGTTTATTTAGTAAAACCGAAATTAATAAATTAATAGTACATAGTACATTCTTTTTGTACTTTAAAATTTTATAGGGTCGAATTTGTCGACATATTTGATGATATATAAAAATATTCTCAAAAAATTCTACAAATTAAATGTTCGACGAAAATTTTACTGAACGCCGAACATAATCAAACATAGCATTTTGCCGAACTCCGACACCGAACGTTCGGTCGGTCACAAGTAATTTACATACAAACATCTTACAGGACGTGTTTAGAAACAAGTTTACATGGATATACGACTCCTACACAATAGGTTGTGAATTGTGTAATAAATTTAAAATTGGACTTACATTCAACAGTAATCTTCAGTATATCTGGAAAATGTTCCACCGCTGAAATTTTCTAAAATAAAAAAACTTATGTAAAAGAATGCATCATCCATTATACACTAAAATAGTACATGCATGCAACATTTTACGAAGAATGCTTTCGTAGTTAGTTATTATTTTTGAATTTTATTATTAGATTAGAGATTAAGTTAAATTTAATATCTGTATTTACTCTTTCAAGTTGATTAAATTTTATATATATTTTTTTTGCTAGATTAGGATTAAACCACAAGTAAACAAAATTAAAAAAAAGTTAACTCATTTGGCGAAATAACGACATTTTGAATATGTCATAACTTTTGAAATAAACACTTTTAATTTTTTTCCTTTAAGATAAATTCGTTATAGGATGAATAACAACATCTGACCAAATTTCATCAAAATCGAAAGGGGCCGTGTCTAACTCTTACTTGATTTGAGTAATGTGATTTTGAAAATTAGCTGTATCTTGGAAACCGTAAGAGCCAAACTCTTGAAATTTTCAAAGTTAGTGCAGCATTTTAAAGGCGAATTTTGAAATGAAAAACTAACTAAAAATTAAAGAGTATTTTTTCAGGTTGTTTAGTTTTAAAATTTAGCTGTATCTTCTCAAACAAACCTAAAAATATCACCAAAAAACGAAAAAAAATAATCAAAAGTAAAAAAAAAACAAAAAATCAGCAAAAAACAAAAAAGTGCCCAACTATAAAAATCACCAAAAACCGAAAAAATAATAAAAAAAATCAAAAAATCGCAAAAAATAAAAATTACCAAAAACGAAAAAAAATCGGCAAAAATATTGTCAAAAACCGAAAAAAAATCGTAAAACTAACACAATCGTAAAAAAATAAAAAAATCTCCCGCGTGCAAGTCAAAGTCGCACTTTACCGAATTCAGTTATTTTTCATGTGGAAATCGACATTTAGAAAAGAAAAATGTTAGCTTTTCTGGCAGCAACGCGGAGCTGATTTTTTATTTTTTCTAGGGATGCATCTAATACCGATAGTTTTTACTACATGTGTAATTTCATATAAATTATCGCTTTGCGTCGTTTTAAAAAATGTGTCTCTATATGTAAACATTTACTTACTTCAGCCATATCATCGCTATAATTAACATTGAGTATCATATGTACACTGCCTGTGCGTAGCGAACGAGTTCGTTGATCTTGTAACAATTTTCGTGCATTGTATATAAATTCAGGCGTGAGTTTCTCACAACCTTTCAAATCAAGAGTTTTCAGCTTCAGACAATTTTCCAAAAGTTTTAATACTGACTGATCAGTGATCAAAGCAGAGTTCCATAAAATAAATTCTTCTAATTCTGTCAACTGTGAAAATATAGTCAACTTTTCATCATCTAGTTCTATACAGTCACAATCTAAAACTTTTAGTTTTCTCAATTTAGGTACTAAAGATGCCATTTTGAAGGTCATATCACATAAATCCAATTTTAAGACTTCCAGTTGATTGGCTTGATATATTGTTAAATTTTTAAAAAATTCTTCCCCAATTGACATATTATTGCCAGCACTCTCTATTTCCAATTGCTTTATTTTTGGCAACTTCGCAATGCAGTTGAGGTTTTCAAAAACTGTGGATAGTTTGAGGGTTTCCAATTCCAATAGATGTTCTGAAATATGTTCATAATCGTCCTTATTCAATAAAGTACAGTTTTGAATATCAAGGTAATATAATTTCTTAAGATTTTCACAAATTTTTTTAAAGTGCTTGGGAGCTATTGCTCTACAATTAGCAATGGATAATTTTTCCACGTCCTTAAGAAGGTAAATATTTTCTCCTGTTATGAAAGACATATTTTATATATAATTATTATTCATTCATGTCACAGCATACCATTCCGATCTGAAGTGGTTTCAATTCCGTTGCTTCTTCAGAAAGTGGAATAGACAAATACTTTTCTACTAACTTAATTTGCAGTAAATATAAAAAACGAGCATTCTTTTAGGAACGTAAAATAAATTATTGGTCATAAGCTGTTCATGTTAATAAAAAGCTAAATATTATTAGCTTTGCTTGTAAAAACAACGCCTCAAGGTATACAAATTTTATCATTGTAAAATCGAAATACAAAATAAACGGAATATGAAGACGGCAAAACAAAAACGATCGGAATGGAAGTACGGAATCAAAGCAATTCCGATCGAAATGTGTGACATGGCCGATTATTTTTAATAAATACACACTTTATACTGACCTCTTATAATGTTATTATCGATGCTTAAACTCTTTAAGTTTTTGAATTTTTTAAAGTCTTTAACAAAATTATCAGTTAAATGAACATAAATTAAATCTAATTCCTTAAGTAGTTGCATTTTCTCAATTAATTTGCGTAATAACTGCATGTTACGGCATCCAATAACTTTAAGCTTTTCCAAATTTATACAAAATGATCCTAAAAAATTATATACTGATTTTTCAAGGGGAGTAGTTGTTTCCAAGTTTTTAACTTGTGGTCCCACAATTTTAATGAAAATTCTAATTCTCCACAGTGTCCAATTGTTAAAAATGCGTGTATTTAAACATGCGTTTTGTATTTTAGAGCGCATTACCATCACATTGTAAAAACGTGCGCATGTAAGAGCAAAATTTATTTGGTCTATAAGAGGTAGTCTTTTGCAAATGTTTTCGAGGCAGTCATTGTTTAAAGTTAGAATTAAGGCGTCTTGTTCTGTTTCAATAGGACCACGATTGCAAGCTCTATCAAATAGATTCATAAATTTTTTACCAGCTGGTTGACGAAAACTGTAGCAGGGTTCTACACAAATAACGCAATCCATAAAACAAATGCAATTCTGTTGTAAGGCCCTATAAAAAAAAAATAAAGACAAAAAATTTAGTGTTGTGTTTTTATTCCGACGGGGTTTTTTTGTTTTCTGTTTTTTTGTTTTGTTTTTCTGTTTTCAAACCAAATTTAACGTGGGATGACGGAAAATCGTTCCAAATACAAAAAATTTAACTATCTCTTGAAGAGGTAAACAGACTCCAAAGCAAACAGCCATGTTACAGAATACCATTCCGATCGAAAGTGGTTTCTATTCCGTAAGTTGCTTCTTCAGAAAACGAAAAACCAAAATTTTCTTCGACATCAAATCACTTTTAAATTTCAAAGTGAAATTAACAAATAATTTTCTACTAGTTTCATTTGCAGTAAATACTAAAAAACGTGCATACTTTTAGGAGCGTCAAATAAATAAGCTTTTTCATGTTAATAAAAGTCTTAATATGAGCTTTTTTGTAAAATCAAGAGTAAGCAAACGCCTCAAGGTGTAAATACTTTATCATTGTGAAAACGAAATAAAAATAAACGGAATCTGAAGACAGCAAAACAAAAACGATCGGAATGCAAGCACGGAATTAAAGCCATTACGATCGGAATGTGTAACATGGGCGATAATAATATCTTAAATATCAAAGAGGAATTGAAAGACTTTTCTACTAACTTCATTTACAGTAAATACTAAAAAACGTGCATACTTTTAGGAGTGTCAAATAATTATTTGGCCATAAGCTTTCAATGTTAATAAAAAGCTTAAGGTGAACTTTGCTTCAAAATAGAAGAGTAAAAAACACCGCGATGTATACAGCCGTGTCACAGGTTCCGTTCGGATTGGTTTTGATTCCGCAGTTGTCATTCCGAAAAAGTAAATTTTTGGTGCTTAGATTCCGCTTATTTTGCATTTCATTTTACAATGATAATGTTTTTATACCTTGAGGCGTTTGTTTACTCTTATTTTTAGATGCAATGCTCACATTAAGCTTTTTATTAACATGGAAAGCTTGACGTTCCTAAAAGTAGGCACGTTTTTTAGTATTTACTGCAAACGAAGTCAGTAGAAAGCGTTTTTCAATTCCACTTTTGAAATTTAAAAATGGTTTGATTACGAAGAAAATTTTCGTTTTTCGTTTTTTGAAGAAGCAACTTACGGCGAAATACAAAATAAACGGAATGTGAAGACAGCAAAACAAAAACGATCGGAATGCAAGTTCGGAATTAAAACCATTCCCATGTGTGACATGGCCGTATGACTTCAGAAATTGGAATTAAAACAACAAAATAAAGACTAAAAATTAAAATGGAAAGGCTTATTTTTTAAGCCAAAAATTGCTAAACGTTTAGAAAAACTGCAAAATGAAGGGAAAACTGCACATTTTGTAACGCTGGATCTAAAGCACCAAATATTTACTTTTTCGGAATGACAACTACGGAATCAATCCGAAAGGAATATGTGATACGGCTGAGTGTTTTCATGACTTCTTGAGCACTTGTTTCTATGAATGCATTCTGAATGTCATTGTTAATAATGCTATAGTTTTTGAACTCATTAAAAACCCCCAGATTGTACTATGCATGCAAAAATGGAATTAATGCATCACATTGACACATTTTCATTAAAAGAACTTTTAACTCAAAAAACAAAAAATAGTGTGGTCTGAAAAACATAATTTGTTCGAGCCTTTAAATAGCGATATGTGATCAGGCTCAGATTTTTTAATGGATTTAACTTATATGATAACCGGAATAGGGTGGTCACGCTCATGATAGTTCAAGAAAGGTTTGTTCGATTTATAGAAATAAATCACTAAGACATAGAATAAAATTACCTTTAAGTCACTTATATATACGGGCCTGTTCTGCAAACCACGACATCATCACAGTGATTTCGAAAATTAATAAAGGCTAAATTATTGCTTTCGTAAATTGGACGATTTATTTCGTTGGAAGTTCGAATAAAATGTTCTATTGTATATGACAATAACTTAAAATACAATAACAACCCGATAACAATCAGCTATTAACATTTTAAGCAGTATGCAGCTCTGCCTGAAATTCTGGCTGCCATAAGAAGTATGTGTAAAAAAACAAACTGAAATTCAAGTTGGTAAATTTCTTACACAAATTTCCGTTTACTTGTACGCAGTATCAAAAGAAAAGTACACGGAATTTTGACATTTATTGTCTATTACAGGCATGTCATAACAATAAGTGGAACATTTTTCCGTCAACTGAAACAAAAATTAATGTTCAGACAATTGTTTGGCCACGGAATTTTTGACATTTCTAATCTTTAGTACATTGTAATTAACTTTTAGTGTTTTTGTGTGCTGTAAATTAAAAAAATATATAAATTTGTATGTAGGCAAACAAAATTCTGTATAGAATTCTACACGATTATTTTTCCGAGTAGAAATAAATGCAAGACTCCAAACCTGAATTTTAGTACGAACTGCAAACTACGCTTTACTTTTGAAATCACGTGATTTGAAATTATCGTGATAATGAGAACATGCCAAATAGCTTTTTAATGCCCAACTGTTTCGTAGTTGTTCAGAAATTAGCGTCGAAAACAAGTTTTTTCATGCAAAATTAATTTGTTTCCTTTACAAACCATTCGAAAAAAATTACGAGCGAAGAAATTATAAGAGAAGGAACTCAATTGATAAAAAAACTCACAAATTTCCATGCCACAGAATGCGCCATAAAAAATATTACAACGGTAGCACTCGTTCGGTTTAAGCCCATATGGCTTGCCCAAATCATGGCGCGAACATAAAAAATACTCACTTTGCGGCTCCTTTTGGATCAGCAAAATATATGAAACATTTTCTGGTTTTAGCTTTCCCCAGCAATCGCACTTCCAACAATTCACCGAATTGTTGGAAATGTTCCCTAATCTTTAGAGTGGTGACCTAAGAATTATATTGTAGAGTAGATAAGTATGTAGTAAGTAAACTATTTGCTGAATGTCTGAAGCACCGACATTATTGGTCGGTGGTCTGAAGTACTTACATCTTCTGGTAACTGATAAGCATATAAATTCTGAATTAAGATGTGATCTTCGGTGAACGCTTGTTCACCTTCAATCTTATATTTTACACCTACAAAAAAAAAACATTAATTAGTTGCTCATACAATTAGCTTCCCAACTGTAATTTGTTTCCAATCTATATTATTCTTACCTGGCATTAGTGTGTTTGATGCGGCTATTCTATGTAATCAATTTGATATTTTAAAATTTAAATTACTCCCAAAGTAATTATTTAGAGGATAGTTTTGTATAATAAACTAATATTGTTCGCGGTTTTGCGGAACCGATATTTAAATCACAGACTACTTTCTATTCCCAAGTAGAGAAGCAGGCCGACTACGAAATTTCGGCGGCGGTTGAAGGTCTAATATTTTCGGCGGCGGCTGAATAGTTTGCCGCCGAATTTTTGTGTGTGTAAAGCCTGGTACTGTGCTCAAATTGAGAAAAATGTTGGGCAACATTGATTATTTCATACGAAAAATTTGACATGTACGTTTACTATAATCTTCATGTGTTTGTTGTAAATTTCATGCGAAAAAAGTGCCACTCATATTATTTCGCATGAAAACTTAAAGTGTTGCTAATACATTTCATATGTTTTCCTTAAGAAAAACAGATTACTACTTATGCAACATTTTTTCATGAACAGTTCATGGCAATTTTTTTTAAATGTGTTTTGACACCATTTCACGTGAAAAGTTGAACATAGTACCATGCTTAATGCTAGGATCACAACTGGGACGAACGACGAATTTCGCCCAACCCGACGAATTCGTCGAGAAAAATTCGCGGTGTAAATTCGTCCTATGAAACACAATAGCGACGAAAACGTAACAGCTGTTATAATTGATAAAGCTGTTTACTGTTTGTGCAAAGTGTGACCATATTAAAAAAATTATACCAATTTTTATAGTTAATTATGTATTATCCATATTTTTTTAAATGCTATAAAATAAAAATAAAACAACAAAAAAAAGTAACTTTTTTTACTAAAACATTTGAAAACTAAAACCAAATATGGTCACTTGGTACTGATTTGTTCGTCGTTCGCCGGCGTAACATAGCGTCTTCACGAGACATAATATCATATATTTTTCTGTTAGCAAGTGTCAAATTCAATCGCAGAGAGAATTCTGTTACTTCAAATTAGTGTTATCGGAATGTTATAATAATTATTATGAGAGCGTTGTTATAATAAATGTTATCACAATAATCTTATGATATGAAATGTCAAAAAATATGAAAACAAATAAATGTGTGTGTTAGATTAAAAATTTTTTATAAAATTTCTGTAAATTTTTGTATCTAAAATTGTTTAAGTGATTTTTAAAGTAAAATTTGTATGAAAAATGATATATAAAACAACTAATTACAAATGTTGAAATGTATGAAATTTCATAACAAAATTAAAAATACGTTGTCCTGTTGTATGACATGAAGAGAAATTTCGACATTTTAGTTTTCTTGTTCTGCCGGCGTTCTCTCTTATGTTATATCAAAGTTAATGTCTCGTGAAGACGCGGTGTAAGAAATAGAAATAAGTCCAGTGTTGTCAGATTTGTTTTTAGCCTCCCCGGCAAATGTCGCCAATATAAGAAACACATTAAATTTAAGTTGCAAACAGTGTAATGTTGATAATTCAGTAAGTAATGGACATCGTTCAACATAAAATTTGTATTGCTTACGAAATATAATAAAAAGTTTCTACATGAATTAACTACAGTCCATTTATAAAGGGTATATTGATTTAGTATAAGATATATAAATACTGGTGTATGAAAAATAGTCAAAAATAGCTGAACATTGACATCATAATTGCTATTTAAGTCTTGTAATAAAATAGAAATAACGTTTAGTTAAACATCTATTTAAGTACCCATTTCAATTATTGAATCAAAACTAAACACAATAGAAAATATTCCTTCAACAAAAGCGTTACTTATGGAAACAGCCAACAGCTGCCAGAAAGTCCATTTTATCAAGAAACTATTGTATTACCAGGTTAAACAGCGTGTACCCCAACTTGTTTATGCTGTAGAAAAAAATTCTGTATATAAAAAATGGCTATATTTTTAACATTATTCTATCTTATTGAAATCATAAAAAATATAGCCAAGGAGTTCAAATATCGCCAAGTAAATCGTCAACCGCCATTTCAAAATTTTCATCGCCACGTTTGGCGACAAATCGCCATATCTGACAACACTGAATAAATCTATTCAGAGTTCACCGCGTATGGCGAATTTCGTCCGACGCCGTTGTGTGTATTTCCATATATATACAAATATGTTTTATTTTTGGCGACGAATATTCGCGGCCAAAAATTCGTCGTTCGTCCCACTTGTGTTGCTAGCATAAAGCGGCCCACCCAAGACACATTAATACAGGTACATGCAAGGCAAATTCATACCATGTAATCCCACTAATAAAACAAGCACAACATGTAACAAAAACAAGCATTTTGTTTTTGTAAAATCACTGTTCGTACTCAAACTCACAAAGCAAATAGTGTATTTTGACATCCGACCATGATGAAAATGCAAAAAAAGAAGTTAACAGCTGTGTTTACAAGTTCACCCCATTACCTAAAAATCTCGTCAGCCATGTTTTGTATTTACACTCAAAAGCTTTAACTTCCAGTACTTGAACTTCAAGTGGAAGTAAACTTGAAGTAAAAGCAGAAAAATGTATGCTCAAATTTCCTTTTGTTTGTCAAATAATGAAAAATTAAATAATTTTTCTAATGAGAAAAAAATATTTATGTTAATATTAATAGCAAGCATGTAGAAAACGTATTTTTGTAAATAGCATAATAATTCATAATAGTCTGTCACCCTATGTCAACATAAACAAATTTTGACATACCAGCCTCTAATTTGCGGAAAAACGTAGAACAGCTGTGCTTATAATATCACCTGTATAAATCCACCTTGATAAATATTGTGGTATGCGATGGAAATCGTTGGATTTGAAATAGGCGCCGATTTCAAAAACAAATTCTACTGCAAGATGACCTGTTTACACCTATTAATGTTTTCAAGGCTTAGAATATTTTATTCGATTATTTTTTTTCGATACAAAACAATAAAAAATGTAGATAGCTCACCTTTCAGTAGAATTTGTTTTTGAAATCGGCGCCGATTTGAATCGCTCGATTTCCATCACATGCCGGATTATTACAATAATCTTATATCGCCCAGGGAACGAAGCCGATCAGCTGAGAGTCGGCTTCGAGTCGCCGTCGATATATATTAAGTCTATGTCCATAAGTCAACTTTTGCTGTGCAACTTTTGAGTATATTGGAGAGAGAGGTGAGAAGATAGGGAAGGGGTACACTGCTTCATGTATTGCAAATCTCCTTTGTTTTCTTCTTCGTAATATTAAGCAACAACAAAAGCTATGTAAAAAAACAAAAGCTGCGTAACAAGAATTTCATTATATGGACACGAATGCAACTTCAAAAGAAAATTTAAGAAAGTTGCAGAAGCAAAAGTTAACTCGTCTGGACATAGACTAAACAGCATGAGCCGCCGCCGATGCATACGGCTTGCATCGGCTAAAATTTTCAGCCGACAGCACCGGCTGAGCCGACTCTGCCAGATTTTAAAAGAAAAAAATCTTAAAATGAAGTTATACAGTCAACCTAGGAAGTTTTAGTACACCTTAAAATTTTTTAATAATACTAAAGGTGAAGGTACATAGCATCCGTTAAATACGCTAATGCGTTACAGACTTCAGTCAAAAAAGTTGAAATAGTGTGTTTCCATAAGGCAAGATACAAAGAGAAGTTTGCGACGCGCGTAACTCGCAAAAAGTTGAACATTCTTCAAATTTCACGCGTCGTATACAAAATCTCAGGTAGTGCTGTCATATGCTAACATGTTTGTTTAATGGAAATAAATTATTAGAAATTTTTTTTTATTAAAAATGGATGAAAACTGCATTAAATATATAAAGAAAAATAAAACTTAAAGGCAAGACAAAATATAGCCGGCAAAGGCTTGAAATTGTATAAACAGATAAGCATCAAACGCGTGGTGTGTAACTTGCCTTTCTTAAAGCGTTAAAAGTTCGAAAAGTGAGAAAAGCGTTGCCGCGTAACGCGTGGTATACACCTCCACCTTTAACATTAATTTTGTTTTAAATTTCTGAACATTAATTTTTGTTCAGGCTGCCATAAGAAGTATGTGTAAAAAAAACAACTACTATTCAGGTTCTAAAAATTTTCAGACAATTTCTATTTCGTAGTACGCAGCTGAAAAGACAAATCAACACAATGTTGTCTACTACAGGGATGATATAGCAACTAGTGAAGATTTTTTCAGACAACTGAAAAAAATTCTTGTTCAGACAATTGTTTGCTCACGGAATTTTTGACATTTTGTTTTTGTGTGGTGTTGGCTTTCGTCTTTATTTATTATATATAATATAAATATTTAGCGAAATTTCGTCATTTTACCTTTGGTCCTTTTTACAGTTTTAGTGACTGAAATGATTTTACTAATTCTAGTTAATTTACCAATTTGAAAACCCACTGTGGGATGATGACGATGATGTAAATTTTATTTTTCTTTAGATCTTGTATGCAGCGTTGTCATATCGTACGCGTTTTTACGATATGAAAAAATGGAAATGGCCATACCCAGGAAAAACTACTGCTTCGATTGAAGCAGGTTTGGCTGCGAGATATCCTGGTTGTTGTTGTCTCTCCTGTTTCGAAAAGAGCTTCGAGATGACATGATTTTTATTAGCGATGTCCCACTTGGGAGCTCTTGTTTTTACATAAAATCATGTCTCTTCGTATTATTGCGTATCAACGTTAAACTACAGACAAATCCAATTGTGTTTTATTATAAGTCTCTCTCCTCCATGCAATATGTGGGAAATGTAGAAAGGGAACTTGATTTAAATGGGTTAGCGTTTATTTGAAACAATGCGTGCGGCAATTCTTTAGAACCTACCCAGCATAAGCGTGGTAATGAGTTGTCATTACCGAACAACATACTTTTCAACTACAAACTACATACCGTCTGAATTACTTTACAGTAGTTGAACAATTACTTACTAGTAATTAAACAAGCTATCTATTCTCTTATTGGCAGAGTACTAGTGTATCTGCTTATCATACAGACGATAAAGAGTTCAACACCTGGGGAAGCAAAATACATTTTTTTAAATTGTGTTCATGTTTGTTAAAACAAGTTTGAAACCCACAACAAAATAGTTGAGCAATAGCCCAGTGAGTAAGACACTTGGCGTAAAGTAACACAATAACTGAGAACGGCATGAGTTCAATACTTAGCAGAGACATTTAATTTTTTTGTGTTTTGTGTAGTCAATGCCTTCTAAATATTGAAATTTATAACTTAATATTTGTAATCAAATGTGGGAAGTACTTGCCTCCAATGACATCGCCTTGTTAAAGTAATTGGTTAAAATGCTAAAGTAGAAGTAGTGAAGGGTATGTTTTTTAGCATTTTAACTCATTACTTTGCCATCAACATTTTTCCTGGGTACTTTGTAGAAAGCTACAATGCTACTGAATAAGACTTTGATTATTTTGAAGTTCGTGTTGAATGTAAAAGACTGGAGGCTTGTTTAGAATTGCGATGCGCAAATGAAATGCGATGCGAAAGAAATTTGGTATTCTATAAGACTTTCGCATTCGTATTCGAATTTTATTTCAAATCGGGGCAACACTGGTCAAAAAATAACAAATAAACGTCAAATTTAAAATTAAAATTTTTTTTGTTAGTTTGGATTATAAAATCTATCTACATTAATTTATAAAATAGTTGCGTAATTCAGATTTTAAATAAAAAACGAACATCGTAACACAGAATAGCAATTGTTCGCATTTATAATTTTCGAATCGCATTGAGTTTCGCATCGCAATTCAGAATAAGCCTCCTGATATCTTCGTAATTTAAACAATATGAATAGTGGTATGAATGGGATATATCTGTCTTCTTTTTTAATATCCTCAGAAGCGCTATAAAACATCGCAGGTGGAAGGCATGAACTTTGTTTACTGCTTCCAGAAACATAATTGGGTATGTTCTGTATTTCATGTAGAATTGAAAATGTGCGGAATTATCAAAGCATTGTTGTTATAAATATTAATTTGCAACAACAACGCTTTGACAATTCCGCACATTTTAATTCCACATGAAATACAGAACATACCCGAATATTTTTTTGCTGGGTACTGCCATCATATCGTAAGTTTTTTACGAATAAAGATATCGGCATGCAATTTTCCGCATTTCATTCTAAATTGTGTTAATAATATCGCTCTTTTTTTAATTATCGGGCATTAAATTCTCAAGTACTATCTACATGTAAACTTATTGTCCGAGGGAGCCAACTTTGGGAGTTTGCACACGAGCCCTCCTTTATGCCAGGAAGCTGCCCGCTTTGTCTGTGTGAAATTTCAGAACGCTATCTTTCACGATATCGAATTATTAAAAAAAAGTTTTTAATGCACTGTGTTAAGCTGCATGCCGTGTACATTGGCCCTTCACCATAAGAACAATAATTGTTTGAAATATAGTAGGCGTAGCTTACCGACAAGCAAAGTAAAAATAAAATTAGAGTTGGCAAATTGGAAGAAATTATCAGAGGTGAAATTTCGTACTCATCAAATTGTAAAAAATTAACTTAGAATTGAATTCTCATATTCTATTTCGTAAAACAAATTGGTTAAATAGTGGATGTTTCCTTAATACTAGTACCCACGATCAGAGGTGGCAAAAGTGAACAAAGAACAGTGGCGATGACAGTGTAGCGACTGTTGAAATTAGTAGTACTAATACGATCTGCTAGTCGGATTAGTTATTCTAATATTCCACTCCTAATAATAATTTTAATTTACATTTATTCAAATAATAAACCTAAGCCGAAATAATAAATCCAAGTTACGCCCCTTTTCACAATCTATGATTAAGAGTTAAGGTGGACTTTAACGGCAAGTTTTGTATGGCGAAGTTTCCGTTAAAGTCCATGTTAAGTTTTAATCGTACATTGTGAAAAGGGCCGTTAAAGGTTTAATTGTATATTTTTCTGCTTTGTTTTTATTTATTATATTCGATGAATTTTTAAATTAATATTTTCGCATGTGCTTCTTTCTATATTCGTAGATATTATTTTTTTTTAGCATATTTTCTAATAAAATGGATGGAAAAAAGCTGCTTATGGTTAAGGCAAAACTAATCGAAGGCAGTAAGTATGGTTATGGCTATGGTGTTATGGTATGGTACGTCTAATTGAACCTAAAATATTAGTAATATTTTATATTATAAACTTCTCATTTATGACATTGTTTTTATACGAATTCACCGAATGTATGGGTGAAATAAAGACAAAAAATTTTCTTATATAATAGATGCTTACGTAGAAGTTTATAACAAAATATATTATTTTTTATTAAAAAGTTGTTTTTATCATGTGATAAATTAGTGCGTTGAGATAAATTTTTATTATTTGTACGTAATTATTATTCAAACTGAAAGCTGGCGCAAGATTTCACATTAACAAGCAAACTAACACAAAAACTTAAATAAAAGGATTTAAAAAACAAATTAGCTTATTAATCTAAAACTCAAATACTACTGATAAGATTAAGATGAGACATGACAGACAGCAAATTTATAAAATGAAGCTAAAACGTGTAAACTGCCATAGTATATTTTAAAACAGAGTAAAGAAAGTTATTAAAGTGCTTTAAGTATGATGGAGATGCTTAAAATATTATTGGTCTCCTTGGCAGTTTTGTGCTTAAGTTATAAGGTCCAGGCATCAAACAATGAAACCGATATTCAACCGGCGGAACTATATAGTCCTTTCACTAGATACGTGATGTATGTAGCGGGAAAGAGAGAAAAAGGTAAATTTAAAAAATTATGCTTAATTAAGTTGTTTTGTCGAAAGTCCACAAATATACGGCTCTGTTCTTTCTCTAAGTCCAGTCAATTTGAGATTCCGCGATAATAGTCCTGCTAACGTTTTTAAAATCATATACGATAATTCTTCTTTCAGATATGATATTTGAGGCTCTGAATAATAGAAAAATTGAAAAAAAGACTGCAAAAATGTGAGATTATTTTTGCGTTTTTAGTTTTTATGTTTAGTCCGTGTATACATTTTTTATGTTATTTGCAAAAAAGACTAAAAATCGGGGAATTTTGGGAAATACGGAGGTTTATAGTAGTGAGTCAAGCAAAGTTAGTTTTATTTCTGAAAAATATAACCATTCCAACAGCTAGTGGTGAAAAAATCCTGCGAATATTTGCTCCTTTCAAAAAAGAATTTAGATTTATGCTTATAGACACTCAGTCCAAAGGTCTTTCTTTGGATTCTTAAAAATTAAATGGGGAAGGCAGTGAGCTAAAGTGCCAGGGTATCCCACGAATAGAAGCTTCCCTCAGGAACTGCCACGTCAAATTGATAAAACACTGATTGTCAAATGTTTATATTAAAATAAGTATCAACTTGAATTCAAGTGGAAAACAGAAACCTTAGAAAAAGGTTTGAAAATTGTGCTTGATATCAAATGATAAAGTCATCTTATTTCAAAGGCTTGACTTCGTGTTTGCTGCGTATTTCATATTTATACTTATGTAAATTAATACTATAATAGACTCGATACAACTGCTTAATTCACAAAACCTCTTGTATCATTGTAATATCTAATGGCACGCTCTAAAGTTATTCAATCTTGATTATGACGATATTTTCTCAAAAATAGCCCAAGATGCCCAAGTTTAGATGGCTATAAAATATGTACTAACCATAAGAGCTATCTGACAAGTTCTTGTGCGGATCCCCTAAAATGTTGCTACGGAACCTCGTTTGAGAACCACCCATTGATATAATGCATAAAAATATGGAATACGGTTGACTTCCTGGAACTTCCCGCTAATTTCAAGCTCAAAGCGCTGGAAATTCCATACAGTTTTGTAGTAATAAAAAAAAACATGTTATCAAAATTTCCGACAATGATATCTTTTGAGCCACTTAACCAATTTACATCAAATTTACGACAGTGCACGCATTTTTTCTTTCAATTCCAAGAGAGTACCCAAATGCTGAATACCAATTTGACAATAGCTGAATATCAATTTAACATCTGATTAGATTTTGGATTCGATCGGTTTAGTAGCTTAAAATTTATTTGACATTAAAATTTCTTCGTAAACTTTATTTTCAAAAATTCTCAAAATCGACTGAGCCGAATCGGGGTTTTCTCTCACTAAATCTAATTGTGGTCAATGTCTTTAGAATGCCGTAGTTCCGATTGGTTAAGTCAGTCTTAAGTTATAACAGATTTACATACGTACACACACATATCGCGACCTTAGTATTTGTTTAGCCCATATGCCAAAAAGTCGGAATGGAGAAAAACAACAAAGAAGATTTACATAAAGTTTTGAATTCTCACCACTGCTTCCGTCATATGTTTGGAAGAAAAATGTACATTTTTGTGAACTTTCATCAATCCGTTTAGAAATTAGCATCTTTTTACTGAAAGTAAAATATCTTGTTTTGTGCTCCAGTAGCCACTTTTTTATTTTATTTGTAAAAAGTAGCTTTTGTTGCTCCATGTGTATACTAACTGCTGTATATTGAGTAACTTGTTATTGAGGTGAAATTTTCTACTTTTTATTGAAAATAAACGTATAAATGTTATTAGAAAATATATTTACATGGAATAAAAAGTTAATATTGATGAAACTTGGTATTTTACTTGATTTCTGATTTTTATTTTTTTTATTAAAAAATTTTTTTTTTTTACAAAAAATTCATCAAATATGATGATATCGAGCACAATGAATGCTTGATATCTCAGAAACCAGGAATAATTTCGCGAAACAGTTTTTGGATTCTCAAAGAGGATATTCAAAATATGTATACCCCATACTTAACTCAATTTTTTTAAAAATGGTCGGTGGCCCAAAACAATACTAAAAGGTCGCGATATGTATACATACATACATACATATATCCATACCGACATCATCATAAAAATGGTCAGAATAGATTCCCATAACCTCAAAACGTCGAGATCTGATGAAAACTCGATTTTCAAAAATCGGGATGAAATCAGTAATTTCTTATTTTTGATAGCGGTAAGTTAAAAATCTATGAGTTAGTTATCAAGTGTCGTAAGAAAATTTCATTTTGTTGTATAGTGTATCAATTTTGTGTTAAAACTCCAAGTAAAAATTTTTGCTATAATATAACTTAAACTATAAAATATTAATTTATTAATTGACATTTCTTTTTAAGGTGACAAATTAGTATACTCATACGGCATAGAAAAAGAAACCTTTGCATATAAAGGCACTCCCATCAAAAGGATCACTTACGTTGAAGCCGTGCTTGATGGAAATGGTGAACACGATCTAATCATAACGAACGGTGGTATTGGACAAAAATATATTTCAGTTGATACAAGGGATACAACGGAAAACCAAATAATTTATATAGATATCTATGGCGTTTAATTTGTTTATAAAGTACCCTTTTAAAATTATGAGCTCTTTTAAATACATTACATAACAAGACCACAATAACCAAATTACGTTTTTTTTTCTAGCAAATTTTGAAAACTATAGTAAATTGTATTCTGTAATTGTGGTCTTGTAATGAACATATTTAAAAGGGCTATAATTTTAAAGGGGTACTTTAATATGAAACGCGAGAACTCTTTATACATACATACATATTAAATACCATGTACAGTACATATGTATGTTAAGAAAGAGTTTGCATATTAAAAATAAATATAAATATATTTTTTGAACTTCATTACCAATAAAATGCAATTTTTTATTTCTTTTTTATTTATTATAATTAAATATGTACATATTAGGGTATTCATTCGGTTAACCGTTAATCGGTTAACCTGTTAATTACTAGCCGATTAACTGATCGGTTAATTTAAACTGACAGCCGAAGAAACTATCAATAGTAATACAAGAAATGTGTTAACAGAATTAACCGAAACGATTAGAAGGTTCGGAATGGCATAATGGGAGATTTTATATGTTTAGTGGAAAAGGACTGTATTATGAATTGCTTTCGATTTCTTCAGCATCTACGATAAGTGAATCGATTTTTCCAAGTCAAGTTTTATCAAAACTAAAGAAGAGAATCGCTTAAATCCTAAACATTTAAACCAAATTATTTTTCAGAATTTTTTGAGTTTTTATTTTTGCTTGTGATGTTTGTTATGTTACTGTTTTTTTTTAAACGAATAAACTCAAAATAATAAATATGATTTATGAAAAAACTTTATTAATCGGTTAACCGGTTAATACTGAAATTAACCGATTATTAGCCTATTAAGCCAAAACCTCGATTATTTAATCGAGCGATTAACCGATTAAGGCAGAAGCCCGATTAAATGAATACTCTAGTATAAATACAAATTAAGGCACACGCAGGCGCGGATACTAGAGGGGAGGGGATATTTAACCCCCCCCCCAAACGAGTAAATTTCTATAGTTTCTAAAAGAAGTTTGAAAAAATAGTATGTTTTACTTAGAAGTGGAGAGGAGCATTACAAGTTAATGAATGAAAACATTTATTTCTTTAAATATGTGAAAAATAATATGTGCTATATAAATTCAGCTATTTAAGGCTTACTAGCAGTTTTTGTAATTTTACACTATTAATTTTAGTTTATTTCCTTAAGTTGTTAAATCATAATATTAAGAACTTTTACATAAATTTAAAACTTTTACATAAATTACGAAATGGGTGTGGTTTTAATCTAAGCAATGGCTCAAACAAATTTTTTACTAAAATAAACAGTAGCAGAAACGTAAAAAATAACAAACAAATAAGAACATAAGTTCAAATCAAACGTAAATTTGCGTTTATTTCTTGTACGTGCAAAACTGAATGCATGGGAGTTATATTAATTAACTCCAAATTCAAATCGGAAAGTTTTTAGTTTTTATTTTCATTTGAATGCAGTTTTGCTAAGAACTGAATAACAAATAAAATAGCGAACAAAATTTAAAAAAAGCTTCATTACTTTTTTAATACTAGCAGAAAGGCAAGATACAGAAACATGCACTCACTTTTGCACGCCACTGCATATGTGTTTCTTCTACATACATATTAATATTTATCCTCACAAAATATTTCAAATTAACTAAATAACGCTGGCATAAATGAATTCTTAAAATTTTTGAATGCTTTTTTATATTTATTCAAATTTGGAGTATTAACGATCCGTAATTAAGAGTTGTCTAAGGTTTCTTCTAAAATATTCCTTAGCGAAAAGAAAAATTAATTAACGGTACAAAATCTTTTTCTAACGGCCCTTTTCACAATGTACTATTAAGAGTTAACATGGACTTTAACGGAAACTTCACCATACAAAACTTGCCGTTAAAGTTCACGTTAAAAATACCCTAAAAATAAAAATGGAAGATCTACCTATTTTCATAGTAAGATTTGTTTGAAACTACCTCTTTTTCACATCGAATCTACCTCTAAGGCAGATTTTGGGTTGGCATCACTGAATCGAACTAAAGAAGAATATAAATAAAAAAACATGGTAAACAGAAATCGTGATGTTTTTCTACCTTTCACAAAAAAAAAATTATCATGACTTTTAGCCATGATTAAAAATCACCGCGTGAATCGCCTGTAAAACACAGTTGAAGTTACATATCAGCTGATTGACAATTACTGATTGCCATATGCTGCATTTAAAATGTTACATTTAGGGCATATTCACATATTACGTAACGCAATTTTCGGAGGTTTTTTCAGTATAAAGTTACGTAATATGTGAATGGCCCTTTGTATAGGGGGTACTGCATTTAAAATTTCACATTTTAAATGCTTTTTATAAATACCCAAATAAATTCCCAAAAACAGGAATGTACCTGGTACTCACCCATACATCAGCTAAACGTAATATTTTTTGTTATAAACTTCTACGTAAGCATCTATTATTTAAGACATTGTTAGTCTTTTATTAATTTTGATAAAATAAAACTATAGATAGGATTCTGGCAGGTATTTACCCAATGTATGGTTAAAATGAAGACATATAATGTCTTAAATAAGATATGCTTACGTAGAAGTTTATAATAAAAAATATTATTTTTAGCTGATAATAAAAAGTTATTCTATTGCGCGTTAAATTAGTGCGTTGAGATAAATTGTTATTTGAATTTGTATTTACTGACGTCCCACCGGAACACACTGGGAAAAAAGGCTAATCTAGCGGCGAGAAAATCATATCTTCGAAACGAATAGTCCACAAAAAATGTGTGGATGAATGATAGGAAAGGATGTAGGCTACAAGGTGTGTTAAAAGTTAGGTAGGTATTTTTAACACAGTGGGCGCTATATGTTGTTATATAAGACCAATTTTACCAATAAAACGCTTTAAGCGTTGGAAAGCTTATACCTTCGAAACTAATAGTCTGATCCACAAAAAAAACGTATGCCTGGAAAGGCTGTAGGCTATAAGGTCTGTAAATAAATTAGCTATTTTTAATACAGTGGGCGCTATATGTTGTTAGGTAAGACCAATTTTAACAATAAAACTCTTACGTCTTCGGAAACCCCATATCTTCGAAACTAATAGTCTAATCTACAAAAATGTATAGATAAGTGTAGGCAAGGATGTAGGCTATAAATTTTGTAAAAACTACACAGCTATTTTTAACACTGTGGGCGCTATATGTTCTAATATAAGACCAATTTATCGATATAATTCTTTAGTCGTCGGACAGTTTATAACTTCCACATTATTAGTCTTATCGACAAAAGATGTATGGATGAATTATAAGCAGGATGCAGGCTTTAAGCTCCGTATAAATTTCTCGTAACAGAATTTGGTCAAATAGATGGTGTTCCTACTTACTAGTATCCACCTAAAAAGTGGCAAAAATAAAAGTTGAACAAAGAACGTTGATGAGATGGTGATGTTTTATCTGAAGTCACCATTCAGACACAACAAACTAAATCAAAATAGGTTTGGCCGTTTACGACCTACGGTGCGCAAGCTACACAGATATGGAAAGACCGAGCCAGAAAAAAACCATATAGATTACATATCCCCAAAAATCCCCAGCGGAAAAAAGAGCTTTCCCCAAAAAATCCCCTGGGGATTGTTACGAAATTTGTATAGCCAATCACAAAAAATCCCCTATTTGGGAACAAGTCCCCAAAACTGAGAACGCTGCTGGTCTCTAAACAGTAGCGACTGATGCTGTTCTATGCTAATGTACATCACAGCGCCCTTCTTCTCGGTAATATTAGCAAAATCGTGAGCGAATTAAAACAACTAATAAAACGGATACAAATAAAGCTTAAGAAAGTTAATGCATCCACTTAACACCAGAGACGCTGTAAAATTAACATAACGCTGTAAAATTAACATAACGCGTAAAATTAACATAACGCGCAACAGCATAGTTGTAAAAGAATGAAGCTTTCTATCTCTATCTCATTTCACCATCTGTTCTCTCTACTCTATCGAATTAATTGAACGAACAAATTTTCATTTGGTATTATGGCACATTGGATAAAAATAGCACTATTGTGAATTTCATTTAATTGGATTGATCACAATAGTACATATTTGTAAAAAAAAAATTGACAAATACAATTTTCAATAAGTTTTACAAACTGCCATACCGCATCGAAAGCAAAATTGTGTTCGATTGAAAATGCGTTGTACAACGAAACTTTCGACAGTGCTGCCAGCTCATAATACGAAATTGATATTCTATACTCGATGTTCGATAGCCAGCGAAGATCGAACATCGAATGCAACTCATAATAAGGGCTTATTAACATATTAATTAATTAACTGGTAGACATTAAGCGACTTCTCTTTTTCAAAAAAAAAAGTATAAGAGCAATTCCATTTAACCGGGTGTTACCATTTTACACACACTTTTTGTTATAAATCAAGAATACAAAATTTGTTACTTAAAAAAGGCTGCGACTCGCAAGGACGTTAAGTTTAAAGACGTCAAATAACGGGTAGATACTGAAAGAACACGATTTCTGCTCAGAATGGTCGTCAGAAAGCCGCGACTGGTGTGACCTTACAAATCTTACTTTTAAAGAATTATGGCTTTTAGGATGAATTCTGTAAGATTTTTATTATAACGCACAAAATAATATTGGCATAGCTAATTAATCAAAGTGTTTTTGATTGTATGTATTATGTAATTGCTGTTTGATAAATAATCATTTTTCTTTAAAAAAAAATTGTTTTTAAAATGAGAAGGGCGTGACCGACGGGTGTAACCTAGTACGTAAATTTGAAAAATTAGAAGAAATAAAACTGTTTATTGATTTCATTAACATAAATAATATAAAGATAAACTCATAAGAAAATAATAAGACATTAAATTATTTGCTATCCGTTCTATTATAGACAGGAGGAGAATACTCTATTTTTTTAAATTCAATAAAAAGGAAAAAAAATTATATTATTTTTAAGGATAACGGTTTTTATTAATGAGCAGGGGTCGGACTTTCATGGAAATGCATGTTTTTTGTGGTGATAGATAAAGAGATATTGGCTAATTATCTATGCGAATCATCAAATTTTAAGTAGTTTGGCATCGATTTGTAGTTGCATATTTTAGTGGTAAGTGCATATTTTTGCATATTTTGGCAATAAATGCATATTTTTGGAGTTATAAAATTTTTTTAATGCATATTTCTCAATTTTTGAAAAAAGTTAAAAGGCCGATTATGGAGAGCAACCGAGCCTCAGTTGGGTTGCCAGTTGCTGAAAGTGATACTACTGATGGCAAGTGCCAACTGAGGGCTGTCAATGTCAGTTGCTATTTAGTGCCTTTCTGGCAACCATTAATTTTCAGTTGGCGACTGGTAACGCAACTAAAGTCCGGTTGCATTAAATAATAGACCGAAAACTTAAAAAAAAAAATTCATATTATTTGAGTTTTGGTACCTTGTTCGTAGGTAAATGCATATTTTTGCACATATTTTTCATTTTTAGGTGTATTTGTTAAGCGCTTAAAATACATTTTTAGTTGCATGAAAGTTGTAGCCCTGATAATGAGGAGAGGAATACAATAATATCTTAAAAAATATTAAAGATATAAAGAGGGAGAGCAGAGTGTTTAGTATTTTTTTTAACGGATATGTTTATTTATTCTATCTTCAATAAAATTGAACTAACAATAAGTAAACAAATCTTAACTCTAAAAACTTTTAATTTTTAAGTCCAGCCAATGCCAGACAAATATATTTGTTTCAGCGGTTGGTTCTTTGGTTGTCTGTCTACGTCTATCGTGTTCGGCTGAAAGCAAGAGTGTCCCTCCTTCTCAGCCGAGTGTTGCTTTAAAATCATAAAAGTATCTCAAATTGACGAAAAAATATTATATATTGTATTTTTTTATTTGTCTATAATTGTCATTCTCTTATTGACCTCAATTGAGTGATTTTTATTAAAAATTAGAAAATTATTTGTTCCTTCTGTAGGGCCGTTTTACGTGTGAAACTGCTCATAAGTAGCTGAAAAATATTTATTTTAATTTTTTATTGGGACTGTATCCCATTGTATGTACAAAGTTTCACAATAATAGTAAATTAAAGAGAAGTAAATTAAAGAGAAGATTTACTTTTTATGGGCGTGGGCCGGCCCATTTTTCTAACCGTAATATTGTATTCTCACCGACGCAAACCCAATGTGCATGATAAATTTCATAAGAAATCGGTACAGTAGAACTAGTAGAAAAAGCTCACGCAAGATTTGGATTTAAAAAGCAAACTAGCATAGCAACTTAAATAAAAAGTTTTAAAAAGTAAATTAGCTTATTAATCCAAACCTCAAATACTAATGAAAAGATAAAGAGGGCAGATGACAGATAATGTATAAAATCAAGCTAAAACTTTGCAAACTGCCATAGTATATTTTCAAACAGAGTAAAGAAAGTTATTAAAAAGTTCTTTAAATATGACGGAGATGTTTAAAATATTATTGGTCGCGTTGGCAGTTTTGTGCTTAAGTCATAAGCTCCAGGCATTAAACAATGAAGCCGATATTCAACCGGAGGAAATAGATGATCCTTTCGAGAGATACGTGATGTACGCAACGGGAAAGAGACGAGAAGGTAAATTTAAAAAATTATGCTTAATTAAGTAAGTTTTTTTTGTCGAAAGTCCACAAATATGCGGCGCTGTTCTGATATTTGAGGCTCTGAATAACAGAAAAATTAGATAAAATACTGCAAAAATGTCCCTATTAGCGGAATTAGTTGTCTAAAATCGGAATAGTTTGTAAATTAAAACGTTTTTCGTTTGAAATTTGTATAGACAAATCTTGTTATTGTAGTATTACTGCACTATGATTAAATTTATTTCAAGAGTAAATAGGTACAAATCAGTGATTGCATTCTATTAAAGGCATTACTATTGCACTTTTAGTACACACTGCATTCTCCCAATAAATTAATTTATACATACTTACATAAATATTTACTTAAAGTACAATGTGAAGCCGTTATACTCGTTAGGTTAAGTTATTACTAGATATAAATGATTATCCAAATTATGTATTATGTATCTTTAATCTAGTTTTGTACAAGTAAGAAAAGAGAACACGTCAGCAAATAAAATATTTAAATGAATATTTCGAACGTATGTATTTGCTTTGTGAATCCAAATTGATTATTAGGCTAAGGTTCGTAACGTTATATTCAGAAAGAATTGAGCATGATTAATATTCCAAGGAACAAGGGAAAAATTAACATCAACTTAATTTTTCAACGTTACGAACCTTAGCCTAATAATCAATTTGGATTCATAAATGTTAAATGTAATATGGAAATTCTATGTTTAAATAAGCTGAGTTTAATACAGTTATGAAACGAATTTTCGTTATTAACCGACTTCAAATAATTCTTGCAAAAATAACCGACTGCAAAATAGGCGTGGCACCGCCGCTATATTTTATCATCATGTACTTTTACGAGAACTTATTGTGTATGCGAAATTTCATAAGAATCGGATAAGTAGAAATAGCTAAAATCAATATTTACTTTTCATGGGCGTGGCAATGGCCACTTTTCTAACTGCGATGTTGTATAGTAACGATCACTAAATATTTATGCAAAGTTTCACAAGAATCGGCTAAGTAGAAGTAGTTAAAATGCTAATTTACTTTTCATGGGCGTGGCACTGCCCACTCTTTTGATCCGCATATAGTATTTAAACAGAAGCTTAATGTGGGTGTAAAGTTTCATAAGAATCAATTGAGTAGAAATAGTTGAAAACGAAAGTGTATTTACTTTTTATGGGCGTAGCCCGCCCACTTTTCAACGGAACCAATCTGGAAGTACATCCGTTTGAATAGAGAAAAAAATCCGAAATCGGTTCATAAATGGCGGAGTTTTGAGAGAACATACATAAAAAAAAATTAAAAAAAAATACATGACGAATTGATAACCTTTCTCCTTTTTTGAAGTCGGTTAAAAAAGGAGAAGGTTATCAATTCGTCCTGTACATATTTTTTTATGTATGTTCCCTCTAAACTCCGCCATTTCTGAATCGATTTCAGATTTTTTTCTCTATTCAAAAGGATGTACCTCCAGATTGGTCCCGTTGAAAAGTGGGCGTGTTCACGCCCATAAAAAGTAAACACACATTCGTTTTCAACTACTACTAAACCGATTCTTATGAAACTTTGCATACAGCTTTAGTTATCGTTACAATACAACATTACGTTTAGAAAAGTGGGCAGTGCCACACCCATGAAAAGTAAATAATAATTTTCATTACTTCTACTTAGGCGATTCTTATGAAACATTGCATACACATTCAGTTATCGTTACAATACAACATTGTAGTTAGAAAAGTGGGCAGTGCCACGCCCATGAAAATTAACTATTCATTTTAACTACTTCTACTTATCCGATTGTTATCAGACTTCGCACACACACAATCAGTTCTAGTAAAAGTACATGATGATAAAGAATGGGGGCGGTGCCACGCCTATTTTGTAGTCGGTTTTTTTTTGCAAGAATTACTTTTCATACAAATTTCAAACGTTTTGAAAGGATCTTTTTTTCTACAAAATCTGCCTATTACTGAAATAATCAATAACATTAAATTGAAAATTTAAAAAAAACCTAGAAGAAAATAGATGATAACCCAAAACGGCTGGACCAATTTTCTTCAAACATAGGTTAGAACATTAAAATCGATCTAGATTTGATAATTTTTCTGTTCTCCTTTTGAATTTTTTTCTCTGCAGTGCGCTGCATAGTCCAATTCTGCCACAACTGAAACATTAAAAAATTTTTTTTTCAGGAATATTGTTGTTCTTGCTGTTATAACTGTTTCGTTGATTAATTTTTTTCTCTCTGTTCTCTCGTGACATGAAAATATATGTATACGCTGTTGTCTGCACCTCCAGTTTCGTTGTCGTTTACTTTTCTTTAACTTTTAGTGTAGATAATTTCGGAAGTTCATCTCTTGACTCAAGAGCCACTACCAGGTTCTCGTAAGTTTTTGGTAGACTAGCGAGCAACATAATTATATATATGTATGTACATAGCTCCTCCTGAAGATCAACACCAGTTTCTGCCAATTTATCGACAATTGCAACAAAGTTGCATATGTATTGCTGAACACACTCGTCTTCTGACATGTAATTTTACGTACGGGACCCTTTGGGCGATGTATGTACCTCTTTCAATGCTTTCCAGGTATCAGCAGACGTTTAACAATTTTTTATGTGTGCTATTTGCATTGGGGTTGAGGACAATATTATTGTAGCCGGTGCTTTTTCGTCTTTATGAGACCATGGCGCGACTTCGGCAGCGTTTGTACTATTTAGTTCAGGCTTTATTAAATCTCCTGACACAACGTACCACAAATCTTGGTGAATCAGAACACTCTTCACTTGAAAACTCCAAGAATCATAATTCGTGTATATTAAACATAGATGACATTTGTATGAAAACTTTTAATTTTTATTTTGACTTATTATTATTTATGCCACTGGGCCAATACCCTGTTGGGGCGAAATTTTTTTTGTTCCTATAATAACTCTACAGAAAGAAGACAGCACCTGTTAAAGCTGTGTTCTCACTATGTGATTTGTTTTATGGAATGTCACTTTTTTATACACATGTGATTTCATATGTATGTCAAAATTTGCGGTTTACATAAGGTTTATAATTTTTGTGTTCACCTGTTGGTATGTTACGTACGTTTGACATAACCTATAAAGCAAAACAATCATAAAACAGCCGAGTGGTTATACATATTTTATTGTTATATATACTTCTTTTATTTAATTTTACACTTATTTTATTTAATTTAATACTTTATTAATTTAATAATTATTTTGTTTCATTTTCCCGTCCGCAAACAATTACTTTATTAAAAACCAGCTGATGTCAGATGCTTTGTCACTTCAAAATAGAACTCGTTCTAAATCATGTGTACTGTACACAGAGAAATAGCACAGGCTATTGTTTGAAGGGGTTCAGACTATATGTACAAATTTACCATGTGAAAATGTGACATTCCATATGGCAAATACACATAGTGAGAACACAGCTTAACAGTTCAAACGTTTATTATAGACTTGTGCGGCTCCTGAACGAACTAGTTTAATTGAATCATTCTTTCAATTGAGCGAAGTGAAACGCTCACTTTACTGAGCGTTTTTAGCTCAGTGAAAGACATAAGGCGAATTTAAGGTGAATGTCTTTCTTTCTTGTGTCTGCTGTTTTATAGTTTACGGCGAACTAAAAATAGTGCCGAATTTGCCTTGAAAACATCCGGTACAAAAACCACGACCGACAAATTTCTTAGACACATGCAAAACCAATTCACACACTTTTTGAAGAAAATATTTTTTTTAGTACTCACTAGATGTGCCCGCCAGCTTCGCGCGGTTAAAGTTCACTTTATGACTATAATTTGTCTATGAAATATAATAATATACCCTCATATGCAAAAAAAATAAAGTGTGTTTGAAATGTATGTTCAAACCGGTTTATCTATGGAAATTTTGTTTTAACATACATTTCAAAGACACTTTATTTTTTTTTGCATGTGGGGGGATACCGTTCTTTATAAGTATATTGTTTAAAGTTGCCGTTATGTAAAATAAACAGTGCTACCAACGTAAAAAAAAACAACAAAAAATCTTCTAATATCCAACCACATTTATATTTGTAAAATAGGGTACATTTTCGTTTTTTTTCTATTTTAACTTAGAAATGAGCTATTTTATAGCGATAAAAAGTATCTTATGTTTGAATCAGGACTCTAATGTACCTCCATACCAAATTTCATGAAAATCCATTCAGTGGTTTTTGCGTGAAGCGTGTTCGGACAGACAGACAGAGACAAAATTCCAAACTTTGGTGTTTTGTTCTCTACATCGATTACTGTTTACGCCACCATAAAAATTTTAAAAAAAATATTTTATGTACAGACAAGCAAGCCCCTTTTACAGTTTTATAATATGTATAGATTACATTTTTTTTAGCACAATGGAAACTTTTTCTTGCTTCCATTTCTAAAGTCCATTTTTTTATTTATATAATATTTATTTACTTTCTTTCACATATTCTTAAGCTTTTGAATCACTTCTTGTCATTCTTATTATTTATAATGTATTATTATAATTTATATTATTATTATTATTTATAATGTTATCAAAACAAACAAGCAAATTTTGACTTCCAACTAAATATTATAAATACACAAACAAGTCACCAGGTGCGCACAAGCCATATTGTTTGTGGCTGTGCTGTCAATTTTACTTGTTATGAATTCGCCTTGATGAAATGTTTCTTTAGGAATTTGCCTTGTAAACAAGTGAGCTAAGCTACTGACCTAACTAAGTGAAATATTTCAGTAAAGTGAGCTGAGCTGTAAAGATAAGCACAACTCTAGTTTATTCTTGAGTAAACTCAGTTTCAAAGAATAGAATATAATAAAAGGTAAAAAGTAGAAATCAGAGAAGTAAATATTAGTATTGTTAAGCAGAGTTGTATTTATGTGCAGTTAAATCTTCAATAGATATCGTAAAAGTTTGAGTCTAAAAATTAAAAATGTTTGCTATAACTTTACTATCGGCCATGTCACAGAGTTCAATTCCGCTCGGAAACGGAACTCAACTTACCCCATTTTTGTAGTAGCTGATATCTAAAAAAGAAAACTAAAATACGCAAAGTTGTCAGGTGTGTCCAGACTTTTGGCGGCGCTACTATGCTGCGCTATGCTCCAGCTAGGGCTTGACATATTAGGTTGGATTGAATTCCGTTTCCGAACGGAATTGAGCTCTGTGACATGACCGTATATATTAGTTTATTAATTAATATTTCTTTTTAAGGTGACGACTTAGTATACTCATACCATATTGATGATACCGTAAATGGAATAATCACTCTCGACAAAACGATCACTTACGTTGAAGCCTTGTTTGATGGAAATGGTGAGCACGAGCTAATCATAACGGACGGTGGTATTGGACAAGATCATATTAAAGTTAAAACAGAGAATACAACGGAAAGCCAATTAATTTATTTATATGTCTATGGCGTTTAATTTGTTTCTATTAAATTATTTACATACATATGTATATGGATTTTCACGATTCGTATTAAAGTACCCTTTTAAAATTATTAGCCCTCTTAACTACATGCATTACCTACATTACAAGATCACAATAACCAAATTACGGGTTTTTGTCTTGCAAAGAAAGTAGTATGCACATTAAAAATAAATATATTTTTTTTAACTTCATTACTAATAAAATCCAATTTTTTATTTATTATGATCACAAGTGCACAGTGGGGCAGAATCAGAGTATTTTGGAAATAAATCAGCCATTTCTAAAGGGAGAAAGTGATCGGTATAAAGTTTCACAAAGACATTGCAGAAGAGTATGTCCAAGATATATCTATTTAACATGTAAAGTTTGTTCCACAGCTGATAGGTTTTAGTTTTAAGTTTCGGCTTTCATTAACTTTTTCAAAAAACAACCTAGTAAACATTTTCCATCGAATTTAGTCAAGAGTTCAGTCTGAAGTCGATCAGACAGCGTACAAAAATCGTATAACTAATTGGCTTTTTGTCTGAGGAAATTCCTAGAACTATTGAAATTTGTCCTGCATTTGTCTGCAGAAATCTGCAGAAATTCTGAACAATATCGAAACGATGTCTGACAAGACATCAGAAAATGTTCAGACTTTTCTTATACTTTTTACAATCTGTCGTAATAATGTCAAGGAAACCCCTGACAAAAATTAGAAATTTCTGGGAAACTATCAAAAATTAATCCCCGTCAGAGTGTGATTTTTCAAAAAGGCTTATTTACACTTCCAACCTTGAATAATCCCAAGAACGTCATCTTTTGTTTAAAACTACTTTATTTTAATTTCCTTTATTTTATTTAAAAAACTTTGTATTTTTACCACAGCTACAAGTTTCTTTTGTTTAATTCACGCAAACAACAAATGCCGATCAAATGTGACAGCTTATGTTCAACGTTATTTCTTGAACATAAGTTTGAACAATTATTTATTTGCAAATAAATGTTTCTGCGGTCCACACGTGAACATATGATGTTGGAAATAGAATTTGACAGATGAGAACATAATTATTTCCAAGTTTATTGCTCGTGGAGACCCCCAGTAATGAAAAATTTTTGCAGGTCAGTTTATCCGATCACTTTTGCTAATCGTGCCAGTAACTATCTAATACTTTACTGCTGAGTTGTAATAATGGCCCTAAGGCTATTATTTTGTAAAACGCAACGCTTGGTTAGTTAGGGTTAATAAATTTTGTATGGCAATTTTTTAAATGGCAAAAACAAAACATATAGAAAATCTGTCAACGCTTAGCGTTGCCTTTTAAATCATAAGCGCCTAAATGTCTAAGGGAATTTTAAGCAAGTCGGTTCTAACATGTATGATGTCGATAAAAATTGTTCACTGGGAAGTCAGATTTGTAAGTTATATTCAGTGTTGCCGCTAAAAAGTGTTGCTTAGCGTTGCGTTTTAAAACATAAGGGCCTAAATGTCTAAGGTGCCTATTACCCTACGTCTTCACGAGCCATCGACTTGCACATGACATTAACATGACGCCGGCAGAGCGACTGTAAAAAATTCATCAACTTCTTTGTTGTGGTGAATACGTGCGATGTCCATGTTCTGCTTTATCAATGTGTTTTGTGGTAGTGCAACAGAAATAGATTATTTACCAATTTTGTTCTGTCTCTTTTCTTTCTATTGAAAATGGTTGTTGACGGCGAATCTCATGGCGAACATTGATGCTCAGCCATATGTTCGGGCATCGATGTCAGAACATGGACGAAACATGGACATGAGCGGTCTACATTAGCCATATGCGATGTCCGACATGATGTTCATACCAAGTTCATAGCTAATGTAGACCCCCCCCCAAGTTATGAGCAACTTTCGACTTCCGGTTGTGGTCGAATTAACTTATCGAGCGAATTTTCATTTGGTATTATGGCACACATTCGATTTAAAAAAACCGCTATTGTGATTTTTTCTTGTTTGGATTGTTCACAATAATACGTATTTATCAGCTGGCACTATAAATAAATATTGTTTGTTTATAAATTTATAAAAGAAAAAACTTAAAAGCAAAATTGTGTTCGATTGAAAATTCGTTATACAACGAAATTTTGAATAGTGCTGCCAGCTCATAATACGAATTTGACATTCGATACTCGATGTTCGATAGCCAGCGAAGATCGAACATCGAATGAAACTCGTAATAAGGGCCTAAGCGAGTCGGTTCTAACATGTATGATGTTGATAAAAATTGTTCACTGGGAAGTCACATTTGTAAGTTATATTCAGTGTTGCCGCTAAAAAAGTTTTGTTACACCATTTTTCTCGTTATTTTTTAATAGCTGCATGTAAAACGTCTTTAAATAAATTTGCACAAATACTTACTCGAACTTATAAAGCTATATTTACGGCCCTTTTCACAACCCAGCAAAAAATAACATGACGAATCATGTGTATAATCATGAGTTCCAGTGATGACGAACTGGTTCGATTTAGGTGAAACATTTTTACAGTAGCGTGTCATTGGAAATCATGTGTTTGTGCGGGAATTTATATACATTGATATCTAACCCATTTATTTCCCTGATTCGAAGACATTTTTTCATGTAAATATAAAACAAACAAAAACACGTTCTTCTGACTGTTAAGAAATGCTCTCTACAACTGAGCTATTATCTTGTTTTTTTTTTAGCTAAAAAATGTGTTAATCTGATGCTTTATTTGCGTTTTTGCATGCCTTTTTGGTGGACATTTTATGCAACATATTACCTAGTAAAATCACATGCGATTTTAATGAGCTCAAAAGCTATAGCTTTATTTATGATTTACGATGCCGTTAAAGTCCACTTTAAATTTGAATCGAACATTGCGAAATTTTTCCATTTACATAATACATATTTTCATGAGAAAATTTATATTATCGAACTTTTTGGGAAGAATAGGAAACATAAAAGATTAAATCCAAAAAATTTTATTCATTATCAAAATTAATTTCATTTAATACTCGCAACAAAAAATTACATTTATGTATAAGAGAGCTTAAAAGATTTTTTATTTATGAATTCATTTGACTGCAATTAGACGTTGAGTTTCCACATGGTTTTTCAACCCTGATTCGACTACAAAACGATGTATGTAAAAATCATAGAAAAAGATCTGGGTGGCAACTCTGTATTTCGAATCGAAAGCAAATACTTTCGAATAGCAATGTAAATAAGCAGGCGCGGATACAAGGGAGGGGAAATATGATATATAATGGCATAGCCAAAATTTTCAAACAAATATCACATGATTTTTAACATAAACCTTGGTAACATGCAGAAAATTTTTTTTATTATATCTATTCATGTAGTCAGTCGTAAAAAGGAATCATATTCAAGACTTGAACTCAGAGTAAAAAATAGCTAAATTTTGAGAAGAAAAAAATAGAGCTAAACTAGAATAGACTTAAAAAATTACTGCAGTTGAAATTTGAAGTCGATTAAAGCATGTACGCTACATCCAGCATTGAACGAAAATTCTAAATTAATCGCGTAAAAAACCCCCATTGAGTTTTTTAAATTTCTCCACAAATTATTTTAGATAATATAATTAAATTGGCTTTTAATTGTTACTCGGCCGCCCAAAAATGTGGCCAGGAGAGCAGATTTTCTAAAAATAGTTAAGTTTTCAGAAGCAACGCTAATGAAATAAGTTTGAATTCATTAATATTCCCATAATATTTGTAAAAGTTATGAGGCCAACCAGGTTCTTCATGGCCAACGTAGTCAACTTTGACACCGTGTAGCTCAACGTGTATTTCAAAAGGCTGATCCAGATTTCAACATTATTAAAGCTTATGTCCTCCTCTATGCTTTTTACATACATCGTTTTGTAATTGGATTGCAAGTTTCAAAGGCACAGATTTATTACGCTGTTTTTTCCAATTAGAACCGCTGTGTGGTATAGGAAAAGTCTAGATTTGTTTTTGATTTTATTCATGTTTCTTTTTGTAATTTTTCTTTAGCTCGATTTGAATTTGTGCTCTTATGTTTTCTATATATTAGGATTCCACCCGGTGGTCGAAATTCGACCACTTGATCAGCCACCGTATATTACTTATTTTTTTTTCTTGATTGCTGATAGAATTTTTGTTCTTATAAATGAATAAATAAAGATTTTTTCTAAGACTTGAAAAAAGAACTCATCGTAGAAATGGTTGCTTTTTTAAGAAATAATATAAAATCATGTCTGAAAACTCACCGTCTAAATGCATCTCTTTTTTTAAGTCTATGTATTTGAAGAATTGTCGAACTCGGTTTCGAAACTAGTAAGTAAAATATTTTCTGTTAAATTATTCCTACTGGAAAAATTTTCTTGACGTGACATCGACAAATAGTTACAGAATAAGGGAGAATATTTTTTTTTTATTTCCGTTAAGTTGTTGTAATCCACAAATCAGTAATCGGAATCATAATCAGAAGAATGAGGATAATTGTAACCTGTATAAAATGAAACATTTAATTATAAGACTTAATTTTGATTAAAACTAGTGTCCGACCGATTAAGTGGATTCAGTTTTTGCCAATAATCAGTTTTATAAAAGAACGAAAATTTTTTAATAATTAAATTCTTCTTTATTTTATAACTAACACCCCGTCTTCACGAGACATAATTTTGTTCTAACATTTGTCAAACTTCATACATAAAAACATCAGAAAAATGTTAGTGCTATTTTTTCATATCGACTTTGACTTTTGTCAAGACAAATCAATGGCTTGTGAAGACGCTATGTAAACTGTATTGATCTCAAACACAAACATATCGAGCCATAACGGCCAAAAAGTTGTGATCGACAAAAACAAAATTTTACAGGAAGACGATTTTATTTAAAAAAATATACTAAAAATGTTACTTACGTCTTAGACTGAATCTTTTACATAGAGATTAAAAAAGCAATTCATAAGTTTATTAGTTAATCTTAAAATAAATCTAATCTTATTTTAATATACTTGAACGTTTTTCACTTCTAGCTTAAACTGTTTAGCATTGCCATACGAAATTACTGTAATTTTTTGTATTAATATGGCAATTTAAGTAAATTTCACAAAATGTCATCAAAATAATGAATACATCATGAACAACATAAAGAAAAAAGGGAGTTTGTTTTTTTTTGTGTGTGTGTAATTATAGTAAAAAAACGTTTTTTGCGATTTTAACTTAAATTTATCAAGAGGAATTTGTAAAATAAAATAACATTAAAATGGATAAAGAAAATTACATCAGAATCTAAGAAAATTTTCTGTAGAAAATATCATCAGAATCTAAGAAAAATTTCAGTAGAATTAAACCGCCAATTTTGGTAGTTTAAACTAGCAAACAAAACGATATAATCGACTTGTGAAAAACAACATTCAAAGATTACTTTTAATTTAATCGCTAATCTCTATGTAAAAGAGTCAGCCTTTATTGCTTTTTTAACACAACAAACACTTACGCCCCTTTTCACAATGTATGATAAAGAGTTAACGTGGACTTTAACGGCAAGTTTTGTATGGCCAAGTTTCCGTTAAAGTCGATGTTAACTCTTAATCGTACATTGTGAAAAGGGCCGTTAATTGTTCTTGTTATAAATTTATAACAGCACCACTCATCATTATGCAATTTTCAGCTATGATGTAAATGATCGTGAATTATCGATTGCCATAAAAAAACGAAAATAGCAAAACATGTCGATCACTTCTTTTTTGCCATTGTGGCCAAAGCTGGCAGAAATGACGATTTTTACGATATTACAAAAAACGATATGACATACTGTGTTGTCATATCGTAAGTTTTTTACGATATGACAACATTAAAAAAAATCATACACCGTGTATCTTTCTCAGTGCTGTCATCACTGATGCCAACTTTGGCTCTTTTTTACGATATGACAAAAAACTATGATATACTGTATTGTCATATCGTAAGTTTTTTTCGATATAACAACACTAAGATAGCCATATACGGTATTGTCATGTCGCAGCGTTGTCATATCGTAAAAAACTTACGAAATGACAATACAGTGTGTCATATCGTTTTTTTCTTATATCGTAAAAAACAGCCAAAGTTGGCATCATTGGCTGTCATATCGTAAAAAAGTTACGATATGACATCACAGTATGCCATATCGTTTTTGTCATATCGTAAAAAATCGTTATTTCTGGTAGCTATGATTGTGGCTCGATATACAAATAAACAAAGCTCTAATTTGGCCGATTTTTGTAAATTTATTTGATCTCTATGGTCGGTCGGCATAGTTTTAACAAAAATCCGTTCGATCGGAGACTAATTATAAAACAAGAGAGGGATATATTATCAAAGGCTGATATCTCCACTTTTATAGTTTCTGTAATAAACAGCAAAAACCTCTACCTATAAAGATACACACGAGTAGGTGAGTTACAAAACTCCTTCGTTACAAATATTAAAAAATCGAGATGATAATTGATTCTGACAGATCTTTTAGCGCTTTATGAGAATAAATATACATATTATGATCTAAAATTACAGTTAGTAAAAAACTGGATCGTTCCACTCACCAGACATTTGCAACTCTGTCTCTTTGCATTTTCTGTAGCAAAACTCGCTGGTTCACTTTTTGCTGTTTGTTTGTTAACTTTGATGTGGTTGGGGGAGAATTTAATCTCACAAATTGCCAGGTTCTACTTCAAGAGAGCTTCCTTCATGTACCGCCACGACCTATACCATCATATAGGAAGGAGGAATCTAAACTATCCGCTCACAAGTTCAATTGTCTCCACCAATGTAATTTCGAGTTCTGGTTGGTACTCGTAACCAATATTTTCAAAAATACTTAAATCTAGTGCATGAGGATAACAGTAGAACGACACGAAACAGTCGGCCATGTCACACATTCCGATCAGAATGGTTTTAATTCCGTACATGCATTCCGATCATTTTTGTTTTGCAGTCTTCAGATGCCTTTTATTTTGTATTTCGTTCTTACAATGATTAAAATTTTTATACCTTGAGGCGTGTGTTTACTGTTGTTTTTAGAAGCAAAGCTCACATTAAGCTTTTCATTAACATGGAAAGCTCATGACCAAACATTTATTTGGCGGTCCTAAAAGTATGCATGTTTTTTAGTATTTACTGCAAATGAAGTTAGTAGAAAAGTCTTTTTCAATTTCATTTTGAAATTTAAAAGTGGTTTGATTACGAAGAAAATTTTCGTTTTTCGTTTTTTGAAGAAGCAATTTACGGAATTGAAACCACTTCCGTTTGGATCGTTAGCCGACGTCAACTACTAAATCAAACACGGGATGAGCAGTGTTGCCAGATGATTTTGATAAAAAAGAAATCAGCATATTAAAAAAAAAAAAAAAAAAAAACATTATCGGCACTTGAATTTAAAAAAAATCCGCAAAAAATCGGATAGTCTGCACAAGATGCAGAGCTCGTATCTGAATTCGGTCATAAAACGTACCGAAAACAATATGACTGAAGAAATTCTAAAAACTTTGCCGAAATGTCTAAGAAAATTCTGTACGAATTCTGATGAATTTTCTAGAGAAATTCGAAAGGAGTTTTCGCCATGCCTGAACAATGTGGAACGTTGTTCAACATTAGAATTGATCAACATCTAATAACTGGCGCCCAACGTGGGGCCCAATACAAATTGATATTTTATATACGTCGCCTGTAGCAGTTTTTAAATAGAATCTATTTTGTTTTGAGGACGTATTTTCATTTGCTTTTGTTTCAAAATTCTCACTCTTACAAAAAGTTACCACATATTAATAAATTTTCATTACTTTTAAAACAAAGCCTTTGATTTGAGTAAAGAAAAATAAAAATAAATGCAAGAGCTACATTCGAATAAGATTAATGAGAAATTTTGCCGCTTCAGTCATTTTATTATGGTCTTTGTTTCTTTTTGACTGATTTGTAGTCGGCATGATATAACACGTTTATAGCACATCATGATAAAATCCCAATTGGAATGTTCTATGAACACTATTTGTAATTGTTTTTATTTTTCTGTCATCGCCAATTAGAAATTAAAGTTTTGTAAAAAGAGTACATGGAATAATAAAGTCTGTCACATTTTGACATTTATACACGTCGTTTCATTTACAAGACTAGATCTTTGGTTATAACATGTGGAACGTTGTTCAACATTAGAATTAATCAACATCTAATAACTTATATCCTTCGTTCTGAAATTGATTTCTATTGGATAAACCAATATTTTGAACTTTTATATTCACTGGTCAGAAGCATTCATCCAACAGAACCAGATGGCATTGTCAGATAAGTTCATAAAAAAGTGGAGATTGCTGCCTTTAATTATATACCCCTCAAGTGTTACTTGAAAACATCAAGGATTTTTCCATTTTGATTCACTTTTATTTTGTTAATTTTAAGCATTCAATATACATACATACCTCCAAAATAATCAAAAGCATCAGAATCGTAATCTCTACCAGGCATAGTTGCATAATTATCATAATCATCTGTATAAAATGAAATTATTTATTATAAATACTTGAAAAGACTTTTGGGCGTTCGTCTCGATAAAAATAATAGCATTTTAAAGGACGAATTAACAACTTGTTTGCAACTCAATAATTTCGTATAAATATTTGTTTAATTATTTTTACATACATATGTAAATATGTACGTAAATAACAAACATATTTGTCCAATGCACAACATATTGTAGGAGTTGTATGCTGTATAAATGTTTTTGGTAATTTCCAGTGTACGCCTGAGTTCACTTCTTCAGCCCAAAATCGAACTCTAAACCGAACTTTTTTTTAATAAAAACAATTTCAACTTATTTGATTTATTTTTTTAATAAAAACGAAATGAATAAATCAATAGTTAGTTGTATTTTTTGTACTTTACTATTTTATAGGGTTGAATTTTGCGGTATCTTTGATGATATATAAACATTTTACAAAATTGAATGTTCGGCGAAAATTTTACTTAACGTCAAACAGTAACCGAGCATAGCTTTTTGCCGAACTTCGACGTCAAGCTTTTTGCCGAACTTCGACGTCAAACGTTCGGCCGACACTAGTAATTTCTATATAAACATACAACTTCTACAATAGGTTCTGAATTGGTTAATTAATTTAATAAACGACTTACATTCTTCAGTAATCTTCAGTATATCTGGAAAATTTTCCACCGATGTAATTGCCTATAATAAAAAAAATATACAAGAACGTTATCATTCATTATACACTAAAAATAATCCATTCAACATTTTACGAATAAAACCGTTCGTGTAAGTTTCTTCGTAGAATATACAAAGCTTTAGTACTGTAATACGAAATAAAATTTAGGTTTGAAAATTATTATTTTACGAAAGTATCGAAAACGCTTTACATTTCGTATTTTTTAATAATTATCGTTCATTTACTTCAAAAGTATCATAAGTAAAATATAACTATTTTTGCAGAAAACGACTTTAGTTTTCATTATACATACAAACTTAATTGAAAATATGTATAAAGTATCGCTAGAGAAAAGTATCACAAGACAAGTCACGTGACTGGCTGTCAAGACAGCATTGCTAGGTAAAAACGTTGAGTAAAGAAAAAATATGGCGCGAGTTACCTCCTTATTATTATAATAAACATAAGAGTTACATCATTATTCCCCCTTATTCCGTAACAATTTGTCGACGTCACGTCAAGACAATACCAAAAAATTGGCACTTGTCTACTCACTGTCGACAAAAATTTACTAATATAAACAGCCTCTTTCAATTTGCTATGCCTTATACTCAATTTATGAAACAATTAAGTACTAATTGCTCAATTTATTAATTGAACCCTTGTATGGTATATTGAGTTCAATTATGGCCTTAATTGCATAAATTCCCTAAATTGCGCAATTAAGGCGTATGTCTGAATTGGTTATTAGAGAATAGTAAGTGGCTGTCAGTAATAGTAAATTGTTGTCGATGACGAGTACAAATGTGCCAATTTTCTTGTATTGTCTTGACGTGACGTCGGCAAATAGACATAAGTGCATAAAACTAGTTTGTAGGTAAAACCAATCCGTAGACATAAGTTAATAAAACTGTTTAGATTTATGTAAATAATAATAGTTAATTACCATGACAGAATGTAAAACTAAAGCTGGAGGTACATACCACGCGTTACGCGGCAACGCTTTTCTCGCTTTTTGAACTTTTAACACTTTAAAAATGGTAAGTTACACAACACGCTTTTGATGCTTTTTTGCTTATCAAATTTCAAGCCTATATCGGCTATTTTATGTCTTGCCTTTACGTTTTATTTTCCTTTATATATTTATTGCATTTTTCATTCATTGTTTAATAAAAAATTAATTTCTAATAATTCATTTCCATTGAACAAACATTTTATCATATGAATCTGGCAGCACTACCAGTCATTTTGTATACAACGCGTGAAAGTTGAAGAGTGTTCAACTTTTTGCGAGGTACGCGCGTCGCAAGCTTCTCTTTGTAACTTGCCTTATGGAAACACACTATTTCAACTTTTTTGACAGAAGTCTGTAACGCATTAGCGCATTGAAAGCATGCTATGTACTTTCACCTTAAGATACATCCAATAAACATTGGTTATAGCTGTCTTGCTAAACGTCTGTATGCAACGTCAAAGCAGTGTTCAAATCAAGCAATTATACTTTACAACACTGCAAATCAAATGCAGTGCCAATTGATATAGTGCGCTAGTTGTGTTTATTTGCAGTTCAGCTGCAAAACAGATGACTTTAGGAGTGCAATGCTTTGTCAAAGTTTGCGTTTGGGAGTACGTGACATTGTTGAACTGCAAAGCAACATGCGTTTAGGAAGGCAGCTTATCACTACAGACAACAATCGCCCATGTGCTGAAAATCGCATTTGGCAAAATAAATACGATTTCGACTCGAAGTCACTAAATTGGTGTGTTGGAAATCGCAATCACAAAAAATGTTGATATTTCAACTCGCAAGCAAATAGTAAATCAAATAGCAAAACTAAAAGCATTCCTGTAAAATTTAATGTTTTTATTCAACATCACTTAAAAAAATAAGAAATTTTTATTAATTTTAATACAAAATACACTAAATTAAAAACTATGCTGCTTTCTTTCGACTATTGTGTTACTTTTGTTTACTTTAAAAATGGCGATTTGTCAACTAATATTGTTGCCAGATGCATAAAACGTAGAATATCAAGAAAAAAAGTAACGCCAAAACTAGAAATAGTTGAAAAATTCTGTGTTGGATACTGTGGTTTCAAAAAACAAAGAGCATATTGTCGTCAAAAATCCAAAAGTACGTAACATCACTTTTCATAAGTTTACAGGAGAAGCAAAAAACGTTGTAAAATGGAAAATATTTGAGATATAAAGGCAATTTTTTATATATGAATTAAAATGCGATGGCCGATATAAAATAAAAAATATATTATTTTTATTATTTTTTAAGTTATGTGTGTTACGTTATTTTGAATTGTAAATTTCTGAAGCAAAAAAACGTATCACCAACGAAAGTACATATTACAGATTTAATAAAATGTTAACAGACACCACACGCTCATAAATAGAGTACATAAATGTGTGTACATACATCAATAAAAATAATAATCACACAATAGAAATCACACGTCGACATGATCAAATAAGTTTGCTATTCTGATACACCGCATGCAGTACTTCATTTAAGAACGTGAGGATATTTCTGTTTTACTTCCCCTACGTAAGTCCGCTTCATAATGGAACATTCAATTCTACTGGAAACATACACCCATGTCGCAGAATACTATTCCGGTCAGAAGTGATTTAAATTCCGTAAATTGCTTCTTCAGAAAACGAAAAAGTTAAATTTTCTTCGTAATCAAAGCACTTTTAAATATCAAAGTCGAATTGACAAACATTTTTCTACTAACTTTATTTTCAGTAAATACTTAAAAACGTGCATACTTTTAGGAGCATCAAATACATTTTTGTTCATATGATTTCCATGTGAGCTTTGCTTCTAAAAACAAGTGTAAACAAACGCCTCAAGGTATACATACAAATTTTATCATTGTAAAGTCGAAATACAAAATAAACGGAATATAAAGCACCAAAAATTAACTTTTTCGGAATAACAACTACGGAATCAAAATGAAATCTGTAACACGGCTGATAGTCTTTCGCAAACCTATGAGATCTACATAATTGTTATTAGCTTCTTCTATATAACAGCTTTATTTAGTGTGTTGAAGTTTATTTAACAATTTTAAATGCAAAAATTTCGCCATTTTTGCTTTCCTTTCTTTATTAACCTTTCGAGTGACATCTTCGTGCTTACTGGTTTTTACTGGAAAAATTTTTACAGTAAAAAATTGTAAATACTCGAACGCAGCTATTAATTATTTTGATTTTGTTTTGCACACTAACCAAATGAACCGTTATAAACAAGGACAAAGACCTAGGCTTAAGGGCGCCACACACTACACCAGTATGCATGCGCAATCACGTGTTGACGCCAGTGGTTGGGTCGTGTATGGCCATGTGGTGTGACTGTACGATTTGTGTACCGATGTCAAATAGAGTTTAATATTTTTCTGATGGTACCAGTTTGTGGTATTGTGTAAGGTGAATTTAGCTCAGTTGAGAAAAGTTGCCAAAGAGTAAACATCGGGGTAACACACATTTACTTGAATAAATTACTCATAAATTAAGAATAAAGGAACGAAATATGTATGTAAAGTATTTCTGAAATAAAACATATCATTCTTAATAATTTTTTAATAAAAAAAACCGGTATTTCTAATTTTATTTTAAAAATAAATGCGGTGCGACTAGGTACAACAACTCATCCGTACAGAATTTTTAAAGAACTGAATATTGCACCAGTATGCTTGTATGGTATGTGTTTCGAGCACGATTCAACATCACTTGTTTGTGCCAGTATACTGGAGTAGTGTGTATGCTCTGCTTTACTTACTTCGTTCAAAAATAATAAAAACCATTACAAAAGGGCGATTATATTTTAATTTTTTCATAAAATCGTTATTTTTCAACCCATATGCATAAAATTTTGTAAAGACATGTAGTTTTATCAAAAGAATCATAATCAATCAGAAACGCGATTTTCAATTTTTTGATGATACGTACTTTTGGATTTTTGACGACGATATATGTAAGGTTCAAGTCTGTTAATTGAAAATTTTACCGATTTATCTGAAATTTATTAGACACCTTTACTGCGTGTTGCCGTTGTTTTCCGGTGAACATCTGGGATTTTGGGGAGCTTTTTGTCTGTTTTTTGGAGTCCGGGATTTCGAAGCTTCTGTGATTTATGGGAGATTTTTGTAAAATGTTTTGATAGTCCGGGGAACTTCTATGATTTTGGAAAGATTTTTGGAAAATTTTTATATTTTTTGTAATATATATATATATGTGATAAAACAAAGGTAAAACAATTAATTATGTAATTGCAAAAATATATATGTATGTATATTAAAACCAACGAAAAACTAACATGAAATGTTGCTCGTGTGGTCGCAGAGTAACGTTTCAGATGGCGGCGCTACTTTTAACTTTTTTTTAGGGATGCAGCATCCGATACCTATATATCGCCGATCAATTAAATACAGTAGAGGCTCGAAAAAATAAATAATTTTTTTTGGCCATCTTAGCTTTTACGATCCTCTACTTTATACAGTTTTCGTAATTGATATCAGTTTTTTTATGAAAAAAAAAAATATACACATTAAACTATTATTTAAATGCTTTTCATACAAGTTATCACTTTGCGTCGCGTTTAAGAAATTTGTCTTTATATGTAAACATTTACTTACATCATCCATATCTTCGCTATAATCAACATAGAGTTCCATATGTACACAGCATGTACGTAGCGAACGAGCTCGTTGATCTTTTAACAATTTTAGTGCATTGTATATAAGTTCAGGTGTGAGTTTACGACATTCCTTTAAATCAAGATGTTTCAGTTTCAAACAATTTTCCAAAATTTGCAATACTGGCTGATCAGTGATCAAGGAACATTCCCAAAAAACGAATTCTTCTAATTCAGTCAATTGGGAAAATATGGCGAATTTTTCATCATCTACTTCCATACAGTTACATTCTAAAACTTTCAATTTTTTCAATTCGGCCACTAAAGATATCATTTTCCGGGTCAAAACACATATATCCAATTTTAAGACTTCTAATTGATTGGCTTGATATTTTACTAAATTTTTAAAAAATTCTTCCGCTATTGAAGTATTGTTGCCAGCTTCTTCTATTTCCAAATGCTTTAGTTTTGGCAATTTCGCAATGCAGTTCAGGTTTTTATAAATGGTGAATATTTTGAGTGTTTTCAATTGTAATAGATGTTCTGAAATGTGTTCATAATCCTCCTTTTTCAATACACCACACCCTCGAATATCGAGGTAATGTAATTTTGTAAGATTTCGGCAAATTGCCTTAAAATGTTTTGGGGCTATTTTTTCACATCTAGCAAGTGATAATTTTTCCAGGTCATTAAGAAGGTGAATATTTTCTCCTGATTATAAAAGATATATTTTAAATACACTTACTATTATTTTATTACATATGAGCAGGACTCGGACTTTCATGCAACTAAAAATTGAATTTAAGCGCTTAACAAATGCACCTAAAAATTAAAAATATGCAAAAAAATATGCATTTACCTACAAACAAAGTGCCAAAACTAAAATAATATGAAAATATTCTTTATAGTTTTTTATTATTGTTAGAAAAAAATAAGCATAAAAAACAAAATATGCAAAAATATGCACTTACCACCAAAATATGCACAAATATGCAACTACGAATCGATGCCAAACTACTTAAAATTTGATGATTTGCATAGATCATTAGTCAATGCCTCTTTATATATCACTACAAAAAACATGCATTTGCATGAAAGTCCGAGCCCTGCATTGAGGCATTTCACTCTAAATCGGACGGTTTGAATTTTTTTCTTTCCCCAATTTTGTGATATTTTTTAGTGCCAATCAAAAAATAGCCTTCCTGATAAATTTTGAGATTTTTTTGATTACTTGCCCAAAAGATTAATCACTTTTTTGCCAAATTGGACACTTTTTTGAAATTTTTGTTTTAAATGTTCTTTACAGAAAATATGGAAAAAATATTGCAAGTGTCGTTGATTCAGATTTTAAATTCTAAATCGTGCTTTTGAAAATGAGTGCAACTTTCAATTTTTGTTTAATATTTTCTATCTACCCAACAACTTGTAAGACCCATCCGGTAGTAGGCCTTGAAAATAAAAATAAAACATCTATAAAGCATAAGAAATCTTGTAAGTCTTATGTTTAAGGTCAGCACTTTTATGTAAAACACTTTTATGTAAATTTTTGTGGAGTATTTTAAACTTCTAACTCTTCGCTGTATGGGTAATTTCGCCCCTTTCTTAAAAAAAGGTAAACACAAACTTCCCTTCCGCTGACCATATCTTATACCTTAAACATATGACTTAAAAGTTTCCTACACCGAAAAAATTTGTGCAACATATGCACGAAAACGCACGTAAATATTACGAAATATTTCGCAGTTTAGCACCACGAATTTTTTTTTATAAAATATACGAAATGTACGAAAATAAATAAAAAATAAAAGTAACAAAAAAATTTGGCTCAACCGGGGCTTGAACTCGCAATATTCATATTTCAAGGCAACTTAGCCACTTCCTACTTATTTTAGAAGAGCTAAAAAAAATCGTTTTACTTACCCCCGAAAAAATATGTCAATTTATAAAAAATTATTTATATATATTTTTTTATTTCAAAAATATATTTTTTAATAAGGAAGAAGAGGTTTTGGTTATTTTCGTAATTTTATATAATATGTACGAAAGTTTCGTATATTCTAAGAAAAAAAGTAACTACGAAAGATTTTTTCATAAAATATCACATGGATTATTTTCAGTGTATTAAAATTTCAAAAATCGAAAAGATAGGAGTTCTGGAAGGCCCACTACCGGACCAGGCTTAAAACTTGTTGGCGAATATAAGTTTAAAATTACAAAGTTTTAAAATTTCAAATCCAAAGATCGTAATCAAAAATATTTGGAAAACTTTTTTTTTGTTTTTTTTTGTTTTCTGTAAAAAAACATCTAAAAATAAAAATTCCAAAAAAATTTTCAATTTGGCCGATTACTAAGAAGGTTATGAGCAAAAACAAAAAAAGGAGTGATATTTTTGAAAGTTCAATATCTTTTGAACGAGTAATGAAAAAAATCTCAACATTTTGAGGAGTACTACAAATATCACAAAATAGTGGAAATTAAAACAAAAAAGATTCAAACCGTCCGATTTGGCATGGAATGCCTTAAATGCATGTATACTTTACACTCACCTGTTATAAGCTTATTCGAATCGAGGCTGAAGCTCTTTAAGTTTTTGAATCTTTTAGAGTGTTGAATAAAATTATTATCAAAATTAACAGAAATTAATTCTATTTCTTGAAGTAGATTCATTTTCTTAGTTAATTTGCGTAATAAATCTATGTTACGGCATTCATTCACTTTAAGTTTTTCAACATTTCTACAAAATGATCCTAAAAACTTATATATTGAGTCATCTGACAGACTAGAGGTTTCCAAATTTTTAACTTTTCCTCCTACAATTTGAAGAAAAGTTCTGGTTCTCCACAGCGTCCATTGGTAGAAAATGTTTGTATTTAAATTTGCGTATTCGACTTTAGACCGCATTACCATAACATTGTAAAAACGTGCGCATGTAAGAGCAAAATTTATTTGATCTGTTGGGGCTAGTTCTTTGCAAATGTTTTCGAGGCAGTCATCGTTCAAAGTTAAAATTAAGGCATTTTGGTCTTTTTCAATAGGAGCACTTTTGGAAGCTCTATCAAGTATATCGATAAATTTTGCACCATCTGGTTGGTTAAAACTGTGGCAGGGTTCTACGCGAATTATGCAGTCCATAAAAAGTATGCAAGGCTTTTGTAAGGCCCTATAAAGAATATACACAACAATTGTTTAATAATTTGAATCAGAACAAAGAAGTTGATAAGCAGAAGGACGGCCAAAGAAACATTTATTATAATCTGACATTAATGGATCGATTATGGATAGCAACCGAACTTCAGTTGCGTTGCCAGCTGGCAACTGGAAATTTGTGGTTGCCAGAAAATCATTAAATAGCAACTGAAATTAATGGGTCGATTATGTATGGCAACCGAAATTCAGTTGCGTTGCCAGCCGGCAACTAAAAATTTGTGGTTGCCAGAAAAGCACTCAAAAGCAATTGAAATTGACAGCTCTCAGTTGCCAGTTGCCATCATTAATATGATTTTTGCCAACTGACAACCCAACTGAAGTTCGGTTGCCATTATTAATCGACCCATAACAGTTCTCAGTTGCCATCCGTAATGCCGTTTTTGGCAATTGGCAACACAACTGAATTTCGGTTGCCATACATAATCGACCCATAAACCTTTCGAATACAACGAAAGTTTTCCAACGCGGATTATATTTATGTGCACTGCCGCTCATTTGATTAAGTTTAACATTTTAACAATACTTTTTAATACTTTTTTTTAACAATACTTTTTGAGAGAACTGCTAAAAAGTATTGATAAAATATTAAGCCTAATCAGATGAGCGGCAGTGTATGTATGTAGGCCGGAGTTGCGAGGGAACGAACAAAATAAAAAATATTAAACGAATTCGTAACACAGGCCAATATGAATTGTGTAGCCTGGGGCTTGTCAGTAAATTTGGATACACATTGTAATGAGCTTAATTTTCAAAATAAAGGCACTAGTCAATCCAAAAAAGAGTCATTTAAGGCATTGAAGCTCAGTACTATGTCTATCAAAATTGACCGAGTAACTTCAGGTTACAAAAAAAACAAACTTAATTTTGTTGGCCTGTGTAATCTTTCACCTTTTATAATAACACGACTTACAAAGCCATATTCAGTGTAAATACATATTTTTATTTAAGCCAACACAGCATGTACTATCAAATAGAAAGTTTTTTACGGAATTAAACAACATGAACTTCTGTAAGTTTTTTTTTTTCTACACACAAATTTTATGGGAACGTGAAATACAGGTAGAAGTCAGAACCAGCCAATAACCGTGGAATGGTAACAGTGTTGCTCCCCACAACACCCCAGCACCGAAAAAATCCATGCAACATATACACGAAACACTCGTACATATTACGAAATATTTCGTAATTTCGCACCACGGAATTATTTTGTAAAATATGCGCAATGAACGAAAATAATTAAAAAATAAAAGTAAATATGTATTATTTATTATTTGGGCTCAAGGTCACTGTGACCTTGACACCTAATAATAAATAATATTTATCCAGTATAAGGTCGAATAAAGTAACAAATTAAAATAAAAGTAAAAAAAAGTTTGGCTCAACCGGGACACGAACTCGCAATCTTACTTTTTCAAGGCAAGTACTCTATCACTGAGCCGCTTTCTACTTATTTTATTAGAGCTAAAAATTTGATTTATTTACTTACCTCTGAAAAAGATGTCAATTTATAAAAAAAATTTTGTTGGTTTATTTTTTTATTTCAAATAGGTATATTTTTTAACAAGGAAAAGTGTTTACGAAAGATTTCGTTACTTTCGTTAATTTAAAAACACATTAACTAAACTGTTTTTCGTAATATGTATGAAAGTTTCGTTGTTCTACGAAAAAAATAACTACGAAAGTTTTTTTCGTGCAATGTTGCATGGATTATTTTCAGTGAGACGAACCACGCTCCGCCATTTTAAAAAGTATTTGTAGTCTAACTGATATTTCACGTATTCTTCTGCGTTTTGCCATTTAAATAATGTTTTTTTTTATTATCAATATGGGTGACCTGCCACTTGCTGGTTTTATATGTTTTACCATCCTAGGGTTAAGCTTATTTAGTTAAGACCATGATTCGCTATACTCCACAATCAGCGTTACCGTTGTGCGACTAAAGTCGCATTTTGCCCCTTTTTTTGACCGCGTTGCCACTTTGTGTGCCCCTTTGTTTTAAATCCCCTTTTGAAGCACTTTGTATTATTTTATGCCCCTTTTGCCCCTTTTTGAACAAACTCAATTTTTTATATTTGCCATAAAAGTACGCAGATGACCAAGCTTCTATATATATGTATGTCATGAAGCCGAGCGAGCCGAGAGAGATATTAAGACCATATTTCTTTATTTTTTTTATCAAAAGCTGTGTACAGCAGATACCGCATATAAGTACATCGCATATAAGAAAAAACCGCTTATAAGAAAGTGGACCAAAAACACCGTGTCTTTTTCTGTACTTTCCATAGAAAAAATTTTCCATAAAACAAAATCGTATATAAGAAAAAACCTGATATAAGAAACTTTTTTCAAACACGAAAGATGATAAATGATATGAAAAAAGATTTTATATAACAAATTTTTATATTGCAAACTAAATTCTTTTTTCACTATTTATCTTCTGTTTGAGCTATTTAAGTTAGTTTTCTATATGAATTGTTTCGTATACATAGTAAAAATTTCAACTATCGAACTTAATTTGTTTTACTTTTTATAGAAATATATTATATATGTATGCTTTATTGAACAGAACGCGAAAACTCGCAAGTTCGCCAAAAATTGCTTATTGTATTGATGAAATCACTAAAGCTGTAAAGATTAACAAAATCTTAAAAGATCATAGAGATCGCGAAAATTCGCAAGAAACTGCTAACATTGTGAAAATTGCAATGTCTTTTAAACGTTTTTGTTGCTTAATTCTGAATATTAGAAGTAAAATATTATGAATGCGTCATTTTTGGATTTTATAATTTTTATTTGGTTTATGTATGACACAACTATCCCTTTTACTCCTTTCTTTTATTACATATTGTAGCAAAAGCTGCGAAGCTCTTCATCATAGACAATTAACTAGACCCGTCACTATACAACAACATTACGAAGATTGTATGTATAATTATCTCATTCATACAATCTTAATAAAAACAACAACATGCATGTAAGACTGCATAACACCAAGGCGAATTCAGTACCAGGTAGCCTTATCATCACAGATGATCATCTGCTGATTACACCCCATCAGTCAAACTCTATATAAGAAAAGAGAAAAAACTTTAACCCGAACTGTCAAAGCACAAATAAAAATAGTCCTAAACCTACTTTGTTTGTGTTTTGTTTTAATGATAAGGCCACTTGATATTAATTCGCTTTGCATAACACATATAAAACATATAAAACATATAAAACATATAAAACATATTTACTACAAAATATATATTAAGAAAATTACATAAAACAGATTTTGGCGACTTTTGGCGATTTTTAAAATCAATTTGGCGAAATAGCTCAGAAAAGATCTGACAACCCTGTTTTTAGCTGTCAAAAGTGAGTATTCTGTTCCATACTCTGTGCTCTTGATCAACTCAAGGTAGATTGAACAGGTACCACTACAAGAACAGCTGTTTTAGTAAATTTGAGAATGTGTGCGTCACACAGACAATAGATTTTGACACATGGCTTGGATTTTTCTATCAACAACGGGCATGTGCAAAGCGAATTAATATCAAGTGGCCTTATCATTAAAACACCACATATACAAAGTAGGTGTACGACTATTTTTATTTGTGCTTTGACAGTTCGGGTTAAAGTTTTTCTCTTTTCTCAAATAGAGTTTGACTGATTGGGTGTAATCAGCTGATGATCATCTGTGATGATAAGGCTACCTGGTACTGAATTCGCCTTGGGCATGTGTTAGTAAATTTGAGAGCTTATGAACAGAGAAACAAGCCAGTCGATTTCGAGCCGACGGCGCGCCGCCGCCGATTACATCGGCTCGTATCGGCTCAAAACCAGCCGCCGAGTTCGTTTAAATTTGTTCACGACTGCGTTGCAAATTTGCGTACTTTTTCCGAAAAAAAATTTTTACTACCTTTTTTTCCAAAATATCCGTATATAGGTGAGCCGCCGAAGATTCTGTCGGCGCGCCGCCGCCGACCCAAAATATGCCCAGCCGCCGCCGCCGATAATTTTGCCTCGGCTTGTTTCTCTGCTTATGAATGGACTTTAACGGCGAGTTTTGTATGGCGAAGTTTCCGTTAAAGTCCATGTTAATTCTTAATCGTACTTTGTGAAAAGGGCCGTTAGTGAATATATGATCATAATAAAATATAGCAAAGGTCGTACTGGTTCGGTTTAAGCCCAATAAGCTTTGCCCAAATCATGGCGCGAACAGAATATAGAAATACTCACCTGGCAGCTGCTTTTGGATCAGCAAAATAGATTAAACATCTTTTGCTCCGAGCCTTCCCTAATAAACGCACTTTAAACACTTCTCCAAATTGTTGGAAATATTCCCTAATCTGTAGAGCGGTGGCCTAGGAAATATGTACACCGTAGGTAAATTATTCGCAGAATGTCTCAAGCAAAAAATTGCAGGGGGCTTCCCGGCAGATACTTACATCTTCCGGTAACTGATAAGCATATAAATTCTGAATTAAAATGTGATCTTCTGTGAACGCTTGTTGACCATCAATCTCATATTTTGCGCCTTGAAAGGACATTCATCAATTATTTATACAATTAGCTTTCCAAATGTAGTTTGTGATTCAAACCTATGTATGTATATTATTCTTACCTGCCATTAGTGTCGTTGATGTAACTTTTACGAACTCCATTTGCTTTTTTAACTTCCAAGGTAGATTACTTCCAGGCTCAGTCTACTTTGTGGCTCTATTTGTGAAACAAATACGAATTAATATGAAATATATTTAAAATGAATTTGGTTAATTCACAATATGCCTTCAGACCAGTGTTGCCATTCCTCGTATTACTCAAATTGGGCATAATTGTTACTGTGGTGGGAACGGCCAATATATATTAACATCATTATAAAATGTTCCAACTCAATTTGTTCCATTCACCATCATTCGATAAATTTAGTGTCATCACTAAAAAAGCGGCATAATAAGTGCACAGTTGGCAGCGTTACGTCAGCTACTTTTATATTGCTCTGGTAGTTTTGTGTATAATGACCACAAGATACAATAATTACGTCAAACATGTGTATTTTTTGACAAGCATAATCTAATGTTTGTTGTATTTGTTGCTCTTATATAGTCACCTGTACATTAGCGCAAATTGATGGTATATGTTGGTAGCCCTACGTCTATAACTGATATATTTTTATCCATGATACAATACAGGTACATAATTAACAAAAATTCTCATCAGCTGTATTTTGTATGTACGTGTTTGGTTGTGTGTACAACGAATTTTGTTGTTGCTCAGTATGCAATTTTTGACAACTCACATGAGGATTTGACAACCTAGTTGAGAAAAATTTTCTAATGCATGTACCTGTATTATTGTATCATGATTTTTATCATGACAAAAGTCAAAGTTTATATTGAAAAATAATTTGTTTTATGTTAGCTGCTTTTTATATATCGAGTTTGACATTTGTCATGATAAAAATTAGCATATATAGACGTAGGGTAAGTGGAATAAGCTTTTTTGACAGCCCAAAACAAATTCTGCACAGCAAAATCTCTTGCGACTACCTGATGTTGATATGCCTTGACTATTGGTTATCCTGTGCTTATTGTGAATTAACCAAATTTAATTGGTAGCCCTACCTGCTGTGTTTCACAAACAATAACAACCAGGATACAATAATATTGTATCATGAATAACAACATCACAGACAGAACCAACATTATCTTGGAAGTAATTTAAAGTATCAAATTGAGTGCGTAAGAAAATCTCATCAAAGACACCAATGCCATGTAAGAATAATATACATATGCTGGAAGCACATATTGCAATTGGAATACTAATTGTATGTAACTAATGAATATCCTTTGTAGATGTACACCATACGAATGTCAGAGGTAAGGCCGTAACGGAGGACGATATAAAAGTCCTTCATTTGTGTGCTTATCGTTTACCTGAACATGTAAGTATTAGCCGGAAAATTTCCTTAAATTTTGTGCCTAATTTGCAATGTATGTATATATATTTATAACTTAGGTCACCGCTATTAAGGTGAAGGAACATTTTCAAAAATTTGGTGAAATATTGGAAGTGCGTTTGCTGGGGAATTCTAAAAACAAAAAATGTTTCATCTATTTTGCTCATCCAAAAGCAGCGGCCAAGTGAGTGATTATTATTTTCGCGCCATGATTTGACGCAAAGCAATTTGGGCTTAAACAACCAGTGTGACCGTTGAAATATTTTTATGATTTTTTTTTAATAATTATTAAAATTAGCATAAAGGGCAAAAAAACTACGCAATCGGCTTGGCAAACGTATTTTTTTCATTTGCACACAGACAACAAAAAACTAGCTCGTACAAGCAAAGATTTTTCACATTAATTACTAATTTAAACTGTAATTTTCCACGACCTCACTCTATGGAAATTTTGTTGCAAATGAGCTAATTTTACAATAGTCTATACAATCAGTTTGCCACAAATTCAACATGGCAGTCAAAATTAGTTGATTTTTCTACAAGCAGCCTGCCAACCCGCTTGTCAAACGTAAAAACGCCGCCATATATTACACAACAGGCTTGTACAAACGCAAATTTTTGTCATGTTTGGCAATCCGCTTGCGCAGTTTATTTGGCCCTTAAAAAATGGTGGTACCATGGTGTAATAATGGTTGATATAATGGTGTAATTGGTACCAAGACTGGTACTGTCTTCTAGTGATGTGCAAAATGGAAAAAATGTATCGATATATATCGTATCGATATTTTTGAACAGTATCGATATATATTTAAAAAAAAATCTATATATCGAAACGTATTTAAATAAAAATTTAAACAAAAAATAAAAAATTAATTACAAAATATTACATAAGTGGCATCAATCTTACACTTATATGTTAGTTAAACCAGTACTCATCGTATATGTTCATCAGGAGCATTCTTTGCCTTATGTGTTCCCATGTCAATCAGATTCTTTGATCAGGGACTGCTAAATTTATGGGTCGATTATCGATGGCAACCGAACTTCAGTTGGATTGCCAGTTGCTAAAAATCATATTACGAACGCAACTGAAGTTCGGTTGCCATTCATAATCGACCCATTTCTCTTTCGGACGATACTGAAGAACCCTGACACATCAAAAGTTTTAAAGCATCTTCTTCGGTCTCATTGTATATATATACGAGCCGATTAATGTTCGGCACACTGGTGCCGGTATGAGCGACTATGTTGTAGTGTCTCCATATTGACTGTTATTCCTGCCTGTTCTGTACATCGAGTCGATTTGAAAACGCTCGATTTAGATAAATTAAATCCACTTATAGCAAACTTTTTTCAGATTTTTTGCAGCTTCATACATTTTAGAGCTGAAAATATATCTGAAATTAATTTACACTATACGATTTTATATACATACACCAATGGGAGTATTATTTATTTTTGGAAAACGAGAAATTTACTCGGATTCGGTTTACAGAACAGGGCCGATTATGAAAAAAGCCCTTTTTCTTCGCGTCATTTTAAAAAAGACATGATGCATGCATGCAGTGATGCCAGTTTCGTTGCAAAACTGAAAAATGAATGAAAAATGGCCGCAATTTAAAAAATAAGAAATAAAAAATGACCCCAAAAAATAGGAAAAAATGGCCCCAACGTTTGTGCTGTTGTTTTCAATACAAAAATTTGGGGTCATTTTTGGTTTTGGGCCAATTTTTATTGGGGCCATTTTTCATGGAGCCGTTATCTGCATTTAAATTGAAATAAATCAAAACAAAAAGTAAATCAAAATTTCTTATTAGAACGTTGTCAAAACATTTTACGGGTTGAAAATGTTATTGTTAACAAACAGCTTTGCTTTTTCTATAAAAAAAGTTATCTACCCATCTCTCTGTTTTGGCTTCGATTTGTCTCTTCAAAAATTTTTCTCTTTATTTCTTTATAGGGCCTTGAAAAATTCTGTCATACATTTTATGGAATGCTATATTCGTGTAGAACCCTGCCACAGTTTTCGTCAACCAGATGGTGTAAAATTTATCAATCTATTTGATAGAGTATGTAAAAGTGGTCCTATTGAAAGAGATCAAGAGGCCTTAATTTTGACTTTAAACGATGACTGCCTCGAAAAAATTTGCAAAAAACTACCTGTTAATGATCAAATAAATTTTGCTCTTACATGTGCACGTTTTTACAACGTTATGGTAATGTGCTCTAAAGTCGAACACGCAAATTTAAATACAATTATTTTTGCAGAACTTTCGCTGTATAAAACTAGAATTTTCCTTCAAATTGTGGGACCACAGGTTAAAAACTTGGTATCAAATAGACTGTCTGAATATGCAATATATAAATATTTAGGATTATATTGTACAAATGTTGAAAAACTTAAATTAATTACATGCCTTAACATAGAATTTGTACGCAAATTGACTGAGAAAATGCATTTACTTCAGGAATTAGAATTGAGCGATGTTGAATTAACTGATAAGTTTGTTAAATACTTTAAAAAATTCAAAAACTTAAAAAGTTTAAGCATCGATAACGATATTATAAAAGGTGAGTGGAAAGTGTATATTTATTAATATAATAATAAGTATATTTAAAATATGTCTTTTATAATCAGGAGATAATATTTACCTTCTTAATGGCCTGGAAAAATTATCACTTGCTCAAAGTAGATTCATTTCTTCAAAGAGTTTTAAGAAAATTTGTAAAAATCTTACAAAATTACATTACCTCGATACTCGAGAATGCATTTTCTTATCAAAGTACGATTATGAACACATGTCACAACATTTATTACAATTGGAAATCCTCAAATTATCCGGCAATTATGAAGACTTCAACTGCAGTGCAAAATTGCCAAAACTGAAGCATTTGGAAATACAGGGAATTGGCAAACATTCAATTGGGGAAAATTTTTTTAAAAATTTAGCAACATATCAAGCCCATCAAATGGAAGTCTTAAAATTGGATTTATATAATAATATAAGCTGGAAAATGGCATCTTTAGTGGCTGAATTAAGAAAATTAAAACTTTTAGATTGCAACTGTAAAGGACTAAATGATGAAATGTTGTTCATATTTTCACAGTTGACTGAATTAGAAGAAATTTATTTAGGGGACTGCTCCTTGATCACTAATCAGTCTGTATTGCAACTTTTGGAAAATTGCCTAAAATTGAAACATCTGGATTTGAAATGTTGTTATAGACTCACACCTCAACTTCTTGCCAATGTACTAACATTATTAGAAAATCAACGAGCTCGTTCGCTACGCACAGTCAGAGTACACATGGCACTCAGTATTGGCCGTATGGATGATATTATGATTAATGTAAGTACATAAATGCTTAAGGTTCAATTAGACGTACCATACCATAACATCATAGCCATAACCGTGGCCATAGCCATAACCATACTTACTGCCTTCGATTAGTTTTACCTTAACCATAAGCAGCTTTTTTCATCAATTTTATTCGAAAACATGCTAAAAAATTAAGTCTACGAATATACAAAGATGCACAAACGAAAATATAAATTAATGGGTCGATTATGGATAGCAACCGAACTTCAGTTGCGTTGCCAGCTGGCAACTGAAAATTTGTGGTTGCCAGAAAAGCACTAAATAGCAACTGAAATTAACAGTTCTCAGTTGCCAGTTGCCATCCGTAATGCCGTTTTTAGCAACTGGCCAACCAACTGAGGTTCGGTTGCCATCCATAATCGACCCATAAAAAATTCATCGACTATAAAGAATAAAATCAGAACAGAAAAATATACAGTAAATTCGTTCTCAGCTTATGGTTATGGCAGAAAAACAAAATTCAATTGGTTCCTATGGCTATGGCGTTATGGCAAGTCAGATATAATCAATTACATAGTTGTACATAAGGTTGGTTCGAACTAGAGATGAGCGATATCTCAGTACCTGTGATTTAATCACTGTTACTGAAAAATCACGATTCACAGTTGTGACAAAATTTGTCAAGTAACTGCTACTTGCAAAGTTGTTCTTTTCTATTTGTTACATACAGAAAATTATGATATTTCCCTGTTTGTGTGGGTAATAACGTTTTTTATTTACGTACAATAACAACAAACTAATAGTGTAAATATTTCTTGTGTTCTCTTTTTCATTATTATTATTTCTTTTTAAAATTCAAAGTATAATTTAAGGCGTATTTAAATTTGCCTTGGTATATTAAAGTACAACGTTTTTGTTGTAGAGATGCATGTGTGCTCTGATAATTACATCGCTATAAGAGAACTGAAAATAGTGATCACAGTCACAGTTTTAAGTAACAGTGATTTTTAAATCACGTTCACTGTTCACGATGTTCTCTAAAAATCACGGGTTAGCTCATCTCTAGTTCGAACAGCAGTGTTCTATAGTTATGGCACGTCTAATTGAACCTTTACATATAGAGTCTAATATTTTAAAACACAACACAAAGTGATATTTTGTATGAAAAACAGACAAAAAAAACAGCGAAAACTGTGTATATTCAATTCATTTTATTGTTAAAGCTCAACCTATAAAATTCAATTATTCAATAACTCGGAATTTTTAAAAATGTGTTGTTAAAAAATTTTTGTTTGTGGTATTGAGTTATTCCATTTAGCCGGGTGTGACCATTTTACACACAATTTTTGTTATAAATGAAGATTATAAAATTTTTTAATTAAAAAAACGTTGCGGCTCACAAAGACATTAAGCTTAAAGTCGTTGAATAACGGGTAGACACTGATAGAACATGATATCTGCTCAGAATGGTCGTCAGAAAGCTGCGACGGGTGTGACCTTACAAATCATAGTTTTAAAGAATTATCACTTTCAGTATAAATTCTGTAAAATTTTGACTATAAGGTACACAATAATTTTGGTATAGATATCTGTTCAAAGTGTTTTTAATTGTATTATGTATTTGCTGTTTGACAAAAAATTATTTTTCTTATAAAAAAAATATTTTTAAACTGAGGGTGTGACCTAGTACGAAAATTAAAAAAAATCGAAGAAATACAGCTTTTTATTGATTTAATTAATATAAATAATATAAAGATAAACTCATAAGAAAATAATAAGACATTAAATTATTTGCTATCCGTTCTATTATAGACAGCAGAATACTCTAGCTGAATAATTTTTTAAATTCAATAAAAAGCAAAAAAAAAAGTATATTCTTTTCAGAGATAACTGTTTTTATTAATAATGAGAAAGGGAATAAAAGAAAATCTGAAATAAATATTAAACACACAAAGAGGAAGAGCAAAATGTTTCTACATGATCATTTAAAAGTGCCTCAAGTTGATTAAAAAATATTAAATAGTGTATTTTTTATTTTTTCTATAATTGTCATTCTCTAAAAAAAAACATCAATTGAGAGATTTTTATGAAAAATGAGAAAATTATTTTTTCCTTGCATACACTGAAAATAATCCATGCAACATTTTACGAAAAAAAATTTCGTAGTGACTTTTTTCGTAAAATATACGAAACTTTCGTATATATTACGAAAAAACATTTAGGCAATATTTTTTTGAATTTACGAAAGTAACGAATACATTTCGTAAACATTTTTCCTTGTTAAAAAATATATTTGGAATAAAAAAATAAATTAAAATAATATATTATAAATTGACGTATTTTTCAGATGTAAGCAAATAAAACTAGTTTTTAGCTCTTATACAATAAGTAGAAAGTGGCTCAGTGGGTAGAGTACATGACTTGAAATATGATGATTGCGACTTCGTGCCCCGGTTGAGCCATACTTTTTTTTAATTTTATTTTTTGATTATTTTCGTACATTTCGTATATTTTACGAAAGAATTTCGTGGTGCTAAATTACGAAATATTTCGTAATATGTACGAGCGTTTTCGTGCATATGTTGCATGGAATTTTTTCAGTGTAGGGCCGTTTTACGTGGAATCACTCTAATATATGTAACGGTTTTAACGTTTTCACATTAATGCTTATACATGAGAGATGTCGAATTTATAAGTTTAGACTACCGGCAACAAAAAAAAATTTTCAATTTGTTGTTCAGTGTTTGTATAAAATGTTTGTTTTTCATATAAATTTCATCACTACACTAAAAAATTCATGGAACATATACATATGTATATGCAAAAACATTTCGGAAAGCCCTAAAGCAAAAAAAAAACTTCCCCCAAAAATTTCCAGCTCAAATCAACTAAGAAAAAAGGTAAAAGTGAACTCATCCGCTCTGATTTTGATAAAACTCGGTATAGACTTCTTTTAATATAGTTTAAACACAGATATAAAATATTAAGTTCCTGAGTCGCCTAATTAAGGAGATATAATAATGTCAATATTTAAAAATTATATCTAAAAAATTTAGTTTTCTTATATAATTACACATATCTCAAAAAATTTTGGAGTTACAAAGCTCAACAATATGCCGTTTTAAAGGTAATAAGACCGTCTTCAGTATAGTAAAAATAAAAAATTTATATATCCGAAAATTAAATTCGCTATATCTTAAGAAACGGCAATTTTAAAATTTTCAAAAATATATATGTTTTGCTTCACTTTCATATCTACATAGACCTCTTAGCCCTAAAGTGGTAAAATTATTATATCCAAAGTTACAGATAAAAATCTATATGTTGTATGAATTATGTTCAGTGTAAGATGATAAATTCGTGTACATATGTATATTCTTTTATTTTAGGCGATTTCAGCGGTGGATAATTTTTCAAATATACTGAAGATTAATGTTAAATGTAAGTCTATTATTAAATTAATTATCCAATTCACAATTTATTGTAGGAACTGTATGTTGTATAAATGTTGTTCAGATTTCCACATATGTATAATTTGTCTCTAAGCACGTCTTTTAAGATATTTATGTAGAATCTACTAGTGGCAAAAACAATATTAGGTTATTACTCAGCATTCAGTAGAAATTCCCTTTCGCATATTTACAACGTTCTATTAATTAATTTCGTTTTTATTAAATAAATAAATCACATACGTAACTTAAAATTATTTCTATTCAATAATAAAAACATTAAAAACAGATCGGCTTAGTGTTTAGGCTCTTTCTGGTAAAGTGCATTTAGTCGGATACTAGAAATTACCAACAACATTTGTACAATATACAACTCCTACAATAGGTTGTGAATTTGACAAATATGTTATTTGCGTACATATTTATGACTAATTCCAAAAAATTTGGAATCGGTTGTCACATGCATGTCAACGGATCTGAATAAAGACTTTGTAGACCAATATTTCACTTACCTGTGTGCTATGTGTCGTTTTTAGTATTTTCAATTTCGCTGCAGTTTTCCAATTATCGTGGGTCAACGTTCGATTTTTTAGAAAAATTTAATAAAATATCTCATATTGAAATTAATATAGCTTTACAACCGATAATGCGATTTGAACAAATAAAATATGTATGAAAAGCTTAAGTCATAAGGTTTCCAAAACTAGTACTAAAAATATACAGTTTCTTTAAAGAAGTATTGCAAAAATTTTAAAATAAAATAAATTTGCAAATATCTCAAAAACCTCATCTTTAATTTTTTAAATAAAGTCTCTGTTGATAGGGCATAGTGTTATGCATAACATAACTAAAATTTGGAGGGGGAACTCCATGGGATAAAAAAAATAAACATACTTTACTACGAGGTTCTCATATAATTTTCTAAGAAAAATTAATTTAAAATTTAGACAGACTTACAAATTGCTACTTTTTACATCCGTTTTGAACAAAACTAAAATTTTTCTAATCAGTTTGAAGCGTTATAAAATAATATGTCCTCAGTTTTTTCGCACTACTTACAGATTTTTTTTTACGGGCATATCTAATATTTGAACTGGGTACACCAGTATATTTCACCTTAACTCGAGAACAGTATGTCCGCTTTCGATCACCAAAAGATCAACAGATAGATGCATGCTAAAATTACCTACAAACTACCTTAATACAATTATGTAAACAAATCAGTGGTTTCTTAGTTATTCACAAATTATTATCGAAAAATAGTGTTTATAAAAAAAAACTCTAAAAATTGTAAACAAAATTAAAACTGCAATAATTAAAACTTTTAAAATAAATGCTTAAGGACCTCTGTGTTGCGAACAAAATAAGACATAAATCATGAAAATCGATGGACAAATGTCGATTTTATTCACAATTAAGCGAAGGAACTCAATTGATAAAAAAACATACCCGATTATTGTATTTTTTGATGAAAGTATGTAAAATTTTTTTATTGTGTAGATATGGCAAGTGAGTGAAGATAAATATTACCAATATGTTTCCGCATTTGTGAGAAAAGTTAAATATGTTTTCCCTCTTTTGAGACGTTTAATATAAACTTGCTTTATTATGAATTGAATATTTTGCCTTGTGGGCACATCAAAGGAGATTACTCAATAGTTCAAACCTCAAATTGAGGGTGTAATTCACTCCCATTCACTAATTTACAACAATATTTTCTAAAACATAACTTTTTCTTAACTAAATATCCTAATCACTGAACTTCTGATTCTGAGAGGAACTCCTGATTCTGAGAGGAATTTTTTTCGTTTTGGTGTCCTTTTCGTTTTTGCTCTTTTTCCTTTTGGCAATGTTTTTCGTTTAATTTTATTTTTTTTTTTGTATTTTATATATTTTTTTGTTTTTGGTGACTTTTTTTAGTTTTTCGATGATATTTTAGTTATGGCGAATTTATCGACTTTTTTAGTTTTGGCGCTTTTTTTGTTTTGGTGATGTTTTGCGATTTTTTAGTTTTGGCGATTTTTTTCGTTTTTAGCGATTTTTTGTTTTTTAACGATTTCTTTCGTTTTTTTGCGATTTTTTACTTTGGCGATTTTTTTATTTTTTGCCATTTTTATAGTTTTGGCGATTTTGTTAGTTTTTGGTTTTTGTCGATATTTTTAGATTTGACGATTTTTTTAGTTTTGCCGCTTTTTCCGTTTAGGTGATTTTTTTAGTTTTGCTGTTTTTTTCGTTTTGGCGAATTTTTCGTTTTTGGCGATTTTGTTTCAGTTTAGCGTTTTTTTTTACTTGTTGGGGATTTTTTTAGTTTGGTGATTTTTTTGACGATGTTTTAGGTTTGGCGATTTTTTTAAATCTTGGCGGTTTTTTTAATTTGGCCAATTTTTTAGTTTTTTTACGATATTTTTAGTTTTGTTTGAGAAGATACAGCTTATTTCAAAATTACACAAGCTGATAGAATACCATTTAATTTTAAGTCGCTACTGTTGCCTTTAAAATGCTTCACTAGCTGTGATAATTTCAAGAGTTTGCCTCTTACGGTTTACAAGATACAGCTAATTTTCAAAATTACATTAACTGATAGAATACCCTTTAATTTTTATTTTGCTTAGATTTCAGTATTAATTGATGTAGTCTGTATTTTTATGTTGTTTAAATTTCAGTGTTAATTGGTGTAGTCTGTATAATAAATAATACACTTCTGTTGAAAATTTCAAGTGTCTATATATAAGTTTCTGTATATTACATTTCAACATGTTTCGTTGCTCGCGTTGGAACACCTTTCAATTTTTAGCTGTCATACAGGTATGTTCTGAAATCACTGTGATTTCAAACCACGAACGATTTTAAATCACCCGACTGATTTTTTGATGTTCTGAAAATCACGAGATTTTTAATTTTTAGTAGTGATTTTCATTGTTCTAAATCACGAGATGACAGCTGATTTGCTTTGTTTGACTCCTAAAAAGGAAAAGTAAATCACAAAAACTGTAAACAAAACTAAATGAAGTTGCCACAAGAAATACAGCGTCATCTCAAATTTGTAAATTTTAAGATTCTTCTGTGTAAAATAATTAATTTTATTACAAAAACAAATAAAGAACAAATCATATTAAGTCTATATAATCATATTATTGCAGAGTTCAAAGCAAAATGCTTAAAAAACGCCAACTGATTTGAAATCGTCATCCTGTTAGCTGTCCGGTTTCAAATCACGAGATTGCAAACATTTTAGTGCGTAGAACACCTTTTCAGTGATTTCAAATCATTTTACGATAAAGTGATTTTCAGAACATGCCTGATAGATATATTTGTTGTTGTAGCGGCCATAGTTATACATATTCTGTGAAAATTTTAGGACCATACCTCTTGCTGTTCTCGAGAAAACAGCCTGTGACAGACAGACAGGCGGCGTAGCGAGAACAATAGGGTTCCTTTACACTTTTGGGGTATGGAACACTAAAAATTAAACGTTTTAGTATAAGGCCTCCGAAAAGAATTTTTAATTTATGTATCTACATATTTATAATAAAAACTTTCATTTTATACAGATGAAGCAGATGACGATGAAAATTATATATATGATTCTGATGCAATGAATGATCCCGAAGTGAATGCTATGTACTATAATAGACGTATGTATATTGAATGCTTAAAATTAATAAATATACATAATTTATTAGATTTATATGAGATATTCTCAGAAATTAATTATTTGAAAAATGTTATTTGTTGTGGGCTTAACTTTTGCATATGCCTGCATTTCGTTGCTGCTAATGCCAACTTATCTATGAAATTTTAACCATCATGTTTCATCAGGTTCATCACATATAAGCCTTGCAGAGCTATATAATTATAATCTGCTCTTTCTAGGAAACTCGATGGCCTGGTATAGAAGAACACATAACTTCCGATGATCTCACCTTATTGTGCTCGGCCAAACTTGAGAAATCCATTGGTGTTGATTCTCTTCTAACAACGATAGAGAAAAAGTCCCTTATCAACTGGAAACCATTCTTTAACAAAGTGAATATCAGTCAGATTCTGCACACCAGACCAACATATCTCATTTAATTTTGCAATAAACTGAAAAACTCAGCAATAGAATCTACTTATGCGGAAGGAAGCCTTAAGGCAGCCACTTTATGGTTCACATAAGAATCACCTTTATAGATGGGAAAGAGTGAAGGCAGCCATCGCAATTCTCGGCTACAAAGTACAGTGCAGAAAATAATGACGTATTTAGGTTCGCTTTCTTGCACCTTTAGTACATCCCACCTCTGAAAGGCCACGATTTCAAGGTAGAAAGTGTCCATGCCATCTATCACTCCTCAAAATTTTAGCTCTTGGACCATAAGACCACAACAAATAAAAATGTTCAAATAATTAATAAATTAATTACACAGACCACCAAAGAAAAACTTTTTGAACGAACCTACAACATTTCTAATCAATTTAATGTGGTAAAAAATACTGTGTCCTCAGTTTTTTCCTATCACCCACAGATTTGTTTTAATAGTCCTGTGTAATATTTTCACTAGGTCATTATATTTTAACCCTAACTACACAGAAAAAACTAAATTTCATTTTCAGTAAAGAAATTCAATGAATTAGTAAATATTTTGTCTAGAAACGGACGGACCTACAAACAAATTTGTAAATACAGACAAAAATGTCTCAACAATTTCATTGAAAAAAACCGGGGTTTTCAGTAAACAAATTGTCCAAATCTATAAAATAATTTGTGTAAAAATATATGCAAATTCTAAATGAACTAATTTATTGAATCAAACAAAAATATTTACTGGATTTTCTGTAATATATCAAACAATATTATTGTCTGAATTTATAAAACAATTTGTCTAAAAATATTTACAAATTCTAAACAGAATAGTTTACTGAATCAAACAATATTTTCTGGATTTTTTGTAATATATCAAACACAAACTTTTTGTCTGAAACAGTAACTTTTTTTCAATATTTTTAAATTGTAAATAATAACATCATCATCATCCATCAAGCATTTATAAAATTTCACTTTGTTAAATGTGTTCAACTCTGTGTATGTTTAGCTAAAGACTAAAAAAATTAATGAGTACTAACGCAACAACATTAACGAATTGATTCACTCAGAAATCTGCAGTAAACAAACATTACAATCTCAATCCTTTTGTAATCACTGTTGTTGTTATTTTACGACACAGAAACTTGGTTTTTGTTGTTGTTTATTGGTGTTTGCGTCCTAAATAAAAGTCAAACAAAAAATTCACTGATTCAGTATAGAATATTTACTGAAAATTAAATTATATTTTGGACAAACTTTTGTTTGAAAATATTGGTGATAATTTTTTCTGTGTAGAACACGGTCTGCTCAATTTCGATCAGACATTTTAGGGTTTTTTGATCGAATTCGAACACACCGTTCTCGAGCTAGGCTGAAATATACTTAGTGAAAATACATATTATACTTGCCCATTAAAAAATCTAAAAAAAACTGATACAACACTCGGTTTTAGGATCTAAAAATACATGACATTAAAGCAAATAGGTTTAAAAGTCTTCAAAATACTTGATTTCATTGGCCTGTTGTTATTAAAGTAAATCTAAAAGGAAAAATCCTTGATGTTTTCAAATATGTAATACTTTTTTTTATAATTAGTGACCGACCGAGTGCATTTTTGTGAGACCTATGCCAACCACAAAGCTCGACAAAGTTTACAAAAATCGGCACAATTTTAATTTAATTTTATAAAAACGATAGATTTATAAAAGAAATAAATAGTTTTAAAACAAAGTTAAATTTAATTATTAAAAAATGCATAAAAAAATTCGGTCATTGGTAAAAGTGATTATTGGCTAAAACCGAATCCAATTAATCGGTCGGACACTAGTTATAATAAACATAATAATCTTCTTAAGTTTTATAATTGATTGTTTCATTTTATACAGGTTTCTTTTATCCTAATACCTCTTCTTCTGATTCCGATTTCGATTCCGATGACTGATAAGCACTTTTAACTTAACTACAATAACATAAGAAACACTCTTAACTTATGAAATTAATTTTGTAATGAATAAATTGTTTGGATTTATATTTTTATGTTTCTCTTTTTGCCAAAAAGTTCAATAAATGTTAATTTTCTCATTAAAATATAAAATTAAATAAAAAGGTCTTCATAGTCAGTAATTTAATTGTGCAATAATCAAAGCAATACTTTGCAAACCGGTTGCACAAATTTACTGCATTTACGAATTCACTCAACATTTTTTAATAAATAATAATTAAGGGTCACTTTTTGAATAGGATATTAAAGATTAAATTAAATTTAGTATCTGTATTTACTCTTTGAGTTGACTTTTTTAAATATTTTTTTGCTAGTTTAAGTGGGCAATGTTGGTGGTTTAATCCTAATCTAGCAAAAAAATTTTAAAAGTCAACTAAAAGAGTAAATACAGATATTAAATTAAATTTTATCTCTAATCCGGTATTCAAAAAGTGGCCCTCAGGGTCAAAATCGCAGTCTGTAGTTAACTAACGCCCTTGGTTTAACTAACAATTTTTCATTTAAATACCATTGGTTAAACTATCATCATTTCTAGGCTTAAAGGTGAAAAAGGGATTAAGTTTAGCATCGAAAAGCTTAAGAGTTAGTTTTTAAGAACGAGATTAAGTTAAATTTAATATCTGTATTTACTTTTAGAGTTGAGATTTTTAAAAATCTATTTTAGCGGCCAATGTTGGTGGTTTAATCCTAATCTAGCAAAAATATTAAAAAATTTAGTCAACTTAAAGAGTAAATACAGATATTCACCCCTATCGCGGATGTTATGGGAATAAGTTGTTTGGGAGCAAAACTATATTCCCATTCCCAACAAACCAGGAAAAAAATACACGTATTTGACGTAATTATACACAAAACTACCAGAGCAAAAAATAAGTAGCAGACGTAACGCTGCCACCTACCTGTACACTTAAGTGTAATAGTTATTACACCATGTTTCTTCCAACTTTATGCCGCTTTTTAGTGATGACACTAAATTTATCGAATGATGGTGGGTGGAACAAATTGAGATAGGAACATTTTATAACGATGTTGAAATATGTTGGCCGTTCAGCCCTGTATAATTGTTATGGGAAAATTCGCAAATTGATGGTAGCTGTTAGATGTTGGTGGTAAGTGGAAAAACCATATAAAAATCAAATATAAAAAATTTAATATAACAAATAATAAATTTTTTTTATAAATGCTGTAAATTTGTATTTACAACATTGTGAGAACGCTGTAAATTTAAGTTTACAGTGTTGTGGCAACATTAAAAAGAAGAGTCGGAGGACGGTCATTTGGCCTTATCGAGAGAAACAAGAAGCTTAACACAAGACATAAAGAAAAAAATAGTGAATTTCATAAAACCGAGCCAAAATAATTAATACAAAATTGTGTTTTTTTTTCTTATTATTATAATTATTCCAATTAAAAACAGCAGAGTTCAAAACCTTTTTAAAGTTTTATTTTTATATTTTATTAGAGCTTTGTTTTTCCTTCTTTATATGTATGTGAATAATATTTAATGCTTAAGTATTTCTTTTTTATAATTTAAATGTGTTTTCTCTTTAAATTTATTCAGGATGTTCATAAAATCCAGTGATTGGAAACGGAATACCAATTGTGAGCGGATTCATGAAAACGCTTTGCTTTGCTCAAAAAGTGTTTATTTTTTTAATTCAAAATTCAAAATATCGTTTACAAAGTTGTATATTTAGTGATTAATTCATATAAATTCATGAACAATTTATTCTGTTTCTGAACAGAAATTTCCCAAATTCAAGTACAAGCTGATTTCATGAACGCAATCAACGCGGGTTTTGTAGAGAAAATGGCACCAAATCAATTCGTTTTGGATTCTTTGAACATGCTGCTAATAATAGTTTGAAAATATTTATGTAGTTTTGTAATTTTGTTAATTTAAAAAAATTATAGTTTTCAAATAATAAGTAATAACTGTCAAATGTATACAGGAGGTGCAGCGAGAGAGAGAGAGAGAGGATGATGGCAGAAAAAAGGGATAAAATTTAAAAAGGGTAAAAAAAAATTTTTTTAAATAATAGTAGTAAAACTAATTAAACATGTTTATATGTAAATTAATATTAAATTTGTTTTCAAACTACATATTTAAAAAAAAAATAAGATTAAAAAAACAAGTTGTTTTCTACACGTAGCACATATTTTCATACTTCGGGTGGTTTGTTTAAATTAAATTATTTCATAACACTTAAATAATGCAGATACATCCATAATAAGAAATAATGTGAAAACACAAAATTATGTATGAATGTATGTATAATGTGTATACTACATTTAATGTAAATACATATGTTTCAAAACGGATCAAAAAGATAAAAAACCGAATTTGCCTTATAGAAAAATAAAATTTGCAAATTTAATTTTAGCGGATTATTTTTTGTAAAATTCTTTTGCATGAGTAAATTGTTAAAGTATGGAGAATAAAAATTGATTTTTTTTTTGTTTCTTTAAATATGTGTCCTTCTTTTTGTCGAGTTTTGTATTTAAATTAATATACATTTCAAATCTCTTTTTCTTGCTTGTTGGAAAATTTATGTTACTAAATTGTTCTATGTATTTGTTGTTTTTAAAAATGTTGCCATGGCACTGAAGAGGCAAGATTTAACCAATTTTAAGCCTCAGCAGCGGATTCAGCAGCAACAGCAGCAGTAGCAGTAGCAGTATTTTCAGGTTTGATATCACCAGCAGAAGCAATTACACTAGACGCTACACTACTACTCTGCGAAGAAGGTTCCATTGTTTTATTGCTAGTATTGGCTAAGGTGTGGCCGGCCGCCTTAGCTGGTGTATTTGCTGTAGCATCTGTCCCGACTGGTTTATGGACTTCAGTAGGTGCAGTTAGTGGTGTTTTAACGACTGCAGGTGGTAACGCCGTTTCATTAGCTGGTTTACTTATTGCAGCAGCTACCTCACTGGCCTTTGGCGGCGGTAGTTCGTCATAAAGCGGCGTGGCAGATTTTGTATTTTTCTCACTGTCATCTCTTGCTGTGGTATTTGTAATGTTTGTTGTTGTTGTTGTTGTTGTTGTTGCCGGTGATGGTGACACTTTAGTATCTTTCACTTCAGCATCTTTTGTTTCCGGCTTTTTATCGCTAAGCGGCAATGCTGGTTTCTGTGTATTGCCAGCCTCATTAGTTGTTTTATTGTTAACGGCAATAGTTTTTAAATTGCTATTGAAGATATTGCTGGATTTGGCTGTCTGCATTTTTTCTTTCTTATCGTTTTTGGTGTCATAATCTTCTAGTTCACGATCCCAATCTTCTTCCGTATCTTTAGCACGTGGCATCATTTTGTTGTTATCATCTCGTGACATCATTTTGTTGTTATCATCTCGTGACATCAGTTTGTTGTTATCATCACGTGACATAAGACGAACGCCGCCAACACCACCGATTCCAGCTTGTATGCCTCGCCCGCCACGCATATCACGTTCATTGTCATTGCGATCACGTGGTGGACCACCAGGGCCACGACGACCGCCTCTGTTATTGTTATCGCGCATGTTAAAGCGATCAGCACTTCCCTCACGGTCACGAAAACGATTGCCACCACGCCTTTTATTAAATCCGCCTTCATCGCCATCTTCATCACTCCAATTACCACTATGTGGACCACCGCCTAAATTAGCATCACGGCCTCCACCAAATCCCCCACCCCTGCCGCCACGACCACCTCCTCGTCCACCGCCTCGTCCTCTGCCACGCCCACCAAATACATCGCTTATATCGCGGTCAAAGGGATTGTTTCTATTGAAAAATCCTGCAGAAAAAATAAAGCAAATAGGAAATAGAAGTCATCTAGTGTCCTTAAAAATATCTGCAAATAATGGTCGCTGCTGTGTAGCTAGGCCTTTCTTGACCAACCTTAGAATCGCACTAGTCTCCCCCGCCCCCCAGAAGTTAATTAAAAATATTAGAGTAATTTTGATAAAATAAGCGAACTGGAGGAACTATTTGGGGTTTAGCCCCTCCCCCCCCCCCCCTACAGAAAAATTTTTTGCAACGCTAATAAGTTGCGTGCAAAACTAATTTGCAAAAATTAACTTTTTTTGTCATCAGCTGAATCAAGACTTTAAATTGCAGCTAAGTCGGGTTCAAAATAATGAGCCTGATTGTGTAAGGCGTTGGCGTAACACACAATCAGTGTTGTTTAACATACTACAAAAGACGACATAGGCGGCGTTTACGCTAACGCCTTACACAATCAGGCCCAATGTTAAAGCCCTATTCACACTATGATAGTAATCACGACAGTTGCAAAGTCACAATCCCCCTGTTATGAAAGGCGACGTCGACGGCACATCAACACGACAGTAAACAATTGTCAGTTGTCTACTCATTGTCGACAAAAATTGACTGCTATTGCCAGTCTCTTTTACTATCTATCTGAAGCTTATGAAATTAGTCCAGCATGTTAATCACCCTTATTCCGTAACTATTTGTCGACGTCACGTCAAGACAATACCAGAAAATTGGCACATTTGTACTCGTCATCGACAACAATTTACTATTACTTACAGCCCTTTACTATTCTCTATGGCATAGAAAATGGGAAGAGGCTGTTAATAGTAGTAAATTTTTGTCGACAGCGAGTAGACAAGTGCCAATTTTTTTTGTATTGTCTTGACTTGACGTGACGTCGATATATAGTTACGGAATAAGGGGGAATATTAATCAATTGTTGTCGACAAAGAGTAAACAAGTGATCATTTTTTGATGTCGTGTTGATGTGACGTCGACGTCGCCTTTCAAATTCGGCTTCGCAGTGCGACAGTGGCAATTACTGTCACGATTTCTCATAGAAATAAAATGACATGACAGTGCTATCACGACTGTTCTGTCATGGTGTGAACATGTCTTTATGAGCAACATTCGAACTTCGACTAAGATCGAAAGAGCAGGGGGCAAATTACGCAATTCAATATCGATAAAAAAAATGTCAGTATAAATTATCAACTTCGTGATAAATCTTAGCTTCTTGTTTTACTTAACTCAATTTTTTTTGGACACAATCGTCCGTAATGTAGATGTAAATAATATTTAAACGTTCATATAAAATACTACCGAAATTGCAAAGATTACCGATACAAGAACAAACCCCGTTTTTTTCTCGTATATTTAAGTGTTCAATAAATTCTATTTTACCAAAGTTAAACTTATAAAAAATTATAGCAATTTCGTTTTAAAAATAAGTTGCTTCTTTTTTCAACATACCTGGTCCTTGTTGGCGGCCGCCACCACCGCCAGGACCACCACGCATAAACATGGGTGGCGCACCACCTGGTCCTCCTCTTTGATTAAATGCATTTGGTGGAGGTATACGCATCTGCATTAAGTTTGTAGGTTGATTGAAGCGATTTTGCATATTGGGATGAAAATCGTTACCACCGCCGTTAAAATTTGGACCACCACCTGCGCCCCGAGGTCCTGGACCACCTCGTTTATCAAAATCTGTAAGATAAAATAATTATATATGTATGTATATGTATGTATTCGTTTTTATTGACTGCACACAAAAGTTTTACCATTCATAAAATCAGGTCTGTGGGGTGGACCTCCGGGATTACGTGGTCCTCCCTCGGAGAAATTGTGTGGACCACCTTGAGGCGGAGGTCCGCCATTCTCACGCCATCTATCTTCATTGATGTCATCGTCTGGGCCAGTGCCGCCACCACGACCACCCCATCTAGAACCACCACCACCTGCATTACGATTACGCTCCCGAGAAAATGGTTCTCCAGAGGGGGGTCCAGATTTGTCCATGCTTCCACCTGCAAAAGTTGGTGGAGGGTGTGAAAAATGCATACTGCTTCCGCTGCTACTAGCTGGAGTATTCGCTGAACCTAAAGTAGCTCCCTCTTCGTCTTCCATTTCAATATCCATTTGATCGTCATTGGAAACATTGGAGGCCATTGCTGAAGGACCTCCTGATGGTGGTGGAAATTGAGCAGGATGTGTACCATGTGGTCCACCCATGGGAGGCATATGCGGGGGTCCCATAGGTGGGCCTCCACCGGGACCGCCCATACCAAAGCCCGGCATCATCATCATTGGATGAGGAGGCACTATATTAGGCGGCAAATGTATACTAGATATAGGTGGCATACCCATGTGAGGAGGTCCCATCATTCTTGGAGGTGCGCTCATGGGTGGAGCCATTGAGAATTGACCCGGTACCATTGGTAAAATTGGCGGTGGTCCACCAGTGGGTGGTGGGCCAGGTGGTGGCTGAGTTGTGTCTATACCAAACATCATACCTGGATTTCCACTAGGTGGCAATGTTGGTGGAGGTCCCGAAATACCACCTCCACTTACTAAATTCGCATGCTCACTTGCACTTTCTTTCAAACTCTTTAGCTTATTTATTTTTTCTTTCATCCAACCCGGCATTGAATCCTCATCGAACATACCACCTTCTTCGAGTGTATCAAAATCGGTGCTCTCATCAAGTTTATTCCATGGTATGTAAGTGACACCCAGCTCTAAATCCCAAAAATCTTTCCAATCCTTGCTCTTTACACCTTTACCAGCAGCCCAAGATATGGTTATGGCTCTACCTTGTAATTTATGATTCTTTAAGCCTTGCATGGCCTTGTAGGCATCTTGGCGACGATTCATAACTATAAAAGCACAACCGCGTGGCACAATTTGATCAATGCTCACAATATCGCCATATTCACCGAACGTATCGGATAATTCCTCCTGATAGACAAGTTTTGATAAATGGCCAACCCATAGTGTTGTACTGCAAACTGAAAAAAAATTTGAAATTATTATTTAAATATTTATTGAATAGATTACTAAAAATGTATACAGAATTCTCTTTGGAGTTGACGTGCAGCTGAAGGATTTTTGTAGAAATAAATATCTATGTAAATTAGGGTTGGTCATTGCTTTTATCAAAAGGCGTATAATAAAAACGGAATTTATACAAAATTCTAAGAAAATTACCCTAGGAAACTACGGGTCCAAGATAAAAATCTAGTTCCCTCCGCGAGACATCATTGGGTAAAAATATTTATAACCAAACAATATAAGTAAAATTTTTCCGATTTTGATAAAATTTTATACGAATGATGCCTCTGGCATAACTACCATTAATGCAAAATCTTGATTCATTATGCATTCTAGTTGACGAAATATTACGATTTGAAAATGAGAAAATTAAACAAAAATTTCATTTTTGCTAGACGCTTTTCCCTTTTTTTCTCACCCGAACAATTTGACCCAGCCTAATAATAAATACATATTAGAAGCTTGCAGCTTATCGTCTGCCGCGCCTTAAAATATATATTTCTCAACAATAGCGCCATCTACCGGTTCCAAAAGCATAATATCTTTCTAGGTCACACCAGCCATACTCACATAATTTCATACATAGCGAGGTATAAATTTATATGAAAATTAGATAAAATAGAACTTTAAAATACATATCATCTTATCTTCCCCTTTAGTCAGATTTTAATTTGCTAATGAAAATGAGCTGTTAACTATTAATTGCATCTTCAAGTCCAACCTATTTCTGCTATTATATTCCCTTCATCAGTTCGCAACTCACTCTCAGTGAGCAAAATAAATTTAAACAATTTGTATATAATAGAAAAAGTATATAATATAAAAAAAAACAAATATTCGCAACAACAAAGTATTAACATACACCGTTTGTTTAATATTTTATACATGTATGTATATTTTTTGCTTTTGTCGCGTAAATCATAAACCTATGCGCAAGTGCACAAATAACCAAAAACAAATAAACTGAGTGCTCTATGAGTGGCTCCAGCAATGACAAAATAACAACAACAGCAGCAAACAGCAGAAATGCCCATGTTACTGTTGTTGTTACAGAAAGTAAAGAAAAATTTACACTTGGCTTCAAAAGTATTCCACCGTGAACGCTCAAATTCAATGTCAATGACAGACAGCGATATAAAAATAAAAACGTTTTTGAAATCAGGTTCACGGGAAATTGAAAATGCTATCGCTGACTTAAATTCGAAGAAAGCCCCAGGTGCGGATAAAATCAGTAAAAAAATGCTTCTAGAGCTACCCCATATAGCAAAAAGGATAATTATATTCATTTTTAATGCTGTTTTACGAATAGAATACTATACTGCGGAATGAAAGATATCATTGAGCCTATAAGCTTATTGTCAAATATGCCAAAACTATTCCAGAAGCTGCTTATGAGTAAGATGACCTCCACACTAAATGAGAGTGGATGCATCCCAGATCATCAGTTTGATTTCATTAGACATAGCACTATCGAACAAACGCATAGACTTGTGGATCTGGTTAGAAAAACTTTCGAAAAAAGAAATATTGTTCTGCTCTCTTCATTGATGTTTCTCAGGCTTTTGATAAAGTATGGCATGAAGGATTATTCCAGAAATTAAAGCAAAATGTTGCACTCTAACACTCATAAGCTATTAGAAAGCTATTTAAATTCTTTGAAAGTATAGGAGCAAATGCAGAACAAAAACTTGTCAAGATGTTAGTATAAGTTTCCAAATTGAAATGGATCTTAACAAGTTTTTCCATATAATTGGCATTAAAAATCACCGTAGAATAATAAGTCATGAGTGGTTTTGAATGTGAAATTGTATGGAAAAATGCGTTGACCCAGTTTAATTTCGTCACTTACGCTAAGTTCGCGCCAAGTTTTTGTTATCCATATGGGTGTTATCGTTTTATGATTCGAGTTTCGATTTTAATTGCTTTCGAACTGTATTTGTTTTATTCCAAAAAAATTTTTAAATCAACTAAATTGAGAGTTGAGTCGTAATTGTCAAATTCTTATTACCCCACGTCTATACCTGATATATTTTTATCATGACAAATGTCAAATTCCATATAGGAGAAACAGCTAACATAAAACAAATTATTTTTCAATATAACGTTTAACTTTTGTCATGATAAAAATATATCAGGTATAGACGTAGGGTTATGGATTACAACTTTTATCAACATGAGACAACTGTTTCTTATCAGTGGTGTTTGGTTTTAATTTCGACTATTGTGTTATTATTGCTTCATTATTTCAGACGCCAACAAATCCCATTTGTCAACCAATATTGTTGCCATACTCGTAAAACATAAAATCTCAAGAAAAAATAGTAAGGCCAACACTAAAAATATTTAAAATGTTTTGTGATGGCTACTATTGTTAAAAAAAACATAGCATAGATAAAAACCAAGCCGAATCGGGACTGTTCTATAAATCATAGACAACTAACTAGACCCGTCACTATACAACAACATTACGAAAATTGTATGAAAGAGAAAGAAAATCTTATTTTCTAACGTAATTTCTAATTGACTATCTCATTCATACAATCTTAGTAAAAACAACAACATGCATGTAAAACTGCATAACACATCGGAACAACCTTTTTTAGCTGTCAAAAATGAGTATTCTGTTCCATATTCTGTGCTATAAATCACGAGCTGTGAAATCACGGTGATTTCAAAAATTAATGAAGGTTAAATTATTGCTTTTGTAAAATCCACAATTTATAGCGTTGGAAGTTCTAGTAAAATACTCTATTGTAAATGACAAAAACATAAAATACAATAAACTCGTTAACAAGTCAGCTATTAATATTTTATTTTTGAAATCACCGTGATTTTCAGAACAGGCCCGATTATTTCGATGACAACTAAAATTGGTTGTGAATCATACTACAAAAAATCGTTGAGTTGGGTCGTAAAAATTGACACCGCAACTTAGTTGAGTTGTGAATCATAACAATGGTCTTAATTTTTATTGTCCGCCTACGATTAACTTTTACCAAAATCGGCTCTAAAACTAGAAAAACATTTTTGGATATCATGTTTAAAGACTAATTTAAACGTGTTAAAAAGTCAAAATAATAAAAGGTCCGCGTGCAAGCAAGAAAGTGCGTAAAGCGTTCGCGAACATCCAAGCGGTGAGACTCCCTACACTAAAAGTTAGTGATAATTAAAATTTTTGCACTAAACTATTTTTTTGCTTATATTAATTTTAATGCAAAAGTAATGCAAATCGCCTAGCCCTTATCAAAATTATACTTCTTCGTTAGTCTTAAATTTGCTCAATTATTACAAAAATCTAGTTTGATTCGAAATGAAAGTCTTACGTATTCACGTGTCGGAGAATGTTTATAGACACAACTTTCATTGTGGAATTTACTTCTGGTATTTAATGATGGTTTCTTTTCTACAAAAAAATATTGCATTGTTTGCACTTTTCAATGAAAATTTGAAAATAATTATTATTCTATCATCCCTTATAAAGGTAAATTTTTGCTTTAAAGGATTGCTAAATTGGAATTTCTTTAGTAAAAAGTAAAAATATGTTACTTTTTTCCAGAAAAGAAAACGTCATAAGATAGCCAGAACATGCACTTTGTACGCATTTCTCACAACACCAAAAAATGTATACGAATAAATTGTTTTTTATGTTATTCTCCCAACGATTTGTTGATGTACGCACAAATCAAACCAATATTTTTGTTACCCTGTAATATTTCTTAAACCAATAACAGGAAAAACGTCATACTTTGAACCAAACAATTTACTGTGTAGATACAATCAATCATAGGCGATTTTATGCATTGGCATCAGCCCCTGGCTGATTTTAAGACTCACTTCCTTAGCAGAGAGTTCTTCCGCAAGCTTGTGAATGGCTACACTGTGGAATTCACTTTTTATTATTTTCCTTAATACAAACTTGTTAATGAGAAAATAAAATTGTTAATTACTAAGCTCTTGCGTTAGTACAGAACAAAATTTCCGGGTATCCCACTGATAACAGCTTTCTTTAGGAACTATCAAGCGAACTATTCTTTCGAATAGGAAGTATGAATTCCTAACATCGGCTCCTAGAGTTTCCACCAATATCAAATATGTATATTAAAAATACTTGCACGAGCTAATGGAAAATTTCCAAAATATAAACACAAAACAGCTGATCCAGATTTTCCCTTTCTCTCTCTCTCTTTTTAGATATAAAAAAACATAATTCTAATATTAATTAGATATTTTTGATTATTGAGTACCCAGCTGGAGTCCAGCACACACAAGGTAGTGAACCGCCAAAAGGCAACACAGTCGAAAGGCGGTTGGTTTAAACCCAACGGCGGGATACCTCTGGACTTCAGGCCTAGTTCATCCAAAGCTGACAAACCGTTGCCGGTAAACTGGTTAAAACCGTACATCGGGTGCGGCGCGTTAGACAAACCCACCGCTTCCCATGTGCCAATAGTGAAGGAAAAAGGCAGTTAACGATCCTTCCTCCTGCCCCAGTACTCTGTCACCCACAACAAACCCGGCGCAACTAAGACTCCTAGGCACAAAAAATCCCTTCCCGCAGGGCTGCCACAACGAAGCGTTCCGCTTTACGAAAATATCGACCTTAGGCTGTATTCCGGCTGACCAGCTCACCAATGAGCAGGCAGCTTCTTTCGCTTGGGCTAAACCTTTCCTAGCTATCGCATAGGTGACGGGGCCTAAACGGTAACGTTCAGAGGAGGACAATGCGGTTGCGGCCAAACCTTCCGGGACCAAACGTCCCAAAACATTCCCCTACTAGTAGTGTCTCCTTCAGCCAGGTCGCCAAAGACAACCTCATGAGGGTAATTTTTGATAGGAGCATGGGTGGGGGTGCCATTTTCCACGACAAGTGGGACTTGGAGATCTGACTGGATAATCCAGGCCCTCCGCCACAGTGCATTGATTCTGGATGGTACCAGAATCATGTAAAACTCATGTCTTGTGCAGATGGACGCTCTGCTAAAACGAGCTATTGATTCTATTGGCGAGGTATATCAAAGCGCTCAAGATCTTTCGGAGCTGTCTACCCATGACTGGAAGGTGGCTAAGGTTTCCGGCGCCCAAACATCTAGAAGGAAGGTGATTCTGATCATGATCATAATTTCAGTTGATCTAAAGAGGAATATAGATCTGGCTGTACCCTGGCTTTCTGTATTATACAACAAATGCTTAAAATATTCTTACATACCAGCTTGCTGGAGTATGTGTAGGGTATCTTCATCCCTAAGGGTGGCAAGACTTCCCATACTAAAGCTAAAGATTTCAGAACGATCAGTCTGACTTCTTTTCCGGTTAAAACTTTAGAAAGAGCTTTTGACATACAACTGACACTTTTCTCTCCCTCGCAACATGCCTATACGAAAGGTAAGTCTGTAGAAACTGTCTACACTCTCTTGAATACAAGGAACTCACTATAGTCGCCTTTTTGGACATAGAGGGTGCTTTTAGTTGCGTCAAACCCGACTCCATTATTTTTAATGTGATGGAACTGGGGATTGATTCTAACACCTACAGATTCGTTAAGAACCTGCTAACAAACAGAGCTTCGATTGGAAATGCTACTGAATACTGGGCAGTCAATAGATGCACCCCTCCTGTGGAATCTGACTGTTAAATCCTTTGCTGCTAAGCCTAGAGTGTAAGATGGTTAAGACTGTCGCATACGCAGTAGCAGTAGCCATCTCTGGCAAGTACCTGAGTACAATCTCTCAGTGTATGGAGTCTGGACTGCCACTCGTTAGCGAATGGAGAGTCAATTGTGGGCTTGGCGTCAATCTAGCTAAAACTGAATTGGTGCTTTTCACTTGAAAGTACAAAGTTGAAGACTGTGTGCCTCCTAGAATCAACGGGACCACATTAAAAGTCTCGGATAGCGCCAAATAGTTGGGTGTAATCCTAGATAGAAAACTATCTTGGAACCTTAATACCAAGCACAAAGCAGATAAGGCCCTCGTGGCTATCTATGTGTGTAAGAGCTATGGGTCGCAACTGCGGCATAGAGCCCAGGGGGATCAACTGGATCTTTGAAGCGATAGTTAAGCCCATATTGTTCTATGGTGTATTAGTCTGGTGGGACGCGTTAGAGAAAGACTCTGATGACAGAACATTCATTAAAGTATTTCGGCTATCGGCGTACCTGATAACAGGAGCTCTCCAACGAAAGCACTATTCACAATGCTGAACTGGCTTCCGGTGGAGCTTCTGGCCAAACAGCTAGCTTTATTCTCGGCGATCAAATTGAACGCTAAATGTTCATAGTCACGAACTGATAACGGGCACTCCAGGATTCTGCGACAGCATCAAGAAATCCCCAACAATATCGACTATTGCACACCGAAATCTTACTTTTGCGGGCTATTTCTCTTATTTGTTCCCACCAGTATTTTTCGTCCATTAGCCCTGATGGAGCGATCAAATTTTTCACAGATGGCTCTAAAAGAAGTCATGGCGAAAGTTTCTGTGTGGAAAACTTCAATGTAAGAATTCCTTTTATCCTTCTATCCTACTATCACCAGAGCGGCAAGATGGTTTAGGTATTATAGGATATCAAAGATGCCATCGCCACTATAAATGCCGGTTATCTTTAAATGAGATAGCGGTACATTCGAGAGTAACAATGGGTTGGTTTCCGAGACACTCAATTAGCCTCGGAAACAATATTGCGGACGGATTTGCTAAGCAGGGTGTGACATTAAGTAACTCAATAATCTGCCACTTCATTGGCATACAACTTGAATCATACAGGCTGGCATAACATAGATGGGAATACGAAGGCACCGGCTGTATGGCAAGGTCCACGTGGCCCCACTACGACATGAACAGGACACGTGATCTGCTCAGGCTCGGTAAAGGTCGAACGAAATTATTAGGTACAGTGCTCACAGGATACTGGAATATCTGGATCCATGCCAAAAGGATGGCTCTAAATTACAACGACTATTGCAGAAGTTGTAATGATGAAGAAGAGGAAGAAACCCTTCTTCATCTTCTATGCCAATGTCCGGCTCTAGTCAGCGTAATAATAAGAATTTTGGGCGCTAACATACTTCCAGACTTAGACAGCCTGGCAAATGTAGGTCTACTCAAGCTAATCTCGTACTAAGTTTAATGGGGGATGCTTTGGCACGGCGACAGGACAATTGTAATTAATATTGGGATTAATTACGTCCTGTTTGTTCTATAGGGTATCAAGTGAGTCACTTCTTGAGTCGTGACTGCTCTCGCAACCTAACCTAATCCGAAAAATAGCAAATACTCGGGATCCACTACCCAATAATTTTTCACCACTATTATTGACTAATTAAATTCGAATTTGTAAAAAAAATAAGCTATAAACTCTCCATGAGCCACGACGTTCGATATATTCTTGGGCCGCGGTATTATAGCCTTTTTTTTAATAATTAATGGTGGCTATTCTCGAACACACGTCGACTAAGTGAAAGTTACATGGACAAAAAAAAACAAAATGGCATAAATTTCAAAAATTTGTTTTTATCATGGGATATTTACCGGTTTTGAAAGAGAGAGTTCTCACGTTTATTTAATTTTACAAATGTATGGAAAACACCAACATGATTAACATAAAAATTTGCTCATTTACTATAAAAACCAAAGGGTCAAGAATTCTTTAAAATCGAATAGGTTCTATATTAAACTATGAAATGAAAACGTTTTCAATTCCACATTGATAATTTCATTAGCCCAATTCATGATCGTGTGCAAGTGCTTTAGAATCGTAGTATTTGGAAAATGGCATAGTATAGTGATATTCACCACTAACAATTATTAATGGTGAGCATCAATATAATACACTAGCTCAATTCACAATCTTGTGCAAATAGTCTTGCATCGTAGCATTTGCAAACTGGTATAGTCTATTTATACTCGCCACTAGCAATTGTTAAGTAGTGAGTATCAATATACAATGCCATTTTGCAAATGCTACGATGCAAGACCATTTGCACAAGATTATGAATTGGATTAATATTTTGCAAATGCTACGATGCAACAGCATTTGTTCAAGATTGTGAATTGGGCTATTGTTTTCTGGAAGATGAGTGCAACTTTTTTCGAAGAGGTTTTCGATTTTTTTGTTTTGTTTTTATTTATTTTTTTTTTTGTTTCGCAAATAATCGTTCCCACTTATCGTGTGTGATGATTTTCGTCTTCGACTACGACATTTTTGTTATAGATTAAAAAGATAGCACGCTACATTTTTCTTTAATCTATTACAAAAATGTCGTACTCGAAGGCGAAAATCGCCAAACACGATAAGGGCCGTTATTTTTGCCATTAAACTGATTTTGCAAAGGTTCTAAACTTAAACATCAGTTAAGGCCACAAAATTTCCTTTCATAAAAAAAAGTTTTTTTATTCACACAGTTTTTGTCGATTTCTTTTATAGATATTTTTTATACTAACACAAGCCGTAATTCGATTAGCTGCTTGTATGCGGAAAACTCCCATGAAATTTATCCGGAATCGAACCGCCGACCTCTGGACTAATAGGATTGATACGTATCAGCCACAGTGGTATCTAGTGAAAGGAAATTGCAGAACACTTCACTGAAAATGAGGTTCTTACTTTCCAAATCACTTTGTCAAAATTGAGAACATTTCACTTCAAATTGATTTTAAAAGTCTTTAATTTTGTATCGAATTTTGTTAACGAATTCGCATTCGGTACAACCGCATAATAATTCGGCGGAACATGCTGGTATGTCCTCTTTGTAGGAAACTCGCATTCCCAATCGCATTCACAAGCAATGAAAAGAAAAACGGACGTTGTGTCACTTTATCACACTGAAGAGATACACAAAACACATGTTTTTGAGAATATTTGTGTAACTTTCTCGTTTTTTAATAATTTACACAAATATAAAAGTAATACGATTTGCTGCTTGTCTCCGGAAAACACCCAGCGAATTTATCCGGAATCGAACCGTCGACCTCTGGACTAATAGGATTGATACGTATCAGCCACAGCGGTATCTAGTGAAAGTAAATTGCAGAACACTTCACTGAAAATGAGGTTCTAACTTTCCAAATCACTTTGTTGGAATTGAGAACATTTCACTTCTGATTGATTTTAAAAGTCTTTAATTTTGTACAACCGCATAATAATTCGGCAGAACATGCTCGTATGTCCTCTTTGTAGGAAACTCGCATTCCCAATCGCATTCACAAGAAATAAAAAGAAAAACGGATGTTGTGTCACTCTATCACACTGAAGAGATACAAAAACGCATGTTTTTGGGAATATTTGTGTAATTTTCCCGTTTTTTTTAATAATTTACACAAATATAAAAGCAGTATATATTGAGCGTCTGTCTAATTAATACATAGAGCAGACACTGACTGCTGTTTTTCTTATGCCACTCCGATTGAGAGAAAACATTATTGTTTTAAGATATTTTTCAAAAACTAGCAAATCGGGTAGGGCAGCCAAAAATCCGTTTAGACCTTGTCATGTACAACCCTTTTATAGAATAGAAGCACGTCTTCTATGTATGTTATTTGTTAACGTATAAAAATTTGCTCAAAACCTTAATATGATTTGAATTTCGATTATATTTCTGGTGCTACTACAACCGTTGCTGTAACGGTTAAAGGAACATTAGCACCGGTTGTTCGTTACCACACGAAGACTAACAGAAATATATAGCAAAAATTTTACTGAAAATTTTGAATATTTGAAGCACTACTCTTAACGATATGCGATTCACAAAAAAAAAAACACAACAACACACACGTCATTCCAAAGAGCCACTCTCTGTAATAGAAGAAAAAAAAAGAAATAAATATTAATAAATTGTTAAATTCAATATTTTCTGCCTGTTCCACCACGTTGTCGAAAGAATTCTTTCTTTCGTACATTTGCATTTAAGACAAATTCTAGAATTTTGTTGTTGTTTTAAAGAAAGAATTCTTTCGTCATCGTGAGGACTGACAACAGTTCATGTTAAAATTCATTCCATAAGGAAATAAAATTTCTTAAAATTTCCAATTTTATTTCCTTTCTCTGAAATTTTAATTAAAACATGTCTTTAATTAAAATACTTTGTCCTTTATCAATTCATTTTTATGAAGAAAAAAAATTATGATTTTGCTATTTATGCCATTGAGATTTGAGGATATTTTGAGTTATTCGTATTGGAAAAAAAAAATCAAAAGCTACCGGGCAGTCCAACATTTCTATCTAGAAACCGAATTTGTTAAAAAGTAATTGATTTATAAAATGTAAAAAAAATTTACAAACATAAAAAACTACTGGAACGTGCTACAAGCGGCCTCCGCCCGTCCTTGTGGTAACTTGAGAAATGTTTTACGAAATTTTTCAATTTCCTGAATTTTTAATCTAATTTAAATTTTACTCCAACTACAAGCACAAAGTTTGAAAATGAGAATTTTGAAGATAAATCCTTTTTTAATTAAAAAAAAGGGACAAAATATGGAAATTTTGAGGATTCAACATTTCCTAAATAAAGGCATAAAATGCAAATGTAAGCAAGCTTATATCTTCTTAAATAAAGTTAACTCGAAATCGGTTTCACAAAAAAAAATCTATATCATGTGCTGTTTCTGTATTCCAAGCTATCATTATTTGGAGTTATTACGACATACGGTTTGGAATCCAGAAACAGCACATTAATAAAAAAATAAATAAATAATAAAAATTAGAAAAACCAGCGGCCGTATGAATAACAATTACTTGACATGAAGTTATCATAACTGACGAAATTAAACTTAACGGGTCTTTCAATATAACTGGACATTTGAAATCACTATAGATTGTTGTTTTTGGTCTGCTTTTGTCGGAAGTTCTTTCCTGAAGAAAAAAAACTTCCGATTTGTACAGTCCTCGCTGGGGTGACAATCTTTGGCCGAGTGTGGCTCTCTCTGATCGTTCCGTAGGGTAGACCTAATAATGGTAGGAACTACTGTATATTACAGTCGTGATTTTTAATGTCAAATTACGTGGAAAAACTCGTAAAGTTCTCGTACAATTTTGTCACTTATGCTAACTTCATGCCAAGTTTCGTTATGCATATGGCCGAAAATGTTTTAAAAATGTTTTTTCTGAAATTAAATTAAACATAAAACAAGGAGGATTATAAAATGACAGCAGACACTTAATCAACCTGAGTGTTCGTAAAGCTTCCATTCACTTCAATTTGCATCTTCCTCTGCCTAAAACAATAAGATTTTCATTTTAAGAGAAAAATACTGAAAAACACTTTACAATCCTCCAAATTTGTATGTGTGTTAAATTTTTTTTTTTAAATAGACAACTTTACCACTTAAATGATCCTTTCTTATATCTGGAAGACCTTTTTTACGGCGTTCACGTTCATGTTCACGATCCCTTTCCTTGTCACGATTGCTACGCTCACGATCTCTTGAGGTGCGACGACGATTGGAGCGTGGAGAACGGCTGCGAGAGCGAGAACGGCTACGTGGTCGGCGATTGCGAGCAGCACGATCAACACGATCACCACGATCAACTCGATCAACACGATCAACACGATCACCACGATCAACACGATCAGCACGATCAACACGATCACGTGAACGAGAACGACTACGGCTTCGACGTCTCTTATAGCGGTCACGATCTGGGCTGGGGGTACGGGAATCATTGCCATCCAAATTGATAACCTATATTTTTCAAAGAGAAATTTAAAATAGATTGCAAAAAAATAAAACCAAAAGAAAAATAAAATAAAAACATTTTTAACATAAAACTATAAAAGAAAGAGGAAAGAGAGGAAAGAGAGGAAGAGGAAGAGAGAGGAAAGAGAGAGAGAGAGGAAAGAGGAAAGAGAGATGGGAGAGAGGAAAGATAGGGGAGAGAGGGATAGAGAAAGGATATACATACTAGTATGATCAGGGTGAGGAGGAAATTCAAGTTGGGACAATAAAGGTTTAAGGAATAGAAGTTTAAAAGGATATGAGGAAATGATGCGTTTTCATGATATCTTCTTTATGATTTGGTAGTGCTGTTTTAAAATATTTACTTTAAGGGAAATATTCCCTAAATATTTATGATAAAATCGCAATCGAAAAAAGAGTTAACAATTAGAGTAGTTATGCTCTTTGAAAGACGTTGAAGAGGTGTTGACGTGTGTGTGCTTGTTTTCTTTTAAATCGTTTACTTTAGAAAAGAAAAACAAACTTCTAACTCAATTAAAAAATTGTTTTGGCACTTGTTGTGGTGACCGCGAGTTTCATCCCACTTTGAAACATATTTGGTTTTTATAATAATTTGAGCAAATTTTCTTCGTTTGATTTTAAATTTCTTAATTTAATTTAATGTTTCCCTTTTGTTTATTATAAATTTCTTGTTGAGGAGTTATTTGAGCAAAAATATTTTAACAATTTAAAGCAATTACTAATTTAAAACTTACCAGCTGTCTACTCAAACGTTGTTATACCTTCAGATCCGTATGGAATTTCTTTTTTTTAGTAAACCTTACCTTTTGTGGTTGTTTCGATATTTTTAATTGGATTTTCAATATTTTTTTTCGTCTGTTTAATTTTTTTATTTAATAAAGAAATTCGAACGCCATTTGTTTAATTATTGTGTTTTTTTAATACAGAAATACTGATTTAATTTATGCAGCATTTTATTTTAAGTTTCAAGCTGAATGTTAAGACTATTTTCATTGTGGTCTTTCCTAAACTAAAGCTTTTAATATTGAATTTGTGTTTCGACTTCATTCGAATTGTATTTTTTCTTTCGTAATTATTCATTCTAAAGATTTGTTTATTAAAAGGAGATTTGTGGTTATGGAAATAAATCTGCCACAATGCTTTTGCATTTTGGCATAAGAACATACGTTTTTCATATCATTTTGACATAACCATATATGTTTCGCTAAATATCGGGAAATTAGAAATTAAATACATAGTATGCAATTACTACTAAATATTTAACTCAAATTTAACATTTTGCATTTCATAGTTTTTCCCTTTTATAACGAACTTTTGAAATTATCAAAGAGAATATCAATTTTTATATTATCATTTAGTCCGGTGAGAATATCATTTATATGTATACATATGTATATAATTGTTTAGTATTTCCACAACTTACAAGTCATCTAAAGTCGTACCTAAAGTACTTTCTCGGCGGAAGATCATAACGGAGCGTGGCTATTGATTTTCGCCATAAACCTTCCTATGTCAAGCCAAACGACAAGACCGATAGTTTGGAAATGTTTATACTGCCTTATTAACGATCGAGAAATTTAAATAGGCTAATTTAGCTAATTTTAACTATGGGGGGGTAAGGGGGGAAATGCTGCCCCAAACAAAAGCAATCTTTGTTTATTTTTTAAGAGAACTAACTCATTCCGACACTTAGTGCCTACCAGTTAATTAATTAATATGTTACCTTCTTTAGGAAAGGGATAGAGTAGAGAGAACAAATGTTGAAGTTAGATAATTAGATATAGAAAGCCTAATTAAATTTTTTACAACTTTGCTATTGCACGTTTTGCTAATTTAAGAGTAGTGTTGATGCGCCTCTGGTGTTAAGTAGACGCTTTAACTTTCTTCAGCTATATGTGTAGCGATTTTATTAATTGTTTTACTTCGCCGACGATTTTGCTAACATTAAAGACGGTGGAGGACGCTGTGATGTACATTAGCAGAGAAAAATATCAATCGATGCCGTTACTGCTTAATGATCAGTGCTATACCTTCATCACTTAAACAATCAAACTAATGCACATCAGAAAAATTTATGATGTTGATGACTTGCCTCGTAAAGGGAATGAATCCAGCATCATTTGCATTATAGTCAACGTGTTAACAACTTCAGCCAACAGCACTCAATCGGAACAACTACAATAGCGAGACTCTCCACATTTAATGTGGATTGCTCAAAAGGGTCAATTTCCAGCAAAACCTTGGAGTTATAGAACGGGGGAGATGTGTACGCCCCACAAAAAGTAATTATTAATTTCCCTGCACAACTAGTAACTTTTAATTTTAATGCACAAAATCTTTATTTATAGCAATTGCATTTCTACTTGTAACTAAAGAAAAAGCTAGCTTATAAAAAAGCAGTAGTGAAAAATCCTGAAAGTATTAAAAAGCAGCACAAAGAAAAACGGACAATAGCTAGTAGCTGCTTAAATAAGTGCCAAAAGCCGCACGAACAAGAGCCATTAGACGGTTGAGAGAATTTATACAAAGAAGTCACAAAATAAAAAGTGGAATATGTACTTGTAAATGTACAATGTTGGCAGTCCCTCATTTTCACTTACACGTATGTAAGAACACATGGTTTGGAAGAGTGAATGGAATAAATTAGTTTTCTCAAATAAAAAAGTTCAATTTTAATGGACCCAATAGTTTTAACTACTATTTCCATGATTTGATGAAGGTAGAATGTTTTTTTAGCCCGTCGCCATAGTCGAGTAGGTGGTGTTATGGTCTGTGGAGCGATATGGTCTGTGGAGTCATAGACATAGAATTTCCACCCACGAAAATGACAGCAAATTTGTATCAATCGATTCTGCAAACGGAGTTTCCAGACTGGTTTGGACCCATCCCATGGACTTTCCAACAGGATAATGCTCCTATCCACACGGTAAGGATTATTAAAAAGAGGATTAGCTAGCAAAATGTTGAATTGCTGCCATGGCCACCATACTCCCCGGACTTAAACATAATGGAAAACGTATGGGGACGGTTGTCTCGGAAAGTGTACGAGTCTGGCCAGCAATTTGATGACCGAGAATCTATAATTGCACGGCTGGACAGGCCCTGATAATTATAGGCATTAATTATGGCCTTCTCTTCCACCGTTAATGATTTGCCACGGTCCATTTTCAATTAAAACCGTTAGAAAATTATTGTTTTTTAGTTTTAAAAAATGTTGGACTATATACTTCGTAGTTAAAAATTTACAACATATGACCATTAATCACCGCACCTACCCAACTGACGCAACAGTAATTAACATTTTTTTTACAAATGATAAAAAGAAACACACACACATTAAATCTAACTAGACTTGTTCGACTTTTCTTTGTTTACACTCTTTTTCTCAATTATTTAGCCTTTAATAAAAAGTACAACAAAGACCTCTCCATTAATTATCTTGAGAACAGCAAGCTTAAATTGATTGTTAAAACACTTCACCTATTCGTGTGAAACGCAGTGTATGTCTAGGTTCACACAGAACAAATTTTCTGGCGCAAGTTTTAATTAAGCCGGGGGAGAACAGAGAAAGCAGCACAGTGTTTCCCTGTCTTTCTCCCAGTTGAATTAAAAGTTGCGCAAAAAAAACTTACTGCGTGCGAAAGTAGACAATGTATTTAAGTTAATGTTCTATTTTGTTTCATTCTACTTACTTGTTTATGTATGTGTGTGTACTCTTTTTTTTAAATTTTTGGTGCAAAAAAGCACAATAAAATTTAAAATAAGTACTAAATAGTAAAATGTCCATTTAAAAGCAGCTTAAAAAGCACTAAAACATTAACAAACGCTAAAAATGTGGTGTTTTAAAACATCAAAAAGCACTAAAAATAGTGCTATAAGCACTAAGTTGGCATCGTTGTCTTTGGCTATTGTTAAAAATAATAAATCTGACGGGAGCTAGTGCTCTTCAAAATGTTGTTACATTTAAAAAGCAGTGTGTCTTTTTGCCACTGCTTTTAAAAAGTGTAGCCTTTTTGAGATTTAGTTCTTGTTAGCTTTTGTAATTTAATTTTTTACCGCGATAAAATATCTCATTTAGAAGTTAAGTTAGAAAACAATCGAAAATACGCAATTTTACTAATAGAAATGTTATTTTGTATTACGGGAAATTTAAACCCTATCTAATTGACTTTATATTATATTTTACGGACACCTTATAGTCATAAAGCGAGTTTTAGGCGCGCGAAGCGGCAGTCTCAGCTAGTTTTTTATATGCGTCCAATAATCTATGAGTTATTGAAATAAAATAAGCATTTAACGTTGCATTTCATACAGGATGCAATTTTTTTCTCTAGTCACACATGTAATCGTTAATTGAAATTCGATTTTTCGGGGTCGGTGATGGTAGGGACCGTCTGGTATCATGAAAATTAGGGCGTGTCTAGCATTTTTGAGATTGTCTCGGGAACTATACGGTATATAAAAATTAGATAATATTATCTAAAACTCTCTCTTTCTCTCTCTAATGGGTCTGATTACGGTTCTCGAATCGACTCGAGAGTTTATAATTAATTAAACAAAATTTTTTTATTTTTCTTTAATCTACTACAAACTCACGAGTCGATTTGGGTACGAGTCGATCAGGCCCAATATTTTTTGTTGTAAGTTTTATAATTTAAGTTATAGACATTAACAAATTAAAATTTAAGGGATTGTTCGTTTCAAAAGTCTAATAACTGACAGTCCCTACCGCTCACGGCTCCGAAAACTCAAATTTAAACTGACGATCGATCACATGCGTAACTAAACTAAACAAAAGAAAAAAACTCCATCCTATAGTAAATGCGAAGTTGGGTATTTTTTGTTTTTTTTTTTTTACTAAATCAACTAGCAGTACAAAATGTACTGGAGGGGTGTGTCAGAAAATAAATGATAGGTGAAAAGGACTATATATTTTAAGTTAAGGGGCCTCAAATGACCTGTGTGCGATTCTCTATTTAATTTTAGCAATAGTTGTCATTGTTAAAAACTTAAACAAGCAATTAACGATTTTGCCATTCTGTACAATTCTTAACAATATTTGCTATCGGTTAACTAACGATAAAAATGTATATGTTGTTACCGAATAGACAAGAGTCAGCTGTGCAGCCGTAGCACGTACTTTATGGTCATAACTAAAGTTATTGTTTTACAGCAATATACAAATATATACAACTTTTACGTATAAACAACAATATTTCTATTATTTAAGCATCTAATTTAACAATTATTTAGCAAAAATAAAGAAATTAATAAAAAGAAATTTATGTACACTGTTTGGCAATCACAAATTCATTTGTTTTTGTTATATTCTTCTTTTCGTCTATTTTAACAGAGATGCCACATGATGTCAGATTTAAACAATGTTGGTAACAAGAAGTCACAGAATCGTAGAATAGTTAGTGCAAACAACTTATAAAGTTGACAATATATCAACCGTTGTTATTGTTAAAAGTTACAGAATCTCACTACTGAATTGGTTCGTTGCATATTTCATAATTTTGGATTTTTTGTTGTATATGATAACCGGAACCTTATGAATGTCCCTAAAAATCCAATAAATCAAAATATTTGCCCAACAAATCTTATTCCCAACGAATTATTACTCTCTAAATTTTCTCCAAAGAGCGTTTTAAAAACTCATGTTTCTGCTTTTTTAACTAGTAAAAACGTCTGTGTGGCCTTAGCCTAAATGAAATACAAACTCTTCAACTTAAATCAACACCGATTCAGACAATTGCTTACACCGGGTCTCGACGAGACATAAGTTTGCAAATTTTTGTGTTGGTATTTGTCAAAATCTGTTGCTAACACAAAAAATTACTGTGTGGACAGTAAATGTTAGTGTTCGGACACATGTTTGGAAATTAATGTTCAAACACAAGCCAGAACAATTATGTTAGGACACAACCTGTCAAATTTAGTATGTATGTAGTGGTTTCTGTATAATTTGCTTGTTTTTATAGAAAAAAAGAAGAAAGAAAGTAAGTAAACAAAATATTTAAATTGTTCTTTAATTATTTGCACATTATTTATGTTCATATCTATAAAATTTTTATAAATACAAAAATAATTAAGTGAAATATATGAAAAATTTATAAAATGCCGTGCAAGTTTACTACACGAATAAATACAAATTGTGTTCAAACATCACTACGTTTACTCAGCCCTTAACAGAAGTTTGAACACAGTCATTTTTTGTGACGTCATTCTGCCGACGTTATTTCTTATGTTCAGAAATAAAAATTGCACGTCTGGTCGCAGTGTTAAAGGATTTTTTAAGAAATTTATTATTTGACATATTGTCATAATTTTATTTTAAATGAAGTTTATTTGCTGAAAGTTAAGCATTGTCTATATGCATTTTATTGGCGCTTTACCAAATCGTTACTGTTCAAAGTTGTGGTTGAAGTCTCCTGACGATTTGGCAAAGCGCCAATGAAATGCATATAGACAATGCTTAACTATCAGCAAATAAACTTCATTTAAAGTTTTTATTTATTTATTTATTTATTTTTTTTTTGGTTGTTTGTTAAAAAAAAACTTTGTTCATTTAAATTTTTGTATACACATATTCTTATTCCGATGTCTTAGATTAAAGCAATAAGATTGTATGTCTCATTATGTCAACATTAAGAAATTAAAATACAAAATTCGAATGAACTCTAAACACAAGATAAAACATTAAAATTTTTCTTCCTATTTAAAAAAGTATTAATTTTCGTTGTTTAATGGCGCTCTTAGTATATCAATCAATCAATTATTTTTTTTAATTAAACCGCTTCTATTTATATTCAATCATTTATTCATTATCTTGATTGGCAAACTTTACATACGATTTCCTTGTTCTACTACATACTGATTTCACTTCTACTTTTAGTATTTTTTTCTTCACTTAATGAAGGGAATTTGTTGTTTGAATTTAAACGTATAACAACATAAGGTATTAATGCTGATTTTGTTCTTACTGACTTCTAACTATTATTTAACATTTTTAACAACTGCACGCCAGCACAAATAAATAGAAATTATAAGGATTTTATTTTCTTTGCTTTAATAAAAAAATAAGTATTCTTCCTGTGCCAGGATGTCGAAAGTTATCGTTGGCTGGATTTCTAGATGAAATTAAAAATTAATTTGCGTCTCACTAATAACCGATTTTATTTATTTATATTTATTTAGTTACATAAGTAATTATTAAATAAATAAATTAATAGCGTACGACCGAACGCACCTTTCTCAGGCCGAACCCGGGAACGAACTTCGGTTGAATTTTTAGAACCGAAATATTTCAATTCAACTTTTTTAACTAAGTCTTATTTGTTTAATAAACACAAATTGAATACGTCATAGTACTTTGAACTTTCCGATTGCTTTGATGATAAATAAATATATACAAAAATAACAAAGTTCGGTGTTCGGTGCAAATTTTACCGAACGCCAAACATCAACCGAACATAGCTTTTCACCGAAATTCGACACCGATACCGAACGTTCGGTTGGACACTATAAATTAATAATATTGGTTTGCTAGCGGGACACAAACTAGTTGTTTTTCGTTTAGAATTCCAGGATTTTCATTCGTTTCACATCGTCAGGCAGATTATTTTTTTAAATTTTAAAACTAATTCCACAACAGTATTATCCATAATTTCTCTTTATACTGTATTAATGAATGTTTTTAAATCATTTTTAAACAGTAATATAAAGTTTATTGCAAAAAAGCACAAAAATTCTTTAAAAAGTCCTTCGTTTTCATCTTAACTTTGTATCTTTTTTTCTAAAGTTGCCAATTCTTTGATAAGACTGGTCTGCAGAGAAAATGACCTTTAAATAAACAAACATTGCACTTTGAATAGTGCAAAGCAAGAAATAATCCCGATTAAAAATTTTTTTTGACAGTTAAGAGATATTGCATTTCAACTTACGACTATACTTTTTATGCTTTTTTTGCAACATAGAAAAAACGTTGATATTTGTTTGTAATAAATAATAAAAAGTAAATAACAAATGTTTATAAATTTCGATACCTCTATTTTTTGTTCCTCCGATACAAATTCAACTTCTTTATTGAAATCATTAACTTCTTGATTGCCAGAACCGGAGGCAGAACTCTATAAAAAAAAAGTTAAAGAAAAAGAGAAAAGTATGCGAAAAAAATAATACAAAAATATACATTTGAATAAATATGTACTTATTAAAAATCTTGCTAATAAAAAATTTCATAATCAATTACCTTTAAAACATTTTGTAAATGTTTTTCGAATGCCTCTTCCTGTAAACGTAAATTATGTTGTTTGTCATCCTGTTTGAATTTCGTAAAATTTTGCAATGTTTGTAATTGACGTAAAACATTAGGATCGTTTAATAATTGCTTTAAATTATTATTCTAGAAAAGAAAAAAAAATGATTATAAATTAAAAAAAGTGTAGAAAAATTTAAGAAGTTAAAACTAAATTATAAGTGAAATAAATTAACAAAATATAGCTAAATTATATATCTAATATAAAATGATGAGCCTGGTTTATCTATAATTTTATTTGAAATCATGGCCCTTATTGTGTTTGTGTTTTTCGCCTTTGACTTCGACATTTATGTAACATATTTAAGAAAAATGTAGCGTGCTGTCTTTAATCTATTACAAAAATGTCGAAGGCAAAAATCGCCCAACACGATAAGGGTGTATGTTTTTATTAAAAAAATAAACATAACATTAAATTAAAAATGTTGAAACCCATCGAGATAAAACGGATAACTTCAAAACGGCTGGAGCGATTATCTTCAAACACAGGTTAAAAGATTTTATATAAAATCATCTTTCAAACAAAAAAAAAAAACGATTAAAATCGATCTGGTCATAAGCATGCGTTCTGCGTCGACCATCACAGCAGAATACTTCACGTTCTGACATACGTCCGATCATACAGTGCCTTGTAATGATTAAAAACAAGAGTGCAAGCGACTTTCTTCTAAGTGTTAAAAGTTGATTGGTCTTCACTCTACTATCTGAATGTCAAAGATACTGTGCAAATGGTAATTGCCTACAAATAATGCTCAGCCTGCTCTTCCGTATTAATTAACAATTTCATTCACCGGAAGGGCTTCATTCTCTAAAACGCAAACTATCTTGGCATTATGTCGTTTAAGCAGATGCAATTCGATTTCACAGTCTTTGAATTACGAGACCTAGTTGCGTTCAGACTATCTACATAAATGTCAATAGCACTGGTGTGTGAGACGAGCCTGTCAATTCTTGTTGAAACTTTGGTTATGGCTCCGAATGGGCCACGGTGGAGGTTTCTGGTAACCAGAGTGAGACCAAAAGGTCAGATCTTCGGAGAATACCCCTAATCCAGTATCACTGTCCTCCATTTTTTAGCAGCCCGAAAGGACCGAAACAGTATTATATTAATTACACTAATTATTTAAGGTCTATTTAGAGCGTCCAGTACCGCCTAACTTAAGGTGTTAGTTATAGAAAACGTCTCAACCGAATCAATTTTGTCAGCTGTTAGTATTGAATTGTAATGCCTGTGGTATTAGTTTGACATTTGCTACGTAAAAATCTACTTTCTGTAGTTTTTCTACGTGACAAAAGCAACGATACGTTTTTAGTAAACAGCAACGAGCTTTGTTTATGTTACAGATTTTGGCAGCTGATCCCACGAACGCGATACGTTTTTATTAACTAGACCTTTAGTCCGCTTGTCTCCCAACGACTTTTCCTCCCACGGTTCGTAGAATGATGCCATGTCCAATGCGGTCGTGCGTCAAGTCGCCTACCTTAGGGCAGACCTGTACATCTAGTGGAAATATTAGATACACTCATAAACAAAAAAATCTCGAAGTAATAAGAAAAAAACTGAGAACACAGTTTTTTAGCGCATCAACTGATTAGAACAATTTTAGTGCTGTTCAAAATGTAAAGAAAAAGAACCAATTTAAGATTTATTCAAATAATTCTCATTCGATTAAGGTTATTCGTACAATTTTTGTTCGAATTACTTTATACGAATAGTTCTTATTCGAATAATTTTAAATCCATTAATTTTAATAAAATAACTTTAAATTTTAATAAAAATAACCTTCATCCAATTTTATTCGACGAATTATTATTCGAATAATTTTATAAATTATTCAAATAATTTTGGACGTAGTCCTTATTCGAATAAGTCACATTCACATTCGAATAATTTCCAATAATCTTTATCCATATAATTTTACTGTATTAACTTTTGGTTAGTTGGAACAATTTTTATTTGAAAAATTTTTGCTCCCACAATTTTACTCGAACAATTCTTATCCGATTATTTAAACACGGACAATTTTTATACAAATAATTTTTCTTCACATTTCCTTTATTAAAATAGCGTCTTGACTAATGTTGTCATTCGAGTAAAATATATTCGAATATTGGTTCAACTTTTTTTAATTTTTGTTCGAATGATCAGTTTTTTTATTTATATCCGTATTCTAAGCTTTGACAATTTGACAATTTTTATATTCTGAACAATATAAAAATTGTGATTTGTTATAATTTTGATTTTGTCACAGAGCTTAGAATAAGGGGGTTAGAATAAAAAATTGTTCGAATAGTTTTTGTCGAATCTTCGAATATCTTTTTTAAAATACTTTTTATAAAAATTGGTTTCCATTGACGAATGTAAAATAGCGTTTTAAATGAATTACTTTTTACAGTTGTTAACAATAGGATGTGTTAAGTAAGCAAATTGCAACAAATTGTAATAAATACTTGTGCAAGTCGTTGAAGATTTCGTTTTAAATTACAACGTGAGCTTAGTTTGGAAATATTTTGAGGAAGACAATTAGAAATAAATTCAGTAAAGTGCGACTTTAGTTCGCTCACGAAAAGTTTCGTACAAATTCACATACATCCCTTTCGTTTTTGTCCTTTTTTTCATTTTGGCAAATTTTCCATTTTGCTTTTTCGTTTAGTTTTAGTTTTTTTTATTTAAAAAAAATATTTTTTTTTCGTTTTTTTACGACTTTTTTTAGTTTAGACGCTTCATTTTTTTACGATTTTTCAGTTTTAGCGATTTTTTTTAGTTTTGGTGCTTTTTTTCGTTTTGACGACTTTTTTCGGTTTTTGAAATTTTTTGGCGATCTTTTTAGTTTTTGATTTTTTGTGTTTTAGCGATTTTTTTTACTTTCGGTGCTTTTTTCCTTTAAGCGCTTTTTTCATTTAGCGATTTTTCGTTTTGACATTTTTTTAATTTTGGAAATTTTTAGTTTTAGCGATTTTAATTTTAAGAGTTTGCCTCTTACGGTTTCCACGTTACAGCAAATTATCCAAATTACATAGTCAAAATTACATTAACTGATAGAACACCCTTTATTTTCTACAGACTACACCAATTAAAATTAACTTTGAAAATTTTAAGTGTCTATATATAAGTGTCTGTATATTACATTAGTATTTCAACATGTTTCTTTGATCGCTTTAGAACACCCTTTAAATTTTAACTGTCATATATTTGTTGTTGTAGCGGCCAAAGTTTTACATATTCTGTGAAAATTTGAGGTACTTGCTCGAAAACAGCCTGTGACAGACAGACAAGCAGACGGACAGCATAGCGAAATCAATAGGGTTCCTTTATACTTTTGGTGTACGGAACTCTAAAAAGCACTGATGATTTTGGTACCCAAAAATCCTTTTTTTATGCGCACTTTTGACTTAACTGCACAAAATTATTAATTTGTGCCACTATTCTTTAAAATCCCATACAACAACGATATTTTGCATTTGCACTTTCGCAAGACCATTTGCATCAAACACTGAAGTCCGCTATTGACTGTTTTAAAAAGCCAGTTGCAAGAAAGAATATAAAAGTAAAAATTTTCTAAGGGCAGAGAATTTTCATTGCATACCAATAAGTAAAGGGGTGGGTGAATTTAACATTCAAAGACTGCAAAATTTATCCTATACAACTTTTTAATCGCGCTTTTGATCACTTCTGCCCGCTGACAACCACGTGTTAAAATCATGGATGAATGATCAGAAATAAAACTACTTTGATTTCAGTTCATCAGTGATTTTACTAATGATTTGTAAGTTCTCTTTTTGTTCGGTCTAAAAATAGTTTATAAATACGAAGTTGCCTTAAAATGTCGATAAAAATATTATTCTTTCTTACGGCTCTTTTCACAATGTACGATTAAAAGTTAACGAGGACTTTAACGGCATGTTTTGTATGCCGATCTTGCCGCTAAAGTTCGCGTTAACCGTTAATTACTCATTGTGAAAAGGGCCGTTAATATATAGGCCCCTATTATGATTCACAATTCAACTAGGTTGAGTTGTCAATGCTGCGACCCAAGTCAATCATTTTTTTGTATTATGATTTACAACTAATTTTAGTTGTCTTCGAAAAAAATGTTCGAAAAAGGTGCTTATCTATACTCTTTGTTTTTTGAAACCATAGTAGCCATCACACAATATTTGAAATATTTTTAGCTTTGGCCTTATTATTTTTTCTTGATTGTATATTTTATGGATATGGCAACAATATGGGTTGACAAATGGGATAGATTGGCGCCTAAAAGTACCATTTTAAAATTAAATAAAAGTAACACAATAGTCGAAATAAAAACCAACACACAACTGAATAAAAAAACTGAGACAACTGCTTAGATGAAGTTGTATTCGATAATAAGAATTTGACAACTACGACGCAACTATCAATTTAGTTGTGAATCATAATAGGGGCCATAATTTACTTTGAATCTTTTTGTCTCATATCTTTAGAAACTGTTTTGTTTGTAAAATATTTTTAAAATAAAGCTCAGTTTTAAATAAAGTATGATTCAATGATTCATTTTGCTCATATAAAAATCAATGGATTCCAGAAATTAATATTTTTGGTAAATTGAAGTTTTGTGTATTTAGTCGAACTATATGGGTTTTATCCAAAGAAATTTATTTTTCAGGCTTTAGTTCGTTCAATTTAATTTTTGCAATTAAATCATTTTTTATTGCGAAATAGTTTTTGGTAAATATTTTATTACGTTGGCCAATTCCAGGGAATTGTTTTTTATTTCCCGCTCTCCCGGGAAACAAATAAGTCCGGTAATAAAAAACTCTACTTTTAACGCATTTAAAAAGTTGAAACTAGTGACAGAATATATTAAAAATAGTGACAGAATATATTAAAAATAGACGGACAAAAAATGATTTAATATTCGTAGTGAAAATCATCAAGCCCAATGTACCATTAACAAATCAAATCCAAAATAAAAAAAATGTTGAAATGGAACCAATCAATCAATAAACGGCGGGGTTATGAGTGAGCAAATGTAAAGAAAATACCAATGAAGAGATGACTTCATCCTCTTTTAAAGTTGATTAAAAACAAAATATTCTCTTTTTTGTGTATCCAATCGATTAGCAACCAAAAACATCTGCTGGTGTCACAATACTAGATTTGAGTAGACCATCTCAAACCCGAATTCTATTGTTAGAGCTTCAATCCTGCCACTCACTCACGTTTAACAACAAAGAATTAGAACTTTTCAATATGTACAAATAAAAATTTTTCAGATAGTAAACAAAACGATTTGCAAAGAAAATGATAAATTAATGACGAAAAATAAAACATCAAATACAAAAAGCGAAAATAACAGAAAATAAATTCATATGTTCATTATTTACATCCAAAATATTATTGGAATTCTTAGGTGAACCTCCACATTCATCGCTGCTGGCATCGGCATCGGCAATATGATGACCACCGCCATCATCATATTCGTAATCATGAGAGCTACGTTGATATTTGCTATACGTTTCCGGATGATGAATTTTAATTGATTCCAAAGTTGATTTCGAAGAATGTTCGCGTGCTTTTGAAGTCGATACCATATTGGAGGCATTATTATTTGAACGTTTACTATTATGTTGTTTATGTTCTAATTGTCTCATAGAGTTGCTAGTATTGCGTGATCTTTCGTGAGGACTTACAGACTTTAATAAAAAAGAATGTATTTTAACATACAAGTGTAACAAATAAAATATAAACATATATTTTTGATCAAAATAAAGCCCACATAAATGTTTCGTAAGCATTATTAATGTAGAGAAAAAGAAACAAAAAAGATACACAAGACAAGTGAGTAGTATGATTCTTGTTAGTTATGATTAAAAATGTGTAATCAATTAATTAATATATATGAGTAAACAAATTTATATTTTAACTTACCGATAAATCTGCCAAACCAGTTGCTGGTAGCTTATCATCCTGTTGTGGAACTCCACCGCCACCTAAACTTATATCCATGGAAACTCCTGAGGTATTTAAACCGCCGTTGGCCTGTGAAGCTGACATGTCTGATATATTAAGATTACTAGAACCACTGGGACCAGCTGAGCTGGGTGTGGCGCCTGGTGGCGGCATTGAATAAATGGGATGATTTGGATCAGCTAAATCGAAAATTGGCTGTATAACTTCAGGAGCAAAGACATTATTCTTTTGCCATAAATTCAATACACGTATGATCCGACTTTTATCTTCGGGAGCACAACGAAACAAATTTGCAAATGTTTCTTTCATATTGCGTGCAAAACGCGGTGCAAACACATCCTTTTCGGGACCATATTGATGACGAGATTGCCGCACAATAGAATCGATGACATAAAGGCCTGGTACTTTGTATTCGGGCTTACATTTAAGTATAAATTTCTCAACACTTTGTACAACATGTTTATAAAATTTAATTGCTCTCATGGCAGCTCTTGTTATGGCAGCCATTTTTGCCTTTGATATGGGCGGTTTACTTTCGTAAAGCCCGGATAACTGAAAAGATAAAAGGTGTAAATTTTAACTACATATCAAATTTTGAAAATATGATGTTAAAAAGTACAGCATACTTTATGGATCAAAAGTCGCAAAAATTCAATTAACATAAAAATCTGAATAGAAAATTCCCGTTTATATACTTAAAAAATTTGTGTTTTTTCTGGAAATTTAAAGTCTTACTTATTTATAAGAGAATTATTTGAAGAAGGGCAAATCGACAGCTCTTAGTCCATTATTAAAAAACCTTATTGTTAAAAAAAATTTGCTTAAATTTGTTTCTGGTTTCAAAACTAAACAAAGACGTTTATTGCGGAGATCTCGAAAACGGTTCTCAGGGATGCTAAACAAATTGAGTTTTTTTTTACCTTTGCTAAATTTTTTTAAACTTCTACCTTAAAACAAGTGGAATTATGAAGGCAAATAAATCCAACCAAGTACATAGTGTCAATTGAACGATTTATAAACTTTTTTTCTCCTTTCAGAAAGAAAAATAATTTGGAACATATTTACTTTACGCACACCCTCCATGTAGAAAAAAATATGGGATACGGTCCCGCCTCGCATGCCATCCCCGAAACTTCCTGCTAATTTCGAGCTAAGAGCGCTGCAAAATCCTTTAAAAAAAATTCAAAAATTTCGACTACGATATTTCTCGAACCACTTAGCCAATTTAGATCAAATTTGCGGTATTAAGCGCATTTTTTCAAGTTAAAAAATAAATGAGTCTTAAAACCGATTTGACAAGAACTTTTACATTTGTTAATAAAATTAAGCGCTTTTTGGAAAATGTTCGTCAAACCAATTAACCAACTTCGATTTATTTTCGAAAATTCGCAAAAACGACCGAACCGAATCGTTTCATCATATCACGGAACCTAAGTGAGGGCAATGTCCTTCGAATGCCGTAAATTTGGTTCCGATCAGCTATGCCGTTTTTAAGTTAGGGGAGTTTTACATACATACATACATACACACACACACACACACACACACTCACGCATATACAAACACATCCATACGGACATCATCGTAAAAATAGTCAAAATAGATTCCCATGACCTCAAAACGTCGTAATGTGATGAAAACTCGATTTTCGAATAACGGAGTAAAATAAGTAACTTCCTATATTTGATTACGGGAAGTTAAAAACTATCTTAACTGATAGAAAATTGAATTTTAAAAAAGAAAGTTAAAACAAAAAACCTCTGAAACGCACTTTTTCGGATTTACTTTTGATTCAGTGTAACAATATTGGTATCATATGAAACCTTATCAAAATAATTTGATGATAAAAATGTATTTCGCACAACGGCGTCGTTTACTAAAGATTATTTGCATAGCTCATAAAAGGCTACGATATTTTGCATTTGCACTTTTGATAAATGTTTGGCCAAAATTAATTTTTTTGTTAAAAAGTAGCATTAAAAATCGCCAACAAATTTATTTAATGGCAGAAAAATCGGCATGTCGTCAAACCAAAAATTTGGCCGCCAGACAAGATTAAAAATCGCCGTGTGGCGAGAAATCGTCATATCTGACAACCCTGGTCATGTGCAACACACCCAGCGTTGCCATAACTTTTTTAACTGCAAATTTAGAATAAAAAACTGATTTTCACGTGAAAAAACTGCACACAAGAAATCCAAAATATAGTACATATATACATTATTTATTTTAAAAATTTTCTTATTAAATCATAGCACTCTTTCTTCAAATTTTTATATTGTTCATCAAAAAACCAACAAGGTACGGATCGTGTTCGTTGAATGTGACGAAAATTCTCGCGTTGTTGCTGTGCGTCGTACACATCCACACTACCTAAAATGCGATGCAAATATTTGCGGCGAACGCGTTCGGCGTAAATGTTTACAGACGAAAGCCTATCTTGAGCAATTTTCAAATTTTATAGATGAGAACGAAAAACGAGCCAAAAAGTGCTTTACCATCTCGGAAGTTGGGGAAAATGTATAACTTTTTGAATTATATGAAAAGAAAGTCTATCAGTTGCACTATTAGACATTTATTATAAAATTTCCACAAATTACACAGGGAAATCGATTAATTTTTTTTACCGAATCGGCTTAAAGACGTAAGCAAAATTCAAGCAAATTTAAATTTTGGCTGCCGTATTTAAGTTTTTTTTTTATTTGAAGTATACATTTATTTTTTTATTTTAATTTTTTTTTTTTGGGTAAGAGAGTATAGTTTTTTGTTTTTATAATGAATAACTAAAAATTTCGCAGAGAATTTTGAAAAAAAAAGTTACGTACATGTGAGCTATAATAGCAAACTCCATTTAGAAAAACACAACTTTCTTACACCTTAATGAGTTTGAATTCCCTCTTGCATTACATTGTCGCAGTAAAAAATAACATTATGGCTTTAAAAATTGCAATTAATATAAAAAATTTGAGAGCAAAAAATAAAAATGTAAAAACTGCAATATCTGCACAATTTGTAGAAAAACTGGTTGTTTAGGCAAAAAACTGCAAAACTGTTCAATGCTTAGAAAAACTGCAAAATACAGATATATATGCACATTTGGCAACGCTGAACACACCTATAAAAGTTGCTCAAAACATGTGAAATTGTTAATTTTTTAAACCGCAACCAAGGCATATTCATTACAGGTACCACCATAACTAAAACAAATAAAACACCAAAAAACACATGTATTTTGTTGGGTAGAAACACACCAGAAATATGTCAAATCCATTATCTTAGTCGCACACATTCATAAGCTCTCTCAAATTTACTAATACATGTCCGTTGTTGATAGAAAAATCCCAGACATGTGTCAATATCTATTGTCTGTGCAACGCACACATTCTCAAATTTACTAAAACAGCTGTTCTTGTAGTGGTACCTGTTCAATCTACCTTGACCGCAACAAATCTTCCATTTACCTATTATGTGAACTTAAAGCATGCGTGCAAAAATTAGTGTTTTGAAACGTTCATTCTGAAGGCAGAAGCAGAGGACGAAGTCGACCTAAGATTATCGGCGGCGGCGGCTGAAGAGAAAAATATCGGCGGCGGCTTGCAGCCGGCTCAAAGCCGACTACCTTCAAAAGAAAATTTCTTTGTAATTTTAGTTATTGAAACCATGATAAATTCTCTCATGATTGAAATAATTTATTATAAAAATAAAAAATAAAAAACAATTCAAAACTATATAAATAATAGGTGTGTTTGAGTACCCTATAACATAAACAAAATATTACTGTACCATTTCGGTTACAAAGACCTTGTTGGTTTCTCCCAAGGTGGATTTATACAGGTGATATTATAAGCACAGCTGTTCTACTTTTTTTCCGCAAATTAGATGCCCGTATGTCAAAATTTGTGTATGTTCGCATAGGGGCTGAGATGTCAAATGTTATTGTAATGTTGTAGTTGTTTTAGAATCAACACCACCTGATAAAATTAATTCACCTTGGTTTCTCCTGGTGAAATTTTTTCAGAAAAATTAGCAACATAAAAACATATTTATTAACAAAAGTTTTTAAAGTTGTCTTGAAATGTAAATAATATAAAAAATATTCGATTTAACTTTTTTATTGATTTAACATGTTAAAAATATTTTTGAAAAGTTGAAGTTTATTACGTTGTTTAATGTTTATTATTATTATTACTTGCAAGTTTTTTCGAAATATTGTTCGAAAACTTTTTTTTATATTTTTTGGATAGAATAAAGTTGATTTTACTCCCTATTACCGTGTTACTGTATAAACATTACTTAAAAAGTAATTTTCAATTTTTTTTGGAGAAATTTTTTTAATTTCAACACACTCATAAACTAAAACACTTTTCACATTGAAGCGGAAAAACTTTTAATAACGCGCAAATTCTAACGTTATATTTTGCAAAGCCCTTGACAAGGCATATTGAACAGGTACGGGCATTATTAAAACAATAGAAAATTTGTTGAAAAACTACTTTAACAGATGTCAAAAAACGGGTGGTACTACCAGCGCAGATTTCTCTTGAAATAAATATCAAACACCACACAGAAGGAAGTCTGTATATGGTGTTTGATAGTTTGAAAGTAGTGGTGATATCATGAGCATTTCATCAGCAGTACTAGGTTTGACGTTTAATCAGGTGAGTCAGCTAACCTAGTGATCCCACCTGTTAGATACAACTTGGCCCTAGAGTAGCTTTTTTCGTTGTTGCCATATTAACGCACATACTATCAAAAGTACTAAGCTGCCACACCGGCTACCAGTTGTGGTTGAACCACGAGCCGGATTAAATTTTAAGCCGAAATAAGCCCATTGCTTCGGCGGCGGCTCAAGCAATTAAAAATTCTTCGGCGGCGGCTGTGAGCAGGCTCGAAGCCGCTCGATTTCGGCCTCTGGGCAGAAGTAGTTCATGTTTTTGAAGCGCATGTTTGCACGACGTGGATAAAAATGCATAAAACAAGAGAGAAATGTAGCATTCCGGTGTTTATTTAAACTTGTCCTAAATAAATGCTTATACAATTGTTTCACAACATCTTTTAATTTAAATTTACATTTTTCGCATTAGTTCCCTTCAATATGTTTAAGGAAAGAATCGCAATTTCTCCACCCCCTCCCCCCTCATATTTAGAATACTTGCTTTTTTCCCAGGGAGTTTTTTACAGGGAAATTGTAAATTAGAATAGGAGGAATGGGAAAAGGGAAAATTTTCCCGGGGAGATTTTATTTAGAATAGGGGAATAGGGAAAAACTACCAAGGAATTGTTATTCATAATTGGGCTGAATGTGAATTGCGCGTACATTTTCGGCTTCTTTTCGGCTTAGCCGCTTTTTCAAAAAAAGCCCCTTTATAAATAAAATCCCCTTTTTTAAATGAACGGCAAATTATCTGCCCGCTTCTGCCATGAATGGTAACGCAAGACTTTGTTGACATTAACCGACTTTTAGCCGAAATACACTAGCCGCCAACGGATTTTTTTTGTCGGCAGCCGCCGCTGAGATTTCTTCTGCACGAGTCAACTTTTAGCCGCCACCGATTTTCGCCTTCGACTACATTTTTATAATATATTAAAGAAAAATGTATCGTGCTGTCTTTAGTCTATTACAAAAATGTCGTAGTCAAAAATCTCCAAACACGATAAAGGGGAGTATCGCTTCGTTCCCTGGATACAACTGTATGTAAGATTTTTACGGCAGGTAGATATGACCACCGTATATCGTTTTCTTGCAAAAAGTGAAAATTGCAAAATTTTGAGTTGGTGGTCTTTAGAGGAACTAGAACGATATACATTTTAAATATATTTATAAATTGGAATTGCAGTGCGCCCTTTTGGTTTTTGTTTACAATAATTTTTGACATATGCGCATTTCCACAGGAAAGTCCACTTTCTGTCCTGTATGACACCAAGCAATTATGTTGATTTTCTCAAAGCAACGTAACTTTTTTTATACTTCTTCGCATATTTGTCTAGTCCGTAAGTAACTCTACAGTTAGTAAAATTTTAGGAAAAATTTAACCACGTAGTTCTGAAAAACAAGCTTACCTTCTTGGTGTCGAACGGGACAGAAAGTGGTCTTTCCTGTGGAAATGCCCATATAGGACATTACACAAACAAAAAACATATTTTTTTGTTGTAACGTATTCGTTGCCTTGTAATGCCATCTATTATCATGCGTTTTACAACATAAGGCCCTAAATGTGAAGAAATGTTTCTTGGGTTGTTAAACTATGCGGCGCTCAATTATATGCTATAAAAATGTTAAAAGGAAGTCCAACTAAACAAAATGAGCAATAAGAACGTAGAAGCGGGCATGAGCAAAGTTCTGAAATTTTTAATACTATTTCATTGATACTTAATGAAAAATTTTGCATTAATCAACGCAAACGAACTGTAGCAAATGATAAGGGCTTCATTGAGGATGTAAGGCGAACGAACAAAACAAAGCCAAACGCGGCCTGCTTATTAAATTTCCACAAGCGCCGACAATATACACACTACCTATTGCCTTTTTTGCAATACATATTTATGTAATGGTATTGTAATAGAACTGGAATTAAACTTAATAAATATTTTAACAAAACAAATAGCTCACCTCATTATTAAACGCAACTACGTTTTCCATTTTTTTCTGTTGCTTTAAATTTTTTCCTGTTTCGTCTACCGTCAAGAAAAATCTTGCAAACAGCCTCAATTAAGCAATTTTTTACTTCTTCACTATAAAAGCAGTCTTGTTTTTTTCTTCAACTTATTATTTCGAATACTTCTATATATACATTATTGTATATATTTTCACTAAATATACACTTGGAAGTTTATGTTTTCACCAGTTTAGTAAGATTCTTTTTAATATTTAACACTTTTTAAAAAACTTTTTGTGCTAAAGATTTTTCTTCCAACAGTATGAATTTTTCTTTTGAAGCACACAGAAAAAGGAAGAGTAAAAGAATAGGCAAAATGGCGATTTCTAGCAGCGTTGTAAAATAACTACTAACCATATTACATGGTTGTACTTATAGCTACCAAGCCATCAATTATTTACAGTTTTCGCAAAGTGGCAGCACTTGTAAATGTTTCATATGTGGACTACACATTATATATTCCGCCGTACTACGGTTTCTACGGCGCCCCTATCTGACAATGCAACTCTCTTTTGTTTTCTTCTTCGTAATATTAAGCAACAACAAAAGCTATGTAAAAAAACAAAAGCTGTGCAACATGAATTTCATTATATAGACACGAATGCAGCTTCAAAAGAAAATTTAAGAAAGTTGCAGAAGCAAAAGTTGACTCGTCTGGACATAGACTAACATGCTAATAGAATGGACAGTTGTCTCTCAAGTAATCTCAATGTTAACACACCGACCACACGAGCAATTGTATGTCTTAATACAAGCAATAACGCCGGCAGAACCGCGCCGTCAATTGCCAATGTTCTTGCTTGTATTTCTTGGTAGCGAACACGTACATTAAATTGCCAATTTTGCAGATGAAGGTTGTGCGCTATTTACACTGTATTCTTTTATGTATGTAATTTATAATTATATAAATAATAATTTTTTACATTTTACAGCGATGTTCTTTTCAAAATTAGCTTTATTGTTAATTTTGTTCACTTTTCACAAAAACAAACTTAAATGGCAATTCAATTTGACAGCTTGTGTTAAAAGATTATTGCTCAGCAATGTATTTTAACATATGTTGCTTAATATGTATTTGAACACATACGGTCCACACGCAAATATACGGTCCACACGCAAATATCTTGTGTCGGCAATCGAATTTGACGGTTGCCACGGCATTAATTGCCAAACTTATTGCTCGTGTGGTCGGGGTGTAATAGCAGTTGTAGACGCCAAGTTAGGGGTTCGAAAAATAATTATCCCTTTGTTTTTTCTCGCCGTGGCAGCACTCGATAATATTTATGTCATATTTGTGAAGTATTGACGTAAAAATTTTTTTTATAAATTAAAATACGTAAATATACAATACGACACGTAAAAAGTACTGTTTTATTAAAAAAAATTTAAAATTTTTCAAAATAAACATGACAGCCAAACATAGGCCCATGGGCAAAGGCGATATCAAGCTAATTGATCGAGTTCGTCATACACCATGTCTGTATGATGCAAATGATCCCAATTTTCGTTTGATCATTAAAAAAGAGGAGGAATGGCAATCTATTGCCAAAGGACTTAACAAGACAGAATTGGATGCACGCAATCGTTGGACAGTGTTAAGAGATCGATATACTCGCGAATTAAAGCAATTAATGCTGCATCCCGATAGCACAGAGTATGGTAAAAGTGATTTTTTCCGTCGTATGGATTTTTTAAGAAAATTTATAAAGAAACGTGAAAGAAAACGAAAGAGTTTCAATTCCAGAGATGACGAATTCGAAGATGAAAAAAGACCAAGACCCTTGAAGTTGTATAAAGTCAAGTATAATGAGGATAATGCTGAATCCGATGACAATCAAGTATCACAGCATGGAAAGTCCTATATAACTAATGAGAGTCAGTATTCATCAAACGGTAACTTCAGTTATGATGAACAGGAACCCATTAAAGTGGAGCGAAATGAGAGCAATACTCTAGAAGAATGCGATGAACAAGAATTCCACCGATATGAAGAAGGTAAAAGTTATTTGGTACACAGATATGTAAAATTATGGGTTTGTTTATTTTAAAATTAATTTTTCTCAGACGCTCCTATTACGTACGAAGTTTTTCATGAAGCTTTTATGCTGGCGTCTACAAGCAATAGTAGTATAAATATAACAGAAAACCCTCCGAGCTCCAAATCGGGCGACAGTTTTTGTATTAGAACTGCAGAAGAAGGTGATACACTATCAAAACTACCCAAATTGCAACAGAGGCCCATAATAAAAGTTTGCACACAGGCTGCACCACCTAGCCCGCAAGTTGACATGGAAGAGTATTTTTCAAAGACAATAGCATTATACTTGAGACGCCTATACCCTCGTTATAAAATCAAAGCAAAAGTGGAAATAATGCAGATAATCGAAAAGTATATAGATTTACAAGAAATTAAATCGTAAATACGTAGCTCTTAATATATGTTTTAATTTAATAATGTCTTAAGTTTTAAAACTAAAAATATTTATAAGTAGATATATACCTCTAAATTGAATTTAGTGAATTCAAATAGAGTGGTGTTCACCTTAAATCAAAACAAAAAAGTATGACTTAAGTAAAATTTTTTATATATGGAGTTTGTTTGACATCTTACGGATTGTGGCATTTTTGTTGTAGAGATGAATAGACCTAATTATTCGATCATGGATCAGAGCTCCAAGCCGAGGCCTTTTCATCGGCGGCGGCGGCGTGGACAATATTGGTCGGCGGCGGCTTATATGTCGGCTTGAACGAAAATATACCTAAAAAATTTTTAAGATAAAAAAATTGCAAAATTTTTTTCTAGCTAAAAATTTTAATATTTCACGAAAAATAGTTGTTTTGTATAACAAAAGTCAATCGAAGGCGGCGCCGCGACCGGCGGCGGCTAGCCGCCGATTTTGAGCCGATCGGGTTGTTACTGTCATGGATATAGGTAGAGCAAAGGTTAATTAATTTTATCAGGTGGTGTTGATTGTAAAACAACTACAACATTACAATAACATTTGACATCTCAGCCCCTATGTCAACGCATACAAATTTTGACATACGAGCATCTAATTTGCAAAAATTATCCCGGTAGCGTTTTCCGTTATGTGGCAGCACTTGAAATAAAATTTAATGCCATTTTTTTATGAAATGACGTAAAATTTTTTTCTTTAAATTAAAATACGTAAATGAACCATACGACACGTAAAAAAGTACTGTTTTATTAAAATAGGATTTGAACATTTTCAAAATAAACATGACAGCCAACCACAGGCCCTTGGAAGAAGGCGATATACAGCTAATTGACTGTGTTCATGCTGCACCATGTCTGTATAATACAAAGGATCCTAATTATCGTTTGATCTATAAAAAAGAGGAAGAATGGCATTCCATTGGCGAAAGTCTTAACATGTCAGACTTGGAAGCACGCAATCGTTGGACAGTGTTAAGAGATCGTTATTCTCGCGAATTGAAGCAATTAGTGCTTCATCCCGAAAGTAAAGAGTTTGGTAAAAGTGATTTTTTCCGTCGTATGGATTTCTTGAGAAAATTTGTTAAAAAACGTGAAGCGAGAAAAAAGCGTGTTAATTATTGGGATGCCGAAATGAAAATTGAAGAAATCCCAAGACCTTCGAAATTATATAAAAACAAGCACAATGCAAGTCATTCTGAATCCGACGACAATCAAGTATCACAACATGAACACTCCTATACATTTGATGACAGTCAGTATTCATCAAACGGTAAATTTAGTTTTGATGAACAAGTATCACAGGATCCCATTGAAAACGAAGATCGACTTGAAACTGGTAATACTATAAATAAAAGCTCCGACGAACAGGATTACCAGGATTATGTAGAAGGTATATAAAATAGTTTAAAACCAGATAAGTAGACGTATGAATTGTTTTTCTTTGCCAACGAATTATTTTTCAGACACTTCTGTTACATACGAAGTTGTTAGAGAAGACCATGAAACTCTTGTTTTCGCATCTACAAGCAACACTAGTAGAAATATAACAACCAAAACTGGGAGTATTGGAACGGCAGAGGAGAATAAAATATCGAAACTGCCAGAATTGCAACAGAGGCCCATATTAACAAACGTTTCCACGCAACCTTTATCCCATAGCCCGCCAGTGGACATGGAAGAGTATTTTTCAAAAACCATAGCTTTATATTTGAGACGTCTATCTCCACGTTATAAAATCAAAGCAAAAGTAGAAATAATGCAGATAATTGAAAAGTATATAGATTTACAAGAAAGTAAATCGTAAATGAATATTGCACTTTATTCATGTAGGTATTAAGTTTGAAAATAATAATTTATGTATAAGTAAATACCTCTAAATTCAAATAGGTATATATTAGTTAAATTATAAATTGTGTACATAAGTGGTAACCATCCGTAATTCTTTCCAAACCGTACGACTCATACTAACCTATATAACTTCAAAAACTACGATCCAGTATATTTTAACAAGCATTTTTTAATTCATGTTTGAATCTGCTATGCAGGCAAATTCATCATGTTATAAGGTTTTGCTTATACGCAGATTAACCTTAAAAAAAATAGTTTACCAGTTTTGTAAAGCAAACGAATTGACGTTATTAAGAATAAACCTTTTTTGTTTCTCTTACCTGAATCTATAGTACATATTTATTTAAATATACATATTGTTAGCTGAAACGCAAACCGCCTTATTTATAAATTCAGATGTATTTCATCAAAATACATCACAAAAAATCAGGGTTCCCGAAATTAAAATGGCGATTTTAATGAGAAAATAGAACACCAAAAAGAGCTGATTAACTAATTTTTTCTATTCCCCATTTAGTTTTTAGATTTTTTATTTTCCTACAGCAGCCATAACTGTCCACATCCTTCAAGGATTAATTATTATGGTTCAGAAGATACAGTCCAATACCAGAATTATACTACTTGCTTCGGGACATCCTTTAAATATTAGGTTTTATTTAATTTTTGGTTATTATTATAGCGGCAATAGTAAAACATACCATGGTAAAATTTCAAGTGCCTGCCTATTACGATTTGCAAGATAGAGCCCATTGTCAAAATTACACTGCGTGTTTTATGACATCCTATCATTTTTTACTTTATTTACTTTTATTTGCCGTTAAAGCGGCCATAGTAATGCAAGCCGTGTAAAAATTCCAAGGGTACCTCTTACTGTGCGTAATATAGAGTGGTGTGAAAAAATCTATTTTTACAATTAAAACATTATATTTCATAAGCTTTCAGCGAATATAGGGATTTTGGTTTAAAAATATATGAAGCAACAGGCCCTAAATAACATAACTTAAAATATTACAAATATTTACAAAATTCATGCAGAAATGAACTCTGCATGGAGAAATTCGCATTGAAAATCTCAATATTTTTAATTTTAACATGTTTTTGCTACTTACTCGTGAACAATTTTCAAAATGTTAGATAGGTCCGTTTGCGTTTTAGGTAACGATATATCGATAATTAACAAAAATCTTCATTTATTATATCAGTATTTACGGCTAAACCACGTTCTTTTAAAGCTTTAGATATTAAACGATGTTTTTCTTGACGTTGTTCCTGTTCTCTACGTTGAGCGTCTAGAATTTCATCTACAGATATTTCCTTTAAGGGTAAATTTGATTCCTTCTCACAATCCTAAAAATCAAGCATATTTAATTAACTTTGCTCGTAAAAATTATTGTTTAAATATTACTATTTCGCCTAATAGTACGACATTTTCCCCACGAATTATGAAAACTCCACGGGGTATGTCACCATACTCATTGCCAACATGTATACGCTCTATGGTACGGTGTAATACCAGATTAGCAAATTGATCCACTGATCGTAAATATCCAATCAAAGTACGTCCGTCTCTTAATAAAACCATCAACTTTTCTGATGAAAGATTTTACAGTATGGGATATTTCGTTAGTTATTAATAAGGCTACTTACTATCCACCTCTTCTAAAAGATGAGCAGTTCCAGCTAAAGGATTTAAGTCATCCATGTTTCTTGTATATTCGTAATCAAATATGCAATGTAATCTCTTATTTAATATTCCTTTGTGGGTGTATATCCATGTAATTATTCCTTTAATAATTTTTTAAAATTTTCCATATAAATAAGCGCTGTGCGATATTAATGTTTGATCACAAAATATTCCGCTTTTTTATGATGTTTGATAATCAAAAATTTAATTATGATCAGCTGTGTGGAACAGAGTTACAGGCCGATCGGCTCGAAATTGGCGCCTAGCCGCCGCCGGTAATTTTTCTTCAAGCCGCGCTATCGCCGATTGACTTTTGCTGTACAAAACAACTTTTTTTTTATAAAATATTACAATTTTTGGAACAAGTCCAGTTTAGTGACACAGCTCCAAATAAAAAAAAATTAGATAGGGTGATAGAAAATGCAAAAATAAGAAGAAAATGTAAAAATTAAAACATTGGGGGAAACGCATAGTTTTCGAGTTATGGGCCTCTGAAGTTTTCATATATACTCTATTTCTGAACGTATGTGGAGAATATTGGTATCATTTTAAAGGTTTTAAATAAATCTTTTGCTCTTAATACAGTTTATACAAAATATAACACGAAAATGTTAAGAAAGTGCACTAGGTAAGTATCCAATTTATTCAAATGAAAGGATTTTCTCTTCTATGATATAAGAAACACCGGGTACGCTAACTAGATCCCTTTTGCATAGCCGGCCTTCGGCCGGACGCAAGTATTTTCTCCTCTATGGTATAACAAACACCGGCTACGCCAACTAAAGCCTTTTTGCATAGACGGCCTTCGGCCGGACGCAAAGATTTTCTCCTCTATGGTATAACAAACACCGGCTACGCTAGCTAAAGCCTTTTTGCATAGCCGGCCTTCGGCCGGAAGCAAAGATTTTCTTCTATATGGTATAACAAACACCGGCTACGCTAACTAAAAACTTTTGATTTTCGTAAACTCATCTCCGCTTCGTAATGGGCTAAGAAGTTTTAAAAATGTTTGAATATTGAGAAAGATCTGTTCAAAAGCTTTAAAATGATAACAATACTGGCCATATACATACGTTCAAAAATAAAGTAGAAAATTACATATATATATATGAAAACTTCAGAGGCCCATAACTCGAAAACTATGCGTTTCCCCAAATGTTTTAATTTTTTACATTTTCTTCTTATTTTCGCATTTTCTACCCCCGATGTAATATTTTTTTTATTTGGAGCTTAAGCCCAATTTTTAGCTAGAAAAACATTTTATTTTTTAATTTTTTTATGTTCAAAATTTTTTTCGGTATATTTTCGTTCAATCCGACATTTAAGCCGCCGCAGAGTCATCGTTGCAAACGCCGCCGCCGCCGACCAATATTGTTCGCGCCGCTGCCGCTGATGAAAAGGCCTCGGCCTGGAGCTCTGGTGTGGCAGGCACATTAATATTAGGCCCGTTCCATAACTAAAAGTTGTTACAAATTGTTACTAGTTGTTACCAAGGTAGATTTATTTAAGCGGCTTTCAGACTATTAGATTTAGTATCAATACTTGTCAAAAACTCATATCTTAAATAAATATCCAACAGTGTGAAAACAAATTGTTATGATATGTCAAATATTAGAGCAATTGTTTTAACAACGCAGTCATAACTTCAAGTTACAACCGCATTTCAAGTTAGGTGGAGACGTAGAGTAAAGCAATGTGACAGTATTGTGGTATTCATTTTTAGGACATTTTTAAACAATCACATTTTTCATTTTATCAGGGTTGTCTTTTGCCCAAACAAACATAGGAATAACAAAAACAGTTGTGTATTTGTTTGCCGGAATAAATAAAGAAAAAGAAGAAAGAAAAAATTTTAATTTTTGCTGATTATTTATGTTACGCTTTATTTGGAATGTGATAGTGTAGAAACAAAATGTAATGAAAACATTTTCTTTAAGATTTTTTGACAGTCTGACTGATTTTTATTTTCGTCTTACAAAATCTAATAAAAATCTCAAAGCTTATATTACAATGTGAAATGGCCTTTACCAGGTAATCTTGATTCCACAGCTGCTTACTCTTTTTATTTGTAGCTGTCAATTTTGTATCAAAATACACAAGTTATGTTGTGTATGTGTTTTAATAATTTGACATTTTATAGGAACTGCGACTACCTGGTAAATATATCTACCTTGAGTTGTTACTGGAATGTGTTCACGTACTCGAAAAACTAGCAACAAGATTGTGAAAAAAGCATACAAAGTTGAGAGAAAAAAATTTGTTCAAGGCAAATTCATACCAGGTAATCTCACTAATAAAACAAGTACAACATGTAACAAAACCACAAGCATTTTGTTTTTGTAAAGTCATTGTCCGTACTCAAACTCACAAAGCAAATAGTGTATTTAGACATCCGACCATGAAGAAAATGCAAAAAAAAGTTAACAGCTGTGCTTACAAGTTCACCTCTAGTGAATTCGCCTTGAATTTGTTGCAATTTTTTGCTACTAAAATTTTTACAAGCAGGAATTAGCCAAACAGCTGTTTAGATCTTTGGTTTACAAAATAAATGTTTGAAAAATGCATGAAAAACAGCTTTTTCTGCTTTAATGAACTATTTAGAAATTGTTAATTTTTAAGATGTTAAAAATTTTAAATATGGCAAGATTAGATATTTGTCTATAATTTGATTGCAGCAGTGGTCGTTAAAAGAGTTTAAAACGCTTGAATTGGGTGGCAGAAAATTGCCAATCTTAAAGCTAATTATAAAGGTTACACTCGAAATATTAAAAAAAAGTGACAAGTTTCTGAAAATTGATAAAAATTCCACAATTACATTGAAATTAATTTTATTTCTACCGTTTAAAGATATTTCAACTAAAAAATTCTTATGTACAAGCAGGTGTATTTTTATTTCTATTTAAATACTTTACACATTAAGGTTCATTTACGGACAGTCAAGGTGGATTCACCCATTGTTTCCGAACAAAATTTTTATCCGGACAAAATTTCTTTTACTGAGAGTGTTTTGCAACACGATTCACCCATTTCGAACAATTTGTCTGGAAAATCAAAGCTACCATATGTTATATGTAAATAACAAATAAACATCTCGGACAAAATTTTTTAGCAATTGGATAAAATACAAGTGTTTATGTTATTAACTATTAACACCGCGTCCTCACGAGACATTAACTTTGATATAACATGAGAGAGAACGTCGGCAGAACAAGAAAACTAAAATGTCGAAATTTCTCTTCATGTCATACAACAGGACAACGTATTTTTAATTTTGTTCAGAGATTTCATTTGCTACAAATACTCATTGGGTTAAAATTCAATATTTTTGCGTAATTAGTAGTTTTATTTATGATTTTTCAAACAAATTTTAATTAAAAACTCAATTAAACAATTTTAGATACACAAATTCACAGAAATTTTTATAGAGGTGGAAGGCTTACACTCCACAAATGCGGCAAAGCATTTGAAAATGTATACTAAGTTCGTATATGAGATGGCGTGCATTACTGTCTTACATGTATGCATCGGATCATTGCTTCTGTAATCGAAATTTTGGCCGCTGGGTACTTTTTCATGTGTGGGAGACCAATTTTGTAAATTTCTGCTTTGCGCTAGTTGCTAGTTTATGCAAGGAAAAAATGAACGACCTACTAATTTGCCTTGGCTGAGTGAAACATCCTGGCATAGGATTGTATTTTATACAGTCGGGATGCCGGCTTTCTACAACAGGGGAAAGAAAAGATCCAAACTCAAAATCGATGAATCACATTCGATGGAAAAGTAACTAAGTGTTTTTTCACACTATGCCTTTTTAGCCTGGCTTTTTTTTTGACAATTTTCTTTTAAGTCCCCTACGAAAAGTCAAACACATTTACATTACAGACTTTTTATCCATGCCTTTTTTGACGAGTATACACACAGTGCTGCCATTTTGACGATTACCCTTTCGTAAAAGAGGGTATTTTTGACGCTTTTTTCATATTTTTTGTGACGCTTTGGCTGTTTTTTGTGATTTTGGCTTGGTTTTTTTTCAATTTACGTATTTTTTTACTTTATGAATTTTTCGAATTCGACCAAAGTGTATTAATACAATGGCCTTTCATTAGAACTATGTATATACAATTTTATTTGTTTGTTGACTGTTGGGTTAAAAGTTTTATTCTTATTCAGGCCACCTGGTATCAATTCGCCTTAAAATCGACTGCAAACATTTAAATCCCTTTTTGCATATTAAAATAAGGTATAAAACAAGAAAAAGATTGTTGTTGCAATTCCAAATTGCCTTTAAGTGTTTGCATAAAAATTAATTCAAATCAAACTTGTGAAAAATGTCAGCAGATATTTAATTAGAGCCGCTTTGCGGCCTGCTGATGACAATTATGAAACAGATATATTTGAAAATGAATTCCATTTTCTATACAACGATATATTTAGAGGGGTATTCTAAGTTTGTGGTGTATACCTGTGTATCTGTGCGTCTGTTTGTGCCAGCTGAGAGCCCAAACGGATGAACGGGGTCTGTGGCACCGTAGCACCCATAACTCATGGATCGATTTTTTTGTTTGAAAGGTGATTTACTCTAAAATCTTCCAATATATTTTTGAAGAAATTCGGTCCAGCCGCTTTGAAGTTATCATCCTTTTTTTTAAAGGTTTTTAAAATTTTTAAATCAAGTATTTATTTTCAATAGTATGGTTAAAGTCTACTGATGACTTGGTAACGCTACAATGAAATGCAGGCATATAGACATGCTAAGCCCACAAAAAATTAAACTTTTATAAATTAAATAAATTGATATTAAAATAAATCAAATTAAAAAAAGCCTGCCTTTAAAGCCAGGCGAAAAAGGCACAATGTAAATTGCCTCTAAGAACTCAATTACGTGACTGCCTGCTACGCACAAGCATCCAAGTAGAACCAATAAGAATAAGTTTTGACAAATTAATGTTTGACTTAAGTTTTTATGTTTTAGCGTCTTGACGAGCCATAATATTGTTCTGACATTTGTCAAACTTCATACATAAAAATATCAGAAAAATTTTAGTGCTATATGATGACGCTATGTTAAAGATCAAATCAAATATATATTAAAATGATCAGACCTTTCTGATTTGCTTCCTCACCAACGTTTACTTATTAAAATTAAGCGCAAAATGGCACGTTCGATGTGTATGGAGAAATGCTATGTAAACAAATCAAGCGAACAAATCATACGTGAATGGCTAGCTTCAAATTATGTCCTGTGGCTCAAAATAAACTTTCTTTGAGGGTAAAATTACAAGTCTGGCAGCCCTAATTATGTATATCCAAAAATCATGGTGAAATAAGTATACAGGTGACCGCATAAGGGAAACAAATACAACAATACAAAAAAAAAATAGATGATGCTTGTCAAAAATATATACGTGCTCGACGTGCATTATGCACATTACTAGCATAGCAAAAACTAATCAGCTGACGTTATGCTGCCACCTGTATACTTATTTCACCATGTCCAAAAAGGAAAGAAGAATTACAAAATCAAAGAACGTCGAATAATCAGAAACAGATTATTATATATTTTTATTCGGAGAAGTTTTTTAAAAGCAGCCTCTTGCAAAAGAAACAATCGGAAAATCTCGAAGTTTCTGCGAAAACGACATAAATTGTTAAAATATTATTAAGAGTGTAAACGAAATTACGTAAACAGTAAAGCAAATATTAAATAATTTATTAAATTCTTTTTGATACGAAGGTAAAAAGAAAAGTTAATATTCCACATTTCCTTTGAAGTGAAGGGCAGAGATAAACGAGCAACGAAAAAGCTTATACAGGGTGTATAAAAAGAAAACCAAAATAATGTCTATCGCACAGAAGAAATGCGACGAGTCATACTTTTTGCAATTTTAAAAGATGATTGTGTAATAAAAAATAAACAGTAAATCGTTTATATAGATATTTTAATATATACATATGTATGTAGAAGAAGGCATTAAATTACTTTATTTCTAAGTACCGTGTGTATGTGGAAAACTTTAATCATACGACTTAACAAATTTTTACATGTGTAGTTTGTATTTAAGCCTGAGTGAAAAGAAAACAAAATTGTATATGCCAATAATATTTTATCTTTTATTGTATCTGATGTGCTTTCAGCAAATAGAAAACTGTTTGTTTTAACTATATATTAAAAAATTACCAAAACAAATTAATTTCAAAACGGGTTGAGGAAATTAGCAAAATAAACCTGACAATGAATACCTTTCTGAAGAACTACAGAAAAAGTGGAATAACTTCACACATTGTTTTGCCTTCAAAGAAATGTAAGTTTTACCATATATTGTTTTAATAACATTTTTTAATATATTTTCGATGTTATATGTACATATGTATGTATTGTGTAAAAACTCCACAAAAAAATTATACAAAAATACAATGGTTAAGCAAATGAAATGAGACCTGCGCCGAACCGGCTTAATCGCAGCCGTCGGTAATTTCTGATAGCCGCCGATTATATTTTTGTCTAAACCCGGCTTAACATTACTGGGGGTCTACATTAGCCATGAAGTTGGTATGAACATCATGTCGGATATCGCATATGGCTAATTTAGAACGCTCATGTCCATGTTTCGTCCATGCTCTGCCATCGATGCCCGAACATATGGATGAGCATCAATGTTCGCCATGAGATTCGCTGTCAACAACCATTTTTAATAGAAAGAAAAGAGACTGAAAGAAATTGGTTAATATTCCATTTCTATTGCACTACCACCAAATATATTGATAAGGCAGAACATGGACATCGCACGTATTCACCACAACAAAGAAGTTGATGAATTTTTTGCAGTTGCTCTGCCAGCGTCATGTTCATGTTATGTTCAAGTCGATGGCTCGTAACTTGAAGTCTACACGTAACATAATATGAGAGATGAGATTGTTAAATTCAATCGCAGAGAGAATTATATTATGTGTAGACTTCAAATTAGTGCCATCTCAATGTTATAGGAATTTTTATGAGATCGTTGTTATAAGAATTCTTACTAAAACAGCTGTTCTTGTAGTGGTACCTGTTCAATCTACCTTGGATGAACTGTCAAAAAACACATGTATATGAAAATAAAATAGTGTGCATGTGTGAGTGCAAGGCAAATTCATACTAGGTGGCCGCAAGAGCACAGCTGTTTACGTAAATGTTTAGACATTTGGCCTGTCAGCAGTGTTAATGTATCAACTTTTTTGACAGCCCAAATGTAAATTCTCCACGGCGAATTCTCTTGCGACTACCTGGTGTTGATCTACCTTGGTGTGAATGTTTATTAAAATAAATAAAAAGCGATGTTTTTTATAAAATATCTGTGTTAAATAAATGTGTTTAATTGATTCATAAGTTTAAATTTGTGTGAAAAATTAAAAATAAAATAGCTAATTATGCAAAAGTAGTACATGTTAACTCGATGAGCATTTGCATAAAATGAAATCTTATCGGAAAAGTTAAATTACGTCTTCCGCTAGTGTGAGATTAAGAGAAAATTCGGCATTTTGCTTTTAGTATTCTGCCGACGTTTTTTCTCATGTTATCTCAAAGTTAATGTCTCGTGAAGACGCTGTGTAAAGACGTAGGGTTAGCAACCGAAGTGTTTTAATTTTTTGGAATATCGCTTTCAGGGGCGTTACTCTGTATCTCGAATCGAAAGCAAATGCTTCCGAATTGCAATGTTAATAACTTACACCCAATTCATACGCAGATTTCAAAATCATGTTTTGTTTTTAATTCTCTTTAAAAGTTGCTTCCGAAAACCTTTTGCATTCATAACATGATTTTTAGTTGCATGTCTTTTTTATAAATTACTCAAAAAATTAGCTTTATTTCATGGTGAAATAAGTATACAGGTGGCAGCATAACGTCAGCTGATTCTTTTTTGCTCTGCTAGTTTTGTGCATAATCCACTTCCAGCACGTATATATTTTTGACAAGCATCATCTATTTTTTTTGTTGTATTGTATTTGTTTCCCTTATGCGGTCACCTGTATACTTATTTCACCATGCTTTATTTGCTCTTTCACAACAACAAAAACCTAACACAATCACATAAGAGAGAGAGAGAGACAGTGAGAGAAAATAGAACTAAAGAAAAATATGAAAAAAATCACCGAAAACTGAAACTGTGATTTTTTTCTCTATCCCGTTTGCTTCTCTACCCCGTTCGCTGTCATAGACCAAAAATCATGTTTTAAGGCCCCTATTATGATTCACAACTCAACTAGGTTGAGTCGGCCGGATTGTCTCCACATATATATATCGGCATATATATATATATATATATATATATATATATATATATATATATATATATATATATATATATATATATATATATATATATATATATATATATATATATATATATATATATATATATATATATATATATATATATATATATATATATATATATATATATATATATATATATATATATATATATATATATATATATATATATATATATATATATATATATATATATATATATATATATATATATATATATATATATATATATATATATATATATATATATATATATATATATATATATATATATATATATATATATATATATATATATATATATATATATATATATATATATATATATATATATATATATATATATATATATATATATATATATATATATATATATATATTATATATATATATATATATATATATATATATATATATATATATATATATATATATATATATATATATATATATATATATATATATATATATATTATATATATATATATATATATATATATATATATATATATATATATATATATATATATATATATATATATATATATATATATATATATATATATATATATATATATATATATATATATATATATATATATATATATATATATATATATATATATATATATATATATATATATATATATATATATATATATATATATATATATATATATATATATATATATATATATATATATATATATATATATATATATATATATATATATATATATATATATATATATATATATATATATATATATATATATATATATATACATATATATATATATATATATATATATATATATATATATATATATATATATATATATATATATATATATATATATATATATATATATATATATATATATATATATATATATATATATATATATATATATATATATATATATATATATATATATATATAT